>CM060457.1:28171930-29403417 GCA_030544415.1 Thalia dealbata | reverse complement strand
AAAGATGAGCTGTTACATGTTTGTTTTGGGACATTTTACTGTAACAATATAGCATCCAGCCCGGTGGATGATAACCATTTTTATTCAAAATGTCTTTCTTCTTAGAAGGCATTTTCATTTTCAATTTATTCAAAATGTTATTATATTCTAGCCGTTGAATTATTTAATGATATTTCTTTGTGTTGCACATAGTAAACTCAAAATCTTTGTAAATGTTAATGTGCATTACTCTATCAAATCAACATATGCCTTTTTTTTCTGGGAATCATAGTGTTATGTCTTGTTTGTGTTTGTAAGATCTGGAGGTTCCTGAATCAAATAAATCAAAGAGTGGTAAATATTTGAAAGTGTTGTCTATTGATGTTTCAAATGATTGTATGATGGAGTGCATGAATATTTTTGATAAATAACATTATACACATTCTGAACTGCAATGGTATACAAATACTGTATGTACATGGGTGAGTACACATTCAAAATGAGGATATGGATAAGGATGGATTTATGTCCTGACTAGCAGTTGGTAATGGTCTAATATTTGTGCGGTAATGATGAGAGTATCTCTAACTAGTCAAAGATGCTTAGGGTTGTTACTGTGAAGGATAAATAGAAAGTTTATGATGGTTTTATAATGAGAATGTGGTTGAAAATCACATGGTTTTCTAAAGTGAAAGTTCAACTAATACCTACAAGAGTAAGGAGGTCCATGTAATCAGGACTTCATCTTGATGAATGTGATTGAGATTGTTATTTTATAATTTGAATGAAGGGTTTTGTTTAGTGTGAGGTAAAGAAAAGCCATTATAATGAACTGGATGCTTATGGACACTAATTCCTATTTTTGCATGTATGTCTTAACCTGACAAATATGCTTAAATAATGAGATGTATTTTAGTTTCTTTTAATTAGAACCATAGTATTTTGAGAATACGAATGCATTGAAATGGTGCTTAAACAAAGATATCATTGTCTTTCTGGACCTACGCATTGATCTTATTTTCTTTTCTTTTTCTAATTGTTATCAGAATGTTCTGAGAAGGTATATTTGCATCATTTTTGCTGACATCTTCTTGCTTCTGTAGCTTACTTGAATGACATATGTGTTGGTTCAATTGCATGTCGGCTTGAGAAAAAGGAAGGAGGGATCATATGTGTTTATATTATGACCCTTGGTGTTTTGGCACCATATCGTGGTCTTGGCGTTGGTAAGATCTTAATGTCTGATCACTAAATTCAGTATCCAATATATTTATGGATTTTGATTTTTATATATGTGTTTCATGCTCTGGAAATATCAACACACACAAGTTTTGTTATATTAAAAATTTCACGTTTCCTCCAAAATTCTCTTAACAAGTTTCAACATTTCTTAAATGTTATTGGTATTCCTATGAAAATGAAGGAGAATCCTTGAATGCCTTGGGAGGTTCTTTTTTGAGTTGTGCTTTGAATTACAGACCCAAATGCAGTAGTGTTTGCTTTGAAAGGTTTCTTGAGATATAATACATTAAGTCTTTAATAGCACGAGATTTAGGTACACGTCATCATTCAACCAAACATATAAAGCATGGAATTGAAAATTCCACTCTGTGAGGGGTGGGTTCGACATAGTTTGAATTCCTAAATTTTGACTGGTAACGATCCTTGTGGATCTCGTATGTCATAGTTTTAGTAGCTTTTCAATGAAATATAATTCTAGATGATCTAGAAACACACACCACACACACAGATTTATATATATTTGACAGTTGCTCTTGATGTGATGCTTACCACTAAATGTGCAGAAAGATTGTACTTGATGAATCAGACTCCAAAGATGAATCACTGATCATATAACTTGTAAGAGATTTAAGAAGAATCATCAGCCTAAGAGGTTGAACCATCCTCTTATGATTTCTTATGTTTTGCCTTTTACAGGTACAAAGCTATTGAACCATGTACTGGATTTGTCTCTCAAGCAGAATATATCGGAGATCTACTTGCATGTGCAGACGAGCAACGACGATGCGATCAACTTCTACAAGAAGTCTGGGTTCGAAGTCGTAGATACCATTAAGAATTACTACATGAACATCACGCCACCGGATTGCTACGTTCTAAAGAAGGCGATTAAATCCAAGAAATGAGCAACGTTTTGGACGTCAGGTAGTAAAACCAAAAAAGAAGAAAAAAGAGGAGAAACTATTCTTGAGGATCATGCTTGTTTCTTTTATTAGAATAGACGAAACTATTTTTGATCGAGGATCAAGCTTATGCTGTCTGTTTTTTTCTTTTAAATTTTTTTTGGATAGTCTACCTGCACACACGCTTGACTTCACGATAAGCACCACATTATTGAACATGATTCCCCGAGCTGCGTACCTTTTAGGGGTCTGTTAGACTGAACCGGGCTATGTGCTTTTAATTTAATGGACCGGGTTGGGCCGATTTAAGAGCGTGTGCCTTCATGTGTTGGGCCCAACCGGGCTGTGTACATCTAGTGGGCCTGTACCGATCTAGACCATGCTTTTTAGTCGGCTGGTTTGGGCCAATGAGACCGTACTTTTTACAAGTCTCGTTGAGCCTAGCTGGGCCGTTTTAGGCCGAATGAGACATCGTACTTTTTACACGTGTTGAGCCGCTTTCCATGGGCCCAAATCAACCGAACCGGACAGCGTACCTCTTGAACGAGTTGGGCCGATAAACCTTTTCTAGGCCGCATTGGACCAACTGAGGTCGATATGTACCTTACATTGGCCCAAATAAAGACCATCTTCCGCTCCAGGATCTCAACGCATTTATTATTTGGCATAATATATAAAAAACTTCCCCCAAAAAAAAATCCTCGTCCACATTATATATATATATACACACACTTGCAACATCTGCTGACATGTCACATGCTTAAAACCGTAGAACTTATGAATCAAATGATAAAATTGCAACAAATTCTACAGTCTTCTCTTGATATCAACACGAGTAAATTTGGTTCAAGACGTGAATAGTACCCAAAAAAAATTTTTTAGCTAATTACACTATTAAATTTACCTTCCCTGGCAAGAGCATCCAATTTTGTCGCATCGCAAGTGATCTCCTCCTGTAAAACAACATACAGAGAACTTGTCCTATGTTTACAAATTTTCCTCTTGTTTTTTTTTTCCTTAGTACAAGTTGATTTAAAGAAGAAAAAAGAGACCCGGCTGATGGTACGACTTCTGTGGAAAAAGGTTGAAATGACAACAAATTCATCTGGTGGTACATGCGGATTATTCTACTATCATGAGCAGAGGGGGTGGGGAGAGGCATATTATTTTGATCCTACGGTGATGGTGAAGAAGTAAAGCTTTAGAATAACTGCTAGCCCCAACTGTAACAGGAATATCCCAGCAACAATGAGGAACCACCTCTCCCCAGCTGATTTGATGTGAGTGCGAAGATTCAGCGCAACAAAAGTTGCTGACATGAATCCTGCGAACCCCACGATAATCCATCTGAAGGTTTCCAAGGGAACAATGGATAGGCACTGCAAGACAGAAGCGATATGGTGAAACAAATTATTTATTTTAATAAGAAAACAAATAAGTTACTAGCCAAACTATCATAATGATATAAACTAATAATTAAAATATTAGCGAATCCAGTTATCATGCCAAGTGATGAACATAAAGATGGACAGAATTAGATGATGAACATACAGATTCTGTACTTCTTTCAAAAATTGTTACTACATCTGAAATTGAGTCTTACTGGTTTAACCAAGCACAGACTTCTCAAATGATGGTGGACTCCAATACCAAACAAGGCTTATTAGTTTATTGAAGAAGTTTTGAAGATGTTTCAACTTTCAATGTATTGACCTAGAGGATAAACCATCAAATGATCCATATCCAATAATATGCCATAACATAGTAGTCAGTCCTATCAGCAAGAAAATTCTAGCTGTTAAACTCCTTCACTAAAGTTCAAACAAAAGTACATCGTACTTAATGACCTCGTTCTGGAAGTGGACGTTCTCCTGCAGTAGGTTTCTGTTTACTTTCTCGCCGGCCTGACTATTACCCAATGAAAAATTCTAAAGATAAATTTGCATCACGAAGTCTGAAAAATCTGTGATGGGTACATCCAAAATTGAAGATTCTAAAATGATAGAGCATAGGTACGCAATATAGAGAGTGGCCATAAAAATCTAGATGGTATCTTTTAATAATATACCAACTAAATAATGCAAATGCAGATTGTAGAATAGTAAAACATATCCAATTATAATCAAAAAACCATTTACCCATCATCATCTGCATATCGGATCCTTAAATTGCTGAAATACTATAAAGAAGTGGTTATTGACTGAAAGAACATACTAAAGATGTAAATCCATTGCTTACCGATGCAGGAATGAATACAAATAAGGAGTAGCCATAAAGACACCAGAGTTGAACAAGTCCAGATGGCGCTGAGAAGTACTTAAGGATGGCATATAAACCAAGAGGGACAAGCGTGACATAGCCATAAAACAGACCAGCAGACCATGTCACCAAATTAATATCGTAATTCCATTCTACGTTCTGCAACTTGTGTGCGACATAGGTGACAAATGTGCCAATAGCAGCTGCTACAAAGATTAAAGTGGTGCATATCCAAAATGGCCCATACCTGCAAGATGTTTGAAGCCAAATTGAACTAAGTTTCAGGTATTGAAAGGCATCCATGTTATTTTTTAGATCAATTACCAAAATAAATAAGGACAAGAATCTGAAAAAGTTCAGATGTGCCACAAACTCCAGCCATGGTAGAAATTTAGGTGTTTGCAAGAAATATAACTAAGATGGTATGATATAGTATCAGGATTAGGTTCAAAATACACACACCCATAAAAATCCCTTCACATGTTTTGTTTCAACTCTGAAATCTTGAATACGGAATCAAAAAATTGAAACTGAAGCTTTTGTATTATTATTATCTCCAGAATTTTTTATTATTTCATTTTAAATTATGCTTGCATTTGACATTAAACATATTTTATGAAAACTTGCACTAACCAGTTTGTTAATAGTTATTATTCACTGCACTATTTAATATTAGAATCTTCTCAAAGATAATGTTTATTAATGAGATTTGAAATCCATAAACTCCAATCATTCTTAAGATCCAATTAAACATTCCTCCCTCTACCCAAAATCTATAAGTCTATAGACAATCTCTACCTAAACTCACTTCTCTGTGAATTCATAAAGGATGGAGGTCTCAGAATTGACATTTTTATATGGGCCACTCCGACCACTCCTTTTCCAGTGACCTTAAACATACGGAGAAATAAAATAGAAGCAGAATTAGAGCAGTACCAAGTAAAATGCTAAGTTATGCATCTTGGCCAATAAATAAATGTAGATAGATGATTGAATTATATTATTAACTGAACGATATACCTTATTAATAAACTACTTCTTATTACTAATAATTACAGAAGAGATATACATTTAACTATGATCTTATGAGCTAAATAAAAAATGTCCTCAGGCAATAATTGTTTGTACTATCTACAGAAATCCTGAAGGTGCTAGAAAACTAGGTGTCAGGCATATGCATGCAAGGGTAGTAAACTATGGGAAAATAAATGAATCTTTAAGAGTCATACTTGACGGGGTACACATGGCATCTATCTGATCAGGGGAAAGAGCTCTCATGTGTCTGAATTGGTCAAATTGAAGAACAATAGTGTTGCTAGGCCAGTTTTGAGCAAAATTTTCCAATGCAAATAGGATGAAATTTTAACTATACTAAAATTTTGAGCATCATAAGTTCAAAAACTTAGGAATTCAAACATAAAATGTCCACACAGTTTAATAAAATTTGATCAGGTACTAAGATCTCATAAATCTTCAAGCATAACATAGTGGAAAGGGTAAAATGAGCACATACAGGTCCGGATTATCTGATGTCTTCTCAGTGAAAGTTCCTCTGAAAGGGAAGAGGGAATCCCTGATCCTTTCCAAGACATCAGAAGTGTCAACATCAAAGTAGGGCTTGTATGCACCCACGGTGAGCGAACGCATCCACCCCGTAGATTGCTGTTCCTCGGCGCCCCCACCACGAATTGGCTTCGAGAATGTATCTGACAGCGCAAGATCCCAGATCCGAATTAGAACCCAGTGATAACGCAAACACCGACCCGAGATTTACAGAAGCCGGGACGAGAAATGGTACCGTCAGCATCTGAAGGGGGGCGGAAGACGGGGATCTTGCTCTTGGAGTCCGAGGAAGGCGGAAAGGTCTGGAGATTGGACTCTGCAGCGGAAGAAGCCAAGCAAGAAAGGTAGAAAATGGAATCTAGAACAAAAATTACAGATACGAAAGAAGATCAATCTCGTACTGACCTGTGAACTTGATGGGGACATGATCCGCGGCGGAAACGGCCTGCAAAAGAAGAGATCCAGAGCAGATAAGCAACGGCGACCTCCCAGCATAGTCGAAGGAATGAATCGAGGCAACGAGAGAGAACTCATCGTACCGGGACGGATCCGGAGACGTTGTTGCCGCCGTGGTGGTCGTCCTCGATGGTGGTGTACTGACCGCTTGTCATCATCTTTCTCGACGGATCTGGATCCTCCCGGCAGCAAAAAACAACGGCGGCGGCGGCGGTGACGGCGGTGGTGCGGGCGATTCTTCTTCCTTCCTCCTCCTCGCTGCTCTCACCGCGTCGATTCTGCGCCTCGTTCGCGTGTCGAAGGGGGGTTTTGTTAATATCCAGATCCAACAAATAAGAAGCAGTCCGGCCAGGTCAGACCGGACCGGATGGGCCGGACCGGTTCAGTTTCCACTCGATTTCAATTGCGGTTCGATCGTTAGACCAAATTGACGCACTGGAAGCAAAGAATTAACTTCCTAAACATTACTCCACTGAGATGGTAGACCAGTTTATTAATGTATTTTATATAATAGGTCTATAAGTTGGTGTAAGATTGTATTATTAGGTTGCAATATTAAATCTTGTATTGTGCATAACACATTCCTTCATGTACAATAAGCATTCAAGTTTTGTATCATGCATCACATAGTTTACTATGAAATAAGTTTTGCTAGGCACGGCCTTAGTCGAGAGTTTGTTGTAGGTGGGTAATTTAGCTCGTTATACACCTCTAAATATAGATAAATAATACTAAGTAGAGGATTTATATAATTCTATTCATACATTTGCACCGACTGTACATTATAAAATTAGGATAAATATTAGTTAAGCAGTTGGATACTACTAACAAAGAAAATAATTTTGACCAGGAAATCAAAAAAATCCAGAGTAATTAATTATAAAATATCACAGTTGCAAAAATTAGCTCAAGTTTATTATCAAATGAATGAACCAAGTTGATACCTTAACCATAGTGGAATATCTTTAGGATTTTAATAAACAAGATATACTTGAAATAATTATATAAATATATTTTTAGGAATAGGAAATTAGAACAAGACTAGCAATAGGATTTGATCCAAACAAACATGTCAAACAACTAAATTCACAGGCTGTGTTTTTTGATTATTTTTGGAAGGAGTTTGCTTGTAGCATAAAGAGGGTATTTATGTTCGTAAACAATAAAGAAAAATCATATAATACAAAGATAAATTATTGTCGAAACTTAGAGAACATAAAAAAAAGTTTTAAAAAGAGTAGAACACAACAAAAGTTGCGAGTAAGAGCAATCCCTACGTATGACCATAATAGCACAAGGAAAAGTAACTGAAGACAACAACAACAAAAATGCTCAGGGCCGAGAAGAATTCCACCTCTTGGTTATCTTTGCTTTGCACAACGTATAACAGAAAATGCAAAATGCAAACTGAAGACTTTTATATCAATCAAATTCAGAAGGAGAAGAAAAATGAAAAGTCAAACTCCATTTTCCGGGATTTCACATCCAAACAACATTTTCAAAAGGATGGGTCTAAAATATAAAATGGCTGCAAAGATAATCTTTAAACAGCTATTAAAGTCGACGAATTCTCCAAAACAAGAAGAATGTTCTCGTTCGAGCCAATTTTGAATCAGAAGAAAGATATCACTGATGCTCTGGAGATTGAAGACCGAGAAGAAGAATAAATAAATGTCAACTAAAGCAGATAACAGGGAGCCTATTTCAGCTTCGACTTGGCAGAACTCTTGAGTGGCTTTGCAATGGGTGTAACCTGACCTCTCGTCTTTTTCAAATTATACTTGATGGATGAGAAAGCGCATGCAAGTGCAATAACAACTGTTGGGTAGACATAAACAGCCTGTGTTGGATCTACATTTTTTGGCTTTCCAAGGACCCCTTCTTTCACAAGGCCCCAGACAACTAGAAGTGTCCCAAACAAGGTCATCCTTCCGGGGCTTATGAGACCAACAAGAGCCCCAGCTACGGAGAAGTAGCTACCTGCAAGAACCTGGAGATGAACAGAACATATAAAAAGACTATATCAGTTACCAGCTTTGGCAAATTAAGAAATACGAGTTAAGTGCACAGTGGAGTAGACCTCTAAGCGCTGGAGATCAACAATTGGTGACGCATTTTTTATTTCTGTGAGGTTATAGATGTCAAGCAAACTGTTCCATCTTGGCACGGTTCTCGTTGTAACGAGGTCATGCACGACAGCCCCAGGATACAGGAGAGCCTTCACAATATACGTTGGGAAAATTTCATTCGCAATCAATTGCGAAGATGTCACTTGTATTGGTGTTGTACATATCCCTGACCTGCATGGGATTCTGAAAAGGCAAAAGGAAGAGGGATTTCAGAAGTGTATAGAGAAATAAATTCTTCTTTTCAAAGATGGCCCTTTTGTTAAGACATGAGGGATCAACTTATCTTTTCCGAAATTAAAATTAAGCAAAGTGTTTCTTGTCTTGCTCCACATATTTTGTCTATGCAATGATGCTCGAATGAAAATGTCAAAAGCCTGTGTTGGATGCTATCTTATCTCTAAGCTAATTCAAAAAGAATCAAGATAATTATCACAGATGCAAATAAAAGTTTTTTGCATACTAACAATCGAGTTACTGTAACCTCACTTGAATAGAAACAATTTAAAATACACAAGGACAAACTTGAGTGAAGTTTACTGCTTTGATGAACATACAACCCAGTGATGAGCACCGTAGGGGCACACTTTTACAACCATCCTTATTCTAGCAATTATAAATTTGTTATCGGCAGTTGATGACAACATTCACATATGTTTATCCTGTGAATGATTCTCAGTAACAAAATTGTATTTGTTGTTTATTACTGTGCGAATGCACCAAGGTAAAAGAACAGGCAAGTGGGATACCAAGCACCAAATGACTTGTTAGAATAATGTAACAAAAAGAAATCCAGTTATTTTGCTTGATTGATTAAAAAGGAAAATACCTTAAATCTCACAGGGAAAATGCTGGGTTAAATCTACTAACAACAGTTTCTTTGATTTATGCAGATGGAGAAGGAATCATCATATGGGACTACTATACTAGGACTGTAAAAGTGCAAGACACAAAAATTTCAGGTGAGGATATAAGAACCTGAAACGCATCCTGGGTAAAGTCAAAAGCAGTGTGGGTCGTTAGGTTTCAGGTTTTTTAAAGGTTTTGTTCATCTTTCCTAATAGAATATATGTATATCAACTAAATTTATCTTAGTGGTTATTTAAACCAATCTTCCATAAAAAACTAGCTCATACATCAGTTGCCAATCGGTCTGGTTCCTTAACCCTTGTCAATGGGAAAAAAACTAGTAGTACGATATGATATCTGAATAGCATGAGAAGGAAGAAAACTGATGACGACAAGTGGCAAACGACGGAATGAGTTGGTTCCAATGCTTGCATCTGTACACCGGCCAGATCTAGATGCACGAAGTGAACTCGGAACAGTGCAAGCATCACATATGGAAACCCAGGGCCTAGTAACAGTTCCTCACAAATCAGTTCAGCTGGTGATCTATGAGATGATGATGAACACGATACGTAGTACAACAACCTAGGGATTCCTTTCATTCCCAAGTAAAAGAAAAAAAAGAAGCTCCTTTAAGAACGATTCCGGTAGCAGAAGTCACAAATCGGATTAGATAGCACTTGGCGATGATGAAGATTCTCCTAAATCAAATAAAAACTCGAAAAGTGGCAACTTCGATCAAGTTTCTTCCTCATGGCAGTTTCTTTTAAAAGGGGGGAAAAGAATCGATCACCTGAAAAGAGGGATTTGGAAGACGATGAGGATGAAGTAAACCCAGGCGGAGATGCGCTGGAGGTTGCCGCTCGTCCACCCCTTCTTCTTCGACGGGGGCGACGATGACGAGGGAGCCATCGGAGAAGGTGTTCACCAGGAACGACGCATTTGCCGATCGAATCACTGCGTTATAATTTAACTTATCGGATTCAGGAAACTAAATAAACAAAAGGGACGTTTTTACATATTTAGCCTTTAAAAAGTGGAAATGCTATATTTACCCTTACAAAATTACGCATTTACGAAGAATACGATTTTAGAATCGAAGAAAAAAAAATATAAATTTTAATCAACAATTAAATATACTGGTTAGATTTTTTTTAAAAATAAAATATGCTTTAAGATTAGTGTTACATAACATCCCGCTAATATATACATTTTTATACGTGAATTAAATTTTTTTATATCCATTAAAAATTAATTTGATCAAATATATCAATTGAGATTCTAGAACTAGAAGTATGATTTTAAAATCGATGAAGAAAATTAATATAAATTTTAAACTACAATGAAACATATTGGTAAGATTAAATAAATCCTAAAACCTGCATTAAAATTAGTGTTAAATGGTTAGATAACATCCTACTAACATAAACTTTTTAGACATAAGATTTTAAACTACAATGAAGCATACTGGTTAGATTTTTTTTTTTAAAAAAATATGCTTTAAGATTAATGGTAAATGATTAGATAGCATCCTACTAACATGTACTTTTTATGTATATACACGAATTAAATTTTTTTATGTCAAAACGATTAAAAACTGATTTGATCAAATATATCAGTTCAGATTCTAAACATAGAAAAATATGATTTTAGAATCGAAAAGAAAAAATAATATAAATTTTAAACTACTGTGAAGGTTAGATTTAAAAAAATGCTTTAAGATTAGTATTAAATGGCTAGATAACATCCCACCAGTATATATACTTTTATTTATGAATTAAAAAACTTAATTAGATTTTTCCTTTCCGATAACACGACAGACAAATTTATTTATCAATAACTAAAACTGATTAATCTAAGCAATTGATTAAAAATTAAATTTCCAAATGTACCTAAAAAAATCTTCTGGCATTCTATCAAATCATTCATGCGTCTCCCATTTGACTTTTATTTGGGCTGTGATCCATCCAACTGAATCAATTAAACCAAGAGTTCATCTTGATGGATTTGTTTCGATCTAAAATTCAGTGAACGTAGATTGATCTGACGATAGAATAAAAATAGCAATTGAATTCAACAGCACGGCAACAAGAACAAGAACAACAGCAATAATAATAATAATTTAATAGAATGGCGTACCATCGGATCTGCGATCGAACAAATCAACCCCCTAAAAATAAGAGAGATCGACCTCGACTTCCAGCTCTCCCTCTTCCAGTATAAATATCACATCCACTCGATCCACCGAGCTGATCGAGGTCGATGATGGATCCCCCTGCTACTGCCACCGCTCTCTTCTTCGTCCTCCTCTCGCTGTGCCCAGCGCTGCTTGGCGGCGGCGGCGGCGTCCACGGCCGGCCTGAATCTTCGTTGCCGCCGCTGACACGGCTTCTCCAGGGAGGGCAGCACAGCGCGAGAAGAGTCATCTCCGTGGATGTCTTCGGAGCTAAAGGCAATGGAGTCGATGATGACAGCATGGTACATCTATCTGCCTTGTTTAATTCTTGAGGATTAAATTGAAATTGGAGTTTACCATGAATCCTCCCTGTTGCAGGCTTTTAAGCGTGCGTGGGATTTTGCTTGTTCTTCACCGCTTAGCGTGGGGATTAAATTTCCTGCAAACGCTACTTACTTGATCAAGCCGATCGGTGTCGGTGGCCCTTGTAGGTCGACGATGAGAGTCACGGTAGGGTGTTCTTTGGAAATTGGAAAGCAGTATTGCACTGGTTGCAGTGTGGCTTTTGCTGAATCCAGGCCTCCTCCATGTTGGTAGATATCAGGAACAGTTGTTGCTCCTCCTGATCCTGAAACTTGGGATGGGCTCAATCCTCTCAAATGGATTTACTTCCATGGAGTGAAGCAGATGATCATCCATGGAGGTGGAACTGTCAACGGCATGGGACAGAAATGGTGGTCGAGGTCCTGCAAAAGAAACGCAACGAATGTAAAAACACAAACTCACTCCATGAATTATGATGCTCTCTCCTTTCCTTCTGTCCTTCTTTGAATTCAATGAGTATTGAGCCCACAATCTGTCATATAGAGTCTTACCAGCATGCACTTTGTGTCTGTCCTTCTTTCTATCTGTCGTGTGCTGATATCTGATCACTTTGTTATCCTACATTTTGCAGCCTTGCCGTCATGCCCCTACAGTTATGGCCTCTCTTCTCTTCAGTTCTGCTGGATTTGCTAAGTTCCTTCTAACCCTCTGCTGATGCAGTTAACTTGCATTGACGATGACGCAGGCAATTACTTTTCATCGATGCAAGCATGTTTTGATCCATGATTTGAGTGTGTTGGACAGTCAGAAGATGCACATCGCGTTCACCTCATGCTCTCATGTTCATGCATCTCGATTGAATGTGATTGCACCCGCCAAGAGCCCGAACACTGATGGAATCCATGTGAGTGGATCTCATTCGATCTGGATTGAAGATAGCACCATTAGCACAGGTGTGGGACATTTTGCTGTTTGAATCCAAGTGTTTGTTTTCTGACTTATCCTGGATTGCTTATAAGTCGATACCAAGTTACTGGAGTCTGCAATCTCTTTCCAAATCTGTGTGAAATTATAGAAGTATTACCATTGGGTTAAAGGATAAACTGATACAAACAGGTACTTGTTGGTAAGAAAATTATGAAATGCTATGAGGTAAGTTCAATAACATGATCCTACCTGAGCTGTTCATGTGTTAAAATTTGTTTTCATGAGATGCATTATATTGCACTGAGGCATCAAGAACTGAAGAATAGTCAAGTTAAAAATCTTAGACAATCTATTTAAAACCAAACCTGATACTTAATTGATAATAGACAAGTGGCTTTCTAACAATCATATTCATCTATTACTGTGTCATTGACTTGAGATATATTCATTTCATTTCAGGGGATGACTGCATCTCTATCACGAGTAATTCTTCCAAAGTCGAAGTTAAAAACATCACCTGCGGGCCTGGGCATGGAATAAGGTAAAAAAAAACAAAACAAATAGACATATCACCTTTCAAGTGCGCCATGCATTCATTTCTTATATACTTGTCATTTGCCCATCAGTATTGGCAGCTTAGGCAAATCAAACTCCTATTCCCAAGTACACAGCATAAAAGTGGAGAGTAGCCTGATTTCAAACGCCGAAAATGGTGCAAGGATCAAGACATGGCAGGTAGCCTACAAGTTCCTTAAGAATAATCCAGCTAATTTATCCAGCATTGAATCAAGTGCATTTTATTCTTACCTCCAGGGTGGCCATGGCTACGCCCGCAATATACTTTTCCGTGATATCCAGATGAAAAACGTTTCGAATCCAATAATCATCAATCAGTTTTACTGTGATTCCTTGCGCAAATGCAAAAATCAGGTTGGTGTGCTGTGTTCATCCACTTGCCATACTTCCGATGTTGGGTTCCACTCTGACGATCTATCCTAACCTTTTTGTAAAAGCAGACAGCTTCCGTGAAGGTGCAGGAGATTTCTTTCATCAGAATAACGGGAACATCAGCAACACCAAAGGCGATGACTTTTTCCTGCAGTGACAGTTTTCGCTGTGAGAAAATATATCTTGAAGACATTAACCTGTCGTTAGAATCCGGTGGCAACGCGAGTGCTTCTTGTTGGAAGGCATCAGGCTTCAGCTCTGGTGCCATCACTCCACCTTCCTGTCTATCAAGTGCGAAGGCTGCTCGCATCGAACAGCATGTTAGTCCAAGTAGAGATAGATATTTTATAGCAACAACGTAGAGAGCCATTTGTCTAAATAATAGCTGCTGTAAATGCCAACAAATCTATTGCTTCATCATTTTATAGCAACAAAGTAGAGAGCCGTCTGTCTAAATAATAACAGCTCTAAATGCCAACAAATCAATTGCTTCATTATTCTAACAAGCTCATTGAAGTGAATACCTTTGACCTTGTCTTTTGGGCATGTGACTCAGGCATGGGCCTCATGCATGCCTCGTGTATGTGTCTTAGGTGACAAGATTTTGTCATTCCACATGCCATACGTTATTGGTTGGCACAGTTAGGTGCCCATAAAGTGAGCTAAAGAAAATACTAATAACTTGGCAGGTACCTGATGGATCACCACCTTTGATCTTCCTGAAGAAGAGTCTTCAAACCCAAGTGTGGCCCCATACGGGAGTCCCATCTAAAAATTTCCATATATATTATAAATTGACTTTGGGAGAGAGCTTATAAGTGGTCCAATGTTTACATTTCTTTCATCATAAACCAAGCGGAAATAGGTTGCTGAATAGGTAAACTACAGATTTCTCAAAAGGACAAATATATAGGCCGACTACATAAGAGATATAAGAAGTAAAAATTGATGAGTGCACAAAACTTAAGCCTACAATGAGAAAAACTGGCAGACAACTTGTGCTACCATCTTAGAATTTCTACAAGTGTGTGGGAATCGCATCCAACTATCCAAGAAAAAGACTATCACTGAAGAAGATTTGCCAGATAAAGAAACATGTAAAATCTACATGGAATCAGATTCATCAAAAGGATGGGTGGGGTTGAGCTACTTTTGATAGCAACAGTATTGAACTCGAAATGAATTGACTAAACTACATGACTTTATGCGCGGTCGGTTCAAATTTCAAGGTGTTGGGAGAGTGAAAGCAAGGTCGGCTGTGGCTGTGAAAACATCGAAGCGAAGAAGGAGACGGTGTGAGTCGGGACACCTCACCGCACTTGGCGCTGCTTAATTCGTCTCACCTTTAGGCCACTCAATTATCTTCTTTTCCCCCCTTTGCATTCTTTTTTTCTGCATCATACGATTAATTAATTGATCCGGACGGATCTGAGTGCATTTTTATGCGTCGGAAGCCACCTTCCTTTGTTTCCGCGACCATGGCTTCGGGAGCGGCGGCGGTGGTCGGAGGGAGGTTCTGCAGCGAGGAGGAGCGCGAGATTACGGTCCGGAAGACCTCCCTTTTCTTCCCAGGCGACGGATTCGCCGCCTATGACCACAGAACCGGGGATTTGATCTTCCGGGTGGAGACCTACGCCCGCCGGGAACCAACGTTCTCCGACCACCAGCTCCTCCTCATGGATCCATCCGGCGATCCAATCCTCACACTCCGCCGCAAGGTTGGTTTTTGAAAATTAATCCTAGTTTATTGCATCGAGCATTCTGAGTTTAGGGGAACGTACTCTGTCCGCAGCGGCCGAGCTTGCATCAGCGATGGGAAGGGTTCCTGGGGGAGAGGGCGGATGGGCAGAAGCCGCTGTTCGCCGTGCGGAGGTCCTCCATCTTCAGCCACGAGCGCAGCGGCTTCGTGGTGGAGGTGTACGCGGGTGGCGGCGGCGGTGGCGGCGAGGAAGCGGAGAAGAAAGAGGAAGGCGAGGAGGAGGAGGAGGGGTACCGGATCGAGGGGTCCTTCGCGCAGCGGTGCTGCCGGGTGCTGTACGAGGGCGGAGGAGGGGAGGCGGCGATGGTGGCGGAGATCAAGCGGAAGGTGGACGCGTGCTCGCAGGTCGTGCTCGGGAGGGACGTGTTCTCGCTCTGCCTCCGCCCGCGCTGCGACGCCGCGTTCGCCATGGGGCTCGTCATCGTCCTCGACCAGATCAGCGGCGACGCTGACGGCGTCGGCCTCGAGGAGCCGGCGGTCGCTGCTTCCGTGGGAAATCCAGCGCCGATAATGACCAGCTGAAGGCAGCAGAACCACAAATCTACAAATATATCTCTCCGTCTCTTTGCCCGGTTGATTTCTCGCAATTGTCTGCTACTGCAAACTGCAATGCTTGTATGCAAACTTCCTCGTCTAAACCTCAAGTTTCCTTTTTGGCCAAATAATTTATCGCTGGGTTCAGAAAAAATTAAGTCAAATGAGAGGCACACAAGTATTGAATCATTTAAAATAAACTCAAGTTATCATGCAAGCATAAATGAAAAGGTTCAACAAAAAATTAATTCCGGTTATTTTATGTAAATAGAATAAACATCAAAATGAGAGGCACAGCACAAGTATTGAATCATTTAAAATAAACTCACAGTTATCATGCAAGCATAAATGAAAAGGTTCACAAAAAATTAATTCCGGTTATTTTATGTCAATAGAATAAACATCAAGATGAGAGGCACAGCACAAGTATTGAATCATTTAAAATAAACTCAAAGTTATCATGCAAGCATAAATGAAAAGGTTCACAAAAAATTAATTCCGGTTATTTTATGTAAATAGAATAAACATCAAATGAGAGGCACAGTACAAGTATTGAATCATTTAAAATAAACTAAAGTCATTAAAAAAAAATGAAGTCCCATTAGTTTCTGTAAATAGAATAAACATCAACAAGAGAGGCACAGATATTGAATAGTATATGAAAGAGATGGATAGCAAGCAAGTAATTTTCAGCGGGCTCTCTGTACAATCTTATGAAAGAGGGATAATGGTTGAGGAGACATGCATTTTATGTAATTTTATGTAAGGATGAGCTTGAAACAAGAGATCATCTTTTCTTCCAATGTCCATATGTGTTAAATGGGTGGGTTGTATACCTGCAACAGTTGCAAGTAGAACCATTTGGCATCTCCCTAGTTCCTTGGGTGGGGAAAGGAAAGGCGAAAGAAAAACTACAAAAGATTGAGCAACTAGCCATATGGCATTGCAGTGAATGAGGGAAAGAAATAGAAGATGTTTTATGAGTGAATCTAAATCAACAAGGGCGTTGGCCATGCAGGCAGCTGCCATGCAGGCAGCTGCATCCTTAACGATACCTCAATTTTAGATATTTTGACTTCAGGAAAGTATAGGAGATATTTTTTGACCTCTTATATGTTTTTACTTCATTGTGTTTAATTTTTTTTGTTTTTTTACATTCTACATTCTTTTGGGATGATAGATTGTATCATTTCAGAATGGTGAAATAAATGCAATATTATTTTTCAAAAAAAATATTGAATCGTTTAAAATAAACTCAAATTATCATGCAAGCAAAAATGAAATGGTTCAGAAAAAAAAAAGGAAGTCCGGTTAGTTTCTGTAAATAGAATAAACATCAAAATGAGAGGTGCACAAGTATTGAATCATTTAAAATAAACTCATGATATCATGCAAGCATAAATGAAAGGGAAATAGAATAAACATCAAAATGAGAGGCACGAGGATCATTGAAATAAACTCAAATTATCATGCAAGCATAAATGAAAGGGTTCAGAAAAAATTGTCCGGTTAGTTTCTATAAACAGAATAAGAGAGGTACACAAGTACTGAATCATTTAAAATAAGCTCAAGTTATCATGCAAGCATAAATGAAAGGTGTATAGAAACATCAAGATGAGGCACAAGTATTGATATTTATGCTAACTCAGTGAAATATAGTTGATGATTGTATTATTTCAGCTCCTGTTTCATTTACTTTGTTTACTTTTAGTTTTCTTCACTTTTGTTTTATTTACTTTTTACATCTCTTTAAATGATATATTTATATTATATCGTTGCATATCGATAAAATGAATATAATGTTATCTTTAAAAAAAAATATTGAGTCATTGAAAATAAACTTAAGTTATCATAAAGGGTTTAGAAAAAAAGAAGTCCGGTTAGTTTCTGTAAATAGAATAAACATCAAATGAGAGGCACACAAGTATTGATACATTTAAAATAAACACAAGTTATAATGCAAACATAAATGAAAGGGTTCAGAAAAAAATGATGTCCGGTTAATTTCTGTAAATAGAATAAACATCAAATGAGAGGCACACGAGTATTGATTCATTTAAAATAAACACAAGTTATCATGCAAGCATAAATGAAAGGGTTCAGAAAATAAATTTAAGTCCGGTTAGTTTCTGTAAATAGAATAAATGAATTTAAGTCAATATCCATCACTATCCCAGCCAACACAGTATGATTCATGTCGGCCGTCAGTGTTGATCAATCAAGCAGGAGCCTCTAGAATTAATAGGCCACAAAAAGCTTTGATAGATCATTTACCAGACAACACAACATGCTGGATTTCTTAGTGCACTTTATCATGGGAATTATTTTTTGTTGGAGTTTATTACCGCATAACTCTCCTAAAATTTTGTGTAATTGTGGATATTACTTCTAAAAATAATTAAGAATATTTTTAATATTTTACAATTAATGGAAACTATGTTTTATAATTCTCTACTTAGTTTTAAAATTATTTTTTTTCAGATTGGTGAAATGACAATGCTATTATCAAAAAAAAGTTTTAAAATTATAGACATACTTTCCCTTATGTTACAAAATTATAAAAATCATATATTATTATTTATAAAAAATATATAGGAGGATAAAGCTTTTACTTTCTTAAAACTATGAAGGGTGGTTTTTATAGTTTTAAAATTTTAAAAGGAATATTAGTACTATTTTAAATTGTCAGATATAATTTTCTTTTTTAAAGTAGGTTTACCGTATGACATGACAAATTATGACTACAAAAATGCAAAAATTATAGACTTTGACAAACCAAAACATAAAAGAAACTTAAACAAACCTAATTATGATGGTTTGCAAGTTCACACATGAATGAGAAGGTTAAAGCATTTAAGCATGATGGTTTTGGTTAAGATTTATTTTAACACCAATTTTGAATACACGGAATGAAGAAATGGACTTGATTGAGAACATAGTTAAATTGTAGAATTCATCCCTAGCTTTTATTGATTTTATCATCCTTTACTCTTAAATCATAATTAGAGATCAATTTCATCTCACATTCAAATATTTTGTCCATGAGATATATCAAAAGTGCTAGCTTATCTCTCAATCTTGATATCCACCTCATTCAATCTCATTCCTTTATTCTTACCTAATAGTCTTGTGTAAATAATCATCAAGTGCTTGTATATCATAGGAGCTATACTATGCAATATAGTTCTCCTTCTTTAAATTTAAATTTGGGAAATGAATAAATATGTAGAGATACATATTTGAATAAAAGGTTATGAGTTAGGTGACTAACACTGATTCTTGAGTACTTTCCCTGTGACATGTTCGAAAACATGAAGAAAATTGAGTCTCCTTGGAGAGAATCCCCGTATAATCACTGTTTGAGGGTGATGCTGGATCCTACTCCAATTGCTGCAGCTTGCAACTTGATGAAACTTCCAGAAAATCTAACCAACTCTTCAAAAGAAAAATTTTCAGATGTTAAGTGAATTTATCAAAAAAAAAAAATTAAATTATTAAAAAAATTTATCAAGATTTTATTTGATCGCTAATCTTAAACAAATTTAACTTTAATTTTAAAATTTTAGTTAAAAAAATTCTTAAAAATCCTAGAATAACTTTAAACTGTTTTTTAGCTTTTTTTACGATTTTTAAATATACATATATGATAAATTTATAAATATTTGGTTGTCAAAATTGAACCAACCAAACAAGTAAATTTTTTACCCACTAAAAATTAGTTATGTTTTCCCCGTATCAAATATTATAAAAAGATTTTGGTAACCAAACATGTCCTCAAGATCTACTTGTGTATTTTACTTTAAACAAAAAAGATGTCTTAATTACTAGAACATGACATAAAAAATTCCAATCAAAAGAAAATCATAGCCCTGTAAATAAGAAAATGGCATTTCATTCATGAAAGTTGAAACCAGTCCACAAGATCTTACAAAAACAATTATAGTTTCCTAAATATTTGAAAGGAAAGAAATGGAACTCATAACAGCTTATGTTGTACCTTGTCAAATACTCACAAACCAAATAACCTTGGTGATCGAAGAACTTTCATAACTAAGAAATCTTAAATTGCAAGAATTTAACCAGAAATGCTTGTTTTAACATGCTATGACTATAAGCATATCAACTGGAACTTATCTTTGTATGAATGCTTCAAGAAATTTAAGTCTATCAACAGCTACTCAACAAGTTTTACAAGCTCCAAGTCAGAGCCTCATCAAACTAGCGCATCCAATGAGTCGTTCACATAGATTAAGAAAGAAAGTGCCAATAAGTTTTTTTTTCCCACAGATCAAGAAGGTCAGTATGTATGTCATGATCAACCTTAATAAAAGAATCATAGTTGCAAGTGAAACAAAGCTCAGTCATGACCCCTCATGTGATAGAATCTGATTTCCAAATTTGAAAACTACATCTTTACCGGATTAGATGATTAGCCTCAATGGGCATAACAGACCTGATCAAGAGCAAAATGTGCTAGAGTTTGCATGTCGATTGAGACTATGGGTTCACTCCTCAAGGTGTTTGCCTCCGTTACAAACGTGGTGAACAAAAGGATGGTGAAGAGGAGGAGCCAACCTATGGAACAACAAAATGGGCACACGAAGAAGGCAATTTCATGGTGGTACAACAGTTCAAATCGAACAAACTAGAGCAAAGATAAAGGGCATACGGAGAAATGAATACCGGATTGATGATATGCCATGCACACAACAATCCTAGATCAACTAGCTGGAAGGAATAGATAACGCAACTTGATCATTCCAGATTAAAAAAGCATTTGCAAGCAGCAAAATGAAGAGAATAAGTTGGGGGCAGCCGCGACTTCTTCAACATCCACCGTGGGGAAAGTGTGCGAAGAGAGATTTAGGAAGACGCGCACCGAAAACTGTTGATGCTCTGAGCGCCGACGAACGGAGAGGCTGATCCCGCTCGAAGGCGACGGCGACGGAGTGCAGCGGCGTCGATTGGGGCAGCGGCAGCCGCAGCGCGAGTAGCTTCGACGATGGATTTTGTTTTGGGCAGCGGCCAGCGGGTGGGATTAAGTAGCGGTGACGCTGTTTGAATCGGGTTTGAGTCGTCCGAGGTCAACGAGTTTGGATCCGACCCGATCCAATAAGCCCAGAAAACTATGCAGATCGAGGGCTTCGTCATTCCCCTCCGGCCGCCCTCCTTCTTTCTCAGCCCGAATCCGAAGGGATGGCCGACGGAGTCGTCGGAGGGTGGGTGATGGAGTTCTTCCTCCGGCAGCCGATCCCCGATGGCCTTCTCAACAAGCTCATCTACGCCCTCCCCCTCCCTTCCCCCTTCCCCAGCCGCCTCCGCCGCACCTTCCTCCTCCGCCGCCTCGACTCCGACCTCTCCGCCGGCATCTCCCCCTCCACCGACACCCGTCACTTCCTCAAGCTCCTCCTCGATGGCGCTCTAGGCGCCTCGCCCTCGTGCTACGAGTCTCTTGCCGCCGCCTACCGCGCCGTCACCCTCCACTGCGTCGCCGTCTCCGCAGCCGACGGCGGACCATCTTTCAGGACCCTCTTGCACGAGTTGTGCACCGGTGTGGCCGACCTTGAGGTGGCTCGGCCCGCGCTTCCAACGCTGAGGAAGTTGCTGAGTGAGTTGAGGGTGCTGCTGGCGGCGGCGTCAGAGAGCGACGCCGCTACGCCGGTGCCTGAGGATGATACAAGGGCGGCGGCGTTGGATGCCGTTAGGGCTTGTTTGACGGCCTCCTTTAAAGACCTGGGGCCGTGCTTTATTGAACAAGCCGCGGAGATTGTGATCAAGAATAGGATTATACTTGGAGAGCCCCCTGGCAGTGGCAGAGCTTTTGACGATGATGATTTAGGAAGTAGTAAAAGAAATGTGTCCTCTTTATTGCTGCAGAAAGATATGGAGAATGAGGTAATTCCAAATGCCAAATTTGGATTGCTGAAGGTGGCTGAGGATGACCCTCTTGTTGATGCAACCAAGCTAGCAGATGAGGTTTCAACTCGTCCAGCGGTGGGAAACGATGGGGTTCCTAAACAAAGCATCATGGACAGGAATCCAACTGCTCATACTTTTGAGTGGGGAGATGATATGATCGAGTCCTCATCTGAGACGTCTTCCGCCTCATCAAAACCCATTTGCTCAACTGACCTACATACTAGAAATGCTTCTCCCTTGCCTCCTATGGAAGTTAAGAAGGGTCGCAGAAGGGAGAGAAAGATGTGGACAGTGGAGGAAGAAGATTCTTTGAGGGCAGCTGTACAGAAGTATGGTAAGGGTAATTGGAAGCTTATACTGAGGACCCATTTGGATGTCTTCGAGGGCAGAAAAGAGGCTGACTTGAAGGACAAGTGGAGAAATATGATCAGGCACTAGTTTCTTTCCCCTTGAAGTTTCTACGCTTATGGCACTCTCTGCATTGGTTTGGCTAGTAGGCTGGAACTTGAGAAGGTTATGGGTCTTCAAGGAGTGTGCTTACCTGCAGAACATTTTGTCTCAAATTTTATTGTTTTCCCTGGTTTGTCGAGAGTATTAGTTATCTTCTCCAGTGGTTATCATGCTGCCAAGTTTTAAGTTTTGTAGTGAAATTTTGTCCTAATCAGGATGTAGATTTTGGGGTTTGGGAAGCTTTGGAGATGACCTTGTAGCTCTTGCTTGTGAAGATGCAATTTCCCTCCCCAGTAATCAGACCGGTGGTTCACAAAAGATTGTGGCTGCTTGCCACTAAGATTTAGGGGTGTTGGGATCTTTGAAGATGACCTTCAATGGTCGCTCTTGCTTGTGATCATTCTGCAAAGATTTAAGTTTTGCAATGCAATGTTGTCCCCAGTAATCGGAATGGTGGTTCACAAAAGCTCGATGCTGCTTGCTACCAAGATTTTGGGGGTTTTGGACCTTCAATTGAATCTCTTGCTTGTGATCATGCTGCAGAGATTAAGTTTCATAATGCAAATTGTCAGCAGTAATCAGAATGGTGGTTCACAAAAGCTTGCTGCTTCTTGCCACCAAGATCTTGGAGGAGTTTTGGAAGCTTTGAAGATGACCTTCATTGGTAGCTCTTGCTTGTGATCAAATGCTGCAAAGTTATAATGCAATTTTTTCTCCAGTGATCAGAATGGTGGTTCACAAAACCTTGATGCTTCTTGTCCCGAGTAATCAGAATTTTGGTTCACAGAGCTCGCTGCTGCTTGCCACCCAGATTCTAGGGGGTCTTGGAAGCTTTGAACATGACCTTCGATCCTAGTTTTTGGTATAAGATCATGTGGAATGAAATCTCATTCCATATCATCAAGTATATGTAAAATTAGATTCTATACCGTTTTCAGGTATAGTTTATCCATATTATCTTATTATCTCATTAGAAATAATATCTTAGTGGTAGCTCCTGCCTCTTGTATGGGATTTGCTGGTTCTCATTGCCACCATTATGCAGTCCCTCTCTTCCTGTAACTCTGTGATGTCTTCAAAATGCTGTTGGAACAAATGAACTCTTTTTTATTGTCATTAGGTGATCTTGGTGAAGTTCGATACAAATAAATAAGAATCTTTAGTTAGTTTTCCATATGCTTTTTACCCTCTTATTGTGGTTGTGATTTCAACATGTTGAACCCATGTCCCAAGTTATCTTTATCTTCTATGGAAGGGAACTACATGAAAAGGGAAGATGTAGTTAGGATGCATCGTTTTCCACAGCATGAAAGGCTTTTGTTTGGTTGTCACACGTGACCTCGTTTACTCATCCAGCTTGAACTCAAGGATGCATGTAATGCAGAGTCCCCCTTTTTTTAATTGATGATCTCAAATTGCTGTAATTTGCATGTTATCAGCATCGACTTTTATCCTGTACTTTCTTCTAGCTTGTAAATTTCCTTTCTTTACCCTTTGGCTTTTGGCTTGGCTGAGCTTTGAATAAATTCTCTTTTATGAAAAGAAAAAGTTATTTTAATGTACACTCTATATAAAGTATAGTAATATTACAAAAGGGGATAGATAATTTTATAATTTTGTACAGTAAGAATTTTAAATTTAATGATAAAAAACTTATTTAATTGATCTAATGTTTATTAATCAAATATATATATATAATATTTTTATTATTTTTTAAAACTTAAGTAAGTATTGAACTTATAACCTTTATATCTTATAGAGTATTATAGCTTTAATTAGAGAGCACTCTCTATATGGGTATACTTTAATTAAAAAATACACTTTATAAATATTATAGTTCTGATTAGAGGGAGCATACACAAGTACACTTTAAAGAATAATATATTTAAATATTATAGTTGGAGCGTATACCAATATACTTTAATACACTTTAAAGAATAATATATTTAAATATTATAGTTGGAGCGTACACGGATACACTTTAATTAAAGAATAATATATTTTATAAGTACTATAATTTTAACTAAGAATAATATATTTAAATATTATAGTTGGAGCGTACGCAGATACACTTTAATTAAAGAAAATATTAGGTATTTATTTAAATTTTTTTTTAAAAAGGTTGAAAAATAAAATGATTACCAGCAATGAGAAAGAGTAAAATTATAGGCATACTGGGGGTTATTAAATCGATGACCAAGTGGCGGATCTTGTCTGCAATTTGACTTGGACCCGGTCCAGATTAAAGATTCACTACGCTCCCATTAATTGCCATTTGCCACGATATCAGGGATAATATTAAAACTACTGCCACTGAACCATTTTATTTTTTTAATCAGTAAAATACTCCTCTTTTTTTTTTAAGTTTCCAAACTCTTCCGTCGAGATAATTAAATAATATCACATTCTCTAGTATTAAGTTCATAACTAATACCTAATTGCTATGAACTAAATTTATATATTTGTTAACTCATGACCTTTAGTTTGATCTTATTACTTTAACAGAATAAATTTTTTAAACCTTATTGTTTAAAAAAAATACATATATAATATTATTTTAAAGTATATATATAAATCATATTAGTGAATTAGGATGAATTAATGTATAATTTGAATCTATTAAATTCTAAAAAGTTTATTATTGCATCTAAAGAAATCACACAATTTAGTTGAATTGTGTGATATAACTTAGTTGATATTACTAATCTTCATGAGTGTATTAGGAGTAGATTCTTCATCAATGACTTTATTTCTCTCATTCAATTATCTATACACTTTTAATATTAATATTGATCAGCTTGTGGTGAATTATGCTACATCTAAAGATAGTAGGACTATTAAGAAAATTTCAAAAAATGACTAAAGTCTAATCTTTTTCTCTTTTCTAGAAGGAGTAAATTGATAATAAGCAACCAATGTATTTTGACCGATGTCATTTGTCTTCAGTCGAGTGAGTACAATCAAACCCTACATACTTATGCAATGATACATATCATATCATGAATATAAATAAAGGCTAAAGCCTAAGTAATATTACCAACAACATAGTAATTGGTAAATCAATCATTATTAATGATTAACTTAACACAGTAAAATCTTATTACATATTAGAGTTGAAGCAATCATTTTTCCTCCTCATTCTAGGTTCGTGGGCATTAAACCCATGATATAATGTTGATCATTAAATGAGAATCCAACTCACTAAGCAAGTGAGAAAAGATTAATTCTGTGTCTCCTTGTGCAATGATGTATATCTTACAATAAATATAAATAAAGAACTATATATTAAGTGCCTTTTTTAAAAAAATTAATATATATATATATATATATATATAATCTTATAAAAAAAAGAAAGAGATTAAAGTTGAACTCTTCTGATAAAAATATCTATATATATTTAATATATTTGAATATTTAAAGTCATTTTCTTTTTTAAATGCTCAGTGTTAGATTTATTAATGAATCAATGAGAAGCTCACTACCTGCTGATTTTGAGTAGTTGTTGCTGATTTGGTATATAAATAATTAGATTGTATTTTGAGAAAGTATTTATTTATTCATGGAAAAAGATCCAATCCAACCAATGAGTTTAGCGTATAATCATAAAACAAGTTCACATAATTCCCACAACCAACCCCCTTATTTATTATTTTGGTAGAATATCTTCTTCATCTATAATTTGACATTCATTGTAAAGTACTCCTTCCTTCGATCTATCCAATTGTATACCTTATTTTTCAAAATTATATATTAATTTACTATATATATATCTCTAATTAACTTAACTAAAAAAATTATATAAAAAGCTTACCTACAGAATACATGCTAATATATATATATACTTTCTCTTTATATATATATATATATATATATATATATACACACAATAAACTTAAATATATATTTTTAATATATATATATATAATTTTGGATATATTTATCAATATTTTTAATTTATTTATAGAATCTAACTCTAATAAAATAAAGTATATAAATTATATACTCATAATCTAACTCTAAAATATACAAATTTCATACTTATCGGATAAGATTGTAATGCTCGTTAAATTAAAAAAAAAATTATAAATTCTATTTGAAGTCTAATACTATTAGTTTATAGACTGATTTAAATTTATAAATAAATATAAATGATAATTGTTAAAATTTTATTTTAGCACATTTTACTAATTCTATCTTTACTATCAGAGCCACTTCAAACTATAACCTTCTCTAATGATTATAAATTATTGATTAGAACAATAATTCTATTCTTACTATTTGTACTACTGATAAATATAAAGTTTCTCTCATTGTTAACTTTTTTATTACACAATGTGTATCGTTCTCTTGCTACAATACCACTAAAAATATTTACTATTGGTGAGCTTCTACTGATTATTCACCTTTTCTATTGCATAAATTATATACTCTTTCTATTAAAATGATAAAAGTTTTACAATAAAGATCTTAAATTCAATACTCACTAGATTAAAAAAAACGTTCAATCATCTCTTACTAATTTTACTCTTCCGTATCAAACTTCTTTATTCATATATTTATTATTCCATTGGTATCACCGTCATTAGAATTCTATAACTTCTACTGGATGGATGGAATGGTTTTATAATTATAGATTATAATTTTTTATTTCGTTAACTATAATTTTACTTTATTTTTATTAAAATATAAATAAGTGGGCCTGCTTGCTCGTCCCCACTCGCTTTTTAACGGTCGGATGACGGAGGCAACGGCTAGTTGACGGCGTCAGTGACGGCTGCCGTCTCAATTCAAAACCAACCCACCTGCCCCCACAATATTATTTAATCGACGTTTTATTTTTTCACATCGTAAACTCTCTTCAATCTCCATCGTCTCTCTTCCTCCTCATCATCTCCTCGCTGATTCGATCCTGCGCCCCCCTCCCAAACCCTCGATTTCACTGCAAAATCTCCCCCAAACCCAGAGATCTTCCCCGCGTTGAAGCCTTCCGAGATCTAGCTGCGGGGAGCTGCCGCAGGAGCGGAGAGGGAGAGAGATTCTCCCTCGTTCTTTCGCTCTAGTTGCCGCTGGCCGGAGATCCCTCGATCTCTCCGATCGTCTCTCGGATTTTCACATCGTGGTGGATTTCCCATCCGCAGCTGCCAATTTGTGGTATGCCGTTCCATCTTTCGTTCTCTCCGCCTCTTCGACATTGTCGTTTTCCAGGATTCTGGCTATTTTCTGCGAGTTTTCCTGTATTTTTGTTCTCTACCTGTCTGACTCAGTCTGAGGATTGGGGATCTTGCTGTTCTGGTTCCATGTCTTCCGAGTGAGTCTGAAACAATGCAGCAGCTTTGGGTTCAAGAACGGTACGGTATTTGTTCTGCGGGTGCTAAAGGTTCGGAATTTGGATGTTCCAGGTCAAGCAGAGATGGATAGCTCGCAGAGGAAAGGAGGATTTGTTCCTGTGTCGCCCTCACAGACTCCGCGGTCCACTGATAAATACGGGAGGGACCTCCGGTCTATCGATCTGAATGGAAACTCGAGCGGCAAGCTTGATAAGGACAAGGGGGTCAATGTCCAAGTCATCCTGAGATGCAGGTAAGACACTGTAACGCACAAAACTTGAGATCGATATGCTGTAGTTTTTAGATTTTGCAACGCTTACACCATTGCTTGAATAAATTCAGACCATTAAGTGATGATGAGGCGAGGATAAACACACCTGTGGTGATTTCCTGCAACGATCACCGCCGAGAAGTTTCAGCTGTTCAGAATATTGCTAACAAGCAGATTGACAGGACCTTTACTTTCGACAAGGTCTGTCACTGCTCCACTTCAATATTTCACCAATGTACCTTTTCTATTACTTTGGACACACTAGATCCATTATTGGTCTGAAATCGCGTAGGTCTTTGGTCCAACATCCAAGCAAAGGGATTTGTTTGAGCAAGCTGTTTCTCCTATTGTGAACGAGGTTCTCGAGGGGTACAACTGCACCATTTTTGCCTATGGACAGACGGGCACGGGAAAGACCTACACTATGGAAGGTGGAAGGAAAGCTAAGGTAAGTCTTCTCATTCAATTTATCTCAAAGAAAATTTTGGAGCTGCTGCACTTGTCTATTTGCTCTAAATTGTATGTATGATTTATGGTAGAATGGGGAATTTCCAAACGATGCTGGAGTTATCCCAAGGGCAGTACGACAAATCTTTGAGATACTTGAGGCACAATGTGCCGAGTACAGCATGAAAGTCACATTTCTCGAGCTATACAATGAGGAGATAACTGATCTTTTGGCCCCTGATGAATCAAAATTCTCTGATGATAAGAACAAAAAGCCTATTGCTCTGATGGAGGATGGGAAAGGTGGTGTCTTCGTGAGAGGACTGGAGGAGGAGGTAGTTTATACTGCTGGTGAAATCTACAAAATCTTGGACAAAGGTTCTGCAAAAAGGCGTACTGCAGAAACTCTACTCAACAAGCAAAGTAGCAGATCGCACTCCATTTTTTCCATTACAATTCACATCAAGGAGATTACCCCTGAGGGTGAAGAAATGATCAAATGCGGAAAGCTTAACCTTGTCGATCTTGCTGGTTCAGAAAATATCTCACGGTCTGGTGCTAGAGATGTGAGTGCAAGTTTCATGCTTTACACTAGGAAAAGTCATTTTTAGTTGATATTTAACTGAATATTTGGCTGCTAATTTATGTTATGGTGATTCCTTTTTCCAATTTGATTCCGTAGTCCATTTAGATTTATTGGTTCTGCTTCAAACGATTTCAGGGAAGAGCAAGAGAAGCTGGGGAGATCAATAAAAGTTTGCTCACACTTGGCCGCGTTATTAATGCCCTTGTTGAGCATTCTGGCCATATTCCTTATAGGTACCACTATCTCTAATACTTTCATAATTTTCTCTTTTATTCCACGGTCCATACATCATAGCTGAATTGTGTTTATTATGGTTTCAGAGACAGCAAATTGACGAGGCTACTAAGGGACTCCTTGGGTGGAAAGACTAAAACATGCATTATTGCTACCATATCACCTTCCATCCTCTGTTTGGAAGAGACATTAAGCACCTTAGATTATGCACACCGTGCAAAGAACATAAAGAATAAACCTGAGGTATTTGAATGCTTTCAGTTTCTTTATTGCTAAACAGAATTTCTCATAGACTAAACT
Organism: Thalia dealbata; assembly: GCA_030544415.1. Classification (NCBI taxonomy): domain Eukaryota; kingdom Viridiplantae; phylum Streptophyta; class Magnoliopsida; order Zingiberales; family Marantaceae; genus Thalia; species Thalia dealbata. Next base: position 29,373,839 of record CM060457.1, on the reverse strand, counting down.
CATATTCTTTATTACAATACAGATAAATCAGAAGATGATGAAATCTGCAATGATCAAAGATTTATATTCAGAAATTGACCGTCTCAAACAAGGTCATTGATTATGTTTCCTCCTATCATTTTATATAATTTTTAAAATTTCTTTTTGCCTATCTCGTTGATTGGCTTTCTGCTTTCTGTGGTGGTTATGACGTCTTGATATCCATTATTTCTAGGTCTTGAAATCTCTGTGGTTAGTTAACTAATTGTAATTGCACTTATAACTGAAAATCATAATTCTAAGTGTTCAATTTTTGATGAATTTCAGTGTGTGGTGTTGTTCATAACATCAAGTAGCTAACAGATGATATTTTATTTCTAAATATAACAGAGGTTTTTGCTGCGAGGGAGAAGAATGGCATATACATTCCACGTGATAGATACTTGATTGAAGAAGCTGAGAAGAAGGTTGTTGTTCTGTTAATTCTTTTCTTTAGTTATTTCCTAACTTTATATTAGGCAAAATGCAGCTCTAGTTTCATTAATCACAACTTGTCCTTATCTCTGCAAATGTCCTGATTCAGGCCATGACCGAGAAAATAGAGAAATTGGAACTTGATTTAGACTCAAAGGATAAGGTACAGTCGTTAATTTTGACAATATGTTTTCTTACTTTCCCATAGAAGTCTAATTCTGGTTTTAATGCTTTTGAGCAGCAATTAATTGCACTTCAAGATCTCTACAATTCTCAAAAGCTACTTAGTGCAGAATTAGGTGACAAACTAGAGAAAACTCAGGTAAGCTTTTAACTTTGCATTAACAAGTATGACTCAAAGTAATCCTGGCAAGAGGGCAAACAAAGTATGTGAATTTGCTGCAGAAAAAACTGGTGGACACAGAGCATGCTTTCTTGGACCTAGAAGAGAGATACCGGCAAGCTCACTCTACAATAAAAGAGAAGGAATTTCTGATATCTAATCTCCTCAAGTCAGGTGAGATAAGTTAAATATATGTCTTCATGTCTGTTTGTTGCTCTTTGATTTCATATCTAATTTTTAATTTGAGTCTGATTTGCATCTTAAATTACAAGTGTAATTTAATTTGACTCATAAGCATGTTCTTATGATGGAGACATTGAATTATGTGATTTCATATGAGATACAATTCCAACCAAAGCATACTTAGTCCTGTCTGGAAACTGTATGTTAATTATATGCAATATTTTTAAGTAGTACTCTGCCTGACACCTTCGATTGAAATGTTATGCAAACAGAGAAAGCACTTGTCGAGCGTGCTTATGACCTTAGATCAGAGCTTGAAAATGCTGCTGCTGATGTTTCCGGCTTGTTTTCTAAAATAGGTTTGTACCTTCCTCTTCAATCTTTCATTTTATTTGGTACTATGGTTGTATTGGCTAAATAACATTTTGCACTTGGCTCACAGAACGCAAGGATAAAATTGAGGAAGGAAACATGGTACTTGTCCAAAAGTTTCGGTCTCAATTAACTCAGCAGCTGGATGTTCTGCATAAAACTGTCTCAGCTTCAGTGATGCAGCAAGAGAACCAGCTAAAAGAAATGGAGGAGGACATGCAATCATTTGTATCTACAAAGGCCAAGGTGCAGTGCTGCTAGACCAAAATTTACCATTTTGTTTGTTGATACTAGCACTTATGCTCTTGAAGGAGCCTGGTTCAATTGTGTAGATGCACCAACTACCGCATTCTAGAAATGTTTGATTTTTAACATCTTTGGTACACAGGCAACTGAAGAACTTCGAGTGCATGTTGAAAGGCTCAAAGATATGTATGGCTCTAGGATCAGAGCTTTGGATGATTTAGGTGGTGAACTTGACAAGAATTCAGAAGAAACCCTTCAAAGACTTAATTCCCAAGTGCTAATGCATTCTTCTGCCATTGAAGATGTAATCTAATTAATTGCTTACTATGCTATGTGATTTTATCTAAAGCTTTTCTCACTAGAAATTTGATATCCATACTTATGTGGTTCATGCAGTGCTTCAGAGCAATAGCCATGGAGGCTGATCAACTACTAAATGAGCTGCAGCTAAGCCTGTCTAAACAAGAGGATAAGTTGTCTATATTTGCTCAGCAGCAGCGTGAGGTAAGTTGCTGCCTAGAAATCTGGCAGTTAGCAAGTGCTTCAAGCTGACGAATAGCAGATAATTGTGGTTTTCTTTTATGAATACAACAGGGTCATCTTAGAGCCGTAGAATCAACAAGATCTATATCTAAGATCACTTCAAACTTTTTCAAAACCCTGGACATTCATGCATCCAAATTAACCAAGATCATGGAAGAATCACAAACTTTACAAGACCAACAACTCCATGATCTTGGGAAGAAGTTTGAGGTAACTCCTTGTAACTTGGTCTTGAAATAATCACTAGTAGAATCATCAGATATGCTGTTTTTTTAATTTGTTTATGCATTTGCAGGAATGTGCGGTTAATGAAGAGAAGCAATTGTTGGAAAAGGTGGCAGAAATGCTAGCTAGTTCAAGTGCTAGGAAGAAGATGCTGGTAAAAGCCTGTGAACTTTGATTTCTTGATATATACCAATGCCATTTTAAGAGGATCAGATTTGCATGATAATACGAGATATGTTATTTTATGTGTAATCATGCGAAGGAGAAAACGAATTCCTATAACCAAGAGAATATTATGAACCTGACCACAATTGAATGTAGATTTGCACTAGTATGCCCACAAGAATATACAGCATGAGTGACATTTTGAATTATAAGTATCCAGTGTGCATGGTTGATCTTGATTATGCCCACAAGTAATAAGCTCAAAACAATTTTCCTTTGATATTATATGTAGGAGAAAACGAATTCCTATAACCAAGAGAATAATATTATGAACCTTGAAATTCATGAACTTTTACTAGGTAGTGCTTCGTATTTAGTTGTTCCCTTCACCAATTTACAAAGGAAGAGATAGAATTAATAGATGCTTGATGCTGTGTCTGTTTTTCAGGTACAAACAACAGTTGACAGTCTCCGAGCTAGTGCTGCTGAGAGAACAAATAATCTACAGAAGGAAATGGCAACTGCCCGTGGTTTTACTTGTTCTGTAAAAGAACAGTGGAAGAGTTACATGGAAGAAACTGAAAACAACTATCTGGAGGATACTTCAGCAGTTGAAAGCGGCAGAAGTGGCCTGGAAGAAGGTTTCATAAGTTGGTATGTCTGAGCTAATGGTTGCCCAAGATGTCCTTTGCTGTTCCATTATATGTTGTTTTCTGCTTCTCTTTTACATCTCCATTGTGAACCTTGTTATTGATTAAGATGCCTACATGTAAAATGATTTGCAGCAAGGCAAAGGCTAAAATGGGTACGCGGCAATGGAAAGATGCTCAAAATTCCCTTCTGCATCTTGGTAAAGGAAATATTGCGTCAGTAGATTCAATCATCAGGTAACTGAAGCAAATTGATCTTTCTTTATAAACTCCCCAGCAGTTTATACCAACTTAGTAATTGGAGTTTGCTATGGTCAATGTTTTTGACTCGAGCTACTTGTAGGGGTGGATTGGTTGCCAACCAGCTCCTACGCGCAAAGCTGTCCTCTGCCGTCTCATCGACACTTGAAGATGTCAATATATCAAACAAGGATCTTTTGTCCTCGATCAACTGTAAGATCTTGCTGCTATGAACAAATTGAATCTGCAGACATTTCAGTATATAATGAACATCCAACTTCTCCTCCTCCAGGTTCGTTCAAACTTGACCAAGAGGCGAGCGCCAACATGAACTGCATGCTCGTTCCGTGCCACGGCGAGCTGCGAGATCTGAAGAGCAGCCACTACCACCAGCTCGTAGAGATAACAGACAACACGGGGAAGTGTCTCGAAGAAGAGTACATCGTAAGTACATGCAGTCGGATCTTTGTCCATCGATGAAAGATTTAGTTATCATTTTTTATACTTAACAAGTGACAAATCGACAGGTGGACGAGCCGTCCTGTTCCACCCCCAAGAGACGATCGATCAATCTGCCGACGGCCTCATCCATCGAGGAGCTGCGAACCCCTGCTTTTGAGGACCTGCTCAAGTCATTTTGGGAGGCCATGCCCGCTTCCAAGCAGGCAAACGGGGACGTGAAGAACTTGTCTGGAGCACACGAGTCCCAGTTTCAATCGAGGGACTCGAGAGTTCCGCTTACTGCTATCAATTAAACGAGGCCAATCCAACCAGTTGCCCGTGATGACGATGATGATGGTGGTATGTACAGAGTATTATTATTATTATTAAAGAGGCGTTGAGGAAGTTTTATTCTTTTATCCAAATTTGGTTTAGGCTTTCATCATAAGCTGACTGTAAAAATTAGGAACGGAGTTGTTATATTTGGATGGCCCTCCCCTTATACGTGTAGTATAATATCGCCGATGATTCTTTTTCCTATTCTTCAATTTGGTTGTATAAATCGCTGATGCTTACGGTTTAGTTATAAAATGCTTTTAGCCTCTGAGAAAGCTACTATTTTCTCTTTTTCCCTCTTCTTTTCCTCTCTTTTTCCCTTTTCTTTCCCTAATGATGTTTCGATGTAATTGTAGATTTTTTTTCTCATCAGCATCCAAACATATTTGCATATAATTACTAGTTAAAAAATTATACCGTTCTATAAATATCAATTATAAAATTTCCTCTTCTTTCTTCGAATGATGTTTAGATTTTATAGAATACTCATTTCGATAGAATATATGATAGTCATATTATTACATCTCAATTATGTTTACATCCAATTATATTCAACATATGTTTGGCATTTCGATACAAAGATACGATGTAACATCATCACAGAAGATGACAAAGATACCAATAAAATTTTCAACATTAATCATTCATAATCTGAGTACTAGCTACTCTCTAATGAAATGTCATACGATAGATCATAATTGTTAATTATACTTGCATTATACAGTAAGTTTAATAAATTAAAAAATTTAATAATTACTAGTTAATTTAAAGTTATGTAATTTGAATTTAGCGAATTTAGCATGAATAATTTTTTTAATAAAAGATTATTTATTAATAATAGGTAAAGATTTTACAATTAAAAGTATACTCTCTGGATAAAAGTTGTATAAATATCAATTATAAATTATCGAAATTTTTTCATGCAAATAATCGCTAGTTAACTTAATGTTTAGCATGGATAACTATTTAATAAGAAAGTTATTTATTAATCCTAGATAAAAGTTTTACAATTGAAATAATAAGCTCTGGAAGTTTTATAAATATTAATTATCAATTTTATAAATTTAACTAAGAATATGATTGCCTCTGAACCTGTGTTCTTAAGAAAACTATAAGGTTAAATTATACTTTTATAAAAGAATGTCGATTATTTTAAGAAAAATTATAAATTGTACTTTTATAATTTTAAATTGTACTAATTTTAGATTAAAATTGGAAATAGATTGTTAAGTTAAAATTTAAATTTAATATATTAAAAAATATAATTAAAAAAATATCAACATATGAATATGAATGCAAAATCTCTACTAAGGAATTATCAACTATTTCAAGTTAATTTAAGGTAAACTTTATAAAATAAATAGTCTATGCAAAATCAACTTTATTTTTAATTTATTCACTAGGAGATTTATCAACTATTTTAAGTTTTTTTAGAAGTTAATGATTTAATTTATACTAAATATTCATGGCACTAGGAGATTTATCAACTATTTAAAAAAAATAATTAAAACTTAATGAGTCACTCAGAACACCATGATCCTTCCGTATACTCAATTATTACTCTACTCCAATGATGTATAATTTGTGTAATTATTTCAAGTTTGATTCGATACTCACCTTCAACGCCAAGGATGTGGGTTATCGGGTCGGGTCGAAAGCGGAGCTGGCGAGGATCCTTCTATCGACGCCCCCTTCTTCTCTCTTAAGCGCACCTTCATCTCATTCTCGCTCGAAGGAGAAGTCGTCGTCGTCCGCCCTTCTTCCGCAAAACCGCCATCTCCCTCCCCCTTCCCGTCGCCTCTCCCTCGAATCGATCTGCTCTGCGCTCGCAACGCCATGCGGAAGCCTCGGCGCCCGCCGGGCTTCTCGATCTCGATTCGCGACCTTCTCCTTCTCGCGCACGTCTTGCTCTGTTGGGTCCCTGGTGAGATCGGATTACTCCACTTCCTCTTTTGTTTTCTTTCTCCGTGAGCTGGATTTTTGTTACCATTGATGTTGTTTTGTTTCCTTCTTAGCTAATGAATCTGATTCGAATGTAATTAGTGATTTAGGACAAGGGTGGAGATAGATTTGTGGGAATGGTTAATGTGATTGAACTAGGATAGGATTTAGAAATATACTGTTAGATTGGTAAAGTAACCTCAGAATTACTAAACTATATTTAAGGGGATCTTAAGGAACCAAAAAAAGAAGTATAAATTACCTAAATATTTACAATTATTGCTCATCTCGATCCTCAAGTACATCCTTAGGAAGCTGTCTTGCGCACGTTCTGCTTGTGGATGCTACCTTCTGTCATACTGAGCTGTTGATTGCTTTTGATCCTGTTTTTTCAGGGACTCTTTCATCAAGGATTGTTACCCTTGGTTCAATTCAGATATGGAAGACCCACGAGTGGTTTCCTGCAACACCAATCGTTTATTTTCGGTGTCAAGGTGAAAATAAGACCTACCTGCCTGATGTGAAGGAAAAGGACATATCGTATACTTTCAATGGTGAAGAATCTTGGCAGGTTTGTGGTAACCGAAGCTTGTTTCATTACTCAATTTTTTTGTTTCTCCTTGGGGGCGTAACTTCATCAAGTCATTCTTCCAAAAAATGGATGTCTGAGCATTCCTTTTGTTTGTTAATTTAGATGATAATTATATCAAAGTTAATTCAGATTTTAGTTTATATTAGCAGTAGAGGTGAAACAGGATTGGATAATTTCATAACAACGCTTTGTATCTGAATAGATCTATTGAGCTAGAGTTATGTCAAACAAACTTTTATTGTCCTTCCATATGTGTAATTCTGCCCGCATCCACATATCTTAATATCTTGTTGTGTTAGACTTACCCATTATAACAGCAAATGTGTTTCTCATTCGGTATCCTAGATATTATATAGAACCTTCTTCCTACTCTCTCTTTTTATTTTTTATACTATTATTTCTTATCCTAATATATAGTGTCTTAATTAGTATTCAAGTTTCTCATTGATAACCACAATAAATCTAATTTAATGTATTGATATCCATATGTCTAGTAGACAAGTCTGTTTGCAGATTTTTAGACTGAAATTTGTTGTCTTTTAGCATATTTTTTTCTTGAAATCAGTGTCTTCCTCATCTTGAGTCCCCTGACCAGTCTAAAAATTCATATAATAATCAACTTCCCCATGCAGTTAGCTCAGTAATTAAAGAATGAAATCTATGTTATGACAGGTCTGTATGAATGTTCCTTTTAAAAATGAAATATCTATATAAACGTTTGCAAACAGGGACCTATATCTCAAAGCAACCGATGACCGTCCATTGTCATGTCATTTGCAGCCACTGACAGAACTCCCAGAAAAGAAATGCAAGAGATGTGGTGTTTACGAAGAGGACAGTTTTAAAGCCGATGATATTTTTGATGAGTGGGAGCTGTGTTCTGGAAATTTTGCTGATGGTAAATATATGCATTCCAAGGTTAATGAATTCAACGCCACATTTCTATGCCCCGAGTGCCATGCTTCTGATGGTGAGTGCTCTTTATCTGCATTTTTGAGTGTTGTCTCACTACTTGGATAGGACATATATGCTTCCATTAATTCTGCTTGATAAGAGAATGATATAAATCAACCCCCCTTTTTTCATCTCAACATCCGTGTTCTGTTACTTAACCTTCGGAGCTTACTGTATTCTTCTTCACCCTCTCCCGTTCACTATCCTCATCACTACTATCATAATCCTGGATTATTGAGAACTAAGCAGTATTCGAACAGTTGTTTGGCAACAGGACCAGCTCTAATGGTGGCCTTGAACTTTGACAACTAAATGACTTGATTTGCTACTGTTTTGTCTGTGTTTGTAGGTTCTAATCAAGCTTTCGAGACGAATGAAGAGGCTTCCGGCAAGAAAGGTAACATAGTTATGGTCATATTCATATCCATATTAGCTTCTATTTCAATGTTTGCTGCCATGGTCGGCTTGTACAAATATTGGCAAAAGAGAAAGAGGGAAAAAGACCAGGCACGCTTTTTGAAACTGTTTGAGGAGAGTGATGACATTGAAGACGAACTGGGTCTATCAGTATAGTGTATAAATTAACTGCGATATTTAACACCACAGACATCTTTTGCTTTGCGTCTTTGTAAAGAATAAAAATGCATGTATAGGAGATCATCTGCACTTGGTGTTTCTTACTAACCCCCCACATCTTAATTTCTTTCTTTACTGTGTACTTAGAATAACTATAAAATAACAATACATGCGTCTATCAAGTAAAATATGGGCATTTTAAGGTCATGTAGCCTTCCTCCTCCTCCCTCTTTAAGGAGCCTCTCTCTCTTTCTCGCTCATGTTTTTGAGTCTTTGTTATAGTTTTTTATTGTTTGATTTAATTCCATCTCTTAGCAATGATGTTTTGATGTTATTTTATTGTGATAATTAGGTCAGTGCAGTTCATTTTGTTACCTAAAAAATAGTTCCTTTTTATGCCTAAAAATTACTTAGATATTTCTTTTGATCAGAAACTTTTCTTTTTATATAGATTTTTTTTTTAAAAATGAATTAATATTTTCTAAAATTACAGTAGACATTTCTTTAGATTTTTTATTTATTAATAATGTGCAACAACGACAATAATAAATAGAACAATAACAATTGCGAGTCATCTTGATAGTAATGAAATTTGAACTTTGCTATATTCGAATCATATGCATTGTAGTAAACTTAGCTAAGGTGCGTTGTAATAGACATTTTAACTACTTAATCATCTAATTGTCATCTAACACAGATTGAATCAAATTGAATCGAGTATTAAAATTTTTATTCCACTGCCACCCCTACGTGATTGCCAAGTGTTTTGGGGCCTTAATTTGTTGTAAATGGCCTTCACATTGGGCCTGCTTTGAGCACCCGGCTCTTGCAGCTTTATATTGGGCCAGATTACCAGCATGAGCTCAACCCTCAAACCGTGGGACAGCCAAACGGATTTATATATTTATTATATAAAAATATCATATCATTAGAATATAGTACAATACAATAGTGATAAATACTGCTAGTTTCCTCGTTAAAGACCTGACCTGACCACCATCATAGCATGCCTGAGCGAGTCGTATCGGAACATGGCATTTTGCACCTCTATATGGAGCAGCACACATGACAGACAATTAATTTGCTGTCCTATTAATGGATTGAAAAGCAATGGACAATCATACAGCAAATGGAACAATCATACTGATAACACATTAAGAATAAGCAGACAATTCATTTTATGTTCTAGTTTGTCGGTTCATATACAGTATGTCCACAAGCTAGGAAGGAAGGTCAAAGAAGCAATACGTCCACAGCAAATGCTTACAGAGTATACAACTTATTTTTCATCAATACAAAAGCTATGAAGGATTGAAAGCAATGCAGAGCTGAGACACATATCACCAACCACACAAAATGTCTTTCACCTACTTCCACTTATTGAATTTTCCATGCTTGCCGTGCTTGTGCTTTCCGTGCTTCCCATGCTTGAACTTTCCATGGTGCTTGAACTTGCCCTGGTGCCCGGGCACATGACCGTGGTAGGCACCATGTCCTTGGTAGGCACCATGTCCTCCTTGATGAGAGCCATGAGTCAGTTGGTGTGCTCCGTAGGCAACCGCTGCAGCAGCTGCACCACCAGCTAACATTGAACCCATATGAGGACCATGCCCTGCAAGAGGAGGCAAATGAAACATGTATGAGTCAAATTTTTCTCTACAAACATAGTGCTCGTCTACTCGAGTTTTCAACATTCCAAAATCAGCTACAACTACCTTATCATATTATGCAGTTGTTGAATCAGCTTGTCGATTGTTCATTAGTTTAGCATTTAGGCTACGTTTGGTATGGGGAAATTGGAGGTCGGTTCCCAAATCCAACCTCACTTTTAAGTATAACTTACAATTAATAATGAGGTTGGATTTGGAAACCAAACTCCGAGGCCTCTTGTATCAAACATGGTGTTATAGTGACAAGAGTCATACCCTGATGAGATGGAGCAGATGGACCAGGATAAGCTGCAGGAGGGTATGCAGTAGGTGGATATCCCTGAGGAGGATACCCCTGCTGAGGGGGGTACCCGGGGTAACCTTGTGGAGGGTAGCCACCAGGTGCTGGGGGATAACCTTGCTGAGGGTATGATGGCCCAGGTGGTGGAGGAGGGTAATACCCTTGAGGTGGATAAGCAGGATGACCATGGCCACCAAGTAATCCTTTGTCACCGCTGTCTTTGCCATCATGCTTGTCCTTACCACCTCCCATTTTTGCCTTCACTTGAAGTAGCTTGATTCAATGAAACAGTAGCAGACTAGAAGTAGCTCGTACGACTTGCATCAATAACTCAATGAAACGAAAAAAAAAACTAGTCTTTTATAGCAATTAAAAAAAAAACATTCCTCTGAAGCTAACTAACTTTGGAGAACTTGCTGGTTCAACATGTAAGAAATCAGAATGACCAAATCCATTTGATTTTTTACATCAAAAGAAATATTCTATTAAGTGTTGTGTACATTCTCCGATACATACGCTGATATGAAAAATGCTTAGATGCAAGTAAAACCTACATTTGATGACTACCAAAACACATTAATGAGATCAAATTGTTCTAAAATATGATCAAATCTCACTCTCAGCAAGTCTTAACGACCATCAAAACACTTAATTCCAGTGCAAGTCTTTGATGGTCATCAAAACCCTAATAGCTCGTACTAAAATTTTAGGTCGGAACAGATCGATGTGAGCTACTTCAAGTCAAACCACAATGTTCAATACCCCGCGATCTAATCCAAAAATCCACATACTCCGATCAAAGATCTCAAGCAACAGAACCACATTCCTATGCTTCCGTCAAAATTAATTTGCGAAGAACATCTGATCCAACCAACAAAACAAGAAGCAAAAAAAGGACGAGGGGGAAAAAAAGAAAGCCCCAAATTGATCCGAACAAAGTGCAGCGAAGTCATCGGAGTTCCGATCAAGAAGAAAGGTATCGGTATACTACAAATCAAGTCCAAACGGGGGAGAGAAGACGCTTACCGAGATTTTTTTACTCTTGAGGAAGAGGAATCCGAGATCCGTAGAAGTCGGGAACGAAGACGACGAAGGGATGACTGCTTTGAGTCGTCTCTTTATATATTCTCTCATCCCTCGGACTTCTCTTCCTCTCCAGAAGGATAAAAAAGTAATTTTATTATATTTTTGATTTTTTTAGGAATTTACATAATCCACATAAATATTATGATTTTTTTCGAACCTGTAAATAAATATTTTAAAGAATTTATAAAATTAAGTGATTTAATTAGTTGTACATAAAAATGCAGATGAAGGTCATAAGTTTAATATTTATTAAATTCTATCTTAATGCTACGTAAAAAATGTTAATTATATATTTATTATTCTCGTAATGGTTCTAATTTTTTTAAAACATAAAAATGATAATTACATATTTTTAATATATTTTAGTAATACATTAATATTTATTAACTAAATAGTAATGGTTTTGAGAGCTAATTATTGGGCTAAAAGTTTATAGTCTAGTTAGAATAGTTAGATTTTGTTATAGAGCTTGTATAAATAAATATATAAGAATTATAAAATTTTGTTATAGAGTTTGTATAAATAAATATATAAAAATTATAAACAAAGTTTACATTCCCCTTAGATAAAAAAACGTGTAATCAAATAAAGAGAATTAATAATAATTTAATGATTAAAATGGTAAATTCTTTTACCTAATTACTAATACTTAGTTAAAATTTAAAATCAATAGATAAAAAAATGTGTTTTTTCAAAAAAAAAATCAAACTATTTATCAAAACTTTTGAAAACAAATTAAAAGCAGCGGCGGTAAAAATGGTTAAAATCTTTTGGGGTTAATTCTGCTGCTTGCTTCACATTACTTGCAACCTCATCGATCCGTGGGCATCCATTTCGGACGATCCCTACCGTCGATATCACCCCAATCGACGGTCCATTCTCTCTCAAAGTCCGCTCCACGGCTCCGCTTCTTCCTCCCTCCGCCTCACCGATAAATACCCCATCGAACCGGACTCGCCTTCATCGCATCGATCTCGAGCTCTCCCCAATTCCTGCAATCCATCAGGTTTCCTTTTTTGCCTCCTCGCTTGATCTGCGCGATCGATCGCTCTGTGCCTGCTTTTTTTTCTTCTTCCGATCGATCTCACGGTGCTTCGAATTGTTGCAGATTCTCGTGGGATTCGATCCACTGCGCGGCGATGTCGGGGCGGGGGAAGGGCGGCAAGGGTTTGGGCAAGGGCGGAGCGAAGCGCCATCGCAAGGTGCTCCGCGACAACATCCAGGGCATCACCAAGCCCGCGATCCGCCGTCTGGCGAGGAGGGGCGGCGTTAAGCGCATCAGCGGTCTTATCTACGAGGAGACCCGCGGCGTCCTCAAGATCTTCCTCGAGAACGTGATCCGCGACGCCGTCACCTACACCGAACACGCCCGCAGGAAGACCGTCACCGCCATGGATGTGGTCTACGCTCTGAAGCGGCAGGGCAGGACTCTCTACGGTTTTGGTGGTTAGAGCTTCAAGTTTGCTGAAAGTCTTGCTGTCAAGAAAGCTCAAAATTGAAAAAAAGAAGACGAATTCGAGTTCATTAAAGGAGCGTACTTGTCTCAGTTGATAGATTAGATGCTAGAGTTGCTAATTTGGAGTCTGTTGCTTGTTTGTGGAAAATTTGTGTATAAATGCTAATGTCCTACTCTTTCTCAAGCCTATGGATTCAATGTCTTACTGTCTGTACTAGATTTAACGTTGATTAGTGCATTCTTACTGTGCTAAATTTGATGGTTTCTCGTGCCTTTTCTCAGTGTGTTTTTTCATTTTGCAATGATTGCATCTCTCCCAATTGATTGTGCAAATGGCTGAAGACACAATCAAGTATGATTGATTCCATATCTGTTTTTTTCAAGTAAATGCAAATTGATAATTTTTGCTTCTCTGTTGTGCTAATTTGTATGCTTAGGGGTTCTGCAATGGTCTCATTTTATACATCTTATATGAGTCCCTCTCAATTGATTGCATCTAGTTTGCACATTTGATTGTTTCCTTCCTGGATCATTTTTTTGTGATTGTTTTATATCAGGTTAGTGCTTTCATGAGCATTTATAAGTTCTCATCCTGTTTTCTAAACTGTAAAAATATTTTATGTTTACTCCACTGATGTTAATGATATTAAACTGTAGTATGCATTGTGTTGATGCTCATTCTTGTGTACCAAATAGATGTTTTTAGGTGGTTTCTAATAGTTTGCTTTGGAGGGATCCTACCATATCTTTCTTCTACATGAATTAGTGTTCTTGTACTGATCCTGATACTTACAATTTGGCTAACCGAACTGAATTTATTACCTTTGGCCAAAGGAACAGAATTGATTACTGCTTTGCTTTGAGCTGTAACTGAGCTATGTGTCATGAGTGCCAAATTAGCTGCCATTTCAGCCGATGCTTTTTGCACAGGAGATGCAATGAGCCATTAGTCATTAGGTGAATGCCCTCTTGATACACTCCCTGATGGTTCAGATGTTATATTGGTGTTCGAGTTCCTTGAAACAAATTCCTCTGCTAGTGGAAGGTTTGACTAATTTCTTTGAATGGATGTCATCTTGCAGTTTCTTGCATTTTTTGATGATTCAAGCTCCTACAAAAAAATCTTAGTATCTCCCTTGAATTATTTTCTATCATCGTCTGTAATTTAACATGTTTTGCCGTCAAAATTACTACCTAATGTATTGCGCCTTCTCTAGTGTCAATGTGTCGCATAAATTTCTATTGTGTATTCAGTCTGTTGTTTCCAATTGCTATAATTTTGTTCTACACCTAATGGAAAAGTCATATCTCACTGTGGTATCCTTATGACTTCTGCATCACTCCATCGTTCCGGAGATTCTCTTAAACAGTAAAAGTATATCTCAGTTCTCAGTTTATATACTGTGCCTTTTTCTCGACTCCAACACTTTATTTCTATTGTGTACTCAGTTTATTATTTCTAATTGTTTTCGCTGCAGTGAGACTCCATAGTTTTGCTCTGCAGATGGATGGAAAAGTTGTATCTCAGTAAGGTATCCTTATCACTTATGCATCACTCCATCTTTCTGGAGATTCTCTAAAACAGTAAAAGCTATAAATCTCAGTCAATATACTGTGTCTTTTCTCGAGTCGAACACTTTTATTTCTCCTGCGTAATTAATTTATTTTCTCTGATTATTTTTTGCTGCAGCGAGACTCAATAGTTTTGCTCTAAAGATCAATGGAAAAAGTTATATCTCATTAAGGTATCCTAGAGTCTTCTGCATCACTCCATCCCTGTGGAAGTTCAATTTATAGCCTCTTAATTATTTTGTGCTGCAGCGAGACTGATAGTTTTGTACAGATCAATGGAAAAAGTTATATCTCACCAAGGTATCCTAGTGACTTCTGCATCACTCCATCTCTGTGGAAGCTTAATTTATTACCTCTTAATTATGTGTTGCTGCACTGGGGCTCAATAGTTTTGCTCTACAGATCAATGGAAAAAGTTATCATCTCACTAAGGTATCCACTAGTGACTCCTGCATCACTCCATCCTTGTGGCTGTGGAAGTTCTCTAAAACAGTAAAACTATATACCTCAGCGAGGCCCCAGAGAATAAGATTCTCCTAGAGATCGCTGCCTAGACATACCTAGATGTTCTGCAACGATTATATCATCTTGCTTGTTGGATTTAGGAAGTTTTATTTCATAACAAATGAATGAATGATCAAGTAAGAATGCTGATCCATTTGGGTTTGTCATCCAGGTAGGCCTAATCTTCTTCATCCAGGTGAGCATTAGCTTTTGCTGAATCTGTTCTTGTCTGATGAATCTTCTTCGTCATCCTAACTGAGCTCCTTGTGCTAATAATAATTCTACCGTTTTGTTGCAGCTCATATTGTAGTTGGAACTTCATTGCTGATCGAAGGTATCCATTTTGCTTTGATAAATCTTCAATCAAATTTTCCGGCACATCACGGCGGCAGCAGTAGCTGCGAACACCTTTCCTTTCGGGGCTATAACTTGCTGGACTTGAATTTGATGAATTCAACTTGGTGGAAATCGAATTGAACTTGAATTTGATGAATTAAAATTTGGCTAAACTCGCTCCCTCCGGTGATCTAAATGTCTTCATTTGCTACAATTCTTCATATCAAAATAAGAAGAAAATAAAAAGCTTTTATGGTTTAACATAGTAATACATCCTAATTAAATCCTTATGTATTCTAAGAAATTAAATTGTTTAATTTAGTAAATCATACAACTTTTCTTTAAATGCAATTGATGATAAGAAAAGAAAAAAGAATTTTTTTTTATTATTAAACACTTATAAAATCCTTCCATCATCATTCATATTTTTTCTATTTTTGAGGTACTTCAATCATCATTCATATTTTTCCTATTTTTGAGGTGACTTATGTTGGAGAGAAGAATTATCCTTAAAATTTTTTTATCTCACCTGAGGTTATCTATTTTAAAACTTTAGGGATCTAAAATCCCCTAAATATATCAATAAAATATATCTTTTTCTATATTAAATTATTGTATATAAAACTTTAACTAATATATTAAAAATTTGAAAAAAATACCTTTTTCTTAATTGCCATTCTAACGTTAAATCATGATAAACTAAACTCAATTCATCAAATGCCTTCTCAATAATTTCTTACATTTAAACATTTGAATGATTTCCTTTTTAAAATTAACATTCTAAATATTTTTTAAAAAAGTTATTGAGGATTATTGTAATTCATGATGTAATTATACTGAAATAATATAATATTATATTCTATTGATAAATGATAATTTCTTTTATTTGCTAAAAAATATATTTCATTTCTGTTATTAAAAAAGTTCTCTAAGATTTCTCTTGATAGGTAAAAATTATATTTTAATCTTCATAAAATTAGGACAAAAACGGTACCTTTTTCTTAATTTCCATTATGTTATTCTAACGTTAAATCATGATAAACTCAATTCATCAAATGCCTTCTCAGTAATTTCCTACATTTAAGAAAACTTTCCTTTTAAAAATTAACATTCTATTCTATTAATAAATGGTAATTTATTTTATTTGCTAAAAATATAGTCTATTTTTGTTATTAAATTATATATTTTTAACTAAATATAAAATTTAATTGTTCCAATCAGATGAGTATAAAATATTTTAAATAAATTATATATTTAAATAAAAACAATTGTTCTATTTTTTTAACTCTTGAGCACAGTACATTCTAAATAAATTATACAGTTAAAATTTTCTCACAAAAGATTTTTTTTAAAAAAAATCAACATTAGTATTACTAATTAATAAATTAGAACTCAATTGTTGTAGTTAGGAACATAATTTTTGTGTATTTTAAATAAATTATATAGTGAAAGTTTGATACATAATAGTTTAATCTAAAAAGGATATATTTCATTGATACTATGGAAACAATCTAAAATTCCTACAAAAGATATATCTTATTTAAGGAAAAAAAATATTGCAAAATAATTCCTTCTTCTCAACCACTTCATGCAGCGGCAGCAGCTGCTTCTCACGTGACGCCGCCCTCGAGCTGTCACGCCATAACCGTCATCATATATAAAGGGCAAGGGGCATCGCAGAGTCTGCGCACAACAAACTCGAACACGCACAGCACAATCCCCGGAGGGATCGGAGAGAGGTGGAGAAGCGCTTTGCTTCCCCATCCCTTCCCATCCCTCTTCCCTTCTTCCACACGTATGCTGCGTCTGCTGCGTGTGCTGCTGAGCTCCTCCTCCCCTCCGTCGTCCCCAAGGATTTCCTTTCCTTCGGAGGATCCTACGATCAAAGGTAATCGAGGTCTCTTAGTCCATGATGCCTTTTTTTTTTTCCTTCCCTCGTCTGTGTGCCTTTCTAGGGTTTTTTTTTAGTTCGTTTCCAAGTTATATTTTGATTTGGGAGAACTCCTTCGCAATAAGCCGGAGGAGGATGGTAGTTGTAGCGCACGGTTTCTTAGGTTTTTTTTTTTCTTTCTCTCTCTCTCTCTCTTTTTTAAAAAAACTCTAGGGTGTGATGGTGTCAAAATTCATGATGTAGGATGATCGGCGATGGATATTAGCGATCACAAAATTTCTACTTGAGGGGAAATCCACGTTAAGATATGTTAACTTTAGGATGTCATCTTAGCGAATATTATATTGCGGAAGAAAGGAATGGGTGCCCTCGGATGCTCTCGTTGGGAAAGTATCCGAAAACTTAATGAGTTCTGGTGTAATCAGATTCTATAAGTTATCGTCAACTGTTTTGTTATTGTTGTTCAAGCTGCTTTGTTTTTTTTTTAAAATCTTTTCAAATTGTTATGCCCTTCCATAGATTTTCTTTATTTCCATCCATATCCATGTTGAATAAGAAGTTTGGAAGAGGAAGCCCCTGAAGTAATGAATAAGATATGTGCCATCCTTGTGTGTGAATTTTAAGGGTTTTGTTTTCTTGCTAATACTGTAATCAGCAGTTTGGGACAGTTTCTCAGTTTTTCTTTTTTCGCTCTTTTTTTAGAAAAAAATCTCTAGGGTGTGATGGTGCCAAAATTCATAATTTAGGATGATCGGCGATGGATATTAGCGATCACAAAATTTCTCCTTGGGGGGAAATCCACGTTAAGATAATGTTAACTTTAGGATGCCATCTTTGCAAATATTATATCGTCGAAGAAAGGAATAGACACCCTCGGATTGCCCCGCTGGGAAAGTATCCGAAAATTTAATGAGTTCTGGATGATGATGACAGATAAGAAAGAGAGAAAGAAAGTTCGGGTGTAATCAGATTCTTGTCTCTTTTTGAGTATGACGCAAGTTTATTGCCATCACATCTGTCTTTGATGTTAGTCTGTTGAATCTCTATAGCTTTTGCCACTGTTTTGTTATTGTTGTTAAAGCTGCTTTGTTTTTTTTATAAAAAAAAATCTCTTCAAATTGTTATGCCCTTCCATAGATTTTCTTTATTCCATCAACGATGAATAAGTAGTTGGAAGTGGAAAACCCTTTTATCTTATTCATTGCTTTTAGAAATATGCACATATCTCATTCATCATTATGCGTGAATTCAAGGGTTTTCTTTTCTTGCTAATATTGTCCTTAATATTGTCGTCAGCAGATTGGGACAGTAATTTGTTTGTTCTTGATCACTAACATCCATAATATTTTTTGTTTGGTAGATTGAAGATAATCTTGGAGATCAGAGTTCAGCTGACTCTACTTCAATTGCTGATCAAGAAAAAGGTAATTTTATTCATTAGTAGTATGCTCCACCCTGTCCGTTTCAAGAAACATGTTTAATTTTACAAATTTGGAGGCAACCTGATAAGCTCTCTTTCGAAGCAGAATCTTCTGTTTCTGAGAATGCTTAGCCCTTGAAACAAGGCTTGAAGTCTGCATGGCAAGCTCCTCCATGGATAATGACAAGAGGGCTTTCCTAAAAGCATGTCCCTCCAATGGTTCTAAAAGGTTGGAAGATGAGAACATGGGAAATAGGTCATCTTTAGGATTTCATTGTTTGGACTATGATTCTGCTCATTGCTCTGTGAAGAGGATATACTGGGATTTGAATGTTCCAGTGGAACATTGGGATGTCAATGCAAGCAGCGAACATGGCATGGATAACAAGTCAAGGCATGGGGTGATCATGCATCAGCAAAAAACTGAAAGATGCTTTCGAGGTGATCCGACTTTTGGAACATCCATAACTGAGAAGAGTAGATACAGTCTGCCATTGAGAAATTTGGATTTGCCTGCTGATAAAGAGAGGGACTATGAGGACGGCTTAGAGTTGCAGCTCGGACCACCTTGCAGGCCAGATTTGCACATTACATGGGGTAACAAATCCCCTCCTCACCTAACCCTGTCATTGATAGGTACTAATTCAGAGATATCTTGTAGTCCTTTAAAACCTGAATCCTCTAACTGCAGCAGAGGGATGGAAACTGAACCTTTTTACTGTAATAGTTCAAAGGCAGTAGGCAGCGGGCATGTGAACTCTGAATCGTACGATGGAAGTTTTCAGGTTGAAACTCCCAAGGAATTTGAAGGGTGCTTGGCAAATTTGAAGCTGGATAATCATAGATCGATGTCATGTTGCACCGAATCAACCTCTAGTAAGGTTATTCTTGTAGTTCAAAATGAGGACGCACCCGCTGGTGACACACTTCCTGACCATAACACTAAAATGTGTCTTGATGCAAATATAGCATCAGATGATGATGGGCAAAGAGTTGATGAACCAGAATCACCTGTTCAGAATGTACTTCTTGATGATGACTCAGACATGCCTTGTAATTCAAATATAATATCTGGTGAAGGTACTTGTCCACCTATTGATCCTGCTACCCTACCAGCTTCATCTTGTAACTCTGGGGATAACATTTCAAATACAATATCTGGTGAAGGTACTTGTCCACCCAATGATCCTGATACCCTACCAGCTTCATCTTGTAGCTCTGGGGATAACATTTCAAATATAATATCTGGTGAAGGTACTTGTCCAGCCACTGATCCTGATACCCTACCAGCTTCATCTTGTAACTCTGGGGATAACATTTCCGATGTTTGCACTCATCAACATACGGAAGGAAGTTTGAGTAAATCGTCTGATACCGAGGAACTTGTTCTTAATTCAGATATAGGCAAAGCGAATGGGGCTGAAATTCCTGAAACTGATTTCAAATTTGCTACTCCACGTACTGATACCACAGAACCTATGGATTACGATGGTATGTCTCAAGGAAGTGCTGAAATGGACTTATCAGATGATGAGTACTATTCTTCACATGTACTTGTTGCTCGTGATATTCAAGTGGATCACAACGAAAATAGTGTTCCATCTGTTGTGAGTTTGATAGGCGATACTGAGCGAACACAGGGTTATCCAGAAGGTCCTAGTGGAGTGCGAGATAATATTTCTCTGTCTCAAAGTGGTTCTCATAACGACCAAGAAGATGGAAGAATTGTAGATCCTAAGCCTTGTTATGCAAGTGAGAATTCAGTTGAGCATAAAGAGGAAGGCAGACATAGTAATGTGGCTACTGATTCCATTCGTTTAGATGATTTGCCGATGACTGGACTAAATCAAGTTACAAAGGACAAAATAGTAGTTATTGAAGAGGTAAAAAGTGGTCCAAATGCTGATAATTTTAACAATAATGTATGCCTTTATAAGAGGGAAACCTCCAGCAGATCAACAATGACACCAGTCACACACATGCAAGAAACTTCTTCCAGAATGGGGCTTACTGAACCTTCTCAGGAAGCACCAAAGAAGCTCCGTAAAAGGAAGAGACCAAAAGGCAAGCCACAAGGTGCGCTTCCTAATAGTAGGCAAACCTCCGCAGACATTCTGCTAGTGAAGAACAGAGAAGGTGATGCCTCCGTTAATCATCCAGAACCATCAGAGAGAGGCCCTAATGTCAATGACCTCACATTTAAACAAACTCGTGATAAGGTTCAGCAGTCTAATAAAGCTAAGATGGTAAGCTCACCTAGTTTTAGTGCATCTGACCCGAAGGACCCTATTTCTGCTGTGGCTGTTACAGGACGATCCGTGCAAGATAAATGTGATGATCCACGGAGACGAGACAGGTCATGGCATCGACACAAAAGGTGTTGCTTTCTTCATGTCAGCATTGTTTCTGCTGTGCTTCCTTCTATTATTCCTTGACATTTATGGATTCCTTTTCTGATGCAGGCATACAAATTATTACAGTCGCAACGACCATGATATGCATGATGCCAACTCTAGAAGAGGCAGGAAACTGCGTTTTCTTAGGGGTTCTCGTTATAGAGCAGAATTTGATGATCCAAGAACTCCTCATGCACCAAAGCATCCGACTCCTGACGTTGGAAGTGAAACGGCAGATAACTTGTATCCTCATCATGGTCATGGCTTCCATCAAGATGCAATGTTTACACGGAATGCTCTGCCTCCTTACTCCCAGTTTCCCAGTGACATCGGACAAATCCATCCCGTAAATTATCTCGGGCCTGTCGAGCATCCTGGACCTGCAAACTACGGCCAGAGCTTTGCTGGTTGGTGTGACTTTGAACAGTTTCCAACTCCCGGAGCTCCCCAACCGGATGTTCTTCCTTGTGCTGCTCATGACAACTTCTACGGACCTTACCATCTTCCAAACGACGCAGAAGCATTTCCTGGCCGAAGCAGCTTCGGGGACTGGAGAAGTAGTAGTCGCTGGGGCAGACGAAGATGGCACGAGCCCTGGCACGAGCCCGGTCGCAAAAACTTCATGCGCGGAAGAAGATTTTAACTGGGTCGACGTTTATATATCCTTTTCTTGTTGTGTATACGTATTTTGTGTCCTCATCTTCACTTATCATCAACATCTAATTTACGTCTTTGTAGTCCCCCAGAAAGAACTTTGATGCAGTTAAACGTCAGTCGCTGCTTTTGTTTAGATGTTCTTTATCCACAACCCAACTCTGGCGAGACTTCAATAGTAGATTTCTGTTGCTGCTTTTGTTTAGATGTCCTTTCTCCACGACCCAACTCTGGCGAGACTTCAATAGTAGATTATGTGGCTATATACCCAACTCCTGCGAGACTTCAACAGTAGATTTCTGTTTAATTGGGCTAACTCAAATTAATTTAAGTCGTTCCCTTTTCCTTTGCCTGTGGAGTAGGAAGAAAATTTTGAATTATATTAAAATTCTCAATCTAAGTCATTTCCTTTGCCAGAGTAGGAAGAAAATATTAAATCTTTTATATTTTTATGCTCGTGTGTTTTTATTTATATTAAATCTTGTGTGTCAGAAAAGATCAAATCTAAATTTCACTGTGTTCTTTTCTAACACAGATTTGATCTCAGATGAGAATATAGCAGATTTAACATGATTCAGAATTTTCAGAGGATAAAAACATAGTTCAAAACAGAATTACTTCAATTAATTTGAGAGGACAAAAAGTGGTTCAAAATTTTCCTACTCCACGATTGAAAGAAATGACTTAAATGAATCTGAGAGAAAACGAAATAGAGAATCTTAAGGGTGTACCATAGCAAATGAATTGAAGAATCCTACAGGTGTGCATGTACTTCATGAAATGAATTGAAGAATCTTACAGGTGTGCCATAGTCTTAAATGTACTTCATGAAATGAATTGGAGAACCTTACAGATGTGCCATAGTCTTAATGTACTTCTTGTAAACTTATTGTAACCTCAATAGTTCTTGTACTTGTTGTAATTGTTATGAGATAATGTGATAACTGGATATCTAATTAAAGGGGTACATACGATAAGGATAAAGAGATATGAACAATTTCTAATGCAGGCAAAGTCATTGCCGGAAGCAACCTGTTCTTCTCCAGTGGTATATGTATTTTTTCTTATAAGCTAATTTGCGTCTTAATTCCATATCTAGTGGGGGATGATTTCTTATTCAATAAGATATATTGCAATTTTGCAATAATTTGTAGTGCAAACAGTTCAAATACATGATGGGGGAATACAGAATTGTGGCTTTGGATCGCCGCCGTCGGTCGGTCGATCGGTTAGTCGCCGGCGACGGCGGAGGAAGAGGGTGATTTCTCCGGCCAGACGCTGATCTTTTCCTTATCGAGCTTGATAAGGAGCGCGCCTGCGGCAGCGACGGTGTAGATTTGGATGAAGATGACGGCTGGAGCGTGGTAGCTCAGCAGGCTCTTGCCGGAACCCAGCTCCACCAGCAGCAGCGCCGCCAGCCCCAGACCGGCCAGCCGCCCGTTGAGCCTCTCGCTGTACGGGGTCATCCCGGCCTCCACCGGCACTCCCCCCGCCGCCACGGGCTCCCGCAGCGACACCGGCGGGAGCATCATGCTGCCCTTCTTCTTCCCGCCGGCCGCCGCGCCGCCGCCGGGGGCCTTCCGGGCCTTCCGCTGCTCCGCCTTCTTCCCGGTACCGCTCCGGTACTTGACCCTGATCTGGCTGAGCCGCTTCTCGAAGGAGGGGTCGTCGGCGGGTAACTCCGCGGAATCGTCGGGCTCGGCGGCGGCGGCGGTGTCTTCATCGGCGGCGGCGCGAGGGGGGAGGAGGGAAACTGGGGGCGACCTCCTTGCTGGCGGCGGCGGCGGGTTGATGGCGGAGGAGAACGGATTGGGAACCTGAAGAAAGGCTTTGCTTGTCGTCAACATGGATGACGGATGTTTGCTGCTGCTGCTGCTGCTGCTCTCCGCTTCTTCTTCTTCTTCTTCTTTTTCTTCGTCGTCGTGAACGGTGGAGTTTGTTTGCTACGCTCGCAAACGCACTCCCTTCCACACATGCGTTGTGATAAGGTTGGTTTGTTTTTTTTTCCTTCTTCTTTTCTCTTCACATTACCGAAAGAAAAGAAAAAGGAAAATTTAGGGACTATGGAGGTGCACTGTGTCCATACTCATTACCTAACTTCATTACCTAAAGATGCATTTACGATTGTCCATACTCATTACCTAACTTCATTACCTAAAGATGCATTTACGATTGTTTAATTCTATTTTCTTTTTCTTCTTTTTATTTTTTTTATTCCTTATTTTAACCCAATCACGTGAGATGGAAGAGTTGTTCATAGAGTTGTTCATGATGTTATATCAATACCATTAGGGTTATAATTCATCAACCTGCTAGTTCTTTTTATGAAGCACAAAGCAAGGGAATTTATCTTGGAAGCGGAAGAATTGAATCAGTGAGACTTTGAGAAACCCTCATAAATATTTATGCACAAAGAACGGATAAACATTTATGGGTTGTATCCGAAGAAATGGAAATATATGTTTTTATGTCAGCAACAGAAGCCCAAGCTTATGACATTGTCAATCTTGTAGCAGTTTTTATTGAAATAGAATGAACAAATATTAATACATACTACATAAGAAACCATAATTAATGTAGCCGCTAGAATAGCTAAAATGAGGAAATAAAAAAATAATAATTTTAGGTAGCGATGATAGAGTCTCTGCATTACATTTGTGAGTAGAGGAACAAGAGACTATTTAAGGAACAGTCTTTCGGTACAATAAGATAATAATTTTTATTAGCTTGGATGTATATAAAATAAGAATTTTTATTATTATATGTTGTTGTGATGTACTATTGTAGTTAGTATAGTTATATATTCTTTCTTAATATGCTTACTTCCTCTACTACTTGTAGCATGTAATATTGTAGTGATGCTCTCTCTATAGCATTCTTAGAAGATAAATTAAGAATTACTCTTGATGTTATCAAATGAGTTATATAAATTAAAAATTTTATATACAATGGGTGTAATCATATTGAAAGAATAATATTCTTATTTGTCTAAAAAAAATATATGCATCTTATAAAATAATAGTAAGATTCTGTATCAAAGCATACTTTCATCTAATTAGACTAATAAGATATTCTTAAAGTAATAAGATTCTACGTGGAAGTACACATAACATACTTTTATCTTATTAGATTAATAATATATTATATTAAAGTAATAAAGTTTTCATCTAAGATTCTATATCATTAGACCACCTGTCACGCCCCGATCCGCAGAACGATACGTGGCAACCGCCGTATGAGCCCGACAAGTCCATACAAGGCATAAATACAAATACTAAACTACATACACCCACATTTTCAAATAACATCTTAAATACAGTCCTGATATCTCCTAATACAAATCTAAGACCGGCATACGAAAACTCGTAACAGCAATCGTATACCTTCCGCGACGAACCCTCCGTCAACGATCTCGTCTCGTGCGTCGACACCTGCACACACATTGAACGCTGTGTGCTCAGCCTTGCGGCCTAATGCGAAATTACGGCTCTACCGAATAAGGAAATCAAAGGCTAGGAGGAGTATTCTAGGATGTCTTTGGTAATTAATCATCATCTTTCATGCCATTTCGTTTTAAACAATTTATATAAAAATAGACAGCATAAACAAACAAATAAATAAATAAATAAATGTGTACATGTCACTAGATGTCACCCTAGTCATGTCTAGTGTTCATATCAATAGTATGTCACCTACGTCATAGTGAGACTTTTAGGTTTCATAAACTCGGGCTGCCAGCCTACGCTTAATGATTACCCGGGCCGGGGGTATCAGTAAGCCCATCAGTGCCTTTCTGTCTCTACCTTTGCCCGCCGCACTGATGTTGGCAGAAAGGACGGATGACCCAGAGTCCCTCTCCTGTTGTTTCACTAGTCGCCAACCATGCCTCCTCTAACGAAACCGTCGTGCCCTTACATCCTCTCCGGATACCGTAGGGGTTACGACACCCATGTAGTACTACACACTGCCCGTAGACAGGGTCACCTCTCTTAAATATCATCGGTCACGGCTAGCCGGAATAACCACCCTAGGATCCGGACTACTCATCCGATCGTCTGCAGACGTCAAGGGTGATAGCCGTGCGGTCTACGGATCCACTGTCCAAGGCGTCGCATGTGGAATCACCTTCCCAGTCCAATAGCTGTCAACGTCTATCGAGATCGGCGCACATCCGCACGATGGGTTGTGGCCCTCGACTTCGTCGGTGCCAAGTCCATGGTAGGGTTCATCCTAGCTAACCATCTCAGGACTATCACGAGGCCGCCTACAACGACACTCGCGCGGGTGAAGGTTTCGGGTAAGGACTTGCTCCATATTTCCAGTCTAACATGACCATGGAGTGTGTACAGTCCCTTACCCTACCAGCTCCCAGTATATGAGCTATGCATAACGTCGGGAGTGGTGCTCCCAATGCTCCGCTATGCATCAACCTCGGGAGTGGCGCCTAACGGAAACGTCACCGTTTGACCACCGTCGGGACGCGGCGGTCAACCGGGGCATATGGAAAAAGGCCCCTTTTTCTCTAAGTGGCGGTGACGTCGCCAAAGGTTCTAACATGTCGTATGTATTATCTATGTCCGCATGGTAGTTATTTAATACAAGCATAGAAAACAATAGCATGTCGGACATGAATGTAGAACATGTTAGATACATAGCAGATAAACATGTTAGATACATAGCAGATACATGCATAACAATTTAAATCTTATCAAACATTATGGTTTATCATATTGAAGACATCCAAGAATTTTTCCTAAGAAAACCCCAGCGGGTATTCCCTAGCGTGAATAAATCCTACCAACGGAGAACCAACGCACTTGTGATAGCGATCTGCTTCTGGAACCAAGTCACGCGGAGAATATCACCCGCCGAGCTTCTCGGATCGCGTACCCACAATAATCCTATTTAATAAAAATTATTTAAAATAGATTTAATTTATTTCCCTTAAGATAAATAAATTAAAATCTATCAATTAAATAATTATTACATTAAATTAATCCTATGCATGTTTAGGATTAATCCCACCTAATGAATTCTAAATTAATCATATTTTTACCCTTTTTAGCTAATAACTTAAATAAATTTTTATTCAATTTCTACTCATCAAACTCACCCATAACTTGGCCCATGTCATCCAGGAGCCCAAGTAGAACCCATAGAAATTTTTATTATTTTTTTGATTTTTTAATATTTTAATATTATTTTAGTATTTTAATATTATTTTATTAATTATTTAATTTAATTTAATTTTTTATTATTTTTCTGACCTGGTCAATGGTCAACGTTGACTGGGTTAGTAGTGGGCCCGGTCAACAGCTGACTGGGTCAGCTGTTGACCGGTCAACACTGACTGGGTCGGCGGTGGGCCCGGTCAATGCTGACTGGGTCGGCGGTGGGCCCGGTCAATGCTGACTGGGTCAGCTGTTGACTCGGTCAATGGTTCGAGTTACTGTTCACCTGATTCAGTTCGGTTCGGTTCGATTTGGTTCGGTTCGGGTCCGGTTCAGCTAAATTAAATTCAATCTAGTTTGACTCGAGCTCGAACCAGGTTCAACTTATTTGATTCGGCTCACCCAACCCAACTTGACTCGAACCCAAACTTAACTCAAACCCAACCGATTTAACCCCACTTGATTCGACCCAACCGTTTCCATTAAAGAAATAATTTTTTATACACTAAGCTTAGTTAATTAACGCTAATCATGCTTTTAATTAAACTAAGCATACGTTAATACATCTTATTCTAATAACATATTATATTTACACTAATCATGCTTAACGTTTAACTAATCATGCTTAGCGTTCGCTAATCGCGATTAAGCCCTAATTAAGCACCTTCGCCGGATTAACTGTGCACCGCCGGAAAACTCAGCACCGCCGCCGGAACCCTAGCCGCCACCTCGCCGGAACTCGCGAAAATGAAGGCTAAACGGCCGGCGAGCTTCGTAGCTCCTCGCTCAACGCGGAGACTACGTCGATCTGCGAGAATGACGACCATCAGCGCCTAAACGGCGATCTTTCCGGCGTCGTCTCCTTTTCATGGGTGAAACACGGCTGCTCACCTCGCGAACGTCTGGAGAAGGAAAGGGCGGGGTTTCCGGCCGGCGAAGCGAGCGGATCGCGATTTGCAGCCGCCGCCGGTAGGGTTCGGTCGCTCGAACAGGGGCGGCGAGCTCAGCCGCCCGCCGAGGGGTCTTCGAACTCCATGAAGGCCCGTGGAGACGCGGAGACGGCCGACGTCTCCAACCGCAGCGGAGCAGACGACCGCCGAGGGACCTCGGGCGCTGGGCGACGACCGGACGGCAGCAGCTCCTCTGCTGCGGTGGTCGCGCGAACGGAAGGGAGCAGCGGCGTCGCGACTTCTCCCTTCTGCCGGGGGTTGCTTGCTGGAGGTGGACGAGGGCGGACAACCGTCGACGACGGCGGGCAGCAGCCGACGACGAAGGAAAGGTCGCCGGCGCTGCTCGGTGCGGGAGAAGACGAAGCGACGTTCGCGTGCTCGAGGACGATGGCTCGAGTGGGAAGGGCGCTTGCTCTTCTCGCTCGCCCCGTCTCGCCTCCTCGCCCGGTCCAAGCCGGTTCAGCTGGACCGGCCGGCTCTCCGGCCGGTTCACGTGAACCGGTCCTTTTTTTTTGTGATGGAGGTTTACACCACCGGTAAAGAAATTAAGGTTTTGGACATAAGACTCACTAGATTTAATCTTATAATACTGTAAGTGGATAATCTGTAAGACTGTAATCCTCTCACTGAATGTAATTGCATCTAATAATAGAAGCCCTTTCTTTTGTCTTCTAATTATGCAGGGTCCATTGGGCAATGCATCATGTAATGTGGGAGGCCCAATGTTTTAATTGTTAGCGAGAATTTAATCTGTAGTAGACATTCCAAATAGTAAATAATGATTACTTTCCAGTTCATATGCACAGTTAATTGCATGTGCATCATCCATGTGACGACAGCCAAGAAGCAATTAATAGACACAACGATATGTATGCATATACATACATTTATATATAATATATATATATATACTTTTCTTTTTTTACTTAAATATCAAATCATCTTTAACTAGAGGGTATATATTTACTGTGTATAAAACTTTATTAATTTTTTTAAACTAAGTGTTAAATTAGCAATCTCACCGGAGGAGAGTGCATAGTTTATGTAATATTTTAAATTTATATTTTTTTAAAAAATTAGAATTTAATGTTTATATAATTTTTAATTGTTAAACTTAGTATAAATATAAAATAGTAAAAAAAAAATTTAGAAAATTTAAAATCATAGAGAAAGGATTACAGTACTCTCAAATAAATAACATTGACTAGGAAGACCTAAGTATCTTATCAAAATAATTGAAAGAGTTTGATTTGTAATTCAACCTCTCGGGTCTAAAGCTACATTTATTATATAACTTCCTCTGCATTAGAATCAACTTCTAATAAATTGTTAAAGTAAGACATGTAGATAGATGAGAGATGTCAGCTATGCTTAACTATAATAGAAACTTTAGAACATTTGATGAATGAATATATAGCAGAGCCTCTGTGTAATATTTGGAAGAAGAGAAACTAAAAATTAGGATAAGTAAGTGATAAAGAAGTCTTGTACATCAACATAATAATCTTTACTAAGCTAAATAATGTTAAAATAAAAAAATCTACTATGTTATGTTATGTGTAGTACAGAAAGCTACTGATATATTAGTTTGCATAGAGATGAGTTTCTTTTTACTCTATCATTTATCTATAAAAAATTCGGTACCATTGACTAGAAAGGCTTGGGCACCTTATCTAAAAATTTACTGTTGAGATTAATTAAGCTTTTATTAAATATATGGCCAATTGATTCAACCACTGAAGTACTTAAAAGTAAGTCCAAACAACCGTCCATATTATATATATATGTTGACAATTTTGGAAGGAAGAAAGGTATTCTACCCATTGAACAACAAGGTCTTTATTATTATTATATATTAGGTGGAAGGAGAGGAAGGGAAAGGAAAGGAAGGTTTTCTCGTTCTAATCAGCGGCTCATAAATATAAGTTTTTGGTCATTGTATTTGGAGTGAAGTTGCTGCCCTCATCATCACAATAATTAAAAGCACGTTAAAAAAAGCAGGTGCGGTGATTTAATTTTGGAATCCAAAACACCAACTTTGGCGACCCCGCGTACAATTTCCATTTATTCACTCAATCAATTCTTCCTCCTCCTTTTATTGAATTCTCATCATCAACACATCCATGATTGATCCATTTATTGCACAGCAACTAATACTAAGCCATCCCAGATTAGATCTGCCAGCTTACTTACTATGTATCACCCACCCACAGCAGTACTAGTACTAGTACTGGTATTTTATATGATACGTTTCCCCCTTTCAAAGGGCAAGTTCCACTGTATTTAAGACCTAAAAATTAGTTGAAAGAAATATTACTACTGTATATAGTCTTATAGTTTTAATCAGAAAAGTATCTACTTTGTGTACTAATTATTAATCTATATGAATGAATTAATTCAGGTATTTGATGGATTCTTTGAAATTTTATAATTCATACTTTTTGTGGTTGGTGGTCAGATGGAGGCAAATTTAGTAAGGGATAAGTGGAAAACACTTCAACAAATTTGGTGGATTCGCCTGAAATTTTAGGTTGTTTAACTATTTCAAGAAGAGAAGCGTGAACAATACTAAAGAAATAAATGCAAAAAAAAAAGAAACAAAGTTGCAACTAGAAAACAAGGTAAAAAGAGGCTTCTTCTCATTGGATTTTTTTTTTTTTTGAGTTATGACGAGTTATGAGGTAGAAGCAGCTCCGTAGGAGGGCCCTTCTCAAGGGCATGCATGTAGGGAAGGGACAGGATGTGTTGGTGCTTGGTGGAGGGTAGTACCTTCCCCATGGATTTTGGAACCAAGCTTCCTGTTGGGGGTGTTTCATAAGCTTATCTTGCCTCTTGATTAGCCTCCTAATGTAGAATGTTTTTGGTAGGTAGAACCAACTTAACAGTTTTAGTATTAGTTAGAGCATTATGACGTTTTAGTTAGAATAATTAAATTTTATAATTTAATACTTACTAAGTTATAAAAAAATTAAATTGCTGAGGGACAATTGTACTAGTCTTCTATCTATTTATCTCTAATTATATAAGTTGATATTATAAAGATATTTCCTCTAAGTTTTCACCTTATAACGATCCTTCTTCTCAAAATTTTAATATCTCTTCTCTCATTCACAATAATCATGATCTGATATGAGAGGTGAGATGGCTGTAATAATAAAACTTAGTATTAAAACATAGACAAGATATCTCTATAATATCAAAACATTAGGGGATGAGATCATTATAATACTAAAATTTAGATAGAAGGTGTATGTCATATCAAAACCTGAAGGGCATTGCATTGTCAGTATTAAAATTTAGAAAAGAAGTCTTTTAATATAAAGGCCTAAGAGGCTTAAAAGAGGAAAACTCACTTTAATATTAAAACTTATATCAGAGGTAGAGAGGTATATGTTAAAGGAATCTACTCATATCCATATTTCAATTGTAGCATCCTAATCCTAAGGAGTAGTTAGTCAAATGTTCCATTTATATTTCCTATATGTCTCCACAATATTTACTTATTATGCTGTCCTTGTGGTTAAGGGGCATGTCCATAAAGGTGTTAAATATAGTAGGCCATAAGTTTAAATATGGGGAATAATATTTGTATGCTTTGTTTATTTTAGCATGTGATGGTTGCCAAATTTAACATCATTATAATTATAATTTAACTAATATATTCTTTAAACATTACTGCATGTTTACTATGTTTCTAATATTTCTACCTATAATCTTAATAATTATAACATATCATTAATTTTAGATAAGATAATATGTTTTACATAGGTACACAAAGTACACTGTGTCAGCTTTATACGAGAGGTCCAATATTATTATTTTTAGTTTTATAATAAAAAAATTAGTTCTATTATTTTTAACCTATCTTCTGTCCTAAATTTTGCTCTTTTGAATTATTCAATTGAATTAATTTGTAAACTTTTTATTTAAAACTTTGTGATTATTGAACTTCTGATTTTAAACTTAGCTTCTTGTCTAATTTTTATTCTATTAACTTATTTTTTTTAACTCTGTAAATTTTAAGTCCAATATAACTATATAAGCTTAGCTTGAACGATAATTTATGGGTAGAGCAAGAAATTAGATTTTTTAAGATTCCGTTGATCAAACTATAAGCTTTATTTATTATTTATTGATTAAAAACTTGAACTCATTACGTTAAGTAATCACTGTAATAAAATAAAAAAGATTTCACTGCAAAGTAAGTAGTGATTGACAGATCAAATCACCGGCGATGAGCATCAAAGCCTTTGCATGCTTCATCTCCCTGATTCAATCAAAACAAAACAAACAGAACGGAAGAGAGGAGGAGAGGAATATTATGATCTGTAGTTGGATGGATGCATCGAATCGATGAAGAAGAAGACCCAGGAATCAATGTGCTGCAGTTTTGGTTCTTGCTCGATGTGTCGTCCACCATTGATTACCTTCTCTTGTTCCTGCTTCCGAGGAGCAGACTGACGTAGAAGAAGAACCGGAAGAGGAAGCCCCACGCCACCGTCACCCAGAGGCACTCCCACTTCCCCAGCTGCGTGATGCTCTGCTGCTTCAGCACGTCGGCGCCGGTGGTGATGCACGTCGCCGCCGTTAGGTTCGTCCGGAGAGACCTGCCTATCGACCCCAGAACGTTGAGCTTCGCCGCCGGCGGCAGCCCGTCGAGCGGCGTGCCGTCGAACATCTGCACTCCGCGGACGAAGCACTCGCCGGCGTCGCCGAACTCGTTCTGCATCACCGCCTCGTAGGGGTACTTCACCAGCGAGAGGTAGTGGAACCAGATCCAGTAGTCGTGGATCCGGACCCTGGTGATGAAGAAGCCGCTGAAGAGGAGGAAGTAGGCGAGGATGGCGACGACGACGGTGTAGCCGAGCATGACGTGCGTCACCACGCCGGAGAGGAAGGTCACGAAGCCGCTACCGGACCAGAAGGAGGCGAGCACGATGAGGACGAAGAAGATGAAGCGCTGGAGGCCGCCGGCGAGCCCCACGGCGAAGAAGGTCGTCAGCGCGAAGGCGACGGAGAGGAAGACCAGCGGCGGGAAGCCGACGATGGCGTGGGAGAGGACGTAGGAGGAGCGGCGGTAGGCGCTGTAGGCCGTCTCCCTCATGAAGATGTTGCGCTCCTGGAGGAAGACCGGGAGCGCGTCGGCGCAGGTGTAGAACATGGTGGACATGGCGATGGCGAAGAAGCCGAGCCGTTCCTGGACCCCCTTGGGCGAGTGGTCGAGCCGCCAGAAGATGGTGGCGAGGATGAAGCCGGTGAGGAGCACCGCCCCCAGCCGGATCAAGAACAGCTCCGGCATCCGCTTCGTGTTCGTGAACGATCGCTTGGTGAGCACCGCCATCTCGATCCAGAAAGGGTTCGCGTGCTTCTGCACCGCGACCACCGACTCCGTCGCGCCGGAGACGAGCTTCCCGCGGGAGATGCTGGCGCTGATGGCCTCCTCGAGAGAGAGGCAGGACTTCCCGGCGGGGGCCGCCGCCGGCATCGTGTTCCGCTGCGCGCTCTGGCGCGCCTTGTTGAAGTCGACGAGGGACTGGGCGCCCTCCGGCGTGTCCTCGAGCTCGCGGATGAGGTCGAGGGCGAACTCCGTGGGGTTCTCGTTGTCGGGGATCGGCTGGCCGAAGTCGGAGAAGAAGGCGTGGAGGCCCGCCGGGGGGCCGCTGTAGACGGTCTGGCCGCGGGACAGGATGAGAAGGTGGTTGAGGAGGCAGAGGATCCGGTAGCTCGGCTGGTGCACCGACATGATCACCACGCTCCCGCTGCGCGCGATCCTCTGAAGCACCTTGACGACCATGAAGGCGCTGGTGGAGTCGAGGCCGGAGGTGGGCTCGTCGAGGAAGAGGACGATGGGGTCGTGGATGATGTCGATGCCGATCGACACGCGCCGGCGCTCGCCGCCGGAGACACCGCGGTGGATCTCGTCCCCGATGATGGTACCGGCGGCGGACCGGAGGCCGAGCTGCTCCATCAGCGCCTGCACCCGGACCTTCTTCTTCGCGGCCGACAGCGACCGCGGCAGCCGGAACTCGGCGGAGAACATCAAGGTCTCCTCCACGGTGAGCATCGGGTAGAGGAGGTCGTCCTGCATCACGTAGGCGGAGATCACCTTGTGGAGCCGCTCCTCGAAACGCGCGCCGTTGAGGGTGATCGACCCCTGCAGGCTCTCACGCACGATCTTGTTCGCCAGGGCGTCGATCAGGGTCGACTTCCCGGAGCCGCTCGCCCCCAGCACCGCGAAGATCTCCCCCTCCCTCGCCTCGCCGGATATCGAGTCCAGCAGGACCTTCGTTCTCGGGACCGCCTCCGGCGGCCCCAGCCGGTTCCGCCGGAGGAGGAGCGACATCCTCTGCGGCGTCCTCACGCTGTAGCTGAGGTCGGTGAAGCTTAGTACGAAGCAGAGCGGGAAGGAGGCTCCCATCTCGTCGCCCTCAGCAGAGGCAGCGCCGCCGCCGAAGTCGTCGAGCTCGAGGACGTGATGGCGGGAGGAACCGGAGTCGCCGGCTGCGGCCTTGTGGGCGTCTCCGACGTGCTTGAAGAGCTGGCCGAGGCTGGTGGGCGGGCTGCTGGCGAATCCTTGGGTGTCGTGAGGGACGGCGAGCAGGCGGTCGCGTGGGACAACCTCGGCCTCCGCCATGGGCGAGGATCCACGGTCGAGCGTCGTTAGCTTGTCCACGAAACGTGACATGGTGGTGAAGCTTCGACACCTCGTCCTTTAAATACCGGGAGAGGAGGAGGAAGAAGAAGACGCAGCACGCTGTTGCCGCTGCCGTGCTACACGAAAGAAGAAGAAGAAGAAAAGTGTGGATGGAGTGTGTGAGAGGGAGAGTGGCGTTTCCTTCTTTTACTTCTTTTCCCTTCTTCTTCCTCTGTTTCTTTCTTGTAGAAGGCAAAGATGATGATGGCGTGTTAATATATATTTATATATAGAAATATGGAGGATTAAAAACACCCATTTCTTGTGGGCAGTAGCTTGAATTCTGAATCCAAGGGCAAACAGCTTTTTTTTTTTTACTTCATTAAAAAAATGGTGACAAAGAGATTAAATTCAAAAAACTATTTAAACCAGAGGAGAAAATTTTATATAATAAAATATAAATTAAAATAAGAATTTTTTTAAGATATTTCAGTTTTTTCTTCAACTGAGTGAGAATTAACAGAGTTCAACTTCGGGAATAAAAAAAATATAATTAAGAATTAAATTCCTGTGAATTGATATATTATTCTGTAAATAAAATAAATTATTAATAAGAGAATACTATATTGTTTCAGTATAGTTATACTATTATACATAAATTTTTACTTCATATGACTTATTTCATATTATCAAGATTAATCATCAACTTACCTTTTAGAAAAGATATCCAAGGATCATCGAGGATCACTGGATCACTGCTATATTATGTGTTAAAACCATAAAATAAAATAAATAAATATGTTAAGAAAAAATATCTCAAAGAAGCAGAATTATTTTAAGCTAAATATAAGATAATAAACTATTTTATTTCATTACTATTGTATCATGATACAAGTCATAGAAGGAACAAATACATTAAGAAAAAATATCTCAAAGAAACGGTAATATTTTAAATTAAATATAAGATAATAAACTATCTTATTTTAACTCTATTTAGCCTAGTAAACATTATTGTCTTGATGTGCCGAAGAATGATCATTTTATCTCTTACTTATTATTTAAATAGCATCTAGTTTTTCTCATCCTAAATATGAAACAATAGAGTTTATTATAATCTTATATTGTGATATACTTGTTTAAATAATAATATATTTTTTCTTAATATATTTATTTTTTCTACTTATAACATGACACTGTAGAAATACTTAAATATCATCTTGGAATATTAATGATGTATAATATTATAAATAATCTTAGTTTTTATATAAATTATAAATAACGATTTTTAAAATATTTATCTATTCTTACAAAAATAATAAAAAATATTGTTATTTTTTACTTAGAATTTAATATTATTAATCCTAATTTACTAAAATTTAAAATAATTTATGTAATTTACTTTGATGTTAAAAAATAGTCTTTTTTTTGGAAAAAGAAAAAGAATATGGAATCAAATTGTTCTTTCGCGGCATTGTGCACCCACAGGGAGTGTGGAACCAAAGCCTGGAGATGGATTCCTGCCATTGCCGGAGAATGAACGCCTGATCAACCACCAACGGACAAAATAATCCCCCAGAGATTAGAATATTATATTGTTTTAGTATCATGGTAAAAAAATATTTAATTCTTGTAAATAGTATTAAGAATAATTCTTAATTCACGGCATCGCTGTAAGTTAAATATAAAAGGTAAACCCTCCGTTAAACCTAATAAATATTTATTGTTATTATTTAATTCAATCTTAATTAGCAATTGTTTATCATAAAGTTAATAAAATTTTGTACACTGTTAAGTAATAAAATAGATTAAAGTTGATCATATATAATTCAAACCCCTTTTATTAAATTTATATAATATATATATCTAACAATATGAATTAATATAAAAATTAATATCTCCGATCCATTTATAAAAAAAAACTCATGACTCATTAGAATAGATATGTGTAGAAGAATTAAGATTTTACTGTAGTATACTATCATAATTAACGGTAAAAGAATGGTACATTTTAAAGCAAAAAGTGGATTAAATTTTATATTTTTATTCTTGTGATGAAATACTTAGTAGATGTACGAGGGAGTTGGAAAATATAAAATTTTTTAAATATCATCCTAAATATGCAATATTTTCGAGATGATATAAGAATCTATCGAGCTCTTGTACGAGGCATTTCTTAAATTTTTAAAAGCATCAAATTTAAAAGCTAATACATTTAAGAGTGGTATTTACTTTGGAGAGTATCTACTAATATTACATATACTTATTAATAGATAGAGCTATTTACCATTCAAGTATTTAGGAGTTTCTTTGGCTCATAAGAAATTAAAAATTACAAAATGTAAAATATTGTTTAATAAAATAATGGTTAGACTTAAGAGTTGGATTGCTAAGTTGCAGAGAAATTTTAACTTATAAAGTCAGTGTTATTAGGAGTGCAAAGTTATTGGTCATAACTATTTATATTGCCTAGAAAAATAATCAAAATAATGGAGGTAGTTTGTAGGGCATTCCTATGAACAAGATTAATTGAGACAAGCAGGAAAGCCTTGGCAGCATAGATTAAAGTTTGCACACTAAAATCAACTAAAGAATTTAACTTGTTAAGACTAGACTTATGGAATAAGATAGCCCATCTTTAAGCTCTTTTGAAATATGCAAATAAAAAAAGATAAATTATGGATCAAATGATTAAACATTTACTATATAAAAAATAAAAATATTTGTACTATGACTCTACCAAGACAAACAAGCTGGATGTTGAAGAAAGTGACGATGAGTAGAGAAGTATTACAATACCACTCTTAACTGACAGTTACACTAACTAGAAAAATCACAATCGGTGCAATTTACAATACATTAGTGGGTACATTGTCAAAAAAGATTTGGACAAGTTTGATTTATGATTATACTATTAGATCTAGAGCTACCTTCATTTTATGACTTACTTTACATTAGAAGAAGCATTTGTTGAATGAATATAAATAAAGCAAAACTATATTAAATGATTTTTGTTGAATAAATATAAATAAAGCAAGACTATATTAAATGATTTGTTAAAATAGAATGAAAAAGTATTGACACAAACTACATAAAAAATCATAATTAATTAAGCTGCTAGAATAGCTAAAATGAGAACAATAAAAGGACAACTTATGCAGGTGATGATAGTAGAGTTTATGTATTATATTTAGGAAGAGAGAAACTGAAGACTATTTAAGCAACAAGATGGTGATAGTAGAGTTTATGTATTACATTTAGAAAGAGAGAAACTAGAGACTATTTAAGTAACAAGTAAAGGATAAAGTGGTCATTCTTCGACACATAAAAATAATAATCTTTACTAGGCCAAAAAAGATAAAATAAGAAAGTTTGTTATCTTATGTTTAGCTTAGAATAATATTACTCTTTGAGATGTCTATTTTAATGTATTTACTCCTTTATGATATGTAGCTAATATTATAACAATGCTCAACTACCCTTTAAGGTGAGTTGAAGATTACTTTTAATATCATCAAATAAGTTATAAGAAGTAAAACTTTTATGTATGATGGTGTAATTATACTGAAATAATATAATATTTTATCGATAAATGATAATTTATTTTATTTAAAAAAAATATGAATTAAATAAATCAAACTGAAAAAGATAAATTACCCTACAACATCTATGCTAAAAGCCCTACAAACATTACAATTGTGTATATATACAAAGAGTAAGTCCTATAATAGATTTGAAAATTATTTTTTTTATGATTTATAAGACATGGTTTTTTTTAATAAAAAATATACTCAGAAATTTTACAATGTGAATTGAATTAAGAAATATAAAATCAATTGAGCTAGAAGTCCTGTAATCATCAATTATACTAAAAACCCTACAAATATCAGCTATGCTAAAGGACTTATAAGACATCATCTGCACTGTAAGCCCTACAAACATCAACTATACTAAAAGCTGCCCTCGTATGTAGTTCCAGTAGTCAGGCTTAATCACAAATTAATTTGTTTACGTCACTCTTTTAACACCTGCAGTGGATAAGATGAACAGAAGTATCATTTAACCAAAAACAATGAAGAAGACTCATCAAACAATCATTTCTCATGATCCAATATAATTCCTAAGCTCTAGCACTAGGATTACTTAACTTGGATTGTTTCTCAACTTGATTAATCCATTGATTTCTTGTTTCAATCCTCTAGAACAACTGAACTGAGCTTGATTTTGTAAAGAGTAGAATCAACACTGACTGATCTCAAAATTTAACGTAGTAGACTCCTTTTTTTTGTACTCTGCTTCCAATTCCCACTTCCCCTCAAATCTTTTTTCTTGCAGCTGAAGACTCGGCTGCCTGCTTTAAAGCTTGACGAGTGGATTGCACCACCTCAGCGAGAACCTGAGCTCCGGATTGCCGGCGAGGGCGGCCTACGTGAGCCTTCACGCATGGCCGGAGTCCGCCACCCAGCTCGCCGAGTCGGTGGCAGCGAGGAGAAGCAGCAGCAGGCAACGGACTGAGTGTTGCGGGCCATGCGGCGGCAATGGAGGTCGACGGCTAGTCGTGCCGGCAGGTGTACCTGAAGAGTTACACTTTCCGCAGGAAGGAGCAGAGCAGAGAAGGGTGGCTGGAGGTCATCTCTTGATTCCGTGGAGGCGCGCGTGCCGGCGAGGGCCGCCTACATGGAGCCTTTACGGGTGGCCGGAGTCCGCCGCCCAGCTCGCCGAGTTGGGGGCGGCGGGGCGTATAGGCAGCAGGCAATGGATTGCTGTTGCGGGCCTTGCGGCGGCAATGGAGGTCGACGGCTACTCGTGCCGGCAGGTGTACCTGAGGAGTCACACTTTCTGCAGGAAGGAGGAGAGAGTGCCAATAAGGTGGCTGGAGGTCATCTCTCGGCTTAGTGGAGGCGCGGGTGGCGGTGGCGGTGAGGCAAAGAGGCAGCAGGCAATGGACTGCTGTTGTGGGCCTTGCGGCAGCAATGGAGGTCGACGGCTACTCATGCCGGCAGGTGTACCTGAAGAGTTACACTTTCTGCGGGAAGGAGGAGGAGAGCGTGCCGACAAAGGCAGCTGGAGGTCATCTCCCGACTTGGTGGAGGCGCGCGTGCCGGCGAGGGCCGCCTACGTGAGCCTTTACGAGTGGCCGGAGTCCGCCGCCCAGCTCACCGAGTCGTTGGCGGCGAAGCGAAGAGGCAGCAGGCAATGGACTGCTGTTGTGTGGCCTTGCGGCAGATGAAGGTCGACGGCTACTCGTGCCGGCAGGTGTACCTGACGAGTTACACTTTCTTCAGGAAGGAGGAGAGCGTGCCGAGAAGGACGCTCCGCTGCCTCAAGCGGAGGACGGATGGCTTCTGGCTTGGCTCCGCTCGCGGCAACGGAGCGGAGTCGTCGGCGATGAAGGCGGCGACACAACGAAGACGACGACGACGGAGGAGGAGGAGATGATGAGGGAAGTCGCATGGTCTGCTATTTTCTTGGTGCTCCGTCGCCTCCTCTGCGCCGCGTCAAGATTGAAAGCAACTCCCTTTGTCTCTGTTTACCCGCTCAGTGTATCTTGGAAGTGTTCTTAATTTGTTTGTCGATGTGATGGGATGATGCGAGAGAAGGTCTTTTTCTTCTGTTTTTTTATTGTTTTGGTTTGGATTTTTCATTTTCTTGTTGGCCATCCAGTTTTATTTGGTTTACGGCAGTAAAAGTTTGCTCCTTAGATCTTGACACTCCTAGATTTAGTTTTGGGAGGAACTAAAAATTGAATTCTATTTCAGAAACAATTAGCAAGTTGACTTCATATTGCTAGCCGTTTCAAGAAATGGAGGCGCATCAACACAATTCAAAACTACCATGAGGTTAGCATGTAGATGATTGCAGTATTGGATTGATTGCACTAATAGGAAGAACAATTACATGAAGGTAATAGAACAATTCAAACACATCTGTTCTAAGTTTCAGTTTGCCTTAAATCTTCAAATGCACACAGAGATTGAGAATTAATCTGTAAGCACGGGGCAAATTTATGGTAAGAAATAATACAACAAATCTTAGGGTATACAAATGTATAATTACAATACCAGACACTCAGATACAACAACACCAGGAGAAATAAGGGAAAAAAGGTTGCCAAAAATACAAGATATCTTTGATCCTCATTATAGGTAAGAAAGAGAGAGAGAAAAAAAAACTAGTAATAGACAACACGGTCTGCAACTAGTTCTCATTCTAGGAGCACTTCTATTGAAGCAGATTAAAGTGGAACTTGATTACCTTCCCTCTGACTTGATCAACTGAGAGAATACTTTGCTCATGGAGACATCAGAGAGATCATTCACCACTGAGGCTCCGACTTCCCGTGCAGGTGGTGCAGTTTCCACGGTGCTCATATTCTGCACCAGAGGAGAAAGTTCGATAATGCGGTTGATGCTGTTCATGCTGTTTGCCTCTGATGCACCTGCATCTGCCTCTTGAAGCTGCAGAACGTACTCCAGGTTCCAGAGGACATCCCCCATTGAGGGGCGCTCCACGCCAGAATCTGCTAGGCATTTCTCAATCGTTTCCCCAAACTTGTTGAGCGATTCACGCCTGATTGTTCCTGCGATCCGGGAGTCTACAATGTGCTCCAGCTCCCCCCTCTTCTGCCACTTGATGCCCCATTCCGCTAAGTTCACCATCTCCCTTGGCAGAGTGGGATCAATGACCGGTCTTGCACACAGCACTTCGAGTAAAACTACCCCAAATGAGTACACATCGGATTTCTCAGTCAGTTGTTGCCTTCTGAAGTACTCAGGGTCGAGGTATCCAAAACTTCCTTTCACTGCAGTACTGACATGGGTCTGATCCAACTCAGGTCCTGTCTTCGAGAGTCCAAAGTCTGCAACTTTTGCCAAGAGATTCTCGTCAAGTAGAATGTTTGCAGATTTGACGTCTCTGTGGATGATGGCTTTTGCTTGGCCTGTATGAAGATAGTGCAGTCCTCTAGCTGCTCCAATGCAAATTTCCAACCTCTCTTTCCAGCTAAGAGTGGGAAGTTCTGAGCCATAGAGATGGCTCTTAAGAGTGCCCTTTTCCATATATTCATACACAAGAA
Organism: Thalia dealbata; assembly: GCA_030544415.1. Lineage (NCBI taxonomy): Eukaryota > Viridiplantae > Streptophyta > Magnoliopsida > Zingiberales > Marantaceae > Thalia > Thalia dealbata. Next base: position 29,332,487 of record CM060457.1, on the reverse strand, counting down.
TCATCTCATTCTTCTCATCACAGTAGCCGATGAGAGAAACCAGATGCCGGTGGCGTAACCGTGACAGCAATTCAATCTCAGTATGGAACTCATTGAGGCCTTGCTGAGATTTTGGATTGCCCCTCTTCACTGCTACATTTGTATCGTCTCTTAGCACTCCTTTGTAGACCTTTCCAAAGCCTCCAACTCCAATCACCCAATTCTCATCAAAGTTGTTTGTGGCTTCTTGCAGAACAGCAAAAGATAAACGATAACCAAGGCCTCCATTCAGCCCCACCGTAAATGCAGTTCCATTAGAAGTGCGACTTCCTGTGGTATGAGATGTCAAGCCATTAATGGAGAAAGGTACCCAAGACTTGGTATACTGTTTTCTAAGCTTCCTTTTCCTCAACACAAAGCAAAGAACGACGGCAACAATAATCACTGCAATTGCACCAAGAATTGGGGCCAATACGATGACATGGTTTTTCTTTGAACTGATAACAGTTGGAGAACCAGCAGACCCATTAATCTTCATGATCTCAAGGCCATTCAAAATGCCATCAGGCAAAACACTAGTCAAGGTTGAGGGACCAATGCCGATACTGAGGTTGCCAGCTACATCATTAGCCTCCAAAATGTAATCGATGAAAACAGCTGTAGCCAAGTTCCCCAATGTCAAAGCAGAAAGGTCGAGATCATTATTTGCGACCCAAGTATTGACAAAGACATTGAAGTAGAGCTGATGAGCAGATTTACTGACTATGTCACAGAAATGAAACCTTATCAAGTAGTTCGAGTTAGCATCCACATCAAACTTCCATGTCATGTTGAATAGGGCATTAGCAGTATTTGAAGAAGAAGCTAACCGCGTAGCTGTGGAGTACACAATCGAAGGGGCAGTCTCTGTAGTAACTCCATCTTGATAGTTGATGTCTGCCGAGTAGCTAACTGACTGAGCAAGCTTACTGTTAAGCAGATACTTCTGATCCGTTTCCCAGGTTCTCCACAAAGTATCGTTGTTTGGGAAGATCTGCGGCCCACCCATGTTGATCCGATAAATTGTCTCTAACATCTGACCTGACAAACCCTTGTAACTGCCCGGAGGATCAACAATAGATGCAGTATCTAAAATCAAGCTATCCGGAACCGAAACAACTTCTATAGCATTCACAAAGGCCAGGGAACTGCCTCCCGATGGCACAAATGAGAGAATGAGTGTGTCTCTTGTTATGCTCAGCGAGAACTCCTTGAAAACTGGAGAAGCCCGGGGCTGGAAGTTGTTGAGGAGGACGGCATCTTGGGTCGACACGCTGAAGGTTGCAGAGGTGAGGTTGAAACGTCCATCGGCCAAGGGGAAGAAGTACATGCGAACAAAGTGCCTGCCGTGGGCATTGATTTGGAAAGTATAGGAGGAGGGCTCCGTGAAGACCCGTGCAGTCCGGAAGAGGGCCGATGCGTAGGAAGAAGATACCGTCGAAACATTGACCAGGTTGCTCGAGGAAGGTGCCAACTTTGCCGAAGATGAATCATCCGCGGCGAAAATTCTACCGGAAATTGTTGTGGTTGTCAAAGATCCGCAGTCAATCAGGTAATTGTCTTGTGGGGTAAACGCGGAAAGGATCGATCTAATCGAAATGAACATGACGACAGTACAACACGCTGCAATTCTCTTCATGGCCGCCATCGTACGTGACAGAAATGAGCCAACTCGAGCTGTGACAGGAGATACAACGAAAGAAAAAGAAGAAGAAGAAATTTTGAACCAGGAAACCCTAACGAACGCCTATTAGTTTCCTCAGGGAGCAAGCATCACACTTCTTCCAGCAGAACCCCAACCCAAAAAAAAAAAATCCAATTTTTGCCTACGATCTACGAGAGCGAAGGTGAAGAAACTGATGTCCGAACAAGGAAGCCCTATTTTTTTGTCTAGAAATGGACAAAAGTAATTTTTTGAACAAGCGAAAAGCTCCAACGATCTCCAGAGCCCACAAAGAACACTACTACCAGGATCACGAAAGAGGAGCCTCTTCTAACCGGGGAAAAAGAGGGAGCGGGAGGAGAGAAAGGGAGGAGGAACGAACAGACCAAAAAAAAAAAGGCAGCACCTTTAGGTTTCGGAAGCACCGCCGGGGGAACCCTACGAGGGAGTACCTCGGCCAGCCGATCGGAGCACGGCGAGGGAGAAGAACCGAACCGATTCCTTCCTCGCTCCTTTCCTTTTTGCAATGCGCCTCAGAGATCGGGAGGTGAGCACGGCGAGATTTAGCAGGGAGGAGGAGGAGGAGGAGGTGGAGGAGTAAAATAAAGACGGCCGCGACGGTCACAGTCAATGGTCAGAAAACTGCAACACTGTGCTCAAAATGAACGAGGAAGGCAGCAAATATATATTCTCATTTATTATTATTATTATTGTTATTATTAAAAACAAAACAAAATTATTATTTTTTAAAACCCAATTAATCTAATTTAATTTAAGAATAATATATTATTTCAATATAATTAAGCTTTTTTATTTTTATATACAAAGTATAAGCTTTAAAATAATTAAATTCGAAACGGTTCTAAAAAATAAGTAAAAATATAAGAGTACTAAAGCATATATAACGTAGAAGAAAAAAAAAAAAAAAGATATATCATCATCTTAATATATGAAAAAAAAATTCTGATGACTTATTAATAATTAATAATTATCTATAAAAATATATATATAAAAAATTGAATAATTTAAGTTTTATAAGAATATTTTAGATATCACTTATCTAAGTGATGGGTGGGGTTGGGGGGTGTGTTTAAAGTATTATAAGATGGGTGACAGCTTCAAATCCGGCATGATTAATTAGGGTTTGATTACCCCTTCTTCTTCTTCTTCTTCTTCACATGGCTTGTACCGGAATCCAAGAAAAAGAGATAAAAAGAATTAGAGAATGATGCATTGGAGGTGGGTGGGAAAGTGATGTGAAAACGCATAGTTAGAAGTATTGAAAGAGACGACAAAGCTGCACGGTCCGAAGAGAAGAATTTATCAACGTAGAATTAAATTATTTCAATCGCAGTCATTGTCAATCTTAATGCAGATGCGCATGCATGCAGCACACAGATATGCAATAACCCCTAATATCTCATCTTTAAATATCATTATATATAAAAATAAAATACGAAATATAAGATCGTTGTATTTATCTCTCATTTACTGAACTAGAAATAAGTTATTTTTATTTTTTAAAAAATAAAAATATAATTTATACTTACTTTTATTTATGAGAAAAGAATGAAATAGTTCTTATTCAATATATAAAAAATGATATTAAATAGGAATAAAATAAGAAAGTACATTATTTTTTTAAAAAATAAATTAAATTATTATGATATTACTTGTAACTTGTTCGATAACATCAAGAGTAATTCTCAACTCATCTTCTAAGAATGGTATTTGAGCATCACTACAATATCATATATTACGAGTAATAAAAGAATAAATACTTTAAAAAATAAACATATCAAAGAAAAGTAGTATTACAATAAATTCTCTTATTTTATTTTTATCCAGCCTAGTAAAACTAACTATCTTGATATGTAGAAGAAGGATCACTTCATCCCTTACTTGTTGCTTAAATAGTTTTCAATTTTTTTCTTCTCAAATATGATACACAAACTCTGTTGTCATATATATTATATTATATATTTAGTTGTAATATAATAGTCAGCTTAATAATATATTTTTTGATATATTTATTTTCACTTATAATATAAGATATTGTAGTGATAGTTAAATATATTGTAAGAAGATGAATTGAATATTACTCTCGATGCTATCAAATAAGTTATATCCAAGTTAAAAGTTTCGGTGTAATCAAACATCTATTTTATCTAAAAAATAAAATATTATCCGAAAATATAAAATATTAGTATTATTTTGGAAATAAGAGTTATTATCAACCTCATCTAAGTAACTTAATTTTATTTTCTAATAAATAAAAAATAAAAAAATTATGCCTATGCATTCATATTACAAATTTATTTTCTCTATTAACATTCTGGCTAAAATTTTAATATTATAACTTTTTTAATAATACTATAAATAAGAAGAGATATTATGGTAATATTAAATATTAAAAAATGTAATTAAAATTTAGAGGAGGTTCTTTCAAATATTAAAACTTATTATGAATTTTATTTGATCTTTATGAAAATATATATATCCGACCAGGTCTAGATAGAAAATATAGGAAATTAAAAATATACATGAATATTTTATATTATTTTAGTCAGCAAGCAAGGGTATAATGATTAGAAAAAAAAGAGAGAAAAAAAGGTGGGGAAAGTGTGGATGAGTGGTATCGCACAAATAGCCAAACTAGATAACTATTGATCAAAATATTTAGGTAACTTAGTTTGAACGTTTAGTTTTAATTATTTTTTGTTACTTGCAAGTTATATATAATTTTAAAATATATTTTAAATTTAAATTTGATGAGTATTAAATCTATAAATTTTTTGTAAATAATAATTATTCTAACTAAAATAGCATATATTTCAAGAAATATACAGCATATCGTAATAGTCAGGAGAATGATAATATCAGCTTATAAGTAAGAAAGAACACAGGACATCAATAAATAAGACAAAAGTTATTTTTTTCAAGCATCCATAAACCCCTAATGCCAAAAGTTTAGAATCTAAATATCTATCACTCGGTGAAATCTTGATATAGATAGTTTTATTTTCAAATTATTTGGAAAGGGGTATAGAATTTATAGGATAAAGTTAATTAGCTTTATATATATACATATATATAAATAAGGGAATGATTAAATGGAGAAGTCGAGGTCGATTAGCTGTCACGCGGGTTGGAAATGGGAATCCGCGTTACAGCTTATTGATTTATTCTTATCACTTTAATTTATTATTATTCATTTAGTTTTCCTTCCTTCCTTCCTACCTTCCCTTCCCTCTTACATGGGCGGCAACTTGTTTCTTATTTCTATTGCATTATAACCTTTTTTTTTTAATTTAGACTCAAGAGAGTATAAGAAAGATTAGGAGATATTTAGCAATATGAATTCGACGTCACCTAAATTAAATTATTATATTTAATTAGAAAATCATAAGTTGAACTTTTCCAATTGAGGAATTATAATAGTATACAAAGTGTCAATTGAGGAATTATAATAGTATACAAAGTGTATGTTTATTTAAAAAAATAAATTTTATATAGGAGGTGATAGGAGATAGATGAGGAATTATAATAGTATACAAAGTGTATGTTTATTTAAAAAAATAAATTTTATATAGGAGGTGATAGGAGATAGATTTTTTTTAGGAATATGATGTACCATGTGTATTCATTACATAGACAAATCTATTAAAATTCCTAGTTGACGATGTAATTTTTATTGTACATACCTCGACCAATGTTATACTGTCAATCTAAGGCCATTCGTCAATTAGACAAAAGTATAACATTAGATCAATGAGATAAATATGTGATCCAAAATGATGAGCGTGTGTGACACAACCACAGTAATAAGAAATAATACCATTATGTGAAAAAAAACAAAAAAATTACATGAAACAGGGAACAAAAGTCCATGAATTATTGAGATTGAGGGCTATTGGTCCTTTTGAAATTTGTCTAGCATAAGACTGAGAGAAGATTAAAGTAGGTATTAGTTCAACTCATTCTATATTTTTCTTCCACATCCAGTGATAAGTAGACACACACATGCAGCAAAAATCCAAACACATGTAAGGCTGTGAGGAAAAGAGGTTATCATTGAAACCCATTCCCTCCACTAACTTCATTATTTTTATTGGAATCACATCTATCAAAAAACTAGAGGTTTGAATTGGTCCAAATAAATGAATAAGAAACAACCAAGCTGAACAATAGTAGACTTGAGCTCATCTGAACAATTGAATAGCTCACAGAAGTGTCTGCAACAAGGGAAAAAACAATTTGCTGAAGCACCTTCCATGAAGTCATAATATCCCATGAAAAATACCTGAGCCTCTCTGCACTGTTGATTGCTGTCAGGATGCATGAACAAAGGACAGCATGAAAAGATATTCTAATTGGCACAAATAATCTATTCAACGCTTGGGGTACTTCCACAAATCGATGGGCATTTCAATTCAGAGAGAAAGAGTATAAACAATCATAGAACTGGTTACCTAAACATAACAGCTCTGCTGAGGTACGGCCACATGCAGGATACCTGTTGTTTTTAGAGTAAACCTTGATACCTGTTTGAAGCAATCTTCAACCCAGTGCCGCAGATCGAGTAAGTACTTTGAAGAATTCAAAGTCAACTTCTTTGCAGCAGACTTAATTTACATTTCCAATGATCGAAGTCAAAATCTCTGCACCTCCTGGACCTGGACACAATTGCATGCATAAGTAAACTTAATGCTCCATCACCACCATTCTCTTGCTCCAACCTTTATGGCTTTCCTTTTTTTTTTCTCATCCATGGCTGTTCGACACTATTGTACATCTAACACGTAGGCTTGATCAGCACAGATTGCGAGGCATAAGATGGTAAGCAGATCACAAAAGTGGAATCAGTATGCCAGCTCCGTTCTCCACGTAACTGCAGACACTCCGTGTGTTCGCCACAATGAAGAACTGTAACCTGCTCGATCTCCCTGACGCAGAGCGAATCCTTGTCAGAGACCTACTACGGGAATCAGGACAGCAAGGCAGCATCCTCGATATTTGCACCCCAATTTGAAGGAACACCTGGAGCACAGCCATCACCAGCATTGAGCACCTGTCTGGCTGGTATCAAGCAATATATGATGAGCAGCTGTCCGTTATGTCATCAATCGAAGCAAGGCCATTGAAGAACACCAGCTACTGCAGAAGTCAAAGCAGTGAATCTGCACCGTAACCTACAATTCTGTTGATATATGTTTTCTGTAATACATACGTGATGGTTGTAATAGCGAAAGCAATGGGGATCATACAACAGCAATTCGAAATACTGAAGACTGGAAGGGAGATCTTTGCCTTCAAGAATGTTTTAACTGGGATTGGGTTGAAAGCAGCCCTGATCCAATTCTAAGAATCACTGAACTGTAGAATATTTTTCCTAGTGTTTTTTTCTATAAACCTTTTGATGGTAGTAGCATGAGATCCTGTCATAACTCTTCTATGGTGGTCACCAGGCATCTTGATGGATATGGTCTTTCTGGAGATCTTTGCCTTCAATAATGTTTTAACTGGGATTGAGTTGAAAGCAGCCCTGATCCAATTCTAAGAATCACTGCACTGTGGAATCCTTTTCCTGGTGTTATTTTTATGAACCTTTTCTTGGTAGTAACATGAGATCCTGCCATGAGCTCTTCTATGGTGGTCACCAGGCATCTTGATGGATATGATCTTTCTGGAGATCTTTCAGACTTATAGATATAAGCACAACAATAGTTTCACTGGAGAAATTCCTGACTTCTTAGCAAATTGCCTGACCTACTTCAGCTGTGACCTAAATCTTCAAGATGATTGTTTATTATAGCAAAAAGATGGATTTTCTTCCTCTAGAATAACTTGGTTGATAACAGCTTAAGCACTGGAATCCCCACCAACACTGCCTGAAAACAGGATCATGTTGGTGTAAGTGTTTGATAAAACATTGCATTCTTGTTGATGGTGAAACTGTAGAGCTATCAGGTACTCAGTCAGTTGTTGAACCTGCAGGACTTCAGGGAACTCAGACTTGTGCTCTTCTGGTCAGTCCTGTGACAGATCCAGGAGATCAAGCTCTACTGTTACCAGAGCGAACAGCAGCAAAATGGTGCTTATAGTTGCAGTTACTGTATGCTTCCATTTGCAAAAACAAATCCAGGCCTGAATATGCAAGATGGCCTCAGCTATATATAGTTCTTGCACATCATGTTCCTTGGATAATTGTTATGACATCCAGACAGCCCAACTGAACTCATACTGTAGCCTGGAGTAACAGAAGGTAATGACCAGATGCAAAAGGTGATAAAAGATAATGAAAATGGATGCTTAGAGCAAAGCCTGGGAGGCTAAATCATACATCCAGTGCGCCTACAACAGGAGGAGCCAATCTAGAAGAGGCAGCACCTCTTAACCCTAGAAATGCACCAATCATTACCCAAAAGTCCATCTCAATGCCCAGAGAGCAGTACCAGTCGGTACTAGCAAGGAATAGTTATTCCCCAATTCCTACAAGTGGTTCCAGTGAGAAACCGACATTGAGGAGTTTGTAGAGGAGCTGCCAATGCTAGTAGAAGCAGAATACAAGGAATAGAGATGGAGATGAATAAATGGCAGACACAGAGATATACAGGGAAGAAATTCAGTATATTAAGAAGGTAATGAGGTCTTGATATCACAAATAGGAATGAGGAAATATACTTATAATATTCTCATTTCAGGTGTATGATTTTTAGCTAAATAAACATCCAGGAGCAGAAGGGAAAATGATAGAGCATTATGGAATGACACTAAAAATGATCTAAATATGTGTCTAAAGTATGTATCTATCTTTAGGGTAGCAGTCGGGATCAAATAGACAAGAGGTTACTGTCAATAAAGGCTAGTATCATCCAAAAACAAACATGTTCAGTGGTAAAAACACAAACCCACAATCTAAATTGGTGCTTAGTGCTTCCTAAAGCTCACGGTGCTCATCTTTCATATTTTGCCCATGGCTACATGCTGGTTTATTTTTGATTCTCGAGATGCAAACCTGTAGTGAAGAAGAATACATAACTAGCACAGAAATTTGTCCTCATTGAAGGCCCTAGAAGTTACTGGTATTTATAGGCAACTTATACAGAAATGCATTTACCCCTATTTGCAAGGAAAGAAAGAATAAATCGAGCATCCAATATTATGTATGCATGCCCTGGAAAATCAGATTAGAGAATATGGATATTCAGAAATTAATTGAGTCCTTATGGTACTCCTAGATTTACTGGTTCATAAGCTTGAGGATTAGCAACTCTAGAATGTCTAAAAGATATAGCATTGACATGTATTGTACTCCAATCTAGATACATAATATAATTATAGTTGGACAGGTCAGTTGGGTTAGTGTTATATAGCCGCTGAAACAGTTCATGACACAGAAAAGTAATTGCCAATCCTAATTAATAGAAGGAAAGGACTTGGGATAAAGTGCCACCATTAGCACTCATCTTTTGCGAGAAAGAAGCATATAACATCTCATGAATGCTCAATTATATCAACTTTCCCTAGCATGACATCGAATTATCAGTAACAGGTACAGAGATGATGAACTTACATGATGTGAATATTGTTTATGGTGACCATTGATAAAGCAGGTATAGCATGGAGCAATACAATGTTTATCTCCAGCATCTAGAAAAAGTGGCTACAGGTGGAGTAAATGACTACAACTTGAAGAAGACACAGCAATAAGGAGTAAATTGAGATACATCATTTAGGAGCAGGGAAAAAGAGACAAAAAATAAGAAGATCCTCATGCTGAAGGATTAGAACAGTGCGAACCAGGTTGTCGACCTTGTAAGCTCGTAAAAACAAACATTTCTCAGACTCAAAGCTCAAACTCCTCCTCCCTCAGTGCAGCTTCAGCTGCCTGTTCCTCATCATCATCAAGAACAAAGTACTCGTTCCTCTCCTTTGGCCTGAACATGTAAAACATGAAGAGATAGAAGGCAAATGTCACAGTCTCCTCTGCCCCCACGCTTACCCAACGGTACTTGTAGGATGTGATCGTCTTCAATGCATACACCACGATCCTCGTGAAGTATAAGTATCCAATCACGGCTATGTAAAACTGCCGGAAAAGAGTGAGCTTGGCAAGCGTCCTTGCAGCCTTGCCGTCGGTCTTCGAAGTCTCCTTCAGAGTTCTTATTGACCAGACAATGGGGAATATGACGGCGCAGCAGCAGGCGACGTCAATCAGAAGGAACATTTGGTTCCAAGTCACCCAGCCCTGGATGAACGGGCCAGTCTCGCCGATCACGACCGAGGCAATATTTGCGATGACCTGAAGGGGGATCACAATCATGAGCACTTTCTTCTCGCGCTCCTGGAGGAAGGGCTTCAGGAAGGACCACCCAGTGCCGATGAGGACGATGACGGTGAACAAGAGAACGCCTTTCACGAACTTGAATACGTAGAAAAGGACGTCCCAGCCGTGGGGCGTTCCGGTGGAGCGGGTGTAGTGAAGGTCCTCGGCCTCGAAGAGGAGGTCGAGCGTCTTGGCTAGAAGGAGGCCGGCCATGAGTAGGTGGATCCGGTGGGCATCGAGCCGGTTCCGAGAGCAGACGACGGCCCAGATGATGAGGCCGACGAGGTAGGCGAGGGCGTAGAAGGTGTAGATGGAGGGGACGGCGGACTGGCCGACGGAGAGGTAGTCGCGAGTGCCGTCGGGGCGGGAGTTGTACATCTCGGTGCGAACCGACATGGAGATCTCGGCGCCGGGGACGCAGTTGGCGAAGAAGAGTCCGTATTCATCAGGGGCGGGGATGGTGAAGTTCGCACTGAAGGAACTGCCGGCGGAGAGCTGGCGGAAGGAGAGGAGGGAACGAACGTAGGGGCTCTGGAGGGCGCAGCTGGGAAGGGGAGCGGGGTTCTGGTTCGGCTGCTCCGCGTCGTGAAGGGACTGGAGCAGGCTGGCGTCTGAGAGGATGAAGAAGCCGAAGAGGTCCGGGCTGGAGGAGGAGGGGAAGGAAACGTCGGAGAGGGCGACGGAGACGACGCCGGTGGTGGTGAATCCGAAGTCCTCGAAGAAGATCAGCGAGCGGGAGTCGGAGCTGATCTTGAGCGATTTGATCTCCGCCGAGGAGGGGGAGATCAGGGCGAGGAGGAGGAGGAGGAAGACGAGGGGGGCGGAGCCTCCGGCCATGGATCTGCTAGCGAGTAGGAGGAGGAAGGAGCGGGGCGGCGCCGGATCTGAGAAGTTAGCAGAAGAAGCCGCCGCGGAGGAAAGCGTGGGGAGGAAGCTGCGGAGGTCGCGCCGTCCGCCGTTTCGTCTTCCGCGGCCGTCGTCGTCCAAGCTACGGCAAGCCGGACTATAAAAAACGCCGGGCCGGGTCAAAGTCCGCCATCAGTCTTCTCCTTTTATTATTATTTCTTCTTCGTATATTTAATGTATTCTTTAAATTCTAATATTTTTTGAATAGAAGATTTAGGATTATAAAAATTATATGGTTGATCCAATAAATTATTTATTTATTTTGTCGTAAAAAATAGTGAAAAATATAAAGAGTAAATTTGATATTATATATATTAATTTTTAAAAATAGATATATTAGAAATATCTATTTATACTAAATTATTATTTGATATTAGACATAAGATAACTAGTAGAGTAGAAATATGTTAAGATATCACATTTAATTAGCAAAAGTGCTAACTAAAAATATCACCATTGATACAATTTGTACATATTTGATAAGCATATTACTAAAAAAGATTTGTAAGAGTTTGGTTGTGATTTAACTTCTCGATTCAGAACTATCTTTTGGCTTACTTTGCATCAGAAGTTGATTACTGTGAATAAATTACTCAGGTACAACATACATATAAAATCATTTGTGTTTAGATGCAATATAAATCTTGGAGAGCATTTATTGAATAAGTACAGATATAGTTAGATTACATCTGAGTAATTTGTTAAAATAAAATAAATATGTGTTTGATATAGATTATATAAGAAATAATAATTAATATAATTACTATAATAACCAAAAGAAGTACATGATTGGGAAAAGATTCTAAGGTTGTTTAAATAATAACTTAGAGATGAAGTAATTTTTTTAATATAATATATTAAGATAGTAAATTTTACTAAACTAAATAATTATATTATTATAATATGTTTGTCTAATGATGCTTAATATTTTTCTTAGAATATGAGTATTAGGTACTATGATTGAAATAATGTATCAAATTTTATTTATAAAAATAATTTAGTGCAAGGAAAATATTTATATTAGTAGATAATAATATTATATTATATGTAAAATATATACTTGCATTTAAGATTTATTAAATTTAATAAGAATAATAATACACACGAATTAGTTCCCTATCGAATGCTATTTTTATTAAATTTGACAATTTGAAAAGTAAAAAGTTTTATCTGGTCAACTTATAGTTGGTGTTAGTTTCCTCGTCGGGCGTGGCTTTGCCCGAGTCGTAGCCATTGAAAGCCCAAACACGTCGGTTGACTTGACCAAGTAATTCAAAAAGTAAAAGTTGACTTGTGGGGTAAAGGAAGGAGGGAGGCATCTTTTTGAACCCTATTTTATTATTTTTATAGCTCCCCGTATTAATTTTCTAAAAGATAAACAGTGCATAATACAAATGATTAAAAAACAAAATCTAAAATAATATATAAATGAGTTTAAAAGAATTTTTTTAAAATTAATTTTCCTCGAAGGAAGGTGGTTGCAGGGAATCAAATAAGGGCCAACATTAGAAAAATTATTGCTAATCCAACTTAGCCAAAAGCTGTGATGATGGATTGAATTAGGGAATAATTGATTTGGATCTAGAGGTTTGAGAAATGAGTTGAGCTTAGATGGTGGATTTGGGTTATAGTTGACTTGGCTTGATTAATTAAGTTTGACTTGGACAATTAGCTTGGGTTTGATCACCTCTAGTTAATAAAATAATATATAAGGTGACCTATCATAATAAGGATAAAATTAATCATAATTAACTTAAAATGGATGGATATCTAAGAGTAATCTTATTTGTATTAGGAGTATCACCTCGAAACAATTTGAAGACTGAACTACATAATCAGGTGCATATGATTCACTGCAGCTATTTATACAAGCTAGGGAGAAGTTGTAAACCCTCACTTTTATATAGTTTAATTAGCGAAAAATGAGATATTAATATTTTTCTTAAGTTTAGTTTAGTGTAAAAGAGGTTAAAGAACTTTTAGCTTGGGTTAGGACTAAAATGGTCACATTAGACTAAATTTTGGATTAAAAAAGATGTAGTTGTAATTTATTAAAATTTATAGGGACCTAGTTGGAATTTTATTAAAAATAGAGGGACTTAGTTGAGATTCAATAGACTCGAGGGGGTGAATTGCATAAGTTTACTGGTCAAATGCTCCTCACATAACCGGCCTAACTAAGCCGCCCGCTTAAGCTGAATCGGACCGGCCCAACTGAGCCGGCCCGGCCGAACCAAACCCTTTGAAACCCTAAACTTTTCCTCCAACTCAGCTCTTTCACCCTGCCCTGCTCGTGTCGCGTTGCCCTCATCTTTGTGAGCTAAGCGGCGAAATCATCTGTCCACCACTCCATCTTCGTCCATTCCATCGGCGATAGCACTTGGGGCGGGATCATCCTTCGCGAAGCTCGGCGACGACCATCAGACCCGCCGGCATTCCACTACTCCGTCTTCTTCGTCTGCATCACAGTGAGCTCTTCGGCGTCCATCGCGCCGCACCTCTGACCTTCGTTTTCCTTGCTCGACGACAAAGCTGCGGAGGGACGAGTAGGTCGACCATCGCTGCGATCGACCTCACCTGCTTGATCCGCCGACGGCAGGGGAGACTTCATCGCACCGTCGGAACCCCTTCCGACTCCTCCTCATCTCCCTCCTCTGTGCAACGCCCATACCATTAACCCAAATTGAGACTCCATCTCAATTGTGCGATTCAGGGGCCATCTCCATCGTTCCTCTGTCAGGAGCCGGACTTAGGGAGAGTTTTCTCCCTTTCTGTTATCTCTCATCTTCCACTCACCTGCCATCCTCAATTCTGTGGCAAGGAGACGTCCGTCGCTGCAGTTCATCGGAGCTCCACCAGAGGTATGTAGAGAGAATCGAATGAAGGTTGACACTAAGGGAAGGATCGTTGAATATGAGTTTGTTAGTGATGATGTTATGATGTTGAATTAAATTAAGGAATAATAACTTGGATTTCATATTGACTTGGACTTGAAAATGTAATTAGGTTTGGTTTTAGAATTTGACTATTCTAATAAATTGGAGGTGATGAAAGTGAATTAAGGATTTAAAGTACTGGCTTGAGCATGAAGATGGGCTTAGTAGTTGGAAGTGGGTTAATTATTTCGGATGAAGCTAAATTAATCATATAAGTTGAGACATTAGTGAGTAAATAATTTTTATCATATTAAATTAAGAATATTTTATATTTAAAATAAAATCTTTATTGTTTTAGGGATATTATTCTGATTTGGGAGCTACCTATTACTATTGTCTTGGAGCTTTGATTCGGTTGGTTTTAAAGCTCGAATTCTGATAAAGATGCGTTGGTTCATCGCAGTAGGATTTAATTCAGCTTAGGAAAAATCTTAAAAAGATTTTATTAGGAAAGTCTTGGATGTTTTGAAAATAATAAAATGCTATGTTTGCTAAATATGTGATAATATACATGCTAGAATAACATTATTTATGTAGCATGAATTATATGTCATGGGTATATTATCTAATATTTGACATGCTTTATTAAGTTCTTTTACATACTGCTTTATTTGTCTTTGTTGTTATATGATATGCTAATACTTTGCTAAAGAAGATAAAATTTAGAGGAGGTAGTATCAAGAATAATTACCTGATACTCTAGTATAGATAGAGACATAGGTAACATATGATACTCGCACCTCCTAGGGACATCACTAAATCACAAATTGTGAGGGTGTATTACTAACACACCCTAGATGATAAATCGAACCCTTAGTGTTCGAATAGTAATGTTCACTCACTATTACCACTCCTAGGGCTACAAACAGCTCAGATACTGGGAGTTGGTTGGGAAATGGGCTAGGTTAACTCCAAGGTCAAGATAGACTAGAAAGCGTAGTAAGTCCATACCCGAATACAATTATCCGCACGTGTGACGTTTGAGCGTCACCGTGATAGTCCCGGAATGGCCAGCGGGGATGAACCCTTCCAAGGATTTAGCAGACATGTAGTCGAGTTAACCACAACCCATTGTGCGGATGCGAGCTCAACTCGGCCAACATCAACTGCTATTGAATTGAAGAAGTGAATTCCCTTAAAGCCTTGGATAGTGGATCCGTAGTCCACACGACTATGATTCCAGACGTTCTGCAGACGATCTGATGACTGATCCAGATCCTAGGGTTATTAGTTAATTCGGCTAGCCGTGGTCGAGGACATGTTAATTGAGGTGACCTTGTCGACGGACAGTTGTGTAGCGCTACAAGGTGGGTTGTGACCGTACTGAGTTTCCAAAGGGAAAGGTACGAGAGCAACCGATTTTGCTGGGACGGGGTGTAGGGATCGACTAGAGGGACAATAGAGAGAGATACACGGTCACCCGATCTCTCTGCCAACATCCGTGCAGCGAGCATAGGTAGAGACCTAGACATTCACGGCATGGATGGGCTTATGGGAATCTCTAATCAGGAAATCCCCTGAGCATAGGCTGGCAGCCCGAGGCACTTGACATAAAGATGATAACACCTCTAGTTGACATACACTAGAGATTCAGACATATGATCCAACATAGAGGACATATACTAGCGATAGACATGTTGTTCAACATAGGTGACAACTGGAAACATATACAGCTATACACAACAGTTAAAACTCAACTTAGTTAATGACGTTATTTATGCAAAAATAATAATAATAACTGATAATTAATAAACCCAAAGGCATCCTAGTACTTCCCCCTAGTATTTGATTTCCTATCTACGATTTCGAGCCGTAATTTCGCACTAGGCCGCAAGGCTGAGCACATCGCGTTCAATGTATGTGCAGGTGTGTTAGATGATCGATCATGATGGTTGATGAAGATGAGTTTGTTGACAGATTTATTTTTATTGATCGATACTTATCATAGAATTGTAGTAGGTTTATCGGGACTGTGTTAGCAGTGTTGAGTTAGATGTTTTAAATATATATTTCGTTGTCACGTGCCCGACAGTAGGGTCGAGGCGTGATATAAGTTTTAATTAAATTTTTATTAGAATTTCTTGGATGTCTTAAATAAAGTACTTACTAATTATAAAACATATTTGAAGCATCTATGGTATAATTCCATGATTATTATATTATTATTATTATTATGTTAGCTTTACATGTTAATATAATATGTTTGGTTATACCTTGCATGTTCTTATTCTAAGAATACTTTATCTACTTATTATTCATATATACTGAATTGATCTGCTATATGAAAATAGTAATACAATAGAATAATATAAATATTTTTTACAATTTTACTTAGGAGGTAATAGCTCAATGTGCTAACACAAAACATATACCAACCCACCTAAAGCAAGCGAAGCGCACATTGTGTATCAGAAATTGGATTTAGATTCGACGTACTCAGACTTTAGTTCTAAATCAAAAGGCATTGCGTCATGACCTACCAGTAGGATGCATCTTGTATGCCTGGGGCATTATTAGAGGCACGTAGAAGATGTGTCCGCACCAAAGCAAAGACATCTAGAGGTACTTATTTGGTCGTGATACCCGTGGGTAGCATGAGTTTGGCCCGCTCTGAGTCGTGCCAGGATACCTGACTCGACATGGCAAGTTTCATGCCGAAGGCTGGCTATGCTTGGGCTGGCATGAGTAATGTTTGTAGTAATGTCTAAATACATTAGCATGTGCATGCTCAACAATTATTATTATTATGTATGCTAGTTTTATATGTTCATATAGTATGTTTGGTTATACATTGCATGTTCTTATTCTAAGAATGCTTTATCTACTTATTATTCATATATGTTGAATTGATCTGCCATATTAATACAATAGAACAATATAAATATTTTTAAAGGCATTACAATTTTACTTAGGAGGTAATAGCTCAATGTGCTAACACAAAACAAATCCCAACCCACCTAAAGCAAGCGGATGTGCATTGTGTATCAGAAATCAAATTTAAATCTGATGTACTTAAACTTGAGTTCTAAATTGAAAGGCATTGCTTCATAACCTACCAGTAGGATGCATCTTGTATGCCTGGGGCATTATTAGAGGCATGTAGAAGATGCGTCTGCACCAAAGCAAAGACGTTTAGAAGTACTTACCTGGTCATACTCCCCATGGGCAGCATGAGCTTAGCCCGTCCCGAGTCGTGCCAGGACGCCTGGCTCGACATGGCAAGTTCCATGCAGAAGGCTGACTATGCCTGGGATGGCATGAGTAATGTTTGTCATATTGTCTAAAGAATTTAGCATGTGCACGCTCAAACAAAAGGTAATTAGTAGAGTAATTAATTTGTGCTCTAGTTGATCATTGCGGTCTTCAAGGATGATTCAAGGCTGTGATGGAGCGAATAGTTGAAGCCTCGTTGAAGGAGGCAAGGACCGATTATTATGGCCGTTTAACATGGACCGTCGACTACTTATTTACAAGCATCATATGCGATTGTTTCTTCCATCAAAGCTTCAACAGCTGAGGATTAACCGGCACCCAAGTTCGAGAATGCTGCCCATTGATGCTTGTCTTAAAAACAAGCATCGGATGCTGCGCTATCACTGTTTTACGTCTGCTTAGGGTTGAATTATTAGTTAATAGTGATGAAGAAGTAGTTTTCAAGTAAGATGAGTTGTTTTCCCCCTTTGAATTCCCTTTTGATTTCCTTTTTTCCTTAAATTGGTTTTATTATGAAATTTCTTGAATTGTTGCATCTTAAACTAACATAATTGAATTAGGTGCTAAGAGTGGGCTGTTTTATAGTTATTAAGAAGCTATAAACTGTTGAATGATATGGCTAATGAATGATAGAGAGATAAGTTCAAGCAAGATGAGTTCATTTTCTTCTTTAAAATTTCCTTTTGATTCTCTTAGCTTTCTTAAATTGATTTCACCATGATATTTCTTGCATTTGTTTGTTTGAATGCAATATTGATTGAATTAGGATGGGATTGGAAAGTAGGACACTGTTAACATTGTTTGCAAAGAACTATTAAGAAAAGAATATGCTTGCTAAACTAGGAAGTACAACATTGATGGTGATACTGTAAGGAGATATTGCTTTCTCCTAGAGGATTAATTAAAGCATCGTGAGTTGATTTTTTGGCAAACTTATGACCACTACAAATTGAGCTCCTGTATGGGCTGATTGATAAATACAAAACTATGGCTGCATTGCTTTAATTGCTTTCACTATTTTTATCATACTTTTAATTATATATTTATACATGTTGAATTTCCTAAGTTGTTTAAGCTGTAATATTGTCTATATGCCTATGTTGCATGCACCGTATTTGTTCAATACCTAAAGATAGGTGAATAATAAACTACAATACTGAGACAATTAGGTGATTACACACATAGACTACGTTACTGAAACTTAGTCTAAAAATCAACTAAGACAAGAACCACACCGAACCCCAGTGACATCAAAACCTAAGGAGAACATATACGTCTTAGACACACTATATGTTCCTCACGTGTGATGGGTATCACTGTGATAGTCATATGACGGGCAAAGGTAGGAGCTAGCTCGAATTAATTACTAAGTTAGATGTAGCCAATGTAGAGTCATCTTGATTAGGACTGAAATACTCACTTAGGGCATGCATTGAAAGTTAGGGAGTTGGGGCACGGAGTGAGGCCAATGCCACTAGACCTAGGACAGGGGGTGTCTGACCGCGTCATGTCTCATCTGGGTCTGTAGCCTAGTGACAGGGTTAGAGTGGGTCAACTTAAACTCAAATTTTTTGAGTTAGCTGTACAGGGTTCAAGGAGTAATATTTCTTGTGTTTCCGCGTGTTGACAAGTGCTATGTTTTTTTCTTAGTTTAATGATTGAGTTGTTGCAACAAATAAGCATTTTCTCTTCGATTTCCATCATTAATGGTAGCCATGAATGAGATTTAAAAAGCTGTTGGATTTCTGTGGAATGCAACTGCATGTTTAAATGGACAAGTTGTTGTGTCACTGATTATTGTGTTAGATGTTGCAAACACTATTTTGTTCAAGGTAGGTTAAGGAAAAACTGTTCCTTGGAATGTTTTACTAGGAGAACTATTTTACAACATGGAAACAATAGAAACATCATTGATTTAAAAGTAAAACTATAAGAGAGTATTTAATTTGGAATAAAAATATAATAAAACATCATTGAATGTGAAAGAATATTATTTAAAAGTAGATAGAAACTATTTATTTAATAAAATATTTTATTTTATATGTTAATATGTTTTCACCATCTATAGGAAATCATACTCTTATATTCTTTATCATTTTTCTAAATTTAATTCTACCTTTATTTTTATAGTTAAATAGTAATAATAATGATGATATATAAATTATGGGTATTTTAATAAATTTGTATATGTTTTCAACCATGATATATAAAATATTTTTTATTAGGTAGGATAATAAAGTTGCAGATGGGTCGTTGTGCAAATTGATTAAATTGAGATAAAATAAAGGTTGACGTCAAAATGCAGACGAACAAGTTGGCTTAAGTCAAAATGATGTATTCCTAACCCAACAACCTCAATACCACTTACATGTATTTCTAAACTCTCCTTAACTAAATTCGCATGCCATCAACCCTTCCAACTATCTATGCAGTGGCATCGACGCTATTCCAAAACAATTTGGTCAGTAATCTACCCTCCTTATCTTTAACTACATATAACATTACGAAGTTGTTTGATGAGACAAAACTTGAAAGAAGTTGCAGTATAGCATATCAACCAGATATCAGTATCACATATGTTCTCTTGGAAAAAAAGAAGAAAAAAAAAACTATTGCATTATACATTGTTTAATCGTTTTACAAAATCTAATTAATTTTCTTTGTGTGTATTTTATTTTACTACATTTTTGCTGCTTTAAATTGCTTGTTTTCACGTATTACTCGTACAGTATGCAGACTACTGCAACTTGTGTTACTAGTTCCACTGCAGTGTACACATATGTAATGAACATTATTCTGATACCTTGATGGTAAAAGTGCTTCCCTCAAGTATCAGGAAAAGACTTCTTTTTGAACGGAAAAAATGAGTACTTTTAATTCGTCTCTCTTGACAGTAAGAGATTCTGCCTGAATTTTTATTTTCTTTCTCACTGTTATGCTCAAAGCCTTTTCTTATAAAAAAATCTCATTTCATCTTGTTCTGAGGCCTTTCAATGATTATGTACTCTCTCGTACCTGTTTGTTTGTGTTCTGTATTCTTTTCACTAAACAAATTTCTAGATCAGTTAAGTTATTGTCTTGGATGTACACAGGAAATATCATTAATCAGGCAGGACTTTCCTGGGGCAACTTGCCTCCATCCTTAAGACCTCCTCCAGAAGGTGGATACCCACCCCTTCCTTTTGTGGATTGGGGATAAATCTTGAGGTATTTTTTCCCTTAACAACGTAAATCGTTTTATGATCATGTCATTATGTGTTGAAAGAAAAGTGATAAAAAAATCATATGTATACGAGATAAAATCCAACTTATCCATAGATATCAAACTATAATTAACCTTTATATATGTATGCATATATACTAAAGAATGAGTTAGCAAGTTCAAGATCCAATCCAAGTTTGAAAGGACTGCAAATACATGGTATCATGCATGAGAATATGAACATGAATAACAGATGAAGACTGAACTGTAATTTGTAGACACTTAACTGCTACTTATTTGATGAGAATGGCTTGAAATGAGACACTATAAACTAACAGGGGAGGGCTATGGCTTCTGCAGAAATGTTTTAGCTTAATTTGGGGCCTGGAATACTTGGCAGAGAGTATTTTGGAGGCAATGATCGAGTTGGCAGCTTCAGTGTTGGGAACACCATCCCCGCTTATGTAGCGAGAACCATCAGCAGATGACCCAATTACAATTTAGTTTAGTTTGGTTCAGTTGGATGTAAAAGATTATGTTCTAGTTTTTTATATGTGCAGTTATATCTTTGTATAAAAACTGATATAAAATCAGAATACTCAGAGGACTTCTTCTAGAGTTCATCTTTATACTTCATGTCAATTATCTTAATATTATGGGCTTTTCTTGACCGTATGTCTGCTAATGGCAAAACAGAAGATGTCATCTTTGCAACTTTGGATGAGTATTGAGATATTGTTTTAATTTATCTTTTGTCGATAACAATATTTATTATTAAGAAAACAGAACTCACCATATCTGACATGATTGACTATGAATCATATTCTTGTGGCATACACGTCAGTGTAAACAATGGCTGCCTTCTTGAATTCAGACCTCAGCTGGTCATACAATTCACACAATCCCGCATTGAAATCTTGAAGTCAATCATATTAATATTTCAATAGTATAAAGAAAAAAAATATATTCTCTTTCATTTTTCAATAGTACTAATAGTACACATAAGGTATAATTCTAGTCAGAAAAATTAAAACAGAAAGATAGTTTATATATATAATCATTAACTTCACTTATATAGTAATTTATATATATAATCATTAACTTTACTTATATAGTAATTTATATATATAATTATTAACTTCACTTATATAGTAATTTATATATATAATCATTAACTTCACTTATATAGTAATTTATATATATAATCATTAACTTCACTTATATAGTAATTTATATATATAATCATTAACTTCACTTATATCACATGAGTTAAAATAAAATTATGAAAGATTATTATGAGTCCAATAGTAATTTATAAAATATAATCATTAACTATCACATGACTTATTAAAAATAATATAAAAATAAAATTATGAAAGATTAAATAATTTAGCTACTGATATCATTTCTTATAGTGTCTTTTTCACTTCACCGTAATCAATAATGTCAATAATGATAAATATAAATTATGAAATAATTATGGTAAATAGTATTTACTAAGTTATTTAAATAATAAGTCGAAATAGTTATTCTAAGATGTATTAAGATAATAATATTTATAAAGATAAAATAAAAAAATTTATTTTTTTATCTTTAATTTAAAGTGCGATATATTATTTATTGTTAATTTTCAGTATTAGTTAAAGTTTGGTGTGTAATTGTATAATCAAGTTGAAATAATATATTTTGAACATAAAATCTATTTTTATATAAATTTTTTTATTATATGCATACTCCAAATGACAATTCAACTGACGGATATAATAAAAAGTACACACTACATTAACATCATCACTAATCTCAAAGCATGAAGTAGATTAAAAATGTAAATTAGCTTTCGAGATTGTTAATTAACGTTAGGCGATCGCTAAAGCGGTCACTTGATTTCGCCACTTCTATATATAGCGGGGCCGAAATCCCCGGCGGTGCACCACCACCACCACCCATCGCTCCGCCATGACCCTCCTCCTCCTCCTCCTCCTCTTCCTCCTCATCCTCTCCCCACCGGGGGCCATCAATCGAGCCCTATTCCCGATTCCCAGTTCTCCCCCTCTTCGCTCCTCCTCCGATCCTCCATCTTCCTCTTCTCCGAGTCGGATCACATCACCCCCGGTCGTCATCCTCTTCATCGATGTCGTGGTTCCGATGGGCCGTCGAAGTCGGCGGCCCAAGAAATATCACGAGCAGGGTGAAGACCTACGCCGGCACCGTCGTCGCCGGCGGCGTTAGGATCTTCCAAGACCGCACGGTAAGCTCTCATTTTCCTAGGCGCAGGCAGGGAGGGTTGCAAATGGGCGCTGCCATGACAGGACGGCCGGATAGCTGATAAATGATGTCGCCCTAGGCGTGGATCGAGCTTTTCTCGATCTTGATGCCGTAAATGAACGGATTGAAGTATATCTGGATAGTTTATAGAACTCCATTTTGCTTCGAGCTCTTCTGATTTCGCTGGGATTTGGAGTACCAATTTAGATGACTCGGTTAAGCTTATATTCACTATCTGAACATAAATAGGACAATTGTGGTACACGAATAGATGATGTGCTCCTTTTAGGTTAGAGTATTCAAATTGTTTTCAAAATAATTATTTTTGTTTTCTAAGTTTAGTAGGCAGGCTGACGAGCTAAACAATTTCTGCCTGCTGAATTTGGAAGTTGCTTTAAGCCAGTGTTATCTCCTGCTAAGAGATTATTTGTGTCCAGAAGAGAGCGATGCGAATCTTTTTATTTAAAAATTTTCTTTCTATATTGTACAAGAATTTCATATGCAAATTCCTGCTCTTGTAGGGTAATCGAAACACAGCAAGCTTCAAGCAGACCATGAAGAGATTGGGAGATGCTGCTATATCCTGCAGAGGAGTAGAGAGAGTTCAACTATTGGATAAATGGTTGTCCGCTTTGCAAGAAACTGGAAAAGCATACGATGGTAGCCCAATGGATAAAAAATCACTGGAAAAAGATTTATCTATTGAGAGCAACTCAACTCCTAAAAGTTACTCCTTGGTCAGATAATCAGCTGCTTAAGTATCCGCTACACTGATGATACAAATCAGAACTAATAAACATTTAGTTTCAATTCAAAGATATAGCTTGTCATTCTTAGTCTTTCATCCGGCCTAAAAAGTCATTCCACCAAATAGATGCCCAAAAATTTGAAATTTAGTGCATATGAAAAAAGATTGTCTCCTGTAAGGATTAGCAAACGAACTTGCTTATTAAGATTATCAAATGAGTTTGCTTCTAAACGTCAGGGCATTGAAGAGAAACATCTCTTTTCATGTACGGCAGTTTTCACAACTAGAGCTGTGAAATTGTTGATTGTTTGTTTTCCCTTCAAGTATATTTTTTATTCAAAAGTTTTTAAGGTGTTCCTCAATATCTTTCATTTTCATGATTTTTTCTAATAGAAGAAAATACAACCTGTTTAGCTTTGTTTCATGAGGTATTGCTGTTAAATTCGCTACCTTGAATGAGAATGACCTTCATGTACGTCATCTAGTAAAATGATGTAGATTGAGGGTACAAAATAAAATTTCTCAGTTCAGTGGCTAAATATATCTTGTATTCAGTTAACTGAAGAACAATATGGTTAAGGTATTTTTCAACCATGTACCTTGTTTAAGATCTTTAGGTGTACACCATCCTGACCGAAGCATTTAGATTCATTATCTTCTGTATACTCCATGGTTCATAGACTTCATATTGAAAAATAGCAATCAAATTTCCTCATGTTTCAATTTTTAGAACTTCTGAAGCAGTTAGGCTTTGCAAACTTGACTATTGACCACAACTTTGTCAACATAATCTCGATCTAAATTTGACTGTTTAATCTTAAGCATGAAAAACAACTCAAATATAGGACCTCCCTTGGTGCAAACTACATGTTTCTCCTTTATGCAATACATTATTTGCAATGTTTTTGTCTATAGACACATTCTTCTATACAAGACACGAGATCATCAATCAACTGTTACCATATGGCCAGACACCGTTATTCAGAAAACTGATATAGGCATTTTTCAATTCATATCTCCAACTGAAAATTTGAATTTGTATCAGATGAAAGTTAATTGGTGATGGAGAGATGTACTGATTTAGTGATTTATACTTGTCTATGCAGATTCCATACTTGGATTTTGAAGTGGGGGAAGAACAAATGTATTTCCGGGATGTATTTCTTTATAGTGAAGCTCTTGAAAGGATTACAGTGTCCATGGTTAGTTTGGTCATTATGTTTCCCTTTTTGTGAATTTCAAAAAAAGACTATGCATTTGATTGTTCTACCATCTCCAAAGTGCATTTTCCAGTTGTGCATGTGTTCAACCCCCTTATTATAGACACAAGAGTAACCTGCTCTATAAAAAATGGAGTATTCAAGTTCTGAGAGTAATTTTCTTGTTTTTGCCTGATCAACTCTTCGATACAAAATTAAAGGTTGCATCCGACACAATGCATCGACTTAAGTACATTACAACTATTGGATTCAAATCATTATTAATCATTTTATTATTGGAGTTTCACTTTTATAAAAAATGAACTGAAACTTCTGGGGAATTGTAATTTCACTTTTTGACCTGACAATTGGGAACTATGAATACTATGCCAATTATTTGGGATTGTAATTCATTCTGGGAATTGTTCTTGCTGATGATGGAGGTTAGATAAGGCTAACTATTTTCTATGACTTAGATAATGGATGCACCAAATGATGATGAAGTTCTTTTGCTCCTGCAGATATTTGGGTAGGTGGGATTACTCTTTTATTTATCATTGTCCTGTTCTTTTTTTCTTTGTATCTACTATTTACAGATAATAGTTCATAGAATATTAGATGATTATGATTGTTTTCTGATTAGTTTGCGAGATTAGGTCTTACTATCTGTAGCTTCTAACCATGTAAGCAGCTCCAACAAGATTATTGGGTTGTAAATATCTTCTGCATTTGGAAACCTGTTATCAAATTTCAGGTGCAACATAATCCAGGAGAAGTTATTCAAAGAAAAAAGCAGATGTTTAATTGTTGATTATGACATTTTTCAAAATGACACTCATTCAGTTTAAAAGTCAATTGGAAATTTTGTATTTCATTAAGCTTCCTATTCAGTCAAACATTTTGCCTAGAGGCTTTTTGCTATTCTAGCTTCTTAAGGATATTCAAGATTGTGCTTCACCCAGTTTTGAAGAATATTTTTCTTGCGGAAGGATATTGTTATAGGTAAATTATAATTCACAACTTATCTAACTGTGTAATTTATTTCTTGTTTCTTCTGATTTTATGTAGACACTGTCTGACAGGAGGAAAGGAAGTTCATGATACTCTTGTTAAAAGTATACAGGAAATGTCGAAAGCATTTACAACTTATGAAGATGAAGTATTGGTATAGTTCTCTCTATTTCTTCAGTGTGAGAACATAAGATGGTTTTTTGTTTGTTATTGCAGTATGACTTTATCAAGATCCTATTGAAGTTAGTGCATGCTATTTTGTGAATTCATTCATTTCTTTGAGCTCAGTCTTCCCTTGTTTTTTAGAATTCATCTGATGTTCTGTAAAAACTTTAGAATGCTTCCAGTAAAGTGGATCCTTTTATATCACTGAATAAATTGATTAGGATGACATGATATGTGAAAGTTCAATTAAGTGAACTCATGGTTTTTTTTTTTGCTCCATGCTTCCGTGATTTTGAAGAGGTCACAATAATGCTTTATATAATTCATTAAATGGACGTGCAGGTGAAGCGGGAGGAACTTCTTGAGTTTGCTAAAGGTTCAATCTCGGGACTAAAGTTGAATTCTGATTTAGAAAGGTTATCTTCAGATTTTCCTTAATGATTTCTTTGCATGCATATTTTCCAACAATCTGTCTTGAGGATGTAAGAAATGAAGCAACAGGAATTTGATAAAAATAAATGGGTCCATTAAAATTCATTTGGGAGTAAAAAAAAAAAAAAAAATCAACACATTGCTTTGTCCATGCTATGACTCTGATGCACACTTTTTTTTTCTTTTCTATTGAGAAATCAAGGAACAGGGGTGCTCCTTGCAAAAAGGATGTTGGTTGACCCCTTAACAATTTAACCTTGGGAAAATAGGATCTATTCAAACATAACATGATATTAAGCCTTCTTTCCAAATACTGTAAAAATCAAGCATTAACAGATATGTACCCCACATTAAATTAAGCAATGACATGTTGAACGGTGGGCTAGACAATTTAATTCATCCACCCACATGTCGGGGGAATGTTAAGAATTAAAAAAGTATATTAGAGTTAATAGTCACGTGTGCAAAGTTACACCCTTTATCTTAATGGTGGAATTCACTTGCATGTTTCCTCTTGCAAGACTGTGGTAGGTCTGTAATTAGTTGACTGATAAGTAAGAAAAAAGTATGATTTGAACTTTAAGCTGGTTCTGAGAAAAAAAAAAGAGAGTGTGATAGACATCAAATTTTATAAAATATTTAAGCAATCTGTCAATTTATTAAAAAACATTGGAGTTGTTAGTGACATTTCCTAAGTAAATAGAATTGTCATAATGCTAACAAATTCATACTGCTTGGGTACATATCTATGCTGATGCATGCTGAGTCATGGTACAATACCACTCAATACGTAGTGGGTGGAAGCATATTGTTCCATTCATATTGGGATGTTTTAGTTGGTCTACATACTTTGATTCTATCTGAACTGATATTGACTGCTTGTAATGACTTGGTATGAGCAATATGCAAACCTCATTTTGAACCGATATGTATTGACTTCCTCAGAAATTTTGATCTATATGACAAACAAACAGGTTAGGCACTAGAAGTTTTAAGGGGATTGATGTGCGAGGTTCTTAACAAATGATTGAGAAATATTTTCCAGTTTTACGAATTTATTTTTATTATTTTGGCATACAACAACTTAAGATGAGCAACTTGTCTAGTATCTAGGGAATTGGCATCAATTAAGTTAACCATGTTATGTATTATTGATGATTAAATAAGAAGGTATCAAAGGAGAGGTCCAAATGAAATGGATGGATCAAAAACCTAAAGAAGGTCAGAGAGAGAGTGGTGGAGTTTGTAATGGACTTTGACCTAGTTACAGATGAGCTATACTATCAAGTTTTGTAAGGTTATGCGGACTTGTAACTTCCTGATGAAGTCTAATTTTCACTTATGTTGGGTTTGGGTGGTCTCTGCTTTGCATGTTTTTCTCTATCATTGATAATAGGATTCATGTTGTTGTCAGATTAGAATATGAAGTCTCAAAGCTTCAACAAAATGAGGTTTGCATATTGCTCATACCAAGTCACTACAAGCAGTCAATATCAGTTCAGATAGAATCAAAGTATGTAGACTAACTAAAACATCCCAATATGAATGGAACAATATGCTTCCACCCACTACGTATTGAGTGGTATTGTACCATGACTCAGCATGCATCAGCATAGATATGTACCCAAGCAGTATGAATTTGTTGGCATTATGACAATTCTATTTACTTAGGAAATGTCACTAACAACTCCAATGTTTTTTAATAAATTGACAGATTGCTTAAATATTTTATAAAATTTGATGTCTATCACACTCTTTTTTTTTTTTCTCAGAACCAGCTTAAAGTTCAAATCATACTTTTTTCTTACTTATCAGTCAACTAATTACAGACCTACCACAGTCTTGCAAGAGGAAACATGCAAGTGAATTCCACCAAACCTCATTTTGAACCGATATGTATTGACTTCCTCAGAAATTTTGATCTATATGACAAACAAACAGGTTAGGCACTAGAAGTTTTAAGGGGATTGATGTGCGAGGTTCTTAACAAATGATTGAGAAATATTTTCCAGTTTTACGAATTTATTTTTATTATTTTCGCATACAACAACTTAAGATGAGCAACTTGTCTAGTATCTAGGGAATTGGCATCAATTAAGTTAACCATGTTATGTATTATTGATGATTAAATAAGAAGGTATCAAAGGAGAGGTCCAAATGAAATGGATGGATCAAAAACCTAAAGAAGGTCAGAGAGAGAGTGGTGGAGTTTGTAATGGACTTTGACCTAGTTACAGATGAGCTATACTATCAAGTTTTGTAAGGTTATGCGGACTTGTAACTTCCTGATGAAGTCTAATTTTCACTTATGTTGTGTTTGGGTAGTCTCTGCTTTGCATGTTTTTCTCTATCATTGATAATAGGATTCATGTTGTTGTCAGATTAGAATATGAAGTCTCAAAGCTTCAACAGAAGGTTGATGAGATCGAAGAATTGCAGGTCGCAAATGAAAAACATGCTTCAATGGAAAATACAACTTTGGCGTTGGTGGAGGTATGCCTAATGTTAGAAACTTCAATTTTTTGTTTTATTTAAAATTTCATAAATGAGATAAAGTCCAATTTGCATTTGGTGCTAGGTTGAAATTTGCTGACTATAAATTACTTGTGTCAGCAAACAAATGCAAACAGTACTCACCGAGATTGTACTTCTTTATTAGATAGCTTTTTTTTCTCATTTATAGGTATGCTATGGGCATTTATGCGTCATTCTTAGAATTATATGTTCCTTAGTGGTTCGTATTGAAATTTGGTCCTCTTTGTCATATTGGAACTATTAAATGGATCCAGAATAATGTCTCGTTGGATGCATAATTTTGGATGCCATGGAGATAGGGTTCATAATATCCCTATGTGTTAACTATGACCAAAATAACTTGGGATACACTATCCTAGTATACTGCATGTATTACCATATAGTCTTTTGTTTACCATGTACAGTATGTGCATTTATGAGGGCACAATCCCATCTTTATATGATACACCAGCATCAGGAAGTCTCTCCCACGTTTGATCTTATACAGATTCAGGTCACATAAATTCACATAAGTGATGTGATTGACTTTTTTTAGAACCAGGTGAGTATTGAACCCACAACCTCCCATACAGAACCCAATTGCTCTAACCAGAGGGGCATACACTTTGTGTATGTGATGTGATTGACTTGGTATGTTTTTTCTCTAAGTTAAGAATCTTTTAGCTTTCAACTCATATGAATTTAATTGTGTATTCTGTTCCTTTTTTGCCCCTCTTATGTTTAAGAGAACCAATTTTAGCATAGATTCGTTTTTGGTTTAAGTGTGTTGTTTTTACTTCTATTTCCTATATCCCACAATTTTTCTACTAATTTGACATTATTTCTTCCAGTCTATTGCTCGTCTTGTTTTCAAATCATCATGATACTTAGTTATGTAACTATATTATCTAGTCTCTGAAAGAGGCACTTGCAGAAGTTCGCATCTGTTCTAGATTGGAAGCCCTTCTTCTAAAGAAGAAAAATGCAAAAGCTGGGGAATCACTGGATTCCCATATTCAAAAGGTATGCTTATCTACTTTTGTTATATGTTCCTACAATACTTTCCAAATTATATGTTTCCTGCTAAAATGTTTATCCAGTTACTGTAATTTACCTTGCCACCATAGACTGTCTATCCATAGGTGTGGAGCCTACCACTGGTAAGTTTTAGTTACTATGTAAGAAAAGGTTGTTGTGGCTTCTTCCTTATATAATGTTTATATATACATAAATTAAACGTACCACTTGTGCCTTAGAAGTTTGTATCTTATTATAAGTTTTAGCACCAATCTAGTGACAATCAAGAGATATTTTACTAACGTAAAATTTTGTCAGTTGCAAATAACAACACACTTCTATATGGTTAAATATCTTAAAACACATTGTGATGGTTCAAATAAATTCAGTTTGGAGGGTAATACAAATAGGAATTATGAAGTGGCATATGTATGATTAGCAAGGTTATGCATGTATTATAAATAAGCATTATAAAGTGGCACATATATAATTTAGCAGGGGCATCTATGTATTATATCCATGGGTTGCAATGCATTAGATGTATTTTGCCTCTGGACTAGCTATGTTTATAACTTTGTTGTGAATGGATATCTGGTGGCTAAGCCCTCATATGTCATGCGTGTGACTTGTTCAGTAGTAATTCTAAGAACATTGATGTGTAGCATAGAGATAGTAATTTTAACCATTTTGTGAAAATTTTAGATATAAATCAGTGGTATTTAGAAATGTGAAATGTTCAGCTATGCTACAGATGAAACTTATTGTCATAATGTTTGCCTGAAGCTGGCAGGTTGATAAGTTGAAAGTTCTTGCAGAATCTCTTTCCAACTCTTCCTCAAAGGCAGAAAAGCGTATCATAGATCACAGGTCCCATATGTAACTTTTATATTACACCCTTTTTCTTTGAACGAAAGGCTTTCTTTCTCCAGTTGCTACCTCACTTGTACTGTGGGTGCCTTGAAGGGAAATTATTGATTAACTATGAACTTATGTAGAGTTGCATAGGATGCTTCTATAATTATATTCAACATTAGTTAACTAATGGTTCAGTCATTTAGGAGTGAAGTGTAAACTTTGTTGATAGAAACATGACACCATGTGGGTGGTGGGGATAATATCTGGCATCTAACATGGAGTGCTCTTTCTTTAAGGCTAGTGTAAAATTGTTGTGGTTTATTCTGGATAACTGAATGCTACTTGAAAGTATTTATCCTAATATCAAACTCTAGAATGTTCCTCAGTATCAATCCATTTTGTTTGATTAGTTATACATGAAGAAAATTTCTGCTGACTAATCTGAAGTATATTGCTAATTGCACCCTAGCTTACTTATCTTTTCCTTATCGAACATATTAAAATAAGCTGCATCCACTTATGTGCCTATCCATTCTCAAAACAGGATTCAGAAAGAAGATGCTCTTAAATTCCGTGTAGTTAAAGCTAATGAAGCTAGGGGATATGAGAAGGTAAATATTTGATAGAAGATCAATTTGACATTACAGGTTATATATGTACTCCTGGATTTTCAGTTTCTTTATATGAGATATGAGAATAATAAATCTTACCTATATTTTTTTTTTCTGTTTCTTTATATAACTATGTCAACTTTATTTTTCTGGATATTTTTTTATTATTCACTTTATAATTTTCCTGGTAGAGATTCCTGTGAAGTTTTTTAAGCAAAACTAGGAAATTTCTTTGTTAAAGCATTTTCTTAGTAGTCTACTATGCGGCAGTGTTCACGGCTTTGTGGTAGCACTAGGTCACCTTTTGCTGATTCACAATCCGGTTTTACTGTTATCTTGCTATAACTTTAGCAGGTTGATTTTATTAAATTTGGCTTATTTGTACAAAGAACATCAGCTCTCCATCTATGTTTTGATATTACCTTGATATCATTTATCAGATTATTTTGTCCATTCAAATCAGGAATTACTCGCTGATATTGCTTTGCTGGAGAGCAGACAAAATGCGCTTCAGGCTGAGCTAAATAAGGTGACTTTTCATGTCGATCTCCAATATGTATGGTATGTCTTGCTTATAAGGAAATAAGAACTTTTTGCTTGCTTAGTTAATTAGGTCGGTTTTGATTACATTGCAAGCTATGGTGCATTTTTGTTAAGTTGTAAACGGTACGGATTGACTGACACTCTCATAGGTGGATTCTATCATAATAAACATTGCTTGTGATGTTAGTAAGAGACAAATTGTAGTCTGTGGGTTGCGATGTTGCCACAAATCTTGAGGCAACATCAGGCATTCACCAAATTACACCTTTTAGTGATGATATTATTCTACACAAAGTTTATACTCTTCTGGTTAGAGTAATCGGGCTTTATACGGGAGGTCGTGATACTCATCAAGTTCAAAAAAAAAAGTAATGATATTATTCTGTTAGATAGACAACTGAGAATTCATAGATTCACAAAATAATGTCTAGTTCCAACTACTTTTAGATCACCTCTTTCACGAGACTGTTGTGAAGTGAAATGATTCTGGACCATCATCAACTCTGTTGTCGTTTCCCAATGTATCCAATCTATCCGACTTGCTTACAACTTAAGAGCATACTGGATTAGGGGTTAAGTACACAAGGTATTCAAAAGAAAGTTGACGAATAGGATATCCGAACTTGACATTGCTCTAAATAGATACTCCTGTCAACTCTTTTGTCACGGAATCTGTCAGCCTTTATATACACATTGTCGTGGCATCTGGTAGGCGGGAATCATTTGATGATGTTCTTTTGACTCACTGGTAAGGATCTTTGTTGCAATTATGAGTTCAAAATCCATCTTCATCACTTGCATTAGCAAAGGATATTGCTGGGCATGTCAGCATGGAGCCACATCAAATCCTATCTATTCTATTTCATTGATGTGAAGCCATGTTGTTGTCAGTACTGGGTGACATTTTATTTTCATTGGAGGCTCTCATTAGAAAAGGAAAAATAAAATGATTGAGGTAGTTGTTTAGAATGGTTTGCAATGTACAGACACCAATTTGTCATTCACCGCAGGTGCATGATGCTGTCACTTTACCTAGTTTTATGGTCAATCTTATTTGAAACGTTTGTTATTCACGATACTTTGTTGTCACCTAGAAAATATAAATCAATCCTACTAATGGTCTTGCACAAAAATTATCATTGTTCAGACGATGCTGTTAAATCTTCTGGCAACGCTCTTGACTGGAGCTGGCCTCTGTTGTAGGTTAACAGCTCTCTAGCAACCTCTCGTGCACGGCTGAAGAAAAGCAGGGAAGAGAAAGACCAGTTCGATGATGCAAGCAATCAGATCATCATGCACCTGAAAGCCAAGGTTCTCTCGGAGCCCAACCCTTTGAAATCTTTGTTTACCAATCATTTGAGATGTTTGCTTATAAACTACAGGAAGACGAGCTCAAAAATTCCGTTGCTTCATGTAACGCAGAAGCCGGCATCGTCCAAGTATGGATTAAATTCTTAGAGGATACCTGGAAACTCCAATCTTCGTACAGAGAGCTGATGGAGAAGCGAACCAGGTCTGATCTTCCATGCCTTAAGCAATTACGATACCAACGAAAGTTGTTCGCTTGGTTTTTGCTTTTGATTTATGATTACTGCATATTGTTTTCTTCTTGCTGTAGTGGTGAACTGGAGAAATATGGGAATTGTTTTGTAAGGTCGATCAAGCATCACCTTTCTTTATGCAAGGTTTTGCTCTTCCCCTTCCTCTTTAAGTTTGAAAAGATTCAAGTATTTACAGGTTCAGCTCTCGACTAGGGTAAAAGCAATAAAAGTTTTCTTAGAAACATCAAAAATCAGATCAACCAGCTCACAATGTTTATCTAAGCAGTTCAACCAGTTTAAAAACTCTTTCAAGTTTAAGACAGAAGTAGAATTCTACAGGTGTGATCGGGATCTAGCACTGCCTGCAGTTATTTAATTGTTACTGCCTTCTTGACTTCTCTATTTACAGGAAGGGCTGGAACTTTCAATTGATCATATCAGAACATTAGTGGATAACTTGAAGAAATTTAGTGACAGGTGGTGTACACCTTTACCAATTTAAGTTATAGGTGGTGTTTAGTTTCTTTCTTTTTCTTGCATTGGCTATATGCTTTCTCTTCGTCGCATTTTGCAGACCAGAACCAACACAGAGATGCACGAAGCGGACATATGGGTCGGATCCAAAGGCATTTCTCGAGGAGGAATACTTGGCCACAGAGACGAAGGTATGAAATCTCATCACCAACTTTCTCTGCAGATGGTTGATCCTTGAACACACGAACGCACACAACAAATCTAATCTGTCATTGAGCAATACTGTGCATCAACAGAGCAACGAACTAATTTACTTACCTTCTTCACATAGCTTAATACTGTTTTTTTCTTAATCCATTGATGGTTCAAAAACGGCCTCTTCTCAGACCGTGACTGCCTTCAGCATGGTTGATCACATGGAGGAACTCTTTTACAATGTGAGGGAAAGAGGTTCCAGGTACTTCTTCTTCCTCCTCCCACTCAGCAATCATATAATTCTTTCTTCCTCCACTGCATTCAATGCAGAACAGCTAGGTCTCACGTCCATGAAGTGCCACACTACTTTTTGCTAGTTTTGGTCAAAAATTGCATTGCATTTATCTAGGTTTTAAAAGGCTTTTGAACAAACACTTACGTAAGAAATGAGACTTACTATTTTTATCATTCCAAATTATCCACAACTGTGTTAATAAGGAAAGATAGATTGTATATCAAAATAAAATTGATATGTAAGAAGATCATAGTCGACTTAGCTTGTAGCTTAAATAAAGGAGAAGTGGAGACAATGGAATGCTCTTGTATAATTAATGGATGGTCTATCTATTGGCAACCATTGCAAATGCAGCCATGCCATCACCCATACCTCATCGGCTGCAAATGGAGATAGGGCATTTAATTTGCTTCAAATCAAACAATTAGTAGAATGTGTAAGGAGAGAGAAACATGAGATATTTTATAGATAGTGCAATACCAACAAAGGTCTTACCTAAGCTCTAACTTTCTTCGCTACTCATGAGCTTCCTTGGGAAGGATTATAGGATTGTAGTAAGGTTTTTTAGCTTTTTTTTAACAATTAATGATACTGTTATACTTTGCCATATTTTGATGGAGTTTACTTTATACTATCCTTTTAGATCGGTGAAATGGATGCAACTTTTTATCTTTCAAAAAAAAACACGGTTGGAAGGCATATAAAGATTTTGGTGTTCTTGGTCTCTGTCTCTGTTCTTCTTGGCAGGAGAGACGACTCCGAAGTCAGCGAACTCTTTCGATCGATCGACGAGCTAAGGCTGGCCTTCGAAGCTATCGACAGGCCGACGCTGGGCATCGAGATAAAGGCCTTGGAAGCGGTGAACCAGACCGATGATGCCGCCACCGCCGCCGCCGCCGCCGCCGTCGCCGTCAGCACGCCAAAGCACAAGAGCTTCGATTCGCCGAGCTCGATGGATGAGGACGAGGACGAGGACGACCTCTCCGACGGCGAGTCGGAGATCACGCAGCTGGAGTTGGAGTACAGGAAGAGGAACCATAAGCACCGCTTCTACCCCAAGCAAGACAACACGGTCGACTGGGACTTCGACTGAGTTCTTCCACGCCCGCATTCAACAACAACAACAAAAAATTTAAGGTAAAAGAAAAAAAAACACCAGTAGAGAGAGATCTTTCTACGCCCGAATACGAGTTGATGTGCCTGCAGAGTTGGGTTGGGGAAGAAATATTTATACTGCCCACACAAACACACACACACAAGTTATATACATGTTATATACACCACCGCTTGTGATTCCAAGTGGCAAAAATTGTGGAATTTTTAGTTACTTGTTAGGGAGATGTGGTCAGCTGATTTATGCTGTTAATGCCAAAAGAAATGTGAAACTATATGTAATTAATTTATCAAAAGGAGGAAAAAAAATGTGTACCCTGTGTTGAAAATTTTCACTTTTAAGTCCTCGCTCAAGCTCAGAAATTTTCTTTCCAAGCAAAATGAATAAATAATAAAATGGGTAAACTTTTTAAACTTAGATGAAATAGCAGAACCAAGTTATGTATATACACAAGAGTGATGAATGGAATTTAATTAATTCATCTGCTCCCAACAATAAAACTTAATTATTTATATTATAGCAGTAAAACTTAATTATAAATAAGTTTTAATTGAAGTTTTTTTAACTCATTAAGAATAATATATCATTTAAGTATAATGATAGAATTTAAACTCAATATCAATAAAAACTTTCAACTCACATTATCTGTAGAGTAAATATATCAAGAAAGTATATATTATTATGCAACTAATACAATAAATTTTTTATTTTATTATATATTATTATACCAACTAATATAATAAATTCTTTTATTTTATTTCTGTCCAGCATAATAAACTCTTTTAAACTCTTTTACTTTATCTCAGACTACTTTATTCTTTACTTATTGCTTAAACTATAAGTAAATCAATATAGATATATAGTTAAATCCATATAGATAAACTATATGAATTGATATGATAGTTAAATCTAGTGTTTATTACTGCTGTGACAAGCTGATAATTATAGTTTCACTGGAAATTAATTTAACTTGCTACTGTAATTATAGAAAAAGAGAAGATAGAGAGGGTATGAGATCAAGCTATCTATATTGATATAATGTTAAAAAATAATAGTTCAATTTAATGCAATTGCCGACCCCATTAATTTAGGGTCAAAATTTAAAAAAAGTTTTATTTACATATATCATTTTTTTATTTTTTTAAAAAAATTCTTCCTATACAACAAATACAATGTACAATGAATTATAAATTATTTAAATCTTCCGTGACGTGGGAGCAGCTGCATCGTTAGATTGCGTAGATCGACTTGCCGTACTCCTCCTCAAACAGCTCGCCGTCGGAGACGCCGGACATCGACCATGACAGCGACCTGCTCACCGTCAGCCGGCGTATGCTCCTCATCTTCTTCGCCTCCATGCGGTTGGCGATCACCCAGGAGAGCATCGTCCCAAGCGTGGCCGCCAAGATGACCGCCCCCATGACCGTCACGGCGATCGCCAGCCACTGCTGGTCGTGGGGGACGACGATGAAGCAGAGCGCGAGGAAGGCGACGCTCATGAGCACGCACGCCACCCACATCAGCTTGTTGATCACCGACGTCATCAGCTTCTTCCCCTTGCTCTCGATCACCACCACCGAGGTCTGCACCACCACCACGGCCAGCGAGATGAAGAGCGCCACCGAGTCGAACACGAAGAAGATGATGAAGGGCAGCCGGTGCGCCACGTTCGCCTCCCCCAGCGTCAGCCCCGGCGCGAGGTCCTCCGCGCCCACGTACTCCCCGGGGACGGTGAAGATGGCCGCGAAGGCCACGGAGGCGATGAGCACGGCGACGACGGTGTTGGAGTTGATGGCGTTGTTGAGCCCGTCATCGTGGAGCTTGTTCAGCCTCCTGGCGATGTTCTGCACGCGCCGCCGGGTCTGCCGCGTGTGCTCCAGCTGCGTGTGGACCTCTTGCTTGATGTCCCTCACCGTCTGCTTCAGCTGGTCCCGCGCCGGGTTCGCCGGCGGCGGCTGGATGACGCGTGCGCTCTGGACGCCGTACTTGAGGAGGACGCCGGCGGCGGCAGGGTTCCCCATCTTCTCCGCCGTATCGAGCGCCGTCTCGCCGGACTTATTGATGGCTCGGACGTTCGTGTCCTTGATGTCGAGCAATTTCTGTAAGATCTGAAGCGACGACAAGGTATAATTGCAGCAGGGAAAATTTTTTTTGAATCTTTACGAGCATTCTGATCGATCACCTGAACTCGATCTTTCCTTGCTGCGATGTGCAGCACAGTGTTGCCCTTGTTGTCCGCCAGGTTGAGCAAGGAGGGCTCGAGTTCGAGGAGCACGTCGACTATTTCCAAGCTCGTTCCTTTGGCCGCCATGTGCAGCGCGGTCTGGCCTTTCTTGTCGGTCCTCATGGCGATTGCGGCCTCCTTCTTCAGCAGAGCCTTCACCACTTCCAGGTGCCCGTTCCTCGTCGCCGAATGCAGAGTGGTCTTCCCGTTGCTCCTCGCAATGAGGACGAGACTCTTGTCCGCCTCAAGGAGGAGGTTCACCACCTCGATGTGCCCCTGAGCTGCTGCCGTGTGAAGCGCGGTGGTGTTCGACAGGTCCACCGTCATCGAGAGCTCTGGAAGAGCATCCAACAGCTCCTTCACAACATCTGCGAAGCACCAACGAAGAACAGAGAGAGAGACATCGATCGATCGAAGCAAAAGGAAAAAATCTTAGAGATTGGTCCATGAGATCGAGAGCAGTGAGTTGAGAACCAATATATACCTACATCCCCTTGCTTGGCCGCAATGTGCAGGGCATCGTAACCATTCTTGGCCTTGAAACCAGCCATGGTGGCATCGCAGTGCTTCATCATCTCGCGCACCATGTCAACGTGTCCGTACTCGGCGGCGACGAACAACGGCGTCTCGGCCGCTTGATTCAACTTGCACAGCAATTTCGTCGACTCCTCCTCCCCGGTCGCACTGGCCAGCAGCACCTTCACCAGCTCCAGATTCCCAGCTCTCACCGCGGAATGCAAGGGAGCGTCGTCCCGCTTCGCCGTCTGCTTCATCGTCTTAATCCGGCGAACGCTCTTCATCCTCTCCCTCCCTCCCTCTTTGTCTCCTCGTTTCCTGTATCGTCGGCTTGGTGCTCGATCAAATGATTTCTGCTGCTACATGTTCCTCCTCCTCCACATCTTATTACTTCGTCACTTCGATCCTGCAATGCCGTTTGCCGCATAAATTTGTGCCTCTTTTCCCACGAGATGATCCCCTTCTGCGTTCCATCTCGGAAGGGTGGTGATGGAAGATGGAAAGAAAAAGAATCGAATACATTCATCTCCCAAACTTCGCCAAATGCGAGCACGCCCAAAAAGTTTACATTTTGGAGCAATTAGGGCAAAAGATGAAGGAAGAAACAACAGTACCAGAGCTTGCTACGGGTCGGTTGATGCATGAACACAGACCGAGCTCCTGCACGCGGATATGGGCGCATGTTCACCGAATCCAATTCACGGAGAGTTGCTACGGAGGCATCTTCGCCTCTCATTCGATAAGGAGGAGGAGGAGGAGGAAGAAGAAGAAGGCTCCCCCATTTTTGATCCACCCAAAACCTGGGCAATGGCGCTGGCATTTCCATTCCCATAAATTTTTCCGGCGCACTCCAACTCCGCAAATATAGCAAACAGATCAAACGTTCTCGATCGGGAGATGCGAGCAGGGACAACGAGAGATCGACTGCGACGCGAGAGGATTCGCT
The DNA here is from genome assembly GCA_030544415.1 of Thalia dealbata. Lineage (NCBI taxonomy): Eukaryota > Viridiplantae > Streptophyta > Magnoliopsida > Zingiberales > Marantaceae > Thalia > Thalia dealbata. The sequence continues at coordinate 29,293,555 of CM060457.1, read as the reverse complement.
GTCCATGGCGATGGAGGGGAGGAGGAGAAGGCAGACAGCAGCAGATGAGATCGACAGCGAAGGAAGAGGAAGCCGACGGCGAGGACGGCTTCCAGCTCATCGCCGGAGCGGGGATCCGACGGCTCTCACATCTCTATCTGCAATGCTGCTTTATTTTATCGGTACTCAATTCTGTACCCTCTTCGTAATTGGCAAGATCGGCTTGTGCCCCGTGGAATAATCGTCCGCATGCGGGTCTGTCTTTGGGTAGACTTACTATTAGGCGAGAAAATTATTCTTTCGTTCTACGCACGTGCCGTTATTATTAATATAACGATATGTTTATTACAACTCTCATAAAAACAATACTGAAAACAAATAATTTTTTTCTTTTTAAAAATTTCTCCGAGGGTTCAAATTTTAATAACAAAATATAATGGAAAGAAAAAAAATTTATATCACAAGAGAAGAAATACTGTAAAAGAATTATCCTATAAATTAAAATATTTAAGCACTGTATTTTATTTACTATGTATAATTAAATTATTTATTACTCATGAAGTAAATATATCACTATACAATTTAAGATAATAATTTATTTTATTTTATCCCTATCCAAATTAATAAATATTACTAATGTAAAAAAAATACTAATTCATCCTTAATTTTACTTAAATAATATTTATTTTTCTCCTTTTAAATATAATAAAGTATCATTTTTCATATCGTTCTAGTTGTTTTGACGATTAATTAATTATGATTTTCTTTCTATGTAGTCTGTATAATACCTTTTCACTTTATAAATTTTAAAAGTTTTTTTTACTACACTCAAAATAACTAATATCTTATTTCTATTTATATTTATATAATATAATATTAATTAATAAATAAATACATTTATCTGTAGAAGGGTTGTAATTTTAATAATAAAATAAAATATAAAGGAAAATAAATTTTATATCATAAGAGAAGAAAAATCACAAAATAACTTTCCCTAAAATATTTTTAATGATTATCATTGGGTTTTTTTATTTAGAGTGAAAATAAAGTATCTTTACTAATATAATTTATTTCTGTGAAAATTAACAAACATTTTACTTAATAATATTTTTTATAATTTTTTTAAATATAACTTTTATTTAATTTCAGAAATCATTAGCTATATTTTTATTTATTTAAATTTTAACAAAATTTTAATATTCATATATATATATATATATATATATATATACCTACTGAAAATATTTAACTAATTATTTATAAATGTTCATTAACTTATTAGTCGTGTTATACAATATATTTATAATTAAACAGTCTCGGCGTCGTCGTCCTCTCCTCGTTTGGCTCTTTCGCCGAACACCTTGGCCATCCTCGCATCGCCCGGTGGTGGTTCCTTCCATTCGCTGGCGCGGAGGAGGAGGATGGCGCCGGGAATCCGCAAAGGTAAGCTCGATCTCTGCTCGATGCCTCCTTTCGTAGCCCTGATGACCCCTTTCTTCTACGTGGCCTAACCTGTATGGGAATCGCGAAGGAAGAGGAGAGAGAGACCTCGAATGGGGACCGGCCAAGCACCACGCCAGCGCACCGCCGCCCGTGCGGATGCTGCTGCTCTCGAGCTCCGGGAAGCGCATGGACCAGGACAGCACGGCTTCGCCCTCGGCGACGTCGCCGGCCAAGCCCGCCCTCGTGCTGTCCAACTCCGGGAAGCGACTGGACGGGTCGGGGAAGAAGAAGTACGTGAAGCAGGTGACCGGGCGGCAAAATGACACGGAGCTCCACCTCGCGGCGCGCCGCGGGGACCTCTCCGCGGTGCGGGAGATACTGGGTGAGATCGAGGAGCAGATGACGGGGACGGCGACGGGGGCGGACTTCGACGCCCAGGTGGAGGAGATACGGGCTGATGTGGTGAACGACGTTAATGAGGAGAACGAGACCGCTCTATTCTCGGCGGCTGACAAAGGGTTTCTTGATGTGGCGATGGAGCTGCTCAAGTTCTCCAATCGAGAGAGCCTCACGAGGAAGAACGGATCCGGCTTTGATGTTTTCCATGCCGCTGTTCGATCAGGGCACCAAGGTGAGGAGGGGTTTCGTTACTAAACTTTTATAGATTTGGTAAAAAGCTGCACCTTTTTCTCTTTTTCCTTTACCAGCTCGATTTGTTTTTTGTTGTTCTGCCCCCAAATGGTCGATAGAAATATGTAGGACAGAAATGATAGTAGATTCACCTTCAGATACTGATGATGATTGATCTCTTTAGTCATGAGACTATAATGTTTAACATGCTGCAGGCTGATCTGGCATTCTTATTTCATTGAAAACATAAACAGTAGCAGGTACTGAAACAGTAAATAACTAGGTTTTTTTTAGGCAACATTTCTGAGAGTTTTGAGGAGATTATTTTCACATACTTTTGAAACTTTCTTTTTATAATTAATAGAGGAAAGAAAACGATTTTCCTGAAGATGAATGTGATAACTAATTTGTTCTTTATGTTGCATCAGTAGAAATTTTATCTTGTAATGTGGCTAGTGGTTGAAGCTGTTGATTATGTACTTTGCTGGTAGAAAGCCTTCAGTGGTCTTCTATGATTCGTCCAAAATTTGTGGGAGCAAACGGGGGCTTTCATTTCTCAATCTCTGGAGTAATTTTTTTGTTTTCATTGTTCTGGTAGAAATCTCTGCCTAATCCTTCTATCTGTTAAGTTTTGTTTCATTTCTAGACTCAGGTGGCTTTCTTTCTCAACTTCTCTCCAATGTCCATTGAGTAGCAGTCTAGACCTGATAAATGATATACAGAAATTGTTCAGGTACTTTTGGAACATGACCCAACTCTTATCAGAACTTTTGGTCAATCAAATACAACTCCCCTTATTACTGCAGCGACAAGAGGACATACTGAAATTGCAAAGCTATTGATAGAGCAAGATTCTAGCATGCTCAATTTATCGAAAAACAATGGAAAAAATGCGCTGCACTTTGCTGCAAGACAGGGACATACCGAGATTGTCAAAGCATTGTTAGAAAAGGATCCACAGCTCTCCAGACGGACTGATAAAAAAGGACAAATAGCTTTGCATATGGGAGTGAAGGGAACAAGTTGTGATGTTGTCAAAGCCCTTTTGGATGCTGATTCAGCTATTGTGATGCTACCGGACAGAGTGGGAAACACAGCATTACATGTTGCAACGAGAAAAAAGCGCGTAGAGGTATTGTTTCTGCATCTGTATGAGTGCGCAAACATGTTCCATTAGCATGTTTCGGATTGAGTGCTTGGATTAGTTACTGTTAGGGGTTTAGGCTAAACAATCTATTATAACTTAGTATTCCATAAGGTTTGCTGAATGATTTTTGAGAAAATAGTTGTTGACAATGGGTCAACTGCTAGCTTTTATTGATTTATCATTTTTACAACCTTCCAAAATTGCATATGTGTAACGAAATCTTCCTGCTACAAATTACTTTATAGTATCATAGATGCACCATTTCCATTTTCGCACAATACATATCTACTCAATCTCTTGTTCTTAAGTTGTAATTGCCTAAGTTATGATTTGATATATAACTTAATATTCCATGCATATTGTAACTGATTTCTTTCATCAATTTAGGTACTGGTGAGACCTTGTTCTAGTTTGAAGTTCCCTGATATCTTCTATAAGTCTACTTATGCTCCTTGTCGTGAGTTCGAACAATTATAGTTCATGAACAAGAAATTGCATGCACATTTCAAATCCTTTTATCACCTCTTGCAGATAGTAAACCTTCTTCTGCTCCTCCCGGACATAAATGTGAATGCTTTGACAAGAGATCACAAAACTGCTTATGATGTAGCTGAAACACTGGCACTTTGTGAAGATGTTGTTGAGATCAAGGAGCTTCTATCTGGCTGCGGAGCATGCAGAGCCACCGAAATAAATCAGACACGGGATGAGCTGCGGAAGACGGTAACCGAGATAAAAAATGACGTTCACATCCAGCTCGAGCAGGCTAGAAAAACAAACAAAAATGTCAATGGGATCGCCAAGGAGCTCAGGAGACTTCACAGAGAAGGCATCAACAACGCCACTAACTCGGTCACTGTGGTTGCTGTGCTCTTTGCAACAGTGGCATTCGCGGCGATCTTTACTGTGCCTGGTGGGAATGCAGATAGTGGAGTTGCAGTAGTTGCGCACCATGTATCATTCAAGATATTTTTCATCTTCAACGCCATTGCCCTGTTCACCTCACTGGCTGTGGTGGTGGTTCAAATAACACTCGTCAGGGGAGAAGCACAGGCAGAAAGAAGGGTCGTTGAGGTCATAAACAAGCTGATGTGGTTAGCTTCCGTCTGCACCACTGTTGCCTTCATCGCATCCTCCTATATCGTCGTCGGTCGACACTTTAAATGGGCTGCCATATTGGTTACACTCATTGGGGGCCTAATAATGGCTGGTGTTCTTGGGACCATGACTTTCTACGTTGTGAAGACAAAGAGGATCCGATCTATCAGGAAAAGGGAGAAGTCTCTAAGAGGTGGAGGCTCAAGTATATGGCATCACAACTCAGAGATGTCCGATTCAGGGATGAACAAAATCTACGCCATCTAAAGGAAGGGTAAAACGTACAATCAAATCTCAGCTTTTTATCTCTATTCACAAAGCACACCTCCTCTAACTAGAGTGCTAAAAACTCTACATGAGATGTTGTGGATTCGATACTCATCGAGTTAAAGAAAAAATTTCTCAATTTCTTCGTCTCTCTAAGTTCAAACCATCAACTTGTAGCACACCAGTTTATTTGAGTACTCTTGGCATGAACTGCAAAGTTGAGGGGTTACTCTGCAGTTCTTAAGTGGATCTGCCAACATGATGTCTCTGTAATGGTCCAACTCCAATTGGACCATACCAGTTCTCAAGTGCGATGCTTTCAAAATTTTTTGGGCCACCTTATTGGAAGTGGTTCTTTTTTGTGCCTCTTTAGCGGCATCCTTACAATTGTCAATTGAAGCTTCCTCCAGAGGTCATCTTTCTCTTACCTTTATATCTTTTAGTTAGTGTAAAGAAAAAAGAGTGATGATTTATCCAAAGTCTCGTACTTTTTTTCTTTTTACTGCGAGGATTATATTTTCTTCTTCTTTATTTTTTTAACATAAAAGATTTTACTTTTTTAAAAATATCTTTTTATGTTCATAGGCTTTCATGTCCTAAATCTTTTTTGGTATTAAAATTCCTTTTTCTAATTTTCTTAGAGTATGGATACTTCATTCAGTTCAAGATACAGAATTATATATTTTTTCTTTAAATCAACCTAATTTTTATTAAAAGATATAATTTGTATGAGTTTAAGATATATATCTAGATAAAATCATAATTTTAGGAATAATAGAGTAATTGTGTTCTGTGTTTAAAATTCACCAAGCTTAAAAAAATTATATTTAGATTTTTAAATAAAATAGAATTTTCATATTATTTTTAACATAATTAAATAATATAACATATTTAATAGCATCAAAAATAACTAATTACATGCTGTCTGCTTATAAAAATTATTATATTAATGCGTTAAAAAAAATACTTATAAAAATTATTATATTAATGTGTTGAGAAAATAGTATTTCGTGACTCTCTGCTTAACCATCTTAGTTTTAAGATAACAAAAAATACTTTTTAAATTTAAAAATTATATATATATAAATAGTAATATACGATGATGTGATGGAAAATATTGTGGAAAAAAGCGACATGAAGTGTATATTTTAATTTTTTCACTTGAGTAAAGAAGGAAATATATAAGGATTAAAGAAAGGAATTCTATATATATACAACGCGGCCTCAGGCCGGGCGTATCGATCGGCGAATGGGAGCTCGTCGCTGGTTCTGCTGCTTCTTGACGGAAACGCCCGCTCATCATCCTCACACCTCGCCCTCCTCCGTCCTCCCACCGCTCCCCACTTCTCCCCCTCCTCCTCCTCCTCCCTTCGCTGAGATCTCGGCGACCGGACCAATGGCCGCCCTGCCTTACGCCCACGTCGACGCCCGCTTGCGCGCCCTGGCCGGCCAGGCCGAGGGCTTCGGCCGCCACGCGATCGGCGGCTTCCATGGACCTCTCCACCACGTCACGTCGTTGGATGGTTAATCCCCCTTTCGCTCTTTCCAATTCCTTTTCGCTCTTTAGGGTTCTGTTGCGCCGATTTGTCTCCTTGGTCTCCGGTATTGTTTGCATTCATCCATCATATGCCCTTGTAGGATGAAATGTTGCTTTGGGTGACAAAGGCAATCAAGATTCGTCCATGTTAGGATCAAAGATTCGGCCCTTTTTTGGGGATTAATTCAACGCTGTTTATTACCTAAAAATCTTATCATTATTATTGCTGATGAGCAACATAGCTGATTGCTCTAAGAACTTGCCTCTTCTGGGATCTCCTCCGGGTTATTATTTAGTACAGAATTTGTTGTATTTTTGCAACTTTCTAGTACCTATGTTTGTAAATTTTTCGTTAATAACTATAGATGATAGATGTGCAAACAAAATAGATGCAGAAATTTTATTAGTCTGCACATTCTACCTGTTGGGTTTAGTATATTCGCTATGAAAAAATTATGTTTGTGCCTGATACCTTTAACTTATTATTTCTTTCTTTGCTGATGAACCTTGTTTTCCTGGTTTATGTTTGTAAAGATGATGGCCCTGGCTCACTTCGCGAGGCATGCCGCATAAAGGAGCCACGCTGGATTGTTTTTGAAGTTTCTGGAATCATCCACCTTTCGTCATATTTGAGGGTATCATCCTATAAGACAATCGATGGTAGAGGACAAAGAATAAAATTGATGGGCAAAGGTTTGCAGCTGAAGGAATGCGAACATGTAATCATATGTAACCTGGAATTTGAAGGTGGTAGAGGACATGATGTTGATGGTATTCAGATAAAACCCAAGTCAAGACATATTTGGATAGACCGCTGCAGCTTGCGGGATTATGACGATGGACTAATTGACATCACCCGTGAAAGTACTGATATCACTGTTTCAAGGTAACACCGAAAAGACTTGCTTTAACACGTGGATCTAAATTAGTGTTTTTCTGGAAAAGCTTCAGGGTGATGTGTACTTGTAAGGCAGACCACATTAGTCATTGCAAGTATCAAACACCTAGTTTAACTTTCTTCTCAGGAAGTGTATTTTCCGGTCCTGATTGCTCGAGAAGTAGTCCTCGAGGTACAGAGACAACACTTTTTTCAAAATTTTCGAAAACCTCATATTACCAAACTTTGACCTTATCTTTTATCTCTTACGTACCAATATTTTCTTTATGATTTCATAATGCATTTACCTATAAAAGAAATATTGATTTTTACCCATTTTTCTTCTGCTTGGTTGTCTCTGCTTATCTATACCGGATATAATTACCATTGACTTTAGTTAGTTGCTTTATTTTATGGGAACACTAGGGCCATTACGAAAATGTCTTTTAATAGAATGCCTCGTGTGAGTAGATTAAGGATCGTGTAATTAATAGTGAGCACTGCAATATTAAACGTACGGTTCTTGTTTCTGTTTCTGAACAGATGTTACTTTGCAATGCATGACAAAACAATGCTTATTGGAGCAGACAGCAGCCACATCGGAGATAGATGCATCCGCGTAACGATTCATCACTGCTTCTTTGATGGAACAAGACAGCGGCATCCCAGACTTAGATTTGGCAAAGTTCATCTTTACAACAACTACACCAGAAATTGGGGCATATATGCTGTTTGTGCCAGCGTAGAAGCACAGGTCCTCTTGGATTAAAGATAACATTTTACATGGTTACTCTGCATATGAAAATTATATTTCTCCAGTTTCTAGTGCAGTTAACTTTTTTATAATTCTTTTCTCTCCAGATCCTTTCTCAGTGCAATATTTATGAAGCAGGACAGAAGTCGACTGTTTTCAAGTACATGCCTGAGAAGGTAACCAACTTGTTGGAACAGAGCATCAGCCAGACTTTTCTAATTTATCCTGGAAAAAGAATCATGCTAGATTAGATTAGATTGGACTTTGTGGTCTAAGCATTCTCGTGCGTGTCCTTTTGGCCACGTGGTTTGTCCTTGATAAAGCTGTCTTCAGCAAAAGTCCTTGAGCGAAGACATATTGGTCACATGACTAGCAAAGTAGCATGGTGGACTTGTGATCATAGGGCAACAGCACCTGCAAGATGTTCCTAATATTAGGGATATTACGACCGTATGGTTTTGTCCTGAAAATACGGCCATTTCACTAGGGTCAGGTAGACTCTTGCGTATAGATCACATGAAAATACTGCCATCTCTCTAGGAACAAGTACCTTGCAGCACAGATCAGAACTTTCCTGTCATTAGCATTTCTAAAATGGCTCGAGCTAGAGCGACTCAGATTACAATGCCTGGGAATTCAGTATTTAGATTATAGAAGTAGGACCTTGCAACAAGTCTTTAACTGTTCTACAGTTTATGTCTGTCAGCAATCGTTCTCATGTTATCTTTCGTCAAAACTAGCATAATTGTCTATACAAGATTGCATCTATTAATTGTGAGTTTACTTTGGCATGTTAAGACGGAATGACTTCTGTATTTCTGTGCACTCTTTGTCAAGTAATTATAACTTGCAGAAATTTAGCGGTTAGTCAAACCGACGCTTCCATCACTTGTTTATCGATAAATGCTGTAACAACGGGGAAGAGCAAATGAGTTACGGTTCACTTTCATGTCTTTTGTTCCCTTTTCCCTGCTCACCTTTTCTCTTTTTCCTGTTCGTTGAAAACTCTGGCTGAATCATGCGAACGCCCGTATCTTGAATACTGCAACTCTTTTTTTCCTTGATCCAGGCGGCTGATGGAGAAGAGGCCACGTCTGGGTGGATCCGGTCCGAGGGCGACTTGTTCCTGAACGGAGCCCAGCCTTGTTTATTACACGATGCAGGCGTTGAAAGCGTCTTCAGAGCCACCGATCACTATCAAACATGGAGCATGGAACCTGCAACACTCGCCCTTAAGGAGGTCCTCCAGGTATGCGCTGGATGGCAAGCAATGCAAAGGCCTGCAGATTGTTAGGACATCACAAGGTCATATCATTCTTCTTCCTAAATTTCCATGCTGCTGTGTAGGTGTTCAAATAAACCTGATCTATTATATTGGATCCCCTTCTCTCTTTTTTCGCTTTTTTTTTTTTTTTTTTTTGCTTGTAGAGTTTGTTTGTCTGTGCTTTTGTCGATAGTTGTAAAACAAAATGCTACTTACTTTTGCCATTGATCTAATAAATTGATTCATAGTTAACACTTTTTTTTCTTTTTCCTCCCATGTCAAAAACTTTTTTATTTCACTTATATATTTTACATTTAGAGAGATAAGCTGTAAATTATAATAACTTTAAAATATAAAAAGAATAATTTTTATTATTTAAATTATAAGTATCGATGGGCTAAAATGAAAGTATCACTTAGATCTACTCTTCATCATAAGTTAAACAATATTAATAATAGATAATGACTCTTCATCATAAGTTAAATAATATTAACAATAGATAGTTTTAAAAATAGATATATCTTTTTATAAAAGTTTATTAATATTATGGAGGTAATTTGATATGAAATAGAATTAAAGAGGATTGCTTATATTTATTTTTTAATTTTTTTAAACTTATTTTTCCCCTCGATGCATCAGCTTTACTAGACGTTATCACGTAAGGGTAGTAAATTTTTATTATTTTTAAATTAAGATAGGAAGTCACCACAATGTATTACGTTGTATTAAGTAGCAGATAAGAAAGTAAAGATTTTAATTATATTACATTGCATCAGTAGCAGATACAGAAGGCCACCGAGAAGATGAGACAGTAAGTTGACCGCCACACAATAATGAGGTCAACAGTGGGAAAGGAAACACCATACAATAAGCTAACCGCTACACAACAGGGAGGTGATGCTTTCAGATGCGTGCGTTTTGGGTCAACAGTGGAAATAAAAAAAACACCGAGAAGATGAGACAGTAAACTGACCGCTACGGCGCCACACCATGGGGAGGTGATGCTTTTAGATGCGTGCATTTGATCAACAGTGAGAAAAAAAAAACACCGAGAAGATGAGACAAGCCGTCCGCCACACAATAGGGAGGTGATGCTTTTAGATGCGTGCGTTTTGGTCAACAGTGGGGAAAAAAAAAACAATGAGAAGGTGAGACAATACATCGACCGCTATCCGATGGTGAGGTGATGCTTTTAGATGCGTGCGTCTAGGGTCAACAGTGGGAAAAAAACACCGAGAAGATGAGATAATAAACTGACCTGACCGCTACCCGACGGAGAGGTGATGCTTTTAGATGCGTGCGTTCGGGTCAACAGTAGAGAAAACGAAAAAAAAAAAAGTGCCCAGACCAAATGATATGTGCGTCGACCGCTTCCTACGTGGACCGGGTCGACCCAACCGACCGCACCGAACCGTCACCCGAACCGAGTCGGTGCGCCTCCGCGCCCTTCTCGGAGGCCCCGAAGAGCTCCTCCAACCGGCCCTCGACGTCCTCCGGCGTGAGCCTCGCGGCCGCTGGCACCTCTGGTGCCGCCCTCCACCGCCTGTAGAAGCTCCGATACGCCGGCACAACCATCCCCCGCACCGCCGCACTCACCTCCTCCCTCATCCCCGCGTCCGCCACCACCCATCCCGCCTGCGCGGCGCACGCCTCCTCCAGGCCCGCGCTGAACGATAGCATCCGCTCTCGCGCCTCCCCCCGCGCCACCTCCCCCGCCGGAATCGCCGCCGCCACCTTCCCCCAAGCCACCCGCTCGTACGTCCCCGCGTACTGCCTCGCCTTCGCCCCATGCCGCGCCACCCACTCCTCCCCGAGCAACCCCATCAGCCGGGTCGACCGCACCTTGCTCACTATGTACCGGAGGTTGTTCGCCAGGAAGAGGTAGGACAGGCCGGCGTCCCGGTAGGCCGCGGCCTTCGCGTCGAGCTTGCACAGAAGCACCAGTATCAGCCACGCTAACCGCGCGGCTACCTCCGTCGCCGGATGGCCGTCGTCGATGGCCGACGACACGGAGGAGGAGGTGGACAGGCACGAAGCCACCGACGGCAGCGGCGGCGCGGTGGACGAGGCGTCCGGGAAGAAGCCGGGACTCGGAGCTTGGAAGGAAGAGTCCGCGAAGATCTCGGCGAGGACGGGCTCGTAGTCGGCGAGCGTGGCGATGCCGTCCATGGCGTAGCGCGTGAGCGGGTGAATTCCGCCGCCGGGGACCTGCGACTTGGAGTGCTTCTTGTGGAACGCCGCTTCGAAGTCGGCGACGGTGGCGCGGACGGCCTCGGCGAGCTTGGAGAGGGAGGCGAGCGCCTGGTCCCGGACGGCAACGGTGGATTCGAACGAGAACACCAACTCGACCTCCGGCGAGAGCCTGGAGACGGCCTCGTAGAGGTCCAGGATCCTCACCAGCTTCTCCGTCGCCCGCTTCGATCTCGCCACCGACTCCGGGAACCGGAGAAACTGCACCCCCGCATCGCGGGCAATGTCAGCGAACACCGCCTCGCGGATGAGGTCGGAGCCGAGGAAGACGTGGTCCAAGAGGATCCTCTCGCTGGCGAACAGGGTGGCGACGGCCGCGCGCGAGGCCTCGAGCCAAGACCGGATTTTGGTCTCGAGCACGGCCCAGTCGAGCTTGTTGACCTGAGAAGCGCCGAGCCGCTCGAGGCCGAGGCGGTAGAGCCCCTCGTCGACGGCGGACTTCCGGAGAGTCTTGTAGACCTTGATGCACTCCTTGCCGTACCCGGCGGCGAACATGGCCTGGGCGATGTCTCGGAGGTCGGCCATGATCGTGGCCCTGGCGCGCTCGGCTTCTTCGCCGCAGTCCCGTGCGCCACCACCGCCGGCCGCCTCGTCCTCCTCCCCCTCGTCGAAGGCGCTTGAGCGGGAGGAGCAGGCGGAGACGGACTCGGGGTGGAGGAAGTCACGATTGGTGGCCAGAATCTGGTAAAACTCCTTCTCGAGGCGGCGCATGGCAATCTGCATCAAGCTCTGCGCGCGGACGATGGCGGCGTGGGACGACGCCTCCGATAAGTCGGTGCCCCCGCCGGAGACGAAGAAGATCATGGCGCGCTGGAGGTCATGCACGGCGCCGAGAAACTCGTACGCCTCGTCGCGGTGGCCATGGAAGAGGAAGGCGAGCTTGGGGCCTCCGGAGGCGCCGGCGGGGGAGTCCTCAGGATCCCACTTAACGATGATGGCTTCCGCTGCCGTCACATGCTCCTCCATCACCACTTCCGACAGCCGCTTCTGCTGCTGCTGCTGCGACGCCGGCGTTCCGCCGGAGGATGGACGGTGGTCATGATGGCGGCCGTGGCAGCCGAAAGAGTTGGAAGGCAGGAAGAAGCTTCGCAGCCCCTTTCTCGTCATGTCTTCGTTTCCAAACTCCACCACCTGCAGAAGCTCCAAACTTCCACGGCGAAGGGAGGAAGGGTGTTGGAGATTTGATTTATAGAGAAAGATTGAGGCGGAAGAACGCCGAGAGGATCCACAGTGGGCCAATGCGATTGCCACTTCTCCATCTCTCGCAATCCAATTTATTTGGACTTTTCCTTCGTAACGATTGGAGGTAAACACTTCGTTAATTATATATACATATATTGTATTCGCCGCAGGAATTCCTGACCCAAAGACTTTATGTATATATAATTAAAATTTACTGGAAAAAATGTAGAAAACATTAAAAAAAATTAGGCACCAAGTTTTCTAGACTAGAAGGGAGCTTGACGACACACCTTTCAATTCTTGTATAATTTTCTTTTTATCAATTTTTTTCTTCACATTTAGTTGTTGTTTTATTATGTTTTTCTAGAATTCTAATAAGAAAGGCGATCATTATAACTTATTATTTTTTATAACATAAATTTTTGTAAAGAACTTTATCATTCTAATATAATACATCCTGTGCACAGTGTATATTTATTTTTTTAAATTTTTTAAAGACAGATCTTCTATATAGAGTTTAATTACTTTAATCATATTCATCTTATATTTATATTTTATTTATTATTTATAATTATAATATTTAGTACTCATGTATTATATATATTAAAGATTATTATTTATAATTATAACTGAAATTTCTGACTTTAATTATATATATAATTAAAATTTTGAAAAATATAAAAGAAATAGGGAGAAGTCATCTCAATGGCCCACCTTGTAAGATTCAAACCTCCAGGTAATTCCTTTCATAACTTTTTCTTTTACCAAATTTATTTTTTCATATTTAAATTGTATCTCATCTTTTCAGATGAAAAAATGATCCTTATATTAACAGCATTTTTTTTCTTCTAAACTCATGAATAATTATATTTCAATCCTAATGAATTTTCTATTATAATTAAAAGTATATACTTATCTTATCTCTATATTTTTAATCTATTATTTATAATTATAACTTGCTTATTTGATTAGATCTATTATTTATAACTATAACTTTTTACTATGTATGTTACAATATATATATATACTTATCTACATCAAACTTAATACTAGAGGTTATAAGTTTAAGACTTAGTAAATTTAAAATAAAAAAATACACTATTTATGTTTTTTTCCTTATAATTTATAAATTTTATTTTAAAATAAAATTCTATTGATAGGTGAAGAGGTAGGTTATAAGTATTATACGCCAAATTTTATTACGAAGATGATATGTTTTGGATAAGTGAATAAGAATGTGATAGGGTGATGCTGATAATTATAGTGGAATTATAAAGTCTTTTAGTGCATGAATTATAAGTATTCTTTTTTCCACCGAAGATTGTTTGAAAAAAGTGAAATGGAACGTCCATCGGACGCATGGCACACAAATAGGCCATGGATTGGTGGATCATTCAACTTGAATTCTTCCATCTACAATCCACTGCTGCTGCTGCTGCTGCTGCTTGCAATTTAATGCGCCAATTCGGCAGTGTGGAGCCACGTTTTAACTCGCAAACTTACTCAATACGCAAAGCGCTTTTGGCTCACTCGTGTCAACAAAGCAAAGAACAAGAAGAATAAGAAAGCTAATTAAATTTACATGCTCCATTGAACAGTAAACACTTGTTTGGCTGAGGGAGCAGCAGGATCAACTTCATTAATGGCATCGAATAAAGAAAGATTTAGTAGGAGTGCGTTGTTTCTGTCTTCTACGGCAGAGGGAGGGAGGTCGGGTCAGCAATCAGCATCTGCGCCCCTTGTGCCATCAGAATTAAAACGCGAAGTGGAAATAATTCAAAGTCCTTCCAATGGAGGAGGAGGAGGAGGAGGATGGATCAAGTAAGCTTTCTTGACCTTGGTGATGCTGCTGAGCACCTCCAATGGCGACACATCGCCCATCACCGTCACCTTCTTCGATGCCAAATCCACGCTGAAGGATCGAACTCCTGCAAATATGAACACACGGAAGGCAGCGTCACCTGCTTCGCGTACTTGAGTTCAATGTTTTGTCATTCATGCTTCAATCGTGTCCAAGTCTCAGGACAAATGATTGTGCCAATCATTTTCCCGGAGTGATCCGAACATTCTCTTGGATTCCTCAGTTTTTTTTATATAAAAAAACTGCTACTTGGTTTGATGATGAGGAGAAGAAAAAATGTTTCACCTTCCATCTTTGAGATGCGTCTCCTGACCTTCCCTTCGCAGCCTTTGCAGTGCAAGGACACCCTCAGAACCACAACCTGCATCGGAAAACTTGAGCAGATAAAAACCCACAATGTCATGAAAAAAACCGTTCAAAATAAAATATGAATCGCACCTGATCCTTTGTCCTCGGAGGAGAAGCTCTATCACCTCCAGTGCACCGAGATCTGGAGAATTCACTCCCCGTTCCTGGAGGAATGCGTTCAAGGAAGAAGCTGCTGTCGTCGCTCGGCAAGAACCTGCGAATGTCTAAAAGGTAGCGAGAAGAGTCTGTCGGACTTGTTGCTAATGTCGCGTCAGGGAGTTCTTCTTCCCTGGGGAAGAAGAAGCTCTTGGGGTTGTGCTCTTGGTGGCGTTCAGAGTTTGAGGAGGAGGACTTTGAGTTCCTCTGACGGCGTTGGTCATGGCGCTTGATGGCCACTGAAGAAGAAGATGCGCATGAGAAGTTCATTGCTCCTCTTATTTCCTTGAGGAGCAAATGAACCATCTTTTTTCCTCTCTTTTTTACCTCGGCAGTTCAGTAAGTTTGCTACTTGTAGAAGTGAAATATAAAGTGTCGACTCTCTGCACTATTTATACTATGTTCACTACTAAGCAGTCAGGTTAAGTTCTAAGTAGAAGCATAATATAAATTATTGCAGTCAAGTGAGAATTTAAGTAATGGCATTGCATGTTTCAGGCAATTATCGCTGGGATGTATATACCTTTTTTTCCCCCTAAAACACATTACAAAATAGTACAGAACTTTGCCTGATGGTGTTGGCAGATGAAAGCTTCTCATCAGTGTGCAATGTCCTTGTTCTAAACCTTGGTTAGGAGGGAGATATTGTCCCATTGCTGCCAGGACTGCCTTGGTCCACAAGTGGTTTATATGTTTTCTTCTTTCCTAACTGTCCTCTTATGTTTCAGGCATGCTTTTTTCTTTTCTTTTCTCGTCGCTTTCAATCTCTTTGATGTCTTGGATTCTGCTTCTCGTTTTTTGGGCATGAGAAGTTTTGGCAAGTTGTGGTATCAGAGCTCAGAATAGAGCAGAGAATGATAAGGGAACAGGAAATGGTTCAGATATCTTTGAGAGAAGAGGTAATTTTACGTGTTTCCATTCAAGAAAGATTGAGAAGAAAAAAAGTAAATATGCCAATCCTAAATTAAGCTTAAGACTCGAACATTGAAAAGGATGAATCACTCACATGGGTGTAATATATGCTGTCATCATTGTATTCCAATGAAGAGTCAGTCAAATTATAGTATACATTCCTGCATTTAGTACCATAAAGAACTACATGGCAATGGATTCTACACGAAATGATTCCTCAACAAAATTCTGAGAAATTAACAACAGTGGAAAGACATACATTTTGACGGATTCAGGTTTGCAGTATAAGAAGAGCCTCAGATTTCCATTCTTCTGGATTTGAGATTAAATGAATTTTCCTCAACTCGCCTGCTAATGCGTTGTTACATCTTGCAAACAGCTTTAGCACATATCTCCAAAGATAAGACAAGCTCACCAACCAGTTCCTCCAAGAGATCAGCATTCAACATTCTCTCAATATCTATCCCGATCAAATCGACATCAAACCATGCAGGCTCTAAGATCTTGTTTTCTTCATTGGAAGATTGTTCCTTCCTTTTCTTGACCAGCATCTGCCAGAGAGTCTCAAGGAGCCCTTCCCGGTCCCACATTGGCCGATGAATCTTTGACGTTACAGACGCCTGCAGATTCATATATGGGCTGGCAATTTCTCCTATGATGTAATTTATTAGATCAAACAACAACTTTCTTTCTGATCTTGACCATGTTGTCATCTTGCGGTACTTCTTCTCGAGTTTGTAGAAAACATCTGGGTTCACAGAGTCCAAGATCTTATTCTCATCAACATCACGGATACCCGACTCTATGAGCATGTCAAGTAGGTATGTGAAGTCTCTATCCTCATCCCTAAATTGTTGAGCCTCCCGTGGATCCAGAAGCACATTACTCTCGCCTTCACTATCCGCATCACTCAGCGTGAGAACATCTTCTTCTGTGCATTTATCTACTGACTCCAGTTTTAGAAGATGAAGTTGCAACCGAAGCTCTGTAGTAAAAGTCTAGCTCAATAAGCAACAAAAGTGCAATCGATAAAACTTACGAGAATAACAAATCAAAGTTGTGGTTGTTAACTTGCCCTTAAGATCTACACTTAATCTTTCAAAGCACCCTGAGCTGTAAGTTTCATCATCACATGGAGACTCGAGGACAGAGACTGGACTTGGCTGTTCAGTTTCCTTGGATATCTGAGGATGTGATTCAGCCACGTCTGATTCAGATGGAAGCAGCTCCTCTTGCGGGTGATCACTCCAAATGTCCTGAATGCCATATAAAGCTAGCTTGTGAGAAATGGTACGAAAACTCATTTCACGGATAACAAATATACAGACATAAATCAGCTTAGCTAAGTTAAATAGCTCATAAATCATACTACGAACCAAATTAACAAAGCATTACAAGGAGAGCATCATTCTTGTCCAGAAAGGAATAGAGGAAAACAAGTACATAGTCGCATCACCTGCTCTTCTTGAGTAGTCAGATGCCATGAATTATCATCAATTACGGGAAATGTCGTGTCATTTACTAGCTGATTTCTGTTATGAGATGCATAGTTGGGTAAATAATCTAATGACATGTTGTCCAAGCAACATCCCAAACGAATACTCCTGCTCGATCCCTCTTCTGAATTCACACAGGTTTCCCATTCAGGCAGCGTGTTTTCCTCTCCAACCAAACGACTTCGTCGAGGCTTGTTGATGGGATGATGCTTAGAGCTTTTGAGTGGTGCTGTTCCTGACTTACTGAATTGTGCTTCTGTAGAGAAGGAAGGTCTCAAAACTTGTGTCTCTTCGCGACAACTTACACCTTGTTTTCTGCCACTTAATTCTAGGTGGCATGAAGTTGCAACTTGTGATTTTAACCTTGGAAAAGATCCGGAGCGACCATCTCTGAAGCCGCTCTTACAGCTAATACTCAATGGGTTGCCCTTGATTCCATGTACCTCCACTCTAGGCGTCTTTGAAGCACTCATAGTGTTTAAGAAATCCACAGTATCCTCTGGTGTCACTCTATCAGATAGTTCAAGAATTTCCCGTAGTGTCCTTGAGCATAGAGGAGCTAGTCTCATGTCCTGAAATTGACAGTCAATCTTCCATCTTTCAAACAGGCGATTCCGAGCCTCTCTGCTTACAGAAGATTCAGATGAATACAAAAATGGGGAGCTGAAGCAGTTACTCCACTTGCTAAAATAGTCAGGAGCCTGATATATTGCCTCTGAATGGTTGGACTTGGGAATACCTCGCAAAGTAAATGAATCCTTGATTCCATCATTTGGATTCATTTCTGAGGTGAATCTACTTGCACTCTTTCTCAGTTTTCCTCTAATCTCTCTCCCAGTGACAATTGAACCCACTACCTTGTGGCTCCAGATGTTCGTGCGCTGCATCATCTTAGGTTTTTTAGTTCCATCATCGCATAGCTCTTCCATCACTGATGCTACGATTTCTCTGTACCTTCTGGAGCAAAACCTGAAGTTCTCATGGGAAGAAGATTTTGCATCTGCCACTTTTTTTGCCTTTCCAAGACTACTAGGTTTTAAGATAACAATGTGAGCTGGCAAACTTTTTGAAACAAAACCACTGTTTCCTCTAGCATGACTCTTGTTAAGGCTTTCTGCATGCATCTTAAGATCGGAGCCTGTAACTCCATGTCGCATGCGAAAGTGCCTATCAGGATTTCCTTCTGATCTAGATGATCTACAATGTCCGTCACTCTTCTCAATCTTGGAACCTTTAGTTGGACTTAACGCTGTGCCCTTGCTTCTGTTAGGTGAGGACAATCCACAGTTCTGGTCTGGAAGATGATTTACAGATAAAGACTTTGGATCTTGGAGAAGTTCCAGCAAAACATCACTCCTTGAATGCAGGACCTGAGATGCATCATCCAAAAACATATGCTTATCAGAATCTATCTCAGCTTTATTTCCTCTACAATTATGCATCCCCTTGCTATCACCGTATTTTTTATGCTTCTTTTTTGTTACTTCAAAGACATCTTTATTTTTCTCTTTTCTTGATGGAGAGGGAAGCGTATCAAGGCCCATAAGTCTTGAGATTAAATTCGGCGATCTATACTTCAATTCTCTCCTTTTTGACACATCTTCATGTGTTGGTGGTTCGTTCATAGGAGTGCCACTTGATTTTTTGGACGAACCTTGCCCGCTCTTAGGAACAAACTGGGAGGGTCAAAGCATTTGTTAAAGTCAGTACGAGGGAATAATTCATCCAAAGACATCAAATTGACGATCTGAAACTTAGCAAGCTATGCATAGAAATTGCACAATAAAGCCACCATGACAAACCAGTCGGAGGTTCAAGTATCAACGCCCTCCAAAACTTTGCTTTTTGCAACAAATTTGTTGATCATTAATGCTAATACATCATAATATTATGAAAGATCGAATTAGATTAACTTACAGAGAGCTTAAAGAGGTAATGTAATGCACACTCACAGAAGTTTCATCAGCAGAAAAGCCAACCTTACAAGTACGCTCAAATGCATCCCTCGAGGCATCTTGTTGGTTTCTTATCTGAAAGCTCGCTGAGACAAGAGGTTCACATTTTGGATGATCGTTCAGTACCACAATTTGGCAAGAACATTTAGCATATCACAGTTAGAAACATTAACAAGGCTATAACAAATATCACAGACCTCAAATGGGATTCATAAAAAAGAAAGCAAAATAGTGAATTAGGGAGAATCTATGCTACCTTAAACAATCTCCTCGGAAAAATTGGAGCATTAAGAATTCGCAGCAAAAAGCAACGAAAACGAGCGCTGTACAGAGGAGCAACGGTGCGACAAACCAATTTTGCAGAAGAAAAGAAAAAAAAATCACAAAGTGGAAAAAAAGAAGAACAAGGCTAACACGTATCACGGAGACGTCAAAAGAAAAAAAAATCACGTCTTTCCGATCTCTTTCCCTATGAAACCGCCAAAGAAGATCAGATTTTTTTAAAAAGGGAGAGTTTTTCCCAGCGACACGGAATCCGGGAGCCCAAAATCCGGAGGAAACCTCAAAGGGAACCAGGAATCCGGTAAAGCAATCGATCAGGCATCGAGTGAAGCATACCGGAGCGCAAGGAGAAGAAGCAAAAGGACCGCACCTTCTTCCGCGGGAGCTGGGCTCATCCATTCCCACCCCCGGCGCGACCGCCTCCGCTGGTGCATTCTCTCGGCGATGCAGCAGGGAAATGCGCAGCGAAGGGTTAAACGGAGATCGGAGAGACGAAGAAGAAGAAGAAGAAGTTAAAGAGAAGAAAAAGCTGAGTCGCGAGTTTTAACGGCTCAAAGTAATGAATGCGAAGCCGTAGTTGTAGAGCAGCTGTAAAAAGCGTTGCCAATCGACCTGCTTTTGTACCGGGGGCGCCATTGGCTGTAAAAATGAGGCAGGGAAAAGAAAATTGCGGGGTGAGGAAATGAGTCGAATGAGTTGAGTAGGCCGGGGGCCCTCTGTCACGGGCAAGCGGTCTGCGTGGTGTGGGCGGAATCCTCCGTCGCCCACCAGCCTAAGTTGCGGAAGCTAAAACAAAAAAAATGTGCTTAACAGAGTATCTTAAGAAGGAAATGATTTCTTTATTGAAAGACTCCGTTAAAACTTCCTTCCACTGGTAGAGTCAAAACGATGCTGGTCGGGCACTCTAGATTATAACTCTCCAATAATGTATACACAGATTAGCAATTACTCGACGATCCCCTGTTCGCCGGGTCCTAGCTTCATATATCTCGCTCAATAGACGCATCCGCTAGGGTCGTGTCCTTCGTGGGCACCTCTCCCCTGTTCTGGGTGCGTCCTCTGCAGGTGCCTTCCCATTTCATTGGGGTTGTAACACCCTCCTCCCTTTTTCTTGTTAAGATTCATGAGATTTGAGATCGGACGGATGGAATGTGATAAGTTTATATATATGCGACTAATCTAAAAGTGTGCTATCTACCTGCTTTGTTACTGGGCGCGTCATTGGCTGCAAAAATACTGAGTTGGCAATGAGGTAGAGGAAAATAAACGTAGGGGTGAGGGAATGGGTCGAGTTCAGTACACCGAGGCTTCCTTCCTCTCGTTAAGATCCGTGAGATTTGAGATCGTACGGGTGAGATATTATTTATATGTATGTAATAAATTTATGTACAAAGTTCACGATAATTTTACTAAAAGCATGTGATCCACCTCTTTTATTATCGGGCACACTATTGATGGAAAAAATAAAAAATCTAGGTACCTCCACGCATCTATTGTAGGCTGTACAGTCATCTTTCCAAGGATTTTATCAACTTTTCTTAAGAACTCCTTGGTCATAGTCGGAGGAGCTCATTCCTGTTATTGTCTGGAAGGGTCTTCATCCCCATGGAAGGGTTTGAGGCAGCTAACATGGAATGTGGGATGTATTTGGAGTCGGGGTGGCAGCTCCAACTCTTGCGCGACTTCTCCGACTCATTTGAGGATGCGAAAGGGTCCATCATATTTTCGGAATTAATCTCTTGTGGACCTACGTTCCCTGGGCTCTTTTCCACATCTGTGGGGTTAACTTGAGGAGAACCTCGTCGCCTGGTTGGAATTCTCATGGTCGTCGATGGGTATCTGCATATTTTTTCATGCGGCGACCTGCCTTGTCCAAACTTTCCCTTGCTTCCGCCCATTGCTCCTGCAAGTCTCTCGTGAATCTGGTGGCAATGGGGCAACGATCATCTGCAGTTGCCCTGGCCAATTCGAGTGGAACTAGAGGCTGCTACCTGTAGACAACTTCGAAGGGAGACTTCATGATTGCGGAGTTTCGGTGGGTGTTGTAAAAATACTGGGCGGAGTCGAGAAGTTTCACCCAATTATTCTGATTGGCGGTAACAAAATGTCGGAGGTACTCTTCGAGCAGGGCGTTGGTCCTCTCTATTTGGCCATCCATCTAGGGGTGGTTCGTGGTGGAGAACTTGAGTTTTGTTCCCATCCGTTTGAAGACCTCCGTCTAGAACTTTTCCATGAATCTGGTATCACGATCACTGACGACGTCCTCTGGAAGCCTGAAGTATCTGACCATGTGATGGAAGAACAGCCCCGCCATTTGTTCCGCTGTTACTTATTCGGTGGTTGAAATAAATATAGTAAATTTGCTGAATCTATCGACCACCACGAGCACCACCGAGAACGCATCTAACTTTGGAAATTATTTCACGTAATCCATGGAAATCGAGGTCCAAGGGCATGAGGGGATAGGCAACGGCTGGAGAAGACCTGCGACTTTTGTCTTCTCTGTTTTGTCTGCTTGGCAAATTCTACACATCTTAATGAAAACTTGGACGTCCTCCTCCATCTTCGGCCAGTAGAAGGTTCTGTTGAGGAGGGCTATCATGCGCTCCATGCCCGGATGATCTGCCCAAGCTGTATTGTGGCATTTGCTCAACAGTTCCCTCAAGAGTTCAGCCGATTGAGGCACGAGTGTTCGTCCACCCCGAATTTGCAGCAGTCTTGACTTATCTATCCAATAGTGCCTAGTCTCGCCCGCCTTTGTCTGTTATAGAAGCCGCTAGTAATTTGCGTCTCCCTTAGCGGCAGATTGTAAGTGCTCCAGCAAGTCACTATATACACGGGCGATGGCGTGTAACCTTTGATTAAGAGCATCGGCTGCTTGATTTTGCCTCCAAGCTCGATGTTCCTAGATGAAATCAAACTCAGCAAGTTGTTTTTGTCATCTTGCCTGCTTGGCTGACAACTTTTTCTGAGTTTGGAAGAAGGTATTGACAACATTATCCATTCGAACGATGAAGGGCTTGCAAAGGAGATATACCCGCCAAAGGCAAAGATAGTGTATTACTACCAACATTTCCTTCTCATGGGCAGAATACCTCTGTTCTGTGGGGTTGAGTTTCCTGCTTTCAAAAGCCACCGGATGACCTTCCTGCATCAGGATCCCACCAAGTGCATGATCGGAGGCGTCTGTTACCACCTTAAATGCTTTGCCGAAGTTGGGGAGCGCCAAGATTGGTTCAGAGGACCTGCAGGCCTTTAATTTGTCAAACGCCTGCTCGCACTCCTTTGTCTAGTACCATCCCTGCTCCTTCTTCAACAGATCAGTGAGGGGTACTGTAATCCTTGAGTACCCCTCCACGAACTTTTGATAGTAGTTAGTGAGACCCAAGAAGGAACACAACTCGGTCGGATTTGTGGGCCGCTGCCATTCCTGGATTGCCTGCACCTTCCAACTGTCCATTTGCACCTTCCCCTCACCAACTTGATGTCCGAGGAAGAGGATCTTCCTTTGTCTCCAAACTCGCACTTGCCCTTTCTCACGAATAGTTGGTGTTCCTATAATCTTTTGAACACCAATCGGAGATGATGGAGAATGGCTTCTTTAGATTCAGAGTAGATAACGATGTCATCTAAATACACTACCACGAATTTATCCAAAAATTCGTGGAAGACCTCATTCATAAGGTCGCAGAAGGTGGCTGGCGCGTTGGTGAGCTCGAAGGCATCACCATGAATTCGTAAGAGTCGTACCTTGTTACACATATTGTCTTCAGTTCATCCCCTACTGCGATCTACACTTGCCAATACCCAAAGCATAGGTCGAGCTTGGAGAAGATGCAGGCATGAGTCAAGCGATCAAAGAGATCTGCGATGAGGGGGATGGGTTATCGATTCTTTACGATCATCTTGTTTAGTGCCCTATAATCGATACACATCCGAAGACTTCCATCCTTCTTCTTCTGGAACAACACAGGAGCTCCGTAAGGCGCCTTCGAAGGTCGGATCAGCCCTGCATCGAGCAACTCTCCGAGTTGTTTTTTTAGTTCCGCCAGTTCGGTGGGTGCCATCCGATATGGCGCTTAAGCAGGAGGTCGAGCACTTGGGACCAGGTCAATCGGGTGGTCCATTGTCCTCCATGACGGCAGAGTTTTTGGGAGTTCCTCTGGCATGATGCTCCTGAATTCCTCCACCAACTTCGAGCTTACTGGGGAAGTTATGTTGTTGTCTGCCAACTGTTTTTTTTCTTCCCAAATCATTGCTGCGAACGTGACTTCTCCCTTTCGTAGTCCCTTTGCCAATTAGATGACTAAGAGGAATGTTTTTTTGAGGGGTCCCAACTTTCGCCAGCGAGTTGTTCGCTGCTATCGCACTTGTGAACCCAGGTTGCGTGCTATCCATCATCATCAGGCCACCGAGGTATGAGGCGACCATTGACTTGGATTTCTGTAAGAAATTCATCCCAGGATGAAAGCGAAATCGTCCAAGGGCACCACTGTGATATCTGCCCTTCCCTTCCATGATCCGACTTGGATCGGGACTTGGTGAATTGTACCTGAGACTTTCGAAGCCTTAGCGTTCACTGTCTTGATCTTCAAGTTGCTAGGTTCAATCTCCAGTTTTAATTCTCAAGCGAGCTCTTCACGCATGAAATTATGTGTAGCTCCTATATCCACCATCGCCTCGTAGGGGCGATTGTTGATGAGCAGGGAAACACATATTAGTTTCGATTCCTGCTCGGTATGCACTGCATTGTTGATGAGCAGGGCAATTGTTGATAGGTGTTGCACGTGCCGGAGCAGCTACAATCGAGGTCCCCTCTTCCTGCTCTTCGGTGCCGATGATGGTGTTGTAACACCCTCCTCTCTTTTTCTCGTTAAGATTTGTGAGATTTGAGATCGGACGGATGGAATGTGATAAGTTTATATATATGCGACTAATCTAATAGTGTACTATCTACCTGCTTTGTTACCAGGTGCGTCATTGGCTGCAAAAATACTAAGCTGGCAATGAGGTAGAGGAAAATAAACGTAGGGGTGAGGGAATAAATCGAGTTCAGTGCACCGAGGCTTCCTCGGATGAGATATTATTTATACGTAGTTTAAAAATAAAACTAAAGATTTATTTTTATAAAAAATATATTATATTTTTTATGTACAAAGTTCACGATGATTTGACTAAAAGCATGCGACCCACCTCTTGTATTACATGAGTCAATTTTTTTCAAATAAAATAAATTATTATTCATCAATATACTTACACCATCACTGTCAGGTGCTTCCTTATAACTTAGTTTGATATCATTAAGAGTAGAAAGAGTATGAGTATCATCACTGCCAACTACGAGACTAAGAAGATTTAATATTTGCATGTAGTTTTAAAATAAAACTAAGGATGTGATTTTTTTTATAAAAAATATGTTATATGCTACTAATACAAACGAAGGGGAAATGTAAATATCATGGATGGAATTATAAAATATTAGGAGGGAAAGATGATGTCAGGATAAGGATAAAAAGAAAGTACAAATCAAAGAAAGTACAAATCTTGCTTCAGGGGTCGTATCAGCCTAACTTTTGTCGAGAAGTAATACTTATTTGCCTAACTTTGTTTCATATCTACCCTTTTTAAGTTTAAAGAATTGTGCTATGTATTTTCAAATTTAATCAGGATTTCTTATATTTTTTTAAAAAATAACTAAATAAATAATTAATATTTAAGAAAAATATTCTCTATAAAAATAATATATTATTACACAAATATTTAGAAATTTTAAACTCATCTTCTAATAAAAATATAAAAAATATTTAAACATCACTAATAGATTATATATACAAAATAATAATATAATAATATTTATTTATTAATTTTAAAAATAGCTACTGTATAAGTACGGAGAGGGAGGATGTCCAACATCATGATATCTATTTTTTAAAAATTTAAAACAAAAGAAAGGCAGGTAGAAAAAAAATTTAAAACAAAGTAAATGAATTTTATCCTACGGTGGTAATATAATAGATAATATATATACATTTTTTATTAATTTAAATAATAATAACCACAGACAAAGAGAAATATATAATTTTTAAAATTTAGAAGATAGGTATATATAATTAATGATAAATAAAAAGATAATAAGTGTGCTTATTTATTCATGTAAACTATTATTATTATGGGAGGTGACTGATGAAAAAAATGAGTAATTGAACCTGAAAAAAAAAGAGAAGAAGAAGAAGAAATAAATTTTTTTCCATTTTTATGGGTTTTATAAACCCAGTTGCTGTAACACAAAACAAAAAGAAGTTGAGGTTTAAGAATAATATTAATAGTGGCAACAGCAGATATGGGTGAAAAGAACAGGACGAGAGAGATTACCACAAGGAGGGGAATCCAAACCTCTGGAAAAGGCAGTGTTAAAAATACTGATGGTAGCTGGAAAAAGCAGCCTCCATCCAAATGCAGGAAATGACATGAGCCAGCATTCATGCTGCAAGTTAAGCCATCCAAGTTTGGCATTTAGTAGCATCATCATTATTATAATTCTTAGAGGAAACAAAAAGAGAGAGAGGGGGGAAGAAAAGATTTCAGAAAGGGCCAGCATGCCTAATTCTTGTTCTTTGTTGTCCCCATTCTCTAGCTTCTTGTCCTCTCCTGCCTGCTGCTGACACTGACAGCATCAACTTGTCCTTTTATGTGCTGCCATATGCCCATCAAATCCTTCTCCTCCTTTGAGAAACAAATCATACATGACAAAAGCAGGAGTTATCTTTTCTCTCTTTCTTTCTTTCTTTCTTTCTTCCTACTGATTGCAGAGAGATATTTTTTATTCTACAGCTAGAATGACATTAGATGGACCAACTTAATTTAAGGTCAAAAAATAATGCAACTTTGGGACCAGATGCCCTGCCTGGAAATGGATCAAATTATCATCCAAGTTCAAAGAGGAACAGTTTCAGTAACATGTCAGCACAACATCTATCATGTGAGCTCCAATATGAAGCTTTTTTCTTTTCCTTCTTGGGTCATAGTAGAAAAGAAACAAAAATAAACGAGTGAAAACAAAAGAAGACAGCAGCACACATAATACTGTATTAGTATTTTTTGTAATTTGAGCACAACAATTCAACCCACCAGCCAAGACAACAAAGGAGCAGATTTGGCCAAAAGAAAATATTACTGTTTAAATGTTATTTTTTAATATTTGGTTGATACCAGTTCTGTTAGTTGTGGAATTTATTGAATCCTCCTCGCATAGAAATATTTCAACTATGAATCTGTATGCCAAATACTGTGTGAATCAATCAAAGACTAACTCAAGAGTATTGATATTTTCTCATTTAGTTCCGCAAATCAAACAGTAGAAACATGTTTTCTTGCTTGACTATTTCCTGGGGATTGGAAATAGAGATGATTTGGACTTCGGATTTGCCAAACATCAGCATTTAGTAAATCCTACCAATTTACCAAATACTTCGATCAAACACACCCTAAAAGCTCAGAGCTTTTTGCTATTTCTTTCCTAGTGGAGACGAAGGAATCGATTCTTTGTAACCTCTTGTCAAGAATTGTCATTGGATGAACCTGTACTTATTGGCAGCGATTTCTGCGGCTTGCTCCTCATGAAGCTCTTGGTGTATAGCGAGCCAAAAACAATTGCCTAATAAGACACATAACAAGGGAAGATTCAATAATTGTAGTGCGAAATAAGAAAGGAGCGAGTGCAAGTAAGAACAGCTTACGGCTCCAATCCATTGTCTCCAACTGAGAGGGTGAGCAAACCAAAGGCAAGATAGCAATATGCTGACCAACTACGGAGATGTGGAAGCATTGATCAGTCAGGAGAGGAATGACTACACAAGTATTGCAGATGGATACTACCAGGCGATAAAATCCATCTTACCTGTCTTGTAGTCATTATGGTCGCAAATGTAAGAGCCCCAAACGTACGGATTGTGTAAGAAATGAAAAATTGGCTAACCGTCGCTACCTGAAGACATTTAGGTTATCAATGATAGTTGATGTTAGAGAACCACAGGTCAGAACCATCCTGATTTTAGATTAATAAATATTGATTCTAGCAACACAACTTATGCGAGAAATCACTGATGTGAAATCAGACACATAATATCTCCATCAGCAGTTGCACCACCAGAGCAGGACAAACGTAAAAGAAATTGGCTATTGAATGGTTACACCGTAGACAATATTAACAAGGCATGCTTACAGTAGAAAGAAGGACCACATCATACAAGCAATCTTGGTGACGGAGCATGAATTCCACGGCCGAAAGAAGATGACCTTGCAAAATGAGTCCTACACGGAGAACAATAGCTTAGCAACTGAAACTAAGAAGCAGATTCAGAGCAACCCAAAAATACATAGTGCCATGTAAAGAACCAAAGAACTGCCGCTACCAAATGGATGATAATGAAACATCAGTTGGGGCAAGCAGTATTTACTGCTTAGATTTCCAGTAAAAGGAGAACGGTCATAATATTTGATTGTTGTGTTCCATGTCACAACGCTTTGTATATAAATCAAAAACTACAGACAAGTAAAGATGAAAACAAGAAGAATATATACAAAATTAGTACCACTTAAACTGAGGATACATGAGCATATTGTTGTGTAGAATATCTGATTATGTATTTCCATATCATAACCTCTGAAAAGTTTGTCTTGGAATGTACTGGTGAAGCCATCAAATCTAGAAATATACAACAAAAAACATTAGGAGATAAACCCCATCATTTTAGCAAGATAACTGCACTAATTACGAAAACATAGAAGTCGGAGTGGCAGATTTCAGCCAAACAATGAAGGTTGTCAAAATGAGATACATCTCAATGATCATAGATGCATATGGCAAAACTAACTTAACGCTTCTTTGCTAGATAGTACACTTGTGGGATTAACATCACATGATTTCAGTTGAGTACAGATCAACAAATACACACCAAGTCAAATTGTGCAGGTCTTGGTCCAACTTCAAATGAAAGGCCTGGCATATATAAGAAGATTCTACTTCAAAAGCCAGAGCTAAATAACGACAATTGTGTCAAAGGTGAAAAAGAATTTAGGTGAAGAAGTCTTGGTGAGTACAAAACATCACGGCAAACTGCTAACTTGGCATTAAGTCCCTAGATTATCAAACCTAAATCTAACTAAAAGATTGTTGTATTTTCCAAAAAAGCAAAGGAACCTCGAAGCATCATGTGACCATCATTCACAAAAGAGGAATTGATGAACGGTGAAAGTCAATACATAGGAAAAATGAAAATATCTTGCAATAAACCATATATTATATCACTAAAAAACCTCTTTGAAACAAGGATGTGACTTTAATGTTACGGCAATACTTGCTAATTTACTTTTATGTCTAAATATGGACTTCTAACAAAGGACTACCACTATGTGTGTGTGTGTGTGTGTGAGAGAG
Organism: Thalia dealbata; assembly: GCA_030544415.1. Classification (NCBI taxonomy): domain Eukaryota; kingdom Viridiplantae; phylum Streptophyta; class Magnoliopsida; order Zingiberales; family Marantaceae; genus Thalia; species Thalia dealbata. The sequence goes on along the minus strand of CM060457.1, from coordinate 29,264,681 downwards.
AGAGAGAGAGAGAGAGGGGATACCCAAGATAACCAAGCATAAGAGATATTCCCCAGACGGTGCTTTCTCTTCCCTTATTGTATGGTAAAATGTCAGCTGATGCCTACATTTCAGAACAACAACAATTATTCCGATGTCATGAACTCTGAACTACCTCAAGTAAGAATTATTATTTACGCATAATCTATTTCCTTTATAAAAACGCATATCAATCTTACACACTATTTATGTGGGGTAGGCTCACTGATCAAACAGACACGTCGTTTATGGTTAAGCATTCTAAGATAAAAGTTATCAAGCGTGAAAGTTGCAGACGATCTCTCATTGTATGAAGAAAGTCGTAGCACTAGATCATGTATAACAAATCTAAAACTAATCAACCCTTCCTAGCTTATGGCCAATTTGGTCTTACTATTAACAACATCATGAAACATTAGGGGATCAATAATTTGAGTGGAATGTAGATATAATATGTGATAGGTTTTGACTCAACAATCAACATAAATGTGCTTCACACAAATGTCTCATGTATAATTTAGAGTAAAAGATCAACTAGACTATCAATCTGCATGGATTCAAGCTACGATTGGGTGAATTATATCACAACAATTTTAACAAAATAAAACTCTTGCAAAGATGAAAGTAGTAACAGGAATGGCATTAGCAATAACCATGGAACACCTGCAAAAAATAATTTCTGAAGTTATTTATCATCCATTTGAACCTAGTTCTATAATCTTGACCTTCAAATAAATACCAAAAATATCCATTTTGACACAACAATTATCTGCTAAAGTCTATGATTTTCTTAAAGCGGACATTAAAAAAATGGAGAGCAAAAGGAAACAACAAGAGAAGGCATCCAATCTGAAAAAAAAAAATTATAGAAGATATGAGCTTGAAAATTATACGTACTGGGTATAGAATAAATACAGCACAACCAATTGTCACAAACAGAGCAAGGAGATAGTCCTTCCCATTATATTTCTTCTGCATGATAACTGTTCCCCAAACCTAAGTAAACAAGAACAAGTATTTAATCATCAACAGTATTTGATCATATATGCATACAAGGTGAAGCTACTGCTAAAAGAATACGCATATTAATACACGACCCATTTTCTTAGTTTGGTGTTAATATATTAAGAGTAATAAATTAAAGGACATATATGAAGCTCAACCATAATTCTTGAAACAAACACCTCAAGATACATTAGAAAATCTCATTAGATTATAATCAAAGATATCTTTGGTACTTAGTGCTTCATAAAACTAACACTCGGAGGCTGGAAGTGAAGAAAAATGTAACAACAATCTCAAAGACAGCAGTTTGTCATTCTTCAGTTGCTTAAACTAAATTAGACAAAGAGAGAACAAATACAACAAGATTCTGTTCCTTCTGCAATTACTTGTGAGGCAAGTAAAATAAATTTGATTAGCTATTAGATTAGATCATGTCAATGAAAAAACATGTGCATCAAACAGTGGAGCAAACTATCATAAACTAAGTCTAAATTCAAACTTAAGCCAAAGTATCATGCCCCAGTCCCCTTGTTTGGATGGCATATCACTTTTGTTGTGAACAGTTCTGAATCAACCAAGCAACAGAAGATTAACTGTAGAAGATAACTGCATGTGGTAAAAGATAAATGGTAGATAAAGATGGAAAAGATTTCGCACTATCCACCGTAAACTCATAACTTTATTTTTCTTGGCTAACCTCCCAGTTCATATCTACCCACCCTCCAGCATGTTCTTCTAATCACAGTTGTATATTAATAAATTAAGGTCATACGGGATAACAACCTTTTTCTATGTTTCAGAATTAGATCGATTGGACCGTATATATAAAATAGATGTTTCAAAATTTAAAAAGAATATAATAATCTTAAAATTATTTCATGCAAAACTAGGCACACTTGAGATAAATCTGATTAACATAAAACCTAATAAAAGATCCCTTTCAACTTGAAGGAGATTTACCATGACAGGTATCATTTTTGCACATTTTGCAAGGGTTTGAACAGGGAAACTAACATATTTGAGCGCCTGAAAGAATCAGAAAAAAAACATTACTGGAAACACAATAAGAAAAGGCAAATGGTAAGACACAATACAGGAAGCAAAAACCCACCCTAATACAAACTAAAAATGATAATAAATCACTGAATAAATCATTCCTTTACCTCATATTGGCATGTTGTGGTAAGAATGTTAGATACCGATACTGCACAATATTTGTAGATTGGAGCTGCAGGTTCGAGGGATCTTTTACTTGCCTACAGAACAACATAAGAGAAATTAAAAGCTTAACTAACTCTATATGATGGGATATTAAGGGAAACCTATATAACTTACAAGCAAAACGCCTGCGGATACAGCAGATGTCATAATTCGGTTGCAAAAGACGAGAAAGAGTGAATATCTGAAGTATTCTTTATCAACTCCATATGGAATTCTCATTATCTTTTCCTGCCAGAATAAATAGCTGCAGTGAGCATGCTAGGACTAGATAAATACTTCCTGGTAGGAACTGAACAGCCAGCAAGATAGAGTAGTCTTCAGGCATCAGTTCATAGATTTCATGTCAACTGTCATGCTTATCAAAAGTGCTAAAATCTGCACACAGGGCAGGTTGAGTGGCAAAACCTGAATGATAATAAGTTATCACAATGAATTTTTGCCCAGTAAATGACAATTGATGAGAATACCTCTCAGATTTATCAATTTACAGACTATCTGAAAAGATTTGTTTTTGTACTATTTTTTACAGTCTGCCAACCGCTCAAGCTCATCAATTATGCTTTAACCTCCGAATAGGTTTTTCTTTGAATTATTTTATCTTCAAATAGATATGATTCACATTATTTGCTTTCCTGCATAAAATACATATATATAAAGGAGAAAGAGAGTTGCAGCACATATTTTGGTTTTATCTAGAGAAAATTTTGGCAACGAGGCATGTGGTTGTAGTCGATCATGCATCAGAAGAACATTAAGTGGGAAAAACTGCGCAAGTTGCAGGGCATTCAACATTCATATTAACTGCACAAGTGCAGGGAACCTTCAAAATTCACAGATCTATATTCCATCAAAAAAATTCTAAAGCAATAGGCGTGGAGAATCACTAGGGTTTAGGGAATGAAGCAATATGATGATATACCTGAAGAACGCCATAGATAAGGAGGGTGCTCATGATTCCGAGCACCGCGAAGGCGCACTTTAAGACCCTGTTCTCCTTTAACGTGGCAAGAGGTTCCGCCATTGCCCATCCAAAGTCTCAAAACAATGGATTTTTCCCCTCCACTTGGTAAAAATAAAAAAAAAAAAACAAAAAAAAAACTGTTTTTTTCCTCAAGAGAAAAAAAATTGAAATCTCTCAGCGAAACCAATTGGAACAGGGGGAGCGGGAGGCGATCGCCACCACCCCTTGGGCCTCAGATGGAGATGGAAGAAGACACAGCAGCAGCGACTCCTCCTCCTCCTCCACCACCACCTCCTCCTCCGTCGTCCCTTGTTTTCTCCTTACGAGCTGTGGGATCGCGCGGCGGAATGAGGGGATCGAGGGGCAGCGGGGGTGTGTAAGGGGAGGCACGTGCCGGAGTAGGAGGAGAAGAAGGGAGGAGGGAGGAGCGGAGGAGGGGGGCGGGATCGACGATGACGGCGGTCTTCCCTGCAAATTTGTATTCGCCTTGCTCTCTCTCTCTCTCTCTCTCTTTCCGCGTCACTAACTTTACTTTCTTTTCTTTTCTTTTTTTAATCAATTTGCGTTGGGCTCTCTGCTCATTAATTGGGCCTTATTATTATTATTATTATAAATGTGCATATTGATAGATTTGATATTTATTATTCCTATTTATGTAATCCTATCAATCTTATTTCTTATATCTGTCTGTGTAATACTTTTGGTCATTTAACGTTTAAATTTATAATACTTCAATTTTTTAAAATAAAATAAATTATTTGATTAGATGTGTCTAAATATTATTTTACTTATTATATTAAGCATTGATGATATATTAAACTCATAACCTTCAATAGGATTTGACAAAATACTATTTATTTTCTCATTACTTTCATTTTTGGGAGAAGATTTGGTAAATAAGTATTCCTTTTACTCATAGGAAAGAAAATTATTGTTGTCATCCAAATCAGAGTTTTTTAGAAAACATATGTTGTACAGTGTAATAGGTTCATAATGGCAAGTATTTGATTCCAAGCACAGCCTCTTTTTTTATTTTTCAACATAGAGGAAGAATTGAGTAAAAGGGTGGAATCAATTACTAGTAGCAAACGTTATTTTGCAGAAATGAAAAAGTTATTGATGCGTGGGACAACATTGCTATTATTACATAAATCCAATACAAATACGAAGTTACTAGATCAACTATCTTATTCATCAAATATGCTAAATACTTTGATATTGTCATTATGACATAAATCCAAACACAAAACATGCTGATACTTTTGACAAGGAAAGTGGAAGTTTTGCATGACAATAAGAAGCTTCATCTTCTTTGACTCCATTCTGCAGCTGAGCTGAAACATTATGAGTAAGGTATGACCAAGTTAGAAGGTCAAGACACAAATTGAAGATAACTAGAAATTTAGCTCCGCGCAAAACATTGTAAGGAAATTTATAGTATGAAGATTATTGAATTTCTTCAAAAAGCTTTTACTTTTTTCTTTCCCGTCATAAATAAAAGCTTCTCTTCGAATAGGAAAAATAAACAACTCCAAAAAATTTACTTGCTGGCGGAAAAGACATGGGAGGTTTGTATTATGACCTGATGACGACAAAGATGATTCTTCACAGGTACTGGTAAACAGAAAATGCACAATTAGTTCGGAGAAATTTAGCAACGCGCACACTAATATATATGTACACATATAAACTGAGGACGGTGAAAGGACTTCACCCCCATACGCTTCTTGGTGGCAGCCAGCAGCTCCTGAGGATCTATTTTGGTTTCAACGTAAGCATCAATCTTGTTCAGCTCCTAAAACAAAACAACATTTCTTTGGTGTTCAGTTATCAGCCAAGTTTGAAATTTGCGATCAAATTTCATTCCAAAGAACGAACATGTTTCACTTAGGAGTACATTTACAAACTATATAAGAGAAGTGCTTTTGACTCAGCACAACATGGTGGCTAACGATGCCCTTCGAGGACAGTGAAGGATAATGAACTGATCAGAGAAATGACAAGCCACAATCCAGTTTTCACATTTCAACAGATACTTCTTGCATTCAGAGAATAGTTCTCATCAATTATTCAAAAATATAATATAAAAAATGTACACTCCTAAGGTTAAAACAATTTAGCTCTATGTAGGAGGTTTTGAGTTCAATACTCACACAATTAAAAAAAAAATTCTAGAATATAGAAGACTTGGGAGTACCTCGATCCACAAAGCTAACTTAGGCCTGCCTTTGGTGATGTCATAGTTCTTCACATCCCGAAGGAACACTTGAAACCTTTCAATAAAAGGACCATATGCAATGTCCACCTGAAAGGCACAGGTAGTGATAACCCAATTTAGATTTAATAAATAAGAACAGGAACACGCTTGAAACTTTATACTGAAAACAAGAAGAAAAAAATTTAACTTAGTGCACGTTGCCTCAAAAATTTTGATAATTTTTGATTTAGTAAATTCTTTTTTACCAAGATGTTGTTTGTTGCCAATCATAAATTTTTTAAAAATTAAGATCAAGAATTCTAGGAAATCAAAGAACAGTTTTAAGCTGTTTTTAGATTTCTGGACCAACCAAATAAGAGATTCTTACCCAAAAATAGTTTTTACTAAAATCATAAATTAATAAAGAAACTTTTGGCAACCAAACATGTCCTTACATTCTAGAAAGTTGAACAAAAAACATAACAAAAAATATAGATTATTCGTTCATTGTTAAACCGAACAAAAAACATAGATTATTCGTTCATTGTTAAACCACATTTAACAGCACAAAGCTAATCCAAATGAATATTGAACAGAGTGTAAGATATCGGTAATATCCATAAGAAGATGATATATTCTTTGTTTATTGTTAATAGGAAGGTTGGAGTTGGAAACAGAATAAATATGCAAGTTAGATAGGAGAAGACAGGAGCAACATTAATATATATTTTGGGGTTGATAAGATAGTTATTTAGGAACGATTATTAATTCTCGCATACCGAAAACTATTATTAATTCTCTGTTACTACAACCAGACATACCCAAAACTTTAGAATGAAGAAGCAGACACAACAAGTAGTATCAAACTTACCAGACTAAATTGTCCAAGGAAGAAAGGACCATCATCGAACTTTGAGAGAGCATCTTCTATCTTGTCATAGGCAGCATCTGATACAAAAGGTATAAACATATCAGTTCATAAATTAACATTTGGAGTAGATCCTGGTACCCATTAGAATTCTTACCAAGATCACTAGTGACATCCACATTAGGAGGCATCGCTTTATACGTTGTCATATTAAAGGAGTCACTGTATGACAACAGTTCTTCTGCAAACTGCTGCTTTGCAGGATCCTGTTCATTTTCCGTACCAACAGGTTTAGAATATAAAATAAATATCCTGGGCTATAAGAAACCCAACAAGCAAGCAAAAACCAAAAAAATGCTGAGGACAAGATTTGCGTCCTACATCAGAAGGCATTAACGCAGGCCCATCAAAATGGGCGTCAAGATATTTCACCAAGTCCAGACTCTCTCCTTTGACCTCCTTGTTGTGCTCCAACGAAGGCACCTATAAACAGTCATGGTAGAAGGGCACGAAACCAATCATCTTCCAACGTTCACACTTCTAACATAAATAAACAAGAGACCTTGTGCTCATCAGACCTTGTTTGCAGCATAAACTTTCTCCTTGTACCATGTTGGTCTGTTTTGCAGATCAATAGGCACCAATTGAACCTTCTCCTGCAAACCCTGCTCCCACATACCATCGGAAGTAAGCTCAGGTGATTCCTAACAAACAAGGCACAATTTTTTTTTACCTTATAATTGCGAGCAATCCAGGTGCGTTGCGCATAGGGGCATACGTACGCTATATACAACCTAGAACAAACAGCCCAAAGCCTAAAAAATCAGCAAAAAAAAACTATTTCCCCCCATGAACAAGGTAAAAAGATCTAATTTTTGTAGGAGTTGCAAGCAAATCATCGGTTTGGATACCTGGTCGTGCCATCGAAAATCGCAGGAGGGTCCGATGTAGAAATCAGACTAGGGGGAAGAGTCGCGATACTACAGAAAAGGAAGCAGTGAGCATAATAGAAAAAAACAAACAAAAAATAAAAAACAGAGATCCACAGGATTGTAGGTTGCTAAACATTAAACAAATGAAATCAATGTTCCGAAAAAAAAATTCCCAGGATTGTAGGGCTAAACATTAAACAAAATGTTAGCCCCAGGATTGTAGGGCTACGCACTAAACAAATGAAATCAATGTTCCGATTACCTTTGGGGCGCACCCGGAGACATGGACGGAGCTTCGAGGAGCTGCGATAGCGTCGAATGATGGGGTTTGGTGGATGGAGTGGCGGTGGAAAACCCCTGCGCTCTCGGAGAAGCGTTATATGGTGTGTCACGGTGACACCGTTTAGCGATGAAGGCGACGGCGACGACGCAAGCGGTGACGACAAATTTAAAAGAAAGGGACAAATTGAGGAACTTAAGATTATTAACTTTATTTATCACATTATCTCTCAGCTAATTCAAAAAAAATATATTTCTCAGCTAATTCAAAAAAAAAAGGTGGATTTAGAATTGCTATTTTTATTTATAATTTTTTTCGTGTTATTTTAAACCTAATTTTTTAAAAATAGACTTAGAAATTTTTTTAATATATTTTATTCAATTATATATTATTTTTCAGTATAATTATATCATCACATATGAAACTTTATTTCATGGTACATACTTCACTAAATTAAAAAAAAAAGTATATATAAAATTTTAGCTTAACGTACGAGCAAGAATAACTACATTAATTATGATTCTGTATCAATACCTTTCGTTTAATTTTAATAAATTATTGTTCATATGATATTTATCATTTCTTATCTAATTAAAAAAATAAATTTAGAAATGTCAACTTTTCTTCCTTATTTTTTTTAAAAAAGATAGGTTAACCTTCCTTTGTTTAAGATATTTATCAATTTATTTCCCACCTACTTCTAACTTTGTTTATATTGAATGATTTCGGTCAGCGTCAGATATCCACAGGAGGATGAACTTGGACCTGATTGCCGTGAAGTGCAGGCCGATGAACATATTTATAAAGTTCTTTGTTTTTGGTGTGGTTTCAGGAGTATTTTTTCAGTACTAATCAACTTAAAATATTAATTTAACAAAACCGCTAAGTAAAAATAAATTTTAATAAACTGACAAATCTACTCGCCGCCTTAGAAAGTTGACTTATTTTTTAATTTAAAAATCAAACGCCTTAGTGAACGCTCATTCGGTTCAATGTTAACTCGCACCAGTTCATCTTCCTTCCCATGCCCGTTCATCTTCCCCGCACTATCACCTTGATCATTTCCGGCGACCCTCCTGACGCACCTTCTCTTCCCCACATTCCCCGGTCTCTCTCCTTTGCAATGCTTCTTTCATGCCGAAACCTCAGTTTCAGGCGACGATCATTTCCGGCGAACCTCCGCCTTCCCCTCGCTTCTTTCCCTATGTAACGCACCATCAAGTTGAGGCCATTGAAGAGGCCGAGGCCGACATTGATCCGTAGCACTAGCTGACGATCACGAGGAGGAGGAGGTCGACGACCATGTAGGCGACGAAGAAGACGCGGTCGACAACGGCACCTGTGTCACGCCCCGACCCTACCTCGGGCACGTGGCAACTGTCGTGCATCCCTACCACTGCCATAACCCTTAGAGTAATAAAGGGACACACTAAGCATTTTCCCAACTTCCTCCTAAAGCATCTATACACATGAATATATATGAACTTTCAACTTTTTAACGATAAGTGGAAGCAAAGTAAATATATAAAAAAATACAAGTAGGGAAAATCGGATCGTATCATTATACATTAAAAAAACTATTAAATTAAACATGTCCATTGGAGGTACTAAATAAAAGTGGTAGCCTCTACTCGTATAGGACCGTATCACCTATCACCTCGCAATTTCTTGATACGTCCAAGAAATTGGGTCCCAACTTGTACCTAACATAAAATAAATCACCTATCATTCTTGAATATCCACGAATGACAGCCCCGAGGGGTGAGTAACTTCGTACCCAGTGAGGTGGATAGAGAACAATGTAAAGCAAAAAGACATACAATAGATTTGTAATAAAATAATATTACGAAACATGATTTTTCTTGTGAGCATGCAAGTATCCACTTCCAATAACTGGTAATACTAATCTTAACCAAGACATTGATCTATTCACAAATTAATTTATTATAGTGCGATCAAAGAGATTCAATCTATATATCAACAACTAATACCGTATATACCTCTAACCTTATTTCCATAAATTATGTTACTATTTATCTAGGTGGTAATTACTCTAGATGACCATGTGCTAACCCTATCAAATGAATGTATATGTGTCTAACACTAATATATCTCTAATCTTACCAACTTTCAAATACTACCGGGGCCTGACATCTCGTTCAACTGTGATAAGCAGTCGAGCCCTTAGGGGAAATTTATAGAGAACTAGGTATCCCTAATATTTCATAAATCACATAACCATAAGGTATGTCTAGCAGACCTTAGTGTATCAATATATCAAAAGTCAACATGATAACTCTAAGGCCATACTGCCCCATTTCTCCTGAGTTGTCCATTGGATCTAGTTACCTGGCATCACAATAGCTAGTCCAATAATATTAATAATAATAATATATCAACCAGGAGTTACCCATCTCCCATCCTGGCGATAAGCATACCATCCATGCCCCTCTAAATAGGTGGCCCATGGGAGTACTAATTAAATAACCACTGCAGTATCTCAAACCCACCAGGGGCATACAAAATACTCACCCAACTGGCCTCACCGGAGTAGGATCCATACTCCGAAGGTCCAAGAAGGGGATATACCAGTAAATCCTACCAGGTCATTCATAGTAAATACAATTAATCATTATCTTATAATTACTTTCATTATGAACATTCACATAATATAACAGTCATATCTAACTGATGTGCATAACACCAAAGGTTAATCAATTTTATATCAAAGATATCTCACAAAGTCTTACGACTATCATACTGATGCATCTACATGCCCTAGTGTGCATGTCCAAGTCATACATTAGCATGTTAACCATGTTATAAAATCCATATCATCTATAAATCCATATCATTTATATACCTATAGATGCCAACATGATATGATTTTATAAAAAATAAAATAAAATATTTTTCTTTCTCTATCAACATAGGTAAATCAATATATATAATATATATGCATGAATACATTATAAAATAAAAATATATTTTTAATATCTAGTCCTTTAAGACCAAACATTGAAAACTATCCGGTCTATGCTACTTAGAGAATAGAAACTCACCTAAGGTCCGTTTGCTGAATTTTATTCTCTGATATTATCTCGATCCACGTGACATCATTTACGCATCTTATATTTTCCTATTAATTATTCAATAAATTTTAATTCTTAATTCAGAAATAATTTCTCAAATCTCTTTTCACCACTACTCTTAGAATGATCTCTAGAATCATCCTAATTTTTTTCTAAGTTCGTCGGAAAATCTCTACGGCGTTCGCCGGAAACTCGCCGGAAAGTTCGTCGGAATACTCGCCTGCGAAGTTCTTCGATCAACGCCAATATTGGTACCAATCGAAAGCTCTCTTCATGAGGATTCCAAAAATCATATTTGCCTCAATTTTTATAGCTCATATGCGATCAATTTCACCGATTAAATTAATTTGGGCGAAATCCCTAAGTTAGGGTTTTTAGCTCGCTGGCAGCCAACCGGCGGCCAATAGCCCTCAAATTTGGTACCGGTGGATAGCTCTCGTCCAGGAGAATCCATAGGTACCAAGTTTGCAAAGTTTCACGGTCGGAATCGTTGGAAATCGTCGGAGCAAGCTCCGGCGATTGAAGCCCTCGCCGCCGACGCCTCTCACGTGATTTCTCCATCATCTTTACACCAAATTTAGGTATCTTGGTGTCAAAATGAAGAGGAGGTCGAGATCTACCTGTGGCTAAAATTTGGGAGCCTAGTTCGTCGTGGTTTCACCGGAGCATCGTCGGAAAATTGGCATCACTATCGCCGGTCCTCGCGGGGGAGGAGAGAGAGAGAGGGAGCGCGCGCGAGCGTGCATTCAGTGGGAAGAAATGAGGTTTTTTTTTTCTAATTAATTAATTAAAATCTTAAATCCTAGATTAAATCTTGACTATCCAATTGACCAATCAAATGACGTCCAAATTACGATCCGTCTGCGCCGTCGGATTCCTTATCAAAAATACTACATGATAGTATAATTTTCACATCAAAATCTCATACTTCAAAAATTCATATGATTTTACAAATAAGTCCTTTAAAAAATTTCTTTTACGATTAAATTTTCTAAATACTAAAATTACTCTATTGCCTTTATTCAAAAATCACGGGTCTTACACCTAGGTAGAGGAATGAAAAGTAGTTGACGGTGGTGATGAAGGCATTCCAAGGAAAGATGAAGCTTGTACCAAGGTGAAGAACACTACGTAAGCGAGGTGGAAGGCATACCCCATGCGGACTCTGCAGAAGTCGCCATCACCACAGACGATGGAGGCGCTGCCAACACGAGGAGCCCCTCTGTTTCCTCCTCCTCTCCTCCCATTCTTCCCTCCTTTTGCTTCTTCCCCTCTGCAGCACCCCACTCCCTCTCTTCTCTCCCTCGCTCTCCTCTGCTTTCCCCCCACCCCATCTTGCTCGGCTTCCCCTATCTCTCCCCACCCATCCGATTTCCTCTCCTCCCATTCTTCTCTCCTCTTACTTTTTTCCCTCTGCAACACTCCACCCCAACCCCCTCCCCCCTTCTTCCCTTTGCTCTCCTCTGCTTTCACCCCATCCTATCTGTCACGCCCCGACCCACCTGTCGGACACGTGGCAACCGCCGTATGAGCCCAAAGGACCCATACAAGGCATTTGGTAATAAATATTATCCGTATACATAATCAACACAGCGAAAAATACAAACAAATCATCTATTTAACTCCATTATTACAGTCACGATATACCTACTATAATTCTACAATAACGATATCAATAATTAAAAGTAAATCCATCGATGTCCCTTATCTTCATCAAATATCTCGGTCAGTCATCTGACAGCCTGCACACACATTGAACGCGGTGTGCTCAGCCTTACGGCCTAGTGCGAAATTACGGCTCGAAACTGAAATAAGGAAATCAAAAGCTAGGAGGAGTACTCTAAGATGTCTTTGATTTGTTAATCATCATTTTTTATTTGATTTGTGTAAATCAGGACATAAAAAAGCAGTAAAACAGCATAAATAAATATAGACGTGTATTTCACTAGATATCACCTAAGTTGTATATAGTGTCAATGTTATCAGCATATCTCACCTACGTTATAATAAGACTTTGAAGTTTCAAGACTCGGGCTGCCAATCTATGCTTAATGAACACTCGGGTCAAGGGCATCCATAAGCTCATCATTGTCTTTCTGTCTCTGTCTCTACTTATGCTCGTTGCACTGATGTTAGCGGAGAGGACGGGTGACCCTTGATCACTCTCCACTGTCTCACTAGTCGCCCTCGATGCCTCCCTTAGCGAAAGCCCTTACATCCTCCCTGGACTCCGTAGGGGCAACGATGACTTGTGTAGTACTACACACTGCCCGAAAACAGGGTCACCATCAACAAGACTCATCGGCCACGGCTAACCGATATGAAAATCCCTAGGATCCGGACTACTCATCCGACTGTCTGCAGAACGTCATGGATGATAGCCGTGTGGTCTACGGATCCACTGTCCAAGGCGTCACATAGGGAATCACCTTCCCAGTCCAATAGCAGTCGACGTTGACCGGGATAAACACACGTCTGCACAATGGGTTGTGTTAAACCCGTTTCCATCGGGGCCAAGTCCATGGTAGGGTTCATCCTCACTAGTCATCTCAGGACTATCACGAGGTCGCCTAAACAACATCCATGCGGGTATATATTTTCGGGTAGGAACCTACTCCATATTTCCAGTCTAGTATGACCTTGGAGTTGTAGGGCCCCTTCCCTTACCAGCTCCCAGTGTCTAAGCTATGTATAGCCTCGGGAGTGGTGTGAAGAGAGACATCACCATTTTGACCATCGACGGTACGCGATGGTCAATTGGGGTATATAGGGAAATCCCTTTCTATCTAAATTATAATGATGTCTCTAAAGAGATTCTAACATGTCATTCTATATATCTATGTCTACATGGTAGTTGTGTAGCACATAACATAAAAAATAATATAACATGCAGGATAATATTTTAGAACATGTTAAATACATAGCATGGTGAACATAACATGTCATTCATGTTAGACAAAATAAATTATACTAATATGCATACGTACAAAATCTTAACAAGCATTATATATTTTATCATATTTAGGGCATCTAAGAATTTCCTAAGAAAACCTCAGCAGGAATTCTCTAGCTTGAATAAATCCTACATCGATGAACCAATGCACCTGAGTTAGCGATTTACTCTTCGGAACCAACCTAAGGTCCGTTCACTGAATTTTATTCTTTGACACTGTCTCGATCCACGTGCCGTCATTTACGCATTTTATATTTTCCTGTCAATTATTCAACGAATTTTAATTCTCAATTCAGAAATAGTTTCTCAAATCTCTCTTCACCACTACTCTTAGAATGATCTCTAGAATCACCCCAATTTTTTTCCCAAGTTCGCCGGAAAATCTCTCCGGCAATCGCTGGAAAGGTCGCCGGAACCCTCGTCGGCGAAGTTCTTCAATCAGCACCAATATTGGTACCAATCGAAAGCTCTCTTCATGAGGATTCCAAAAATCATATTTGCCCCAATTTTTATAGCTCATGCGCGATCAATTTCACCGATTAAATTAATTTGGGCAAAATCCCTAAGTTAGGGTTTTTAGCTCGCCGGCGACCAATAACCCTCAACTCCAGTACCAACGGATAGCTCTCGTCAAGGAGAATCCATAAGTACCAAGTTTGCAAGGTTTCATGGCCGGAATCGCCGGAATCGCCAGAAATCGTCGGAGCAAGCTCCGGCGATCGAAACCCTCGCCGCCGACGCCTCTCGCGTGATTTCTCGCTCATCTCTACACCAAATTTGGGCATCTTGATATCAAAATGAAGAGGAGGTCGAGATCTACCTGTGGCTAAAATTTGGGAGCCTAGTTTGTCGTGGTTTCACCGGAGCATCATCGAGAAATTTACATTGCCATCGTCGGTCCGTGCGGAGGAGGAGAGAGAGGGAGGGAGGGAGGGAGGGAGCGTGCGAGCGTGTACGTTCGGTGGGAAGAAATGAGTTTTTTTTTCTTCTAATTAGTTAATTAAAATCTTAAATTCTAATTAAATTTTGACTATCCAATTTACCAATCAAACGACGTCTAAATTACGATCCGTCTGCGCCGTTGGATTCCTTATCAAAAATACTACGTGATGGTATAATTTTCACATCAAAATCTCATACTTCAAAAATTCATACGATTTTACAAATAAGTCCTTTAAAGAATTTCTTTTACGATTAAATCCTACTAAAATTACTTTATTGCCCTTATTAAAAAATCACGGGTCTCATACTATCCTGCTTGGCTTCCCCATCTCCCCCATTCATTATATCTCCTATCCTCCACTCCCCCTTCCCCCCAAGGAAAATAAGCCCCCATAACACCACCCACCCACTCACCACCATAATCTCTGTAATTTCTCTCCTCCCCCCTCTCCTGTTGCTCTGTGATTTCTTCTCTGTTGGCCTGCTCATCACCCGAAATTGAGGTTTCGGCATGGAAGAAGCATTACAGAGGAGGGAGGCCAGGGGATGTGGGGAAGAGAAGGTGCGTCAAACGACCAGAGAAGAGGTGCATCAGGAGGGTCGCCGAGAATGATCAGGGTGATGGAAGAGGTGCATTAGGAGGGTCGCCGGAAATGATTAGGGTGATGGTGTAGGGAAGATGATCGGGGATGGGAAGGAAGACGTTGCAGTCTAACGTGGACTAGCGTTGGCTAGGGGCGTTCGAATTTTTTTGATTAAAAAATGAATCAAGTTTCTAACGTGGCGAGTAGACTTGTCACCATAAATGAGTAGGTACGAGGAAATTTTCCATCACCTACAGCACCAAACCTTTTTTTCTAATTAATTTTGGGCCTCCATAAATATGAAGATTGTGATCCAAACTCCCCAAATTTAATCATTTAAGAAAGAAAAAAAATGAGAATTTTGACATCTAATCATTAGTCCTTGGATAATATAAACAGTCATCGGTTCTTCTCCAAACAATGAAGTTATAAGTAACACTTTTAAAAAAAAGAAGAAAGTTATACAGGTAATTCTTTAAGAAAAAAGAAAAAGGAAAAGGTTAGCATCTATTCAGTAATCCTTGGATAATATAAGAAATCATCAGTTCTTCTCCAAGCAATAAAGTTATACAGGTAATTCTTTAAGAAAAAAGAAAAGGAAAAAGGTTAGCATCTAATCAGTAATCCTAAGATAATATAAGAAATCATCAGTTCTTTCCCCAAACAACAAAGTTGTACAAGTAATTCTTAAAGAAAAAAGAAAAAGAAAAGGTTAGCATGTAATCAGTAGTCCTCGGAGAATATAAGGAATCATCAGTTCTTAACCAAACCAGAATGCATGACAAGTAATATTCATATTGTAACACCTTGACCATAAGTACTTCTGCTCTTCCATTTAAACACAGTGACTAGTTCTTGAACAAAAAGCAGATGAAATACTTTTCTCACGGATCTGATCTGGTTTCTCACACTGAAGCAAAAGATAGATGCTGAGCAGGCTGTTGCTCAGCTTCATCTTCATGATGAGACTCCTTCTCATCATCCAACTCTTCTACTGCTCCCTCATCAATCTCAGCATTCCTTGCAGCAATGCATAAAGCTCCTTCGATCTTATGCTTGATGAATCCCGAGCGATGAATGTTGGCAACCCTTCGCTGCTCTCGATCCAGCTACAAGCAGGAAGCTTATCCTAAACAATTCACCTCATCCTCTCGCTCACCAACTTGGCTTCCTCCCATCTCCCGGCCTTGGAGTATAAATTGGCCATGAGGAAGTAGTTGCCTGTGTTCTCCGGTTCAATCCTCAGCAGATGATCAAAGGCAAAACGCCCGATCTCAACATCAACATGCCCAGCTGCTCCATTAAGCAGAGCACCCCAAGCCTTGCTGCTTGGCTCACATGGCATCGTCTCAATGAATTCAACAGCCTCTTTGAGCATTCCAGCACGGCTGAGGGCTCCGACCATGCAATCATAATGCTCTGCGGTTGGTACAATTCCATGAATCGGAGACATGGCATCAAAAATGGGGCGAGCTGCTTCTACTGCCCCAGCATGAGCACAGACCGAGAGCACTGCGGTCAGAGTCACTTTATCCGGCTTGATCCCAGCATTGAGCATCCCGTCGAACAGGACAAGTGCAGCTTTTGCATCTCCGTGAGCTGCGTAGGCTGATAGGATGGCAGTCCAAACGATGACACTTCTACTGGCAGTTGCATCGAACACACGTTGGGCGCCTTCGAGGAAACCAGTTTTTGCATATGTATCGATGAGCGCGGTTGCTGTGTAGATGTTCTGATCGCAATGGCTTCGAATGGCATAAGCATGGACTTGTTTCCCTCCCAACAGGTTGGAATAGAACGCGAGTGCGGGAAGAAGACTAGAAATTGTCACCGCATTAGGCCGAAAACCAGAGGCTTGCATCTGCCGAACGAAGTCCAAAACCTGGTCATGGCGATTGTTCTGCGCAAGACCAGAGATTACGGCATTCCATGTGCTGCGAACTGGAGCAACTGCTTGGCGGAAGAGAGAGAGTGCTGAGTCGATGAACCCGTAGCTCATGTAACCAGCGATCATCGCACTGTAGCTGACCCCATCCTTGTCAGGCATTTTATCGAACAACTGTCGAGCATAATCCAAGCTCCCACACTTCGCGTATAATCCGATGACAGAATTCCACACTGCGCAGTCCACCTCGATCCCGTGCTCCACGGCAAAGCGATGAACCTCAATGCCGGAAGCAAGGTCCTTCAGCTGAGAGCAAGTCTGCAGAACGCTCAGAACGGTAACCCCGTCCGGGAGTACGCCATCGTGTCCTGCTACCATTTCCCGGTACAATTGCAAGCATTCCTCGTTGTGGCCGCTCTGTGAGTAGCCAGAGATCATCGCGTTCCAAGAGACAATGTCCCTCCGGGGCATTGCGTCGAACAGCTTTCTAGCGGCGCCCAGTCTGTCTGCTTGAGAATAGTAGGTGATGAGGGCATTGGAGACGAAGACGTCATCGACGAGGTCCCGGCGCAGGCCAAAGCCGTGGGCGGCCCTGTGGGCGGATGACACCGGGAGTGAGGAGAGGGACTTCAGCAGGGCGGAGAGGGTGAAGGCGTCGGGAGGAACGGAGGAGGGAAGGGAGCAGAAGAGGCGAATGGCGTCGGAGGCATGGCCCTGGATCCCGTAGGCGAGGAGCATGGCGTTCCAGGAGAAGAGGTTGCGGGAAGGGATATCGTCGAACAGACGTCGGGCGTCGGGGAGGCGGCCGCAGCGGGAGTAGAGGAAGATGAACTTGGAAGCGAGGAGGTTGGAGGGGACGACGCCGAGGGTGACGAGGCGGGCATGCAGCTGCTGTCCCTCGCGGAGGCGGCCACCGTCGGTGCAGCGCTGGATGAGGAAGCCATAGGCGCGGATATCCGGCGCCACCGCCGCGCTCGCCAAGGCGCACCGCACTCCGGCGCCGGCGGCGTCTTCGATTCGCTGGAGTGGAACCGACACCCTCATCCAATGAACGGCGGCCCGAACTCATCCGACACGTCCATTCGAAGAAGAAGATGAAGAATAAGATATTGGATCGGACCGGGAACAACAAAAAACGGATCCAAACCCGCTTGTATTAGAAGCAGGATCCGGATTCGGATCCGGATCCGACAAACTGGATTTTTGCCTCGCATTGTGGCCAAACCCGAGTCAAATCAATCGATGCGGATTCGGATCCGTTTTGAAGAAAAAGGTAGAGAGGAGGGGCTCATAATTTGATGGGTTTGTGGTTTGTCCCCCACTTACTTTACCTTTTCTTTTTTTGAAGGTATTGAGGCATGTCATGATACCCACCCATTATGAGTCACAATTAGTTCGGTCGGAGATGTTTATTTCACTTATTTTGTATGTATATATATATACACTAAGGATATTTTTAATGGATTTCTTGTTATTTGGTGTTAACTATAATGAATATATATCCCTCTCAACAATTGAGTTTTACACAGTAAAAATATTTAATTAACTAATTTAGAGGATTTGGTAAACGATGAATTTTTTAAAATTTTTAAGTTTTATCCACATTTAATTTGTATTGAAATATGAGCTAGAGATTATTTTTAATATTATTAAATAATCTAAATGTTAAAAAAATAATGATGAATAGAAATATATTATAATACTAATAGCAGTACTAACTAGAAAGATTATTATTGACATAATTTACACACTACTTATGGATATATTAAAAAAAGATTTGAAAGAGTTTAATTTATAATTTAACTTTTTGATGGTTGTTTTGTATTAAAAATTAATAATCATGAAAAAACTATTTAAAAGAAGCATAGAAGATGTGAGCTGCTGGGTCTGTGTAGAGAAATTAGAAATGATTTAAGTAATAGATCAGAGAAGAAGCAGTTATTTTTAGCACATAAATTTAATAATTTTTAGTCAGTTCGATGTATATTTTTTTTAATATATCCGTTTCCTGACTCACAGCTCTTTATTTATTATCCTGAGTTGAGATTTGCTATTAAAAAGATGATTTTTTTTATAAATGTCACCGCTGAGGATATTATTTTCATCCTAACATTAAAAATAGTCATGTAAAAAAGGTGCATTTTAACAGTAAAATATCCTTTAAATAGGATCTAAATTTACGACCATTTCGGTTAATTATTTTTTTAACTACGAAGAAGTACGTAAAGAATTAAATAAGAAATAATGATTTAATAAAAATGAGCTAATGAAATATTATCATCCAATACTTAATTTGGAGTGCGGATATAAATAATATTTATATGGCTATATATTGAGAGCGATTTAAGGAATGTAGCGGGCGAGAAGTATTGCGCTACGCGAGGGAGATCCGCCACGCCGCCACCGGATCCGCCGCGAGAAGGGCGCCGGCAAGCGGGGCGGGGCGGGGCGGCGATGAGGGGCAAGACCAGGTCGCCCATTCCCACAGTCGAGCTCAAGAGGTTGGTTCTCATTGCGTCGACGTCTCCACCCGCGGCGTGACGTCCGCTCTCTCGATCAAATTTCTTTTTTCGCGTAAGAAACCCGGGTTTGACGCTGCTCCTCCCTTCGTTCTCTTCCTTGTTTTCTCGTTATTTATATATTATCGCGTTTTTCTCGTCAACGTTGCTTTGCCCGGCCAATGTAGTTGGCCATTTTTGGACGCCTTCCTCGTCCGCTACTTTAACGTTTTGGATTTTCGATTCCGGGAAGACTGTAAAAGGGTTTAGCTATTGCCGTGGCCCTGATCGGAAGGGCTTCGGACCACGATGATTTTTCAGGGTCTTTTAGCTCCATCACCGGCCCGCAATTAGTTCCATGGACGATCGTCTTGGATTCTTTCTCTTGCCATCCTGATTGATTCTGTCTATATGGATGTAGCTTCTAGGTAAAACAGTACCCTTTTCCCTAAAAGAAGACGTTTTTTTAAATCGGAAGAAAAGGTTATTCTTTGTTGAATCTTTGAACTATGAGTCGATTTTTTTGTTATTTGTTTTGTATGTGATCAGGGATGCCTACGGGTTTGCCGTGCGTCCTCGAAAAAGAAGTTTTTTTTTAATCGAAAGAAAGGGGTTGAGTTATTCTTTGTTGAATCTTTGAGCTATGAGTTGATTTTTTTGTTATTTGTTTTGTATATGATCAGGGATGCCTACGGGTTTACCGTGCGGCCTCAGCACTTGCAGAGGTACCACGAGTATGCGAAGATCTACAAGGCAAAAATCTATTTTTCTTGCATCTCGCGCTTATTGTTAAGCCAGTTTTTTATTCATCACTGGATGTCATTATTGATGCAGGAGGAAGAGGAACAGAGATCCAATCGGTGGAAAGAGTTCATAGATAGACTTGGTGAAACAGCTGATGGGTCATCTAATGATTCTCCTCCAGATGATAGTGGTCTCCCAGGAGCACGAAATGATGCCGTAGTAGATGACAAGAATGAAAATGGGGTTAGCAAGTGCCGTGACTTAGAGGAAGTTTTCACAGAGAATACCAGAAGGGTGAGAAATCACAGGGTCCAACTATGGAGTCACATAAGACCATCATTAAGTTCCATCGAGCAGATGATGAGCTATCGAGTGAAGAAGAGGACATGTAGTGGTAGAGAAGATGGCGACAACAGTGAATCTTATCCTGCTTTGAGTGAGGAGAACAGAAGTGTGGATAGTCCTGCAAAAGGGGCATCTGAAGTGGGATCAGAAGACTTCCGTGATATTAATGTAGAACACGAACCAGAACAAGATGCATCAGTTAGTGAAGAGCTAGCCAGCTTGGTTCATGAGGGTTTACCTATGGCTCTTAGAGGAGAGGTGCATTTAGATCTTACTGTTGTTGTCTCAGATACTTATCATGTTAGGTTTGACGTATTTATCTCTCTATACTTGTTCTAATGCAGTTGTGGCAAGCCTTTGTGGGTGTGAGGGCTAGGAGGATCATGGGGTACTATGATGACTTGCTATCTCAAGAAACTGAGAGTGACAATAGGAAAGAACATGAGTCCTCCAACACGAGTGACTCTGATAAGACGTCAGAATCATCTCAAAAATCCACTTCTGAGAGATGGAAAGGACAGATAGAGAAGGTTGTTATGCGAAGGCATCTCACATCCAAAAACTAGTTTCTGTACTGCCATGTAAGATCCTTGATTTTGAAGGAAATTTTGTCAACTTGGCTTGTTCTATTTGCAGGATTTGCCCCGAACGTTTCCAGGGCACCCTGCTTTGGATGAGGATGGAAGGAATGCTTTGAGGCGTCTACTCACAGCTTATGCTCGGCATAATCCAGTAGTTGGATATTGCCAGGTAGAATAAGTTCGACAGCAACCCAATCAGATTTTATGTTTTTCTTGTTCTGTATTGCGGTGATGTTATATTTAAACAATTGGGGGTATGTTCATCAGTTATCAAACTTGCTAAGAATCTGTATGTCTATTTAAACTGGTATTTTGGTGATTGCTCTCCTCATTTTGCACATAGTTTTTTTAAATATTTAAACTAAGATCGGTGGCCTAACACCCAACATAGCTCATGACTGAAAATTGTCCATGCAGACAACCTCATACCTGGGGTAACTAGGATGGTACTTTTTGGGCCTTCTTCCATAAAGCTTATTTCATGGATTCAGGACTTAGTCCTGTGTGTTGAAACTGAGGCATATAATTTTAATAATGCAGCAAAAATTGTTGATTATCCTATCACGTCATGGTACATTTTATCTTTGGGATTATGTGCTTGTAGGCCATGAACTTCTTTGCAGGCTTGTTGCTGCTGATGATGCCTGAGGAAAATGCATTCTGGTAGGTTGAAGATTTGTATCTTGTTTCTTAAAACGGTTCTATTAGTTTATATGCCATTACAGTTATCTAAATTATAATGGTCATTTTCAGGACTTTAGTGGGTATACTTGATGACTACTTTGATGGATATTATTCTGAAGAAATGATTGAATCACAGGTAATATATCTATTTCAGACATACTGTTCAGTATCATGTTTTTTTTATCCGAATTTAAAATATGTCTAGTAATAAAAGGTTAGAAACAATTCTTGATGCAGACAGTAAGGGATGGATGACTTTGTTTCACATGTCTAAATGTTTTCAATCTTATTTTCCACCAGGTGGACCAACTTGTTTTTGAGGATCTGTTCCGTGAAAGGTTTCCAAAACTGGGTCAGTATTTTTCTGTATTCATGAGTGTATTCTCTTACATAGTTGCTATGACTGTAATTCATATAGTTTACCTGTTAGAGAACTTATTGGCTTTTGATATAACTTTATTGCAGTTAATCATCTAGATTACCTGGGGGTGCAGGTTGCATGGGTTACTGGACCTTGGTTCCTTTCCATCTTTGTGAACATGCTCCCATGGGAAAGTGGTCAGTTCTTCCCTACTATTTTCATTCCATGACAGCAATTATGAAACCATCAAAATTCTTTAATTTTTCTTTAGTTCTGTTTAGTTATAAGAACTGTGTCTGCTTGTCTCTGTCTCTTACCTTTTACTTTCTGATTGATTTACTTCACTGCAACCTGAAAGTAGAAATCACTTTGCCGTGTCTTGTCCATCTACATCTCAAGATTTTTCTTAGATGTGTACTTATGGGACTGCATCTTTTCGATTTGCTGCTATCCTGTCTCATTAAGTATATATGTATACATTATAAAATTATATTTCTTAATCCTGTACTTATTTTTCAGTGCTTCGAGTTTGGGATGAGCTTCTTTTTGATGGAAATCGTGTGATGCTATTCCAAACGGCTCTTGCTTTGATGGAGTTATATGGTACTGGGTAAATGACTTTTGGTTTGTGATCTTAACTAGTTCGGTTGTTGTACAATTAAGAGGCTCAACTGTGCAAAATGTATTGAATTCACTGTTTCCTGACTCTATTGGTGTATAGGTCCTGCACTGCTTACGACAAAAGATGCTGGCGATGCAGTTACTTTGTTGCAATCCCTTGCTGGTTCTACCTTCGACAGTAGCCAACTTGTCTTGACAGCTTGCATGGGCTATCAATTTGTCAATGAAGCGAAATTGGAGGAACTGAGGATAAAGCACAGGCCATCAGTTATAGCTATTATTGAGGAAAGGTCCAGAGGGCTTCGTGTTTGGAAGGACTCTAAGGGCTTAGCATCCAAATTATATAGTTTTAAACGTCATCCAGAATCATTAATCACAGATGGAGCAGATGGCTTAACGAATGGGGATTTGCAGCTGTTAACAGATGATGGTGAGTCGAAGTCTGTACCTGATCTCAAAGAACAGGTAATTTTCCAATTAACCAATCTTAAGGTAATCTTGTGCCTGATGTTCTAGTAGCTGTGTGATTGAGGCAGGTGGTACTAGACTGCATAACATATACCCTCTATAAGCTCAACAGACTGAAGATAAAAAGTTCAGAATCATCTCATTTGAAACAAATAATAATGCTCAATTTATTTTGAGTTGATTGTAAAGATGCCACTGTCCAAGCGTGAAAATTGGCTGGTCTACTAGCATCTGCACATGGCAAACTTATTTATTAATCTGGTTATTTAGTTTGATAAGAAAAATAAAATTAACCAGCAGACCTAAGTGATTATTTTTCTATAAGGTTTCTCATAAGAAGTTATGCAATTTAGGATATGGCCTCTTGTAACATGCTATTGAAATATACTTATTCACATTCCTTCCTTATCGTGACTTTTCTTGCAATGTTAAAATTGATAAATGTTTTCACATAGGTGAAATGGTTGAAGGTTGAGTTATGCAGATTGCTGGTGGAGAAACGTTCAGCTTTGCTTAGGTTTGTCAATTATCACACTGCTTTCATATTTGCAAGAAGTGGATCATGATGTGGTTCACTTGAGTCAAACTATGCAATCCATCAGTCAGTATTCATGCTTGCTAAAAATACGAATACAATAACGTTGAGAAGGGAATAGGATTACTATTTTATTTCCTGTTGTAACCTATATTCCTGCAATGCTATGCTTTTCCTATATTTCGGATTTCTCCAAACACTAACTTCCTACTTTCAAGTGCATGTCATATAATAATTACTGAAGAAGCTTGAATGACTTTTATGTATTGATGTGTTGTTTTATTATTTTGCTAGAGCTGAGGAGTTGGAAGCTGCATTGATGGAGATGGTCAAGCAGGATAATAGACGTGCTTTAAGCGCCAAGGTAGTTTTCAAGGACACTCTTAAATATAAAATAAGGAACAATATTGAGTTATTAATTCCATTTAGTGTCAACACGGTCGTGTATGCTGAGATGCTACTATTTTCTTTCCCAAAATGACAAGTGTTGGGTGTTGGCCATGTAATGACCTTGTGAAAACCATCATGTGCTAGTGACCAGTATTCTACAATTAAACTTTCCCACTGTTATTCTGTTTAAATTGGTTGTGCAGGTCATATTTTGTACCTCATTTAGAATCCACATCTCCAGCCCTTGCTACTCCTGGAATAGTCTATGCAATTGCTGGTTGGTACAGTTTATACATCCTATGCACTAATCTAGCAACAATGTCATTCATTTTGTAGGTTGAGGAACTAGAACAGAAGGTAATAGAACTGAGAGAATCTATTGCAGACAAAAAGGAAGAAGAGAAGGTCATGCTCCAGGTGATATTGTTGTTCTTTCTGAACTTAACACTGCAGTATCAGGATGTTGTTATGTGCACGTGAAGAGTGAGATATTGCCGTAGGTTCTGATGAGGATGGAGCATGAGCAAAAGCTGACAGAAGATGCTCGTTTGTTAGCGGAGCAAGATGCTGCTGCTCAGAAATATGAAGCCCACATGCTTCAGGTGCTAACTTGCACTTGAAATTACTTAGCTATATGTTTCTGAGCTTTATGTGAGAAATTTCTCATCGTCTTTTCTTTTTTATCGTCTTTATTAGTATTATGATAATTATTTCAAAAAAATTAATGTGAAGATACTGAAATATAAGTTTGAATAATCCCAAAATGCACTAGTCTAAATATCTCTAGCTGACGGTAACACACTATATATAGTTGGATTTTACTCGCCAGGAGTTTATTGCGAGAAATTTCGGTTGGTGCTTGCAAATTCTATCAACTGCCTTCACGATGGTTTGGATTTTAGTTGGATTCTGAATATTTGATTTGTTTAGCAAACGAGTTTAAATCATGTGCTATAAATTGTATATGTTAGGAAAAATTTGAAGAGGCTCAGGCTGCACTTAGACAGATGGAGAAAAGGGCTGTAATGGCAGAGTCAACGCTGGAGGCCACAATACAATGTCAATCAGGTCAACCCAAAACACAAGAATCTCCATCTTCACCAAGGTATCATTGCAAAACCGACCTATGTATTAACTGTTTTCATCCTCATTTTTCATCCATCTCCGGCTGTAATATTAACTTTTTCTTTAAGCATGATCAAAGCTCCTACAACTTTGGGCCACTTTAAGAATTGCCTTTTGTGATGCCTCCACCAGGAAAGCAGGCTTGCTCTCATTTGGACTGGTGGGTTGGCTTGACAAGAAAAAGGTGAGCAACATTTTTTTGTTTGCTTGTCTTCATGTTATTGATCTAAGAAACCATATTTTAATTATAAAGATAACATCTGATCCAAAATGTAACTTGCTTTTTTATATTGTTTGCTGGCATCAGGGAAAGCCAGAAGAGACGATTGAAAGTGGAACGACTGGTGTTGGACCAAAAACCTCTCAAATGAATGGCCTTGAGAAGTCAGATAAATAGAGCACTTGACCCCCCTCACCATCAATCAATCTCTCTACATTAAAACATTTTGTATACCCTCCTCTGTATTGAGAATCCATGTCAGACCTTTTCTCTCTCCTTTTTTTTTGTTCAAATACAGAAAGAGTGTGGGGTCCTAAACCCTTTTACTGTATCTAATCCCCAATCCAGAAGTAGTGAGAAGCAATGAATGCTTCTACTGGCTACTGCAAAATGTATCATCATGCATCATAATCACGTCGAAATCCAAAAAGGGAAAAAAGCTCATTTTTTATTTGTCATTTATGGTTCATGCTGTGGACAATCACTGCTCAATCATTTCTCTCTAATCTGGTAGATCTTTGTTTTGAGTTCAATTATTTTGTGCCTGATTTTTTTTGATCCCTTAATGAGAATATCTTTAATCATCTTCTGTGTTAGATTTTGATGAAACGGGATAAGAATAAGAAAAGACAAGCTAAGAGGGTAATAATAGGAACACTTTTTCTTCTTCTTTTTTGTATTTAGTAAACATATTTTTCACAAGCTAAGCTAAGAGGGTAATAATTAGAACAACACTTTTTCTTCTTTTTTGTATTCAGTAAAAAAAAAGTTAAAATCTCATAAATTTGGAGTTCCATATTTAACTA
Source organism: Thalia dealbata (assembly GCA_030544415.1). Lineage (NCBI taxonomy): Eukaryota > Viridiplantae > Streptophyta > Magnoliopsida > Zingiberales > Marantaceae > Thalia > Thalia dealbata. The sequence goes on along the minus strand of CM060457.1, from coordinate 29,238,365 downwards.
TCAGCAGTTGTTACTGATACTACCTCTCAACTCTCATCAAATGTCAATGAAGTTTTATTTTTATTTTTACTATTTCTAGATTTTCAAATTTTAAATGCAACATAATTAGTGAATTAAAGAGGTGAGTCTGACTCAGCTGAACTATATTTGCCTCTTTATATTTATTTAATCATAACATTAAAAATATGATACATGAGGTAGGTGTATACATACGATACAAGCAGTCACAGAACCTGAAGAAGCATCAAGGGGGGAGCCAATAACATATTGAAAATTACACCAAAAAAGAAAGAAGAAGAAGAAGAAAAAGGTAAGTCCACCTCTCCACCTCCCTCCAAAAATTTGTCCCTCAAGCATACAAAATTGTTCTTCCTAATAAGAAGAGCTCACAGTTAAGCTTTGAGCAGTTGCAGCAGCAGCAGCAGCATCGATCATGGCCGACACAGACATGTTCATCTTTTACTTCCCTAATATTACGCCGCACAAAAGGGGTGCGTGTGGCGGCCTACTACCAGGTCGATCACAGAGAGAGAGAGAGAGAGCAACCCACATGTCGTCGTTTACTCGCAGAAGAAGATTAAGAATCAAACATTCTCCAGAGGAGTCTCCACTGCTTCTTGGCTTCTTCCCGACGTCTCCTCGAGTCGGGGCTCGTCCGCCCGCGTCGGCGGCGGCGGCGGCGGAAGCGGGGTGCCGTTGATGAGGAGCTTCTGGCCGCAGGTGGACTGCGAAGCGAGGTAGCTCAGCGCCGTCACGATGTCGCCCGCCGTCGGCCTCATGCTCGGCTGCTCCTGCACGCACATTGCCGCAATGGCGAGCGCCTGGTACATGCCCCGTGTCGGGTACTGCCCTTGAAGCTTCGGATCAACCATCAGCGGAAACTTCTTCCTGTCTTTGAACAACGGCCGCGCCTGCAACCCAAAAGCAAGCAAACGTTGATTGATCTAACACGAGAGTGAAGGATTGAACTAAAGGTTCAGTCTGTTTGCATGCAGACCAAGAAGTCAAAAGCGCGAGCATTAGAGGAGGAACTCACCCATGAAACAATATTTCGCTCTCCTGGAGGTCTGGAATCATCAATGGCTCTTCTTCCCGAGATGATCTCTAAAAGAACGACTCCAAAGCTAAACACGTCTGATTTCAGTGTCAACTGCCCGGTCTTGGCGTATTCTGGCGCACAGTAACCGTAAGTGCCCATCACTCTGGTCGATACATGCGTTTTATCACCAACAGGAGCAAGCTTGGCCAAGCCAAAATCTGATAACTTAGGATGGTACCCCTCACCAAGCAGGATGTTGGAGCATTTGAGATCTCGATAGATCACAGGAGGATTAGCCTTGTCATGCAGATACTCCAATCCTCTTGCTGCACCACAGGCTATTTTCATTCTGGTGTACCAGTCAAGCGGCTTCTTAGCTGGTGGAAGGTCTGCAGCAGCAATCACATGAGCAGATAACTACGTATATTCACGAGTGTTTTTATCAGCAATTTGATGAATACATATCTGTGTTGAGAAGAATACCGTGAATATGCCCTTCCAAAGATCCTAATGACATGTATTCATAAACCAAAAGCCTCTGGTCTCCATCAGCACAAGAGCCAATGAGGTTCACAAGGTTGGGGTGGTTTAGCAGACTCAACACTAGAACCTCAACAAGGAATTCCCTGTTCCCTTGACTGCCACTGTGATCTAGCTGCTTTATAGCCACATCCTACAAAAAGGAAAAGTTAAACCTTACCAACTTGATGCAGGGGAATCATGCATAACCAAAATGAAGATTTACAGAAAAAGAAAAAAAAAGGACCTCGTCTTTCTTTACTCTTTCCTCAGTAGTGGAGGATCAAGGTCAGACTAATACAACAAAGTTATGGGAAGAGAAAATGTTTGATTATTTTGAAAGAGAGACAAAAAAACCGTTGAGATTTTGAGATGTTTACAAATGTTAAAGCTGTTATTTCAAACAAAGAGAAAAAGACAGGTTTGCAGGATGGACAATGGCAGAAAAAAGGATAGTGACAATGGCTATAGATCTCTTGCATAAGGAAACTTAAACTAACCTTGTTGATGCTGGCCAACCTGCCTTTGTAAACTCGGCCAAATCCTCCTCCTCCTAACAGGGAATCAACTCTAAAATTCCTAGTTGCCAGAGCCAGCTGATTGTATGTGAATGTCTGAGCAGCCGATGGTTGAACACTGCCCACTTGAGCTTTCTTCTCATTCTCTGATTTTTGTTTCTTCAACTCCATCGAGGATTTTTCTTTTGGCCTATCTGCCATAAACCGAGAAAGCAAATGTTCCAAGATCATATAGGAAAACACAGGTTGGTCAAGTGCCAACATTGTGCTTGAGAATACCGAAAAAAAAAGGTTATGGTCGATCTCGTTATTGGAATAAGTGACATAAATAAAGAAGGGGTCCTCCAGAACACAGGTAGGAAACCTTTGTGTTAGAATATGTATACACATACGTGAAGATTATACCGTGGATACAGATGCTGTATATCCATTCAATTTAGCATAGAAAAATGTTATTTGCAGTGAAAAAGTGGAAAACAAGAGAAAGGTGGAGGAGAGGGGATGGAAGTCAATAAGATGTTATCTTCCCTTGTTTAGCTAGATTGGGAGAAAAAAAGGAACTCAAGTTTCTTTCCTTCTTCCACTTCAATCAAAAGGGAGGATTCAGGGTTTCATCCAATGGCTTCCTTCTCTTCTCCCCACTTCTCTCCTACAGTCATAGTCCTATCTAAACAAGCGAACTCTTATTAGTTCTAGTCTTCTTCTTCTTCTTCTTCTTTTTGATTCTCCTCCTCTCCACCTCTCTCTCTCTCTCTCTCTCCTGTTCAATGACAAAACACCAAATATCTCTGCCCTGGAATCACTATAAAATGCAGAACTTTCATGAAGGAACTGGAATAGTAGCCAACATTTTTTTGAAAAAAAGAACAAACAGTATCCTTACATATATTACTACGAATAATGTGCTGCGAGAAAGAGGAGAGACCCAGCAAATAACCAAAGGGCAGGATGTCCCCCAATCATCGACAATGAAATCATACATACAAATCCAAACTTTCACGTAAAAACTGGAAGAACAAACAACCAGCCAAATAAAAAAAAAATCACACTTTTAGAAAAAAGAACAAAAAAGTATCCACCGATGCATGACTGATCGATTCACCGCTTCGCAGATCAAAATCCGATTTTGATGCATCCGACAAAGACCAATCATTTTAAGGGAAACAGCGAAATCACAATCACCACATTTCACAGACTCGATCGATCGATCGATCGGTCGGTGACTTATGATAAAAGGAACAAAAGAACGAGAGACCAAAAAGAAAAAACAAAGAGGGCGGCGATCCATGAATGTTACCTGACGGAGGAGTAGGAGGTGGTATGATCTTCTTATCGTCGACGATGGGCTCTCTGACGCAGGAGAAGCAGCTGCCCATCCTTGCCCCTCCGAATGCTCCCTTCATCTCTCCTTTCTCGTTCTTTTGCCTCCTCCTCGTCCGCGGATGAACGAAGCGAGAGAGAAAGAGGAGAAAAGGAGTGAAAGCAGGGGGAGAGACAATTAATAATAAAAATAGACAATCGAAGAAGAAGAAGAAGAAGAAAAGAGGAGGAAGGAGAAGAAAGAAAAAGAAGAAGGAAGGGGTCTTCGTCTTCTATTTAACCTTCATATCTCATACTTACAACTCCAATAACAAACACTTGTCCTCTTCCCACCTGCTGCATTTGCCGTTTTTTATGCACGTATTTCCTGTGAAAAGAACGTCTACGTCTTTTCCTTCTTCCTTCCTTAGCTTTCTCTAAGGGAGGAAAAAAAAAACACTTCCTTTTATGCTTTGATGCTTTTTTTTTTCCTTCTTAAAAAAAGAAAAATTAATTGTACACCGTTATGCATTTTATTGTTAGAAGTGAAAAATGCTTAACCGTTAATAACTAATTGTTAAAGTAAAAAAAAAAAAAAAAAAAAACTTCATCGAGTGTATTGATTAAGTTTATGCTCTATTATTATTATAAAATTTATTTTTTTTATTATAGAACTTTACTCACATATACATAAAGTACTAGTACTGGGTTGAATACTTACTTCCTAAAAAAAACTTTACTCATATATATTAAAGTCATAAACTCTATTTTTTATTTTAATAAATATTAAATCCGCCATCACTTTATATATTACTTCTATATTATTTTTAATTGTATATTATTTTATGTTATTTACTTCTATATTATTTTTTAATTTAGTAAATACTAAACCGATAACTTTTATTTATATATTATTTTTAAATTTAATAAGTATTTAACTCATAATTTTTATATACTCTTATTAGATAAATGGATACTGTATATACTATTTATAAATTATCTTAATCATTATAACTTTTTAAAAAAATAAAAAAATTTATTTATTATTATTATTTTAAAAATTCTCATGGAATATCACTTATACATTATTTTATATACTATTTTTAAATTTATTTTTATTCACATGTTATCTTAATAATTATTAATTTTTATATCTTAAATACATGCATTTGTAGTTAAAACAATTAGGTTGTATTCAAAAAATTCGTGAGTTCAATGTTCAAAATATTCACCAAGTAATAATTAATTATTAATTAATATTTATGACGATCTAATTATTAATAATTAATAAATCATTAACGTTTTAGTGATTTGATTTATTTTTATAACTATGTACTCGGAAAATAAAGTTTGGGGGCATGATGATAATTTAAAAAATATTTGACATCAAGTTCACTGATCCAAAAAAAGGAAACATTAACCAAAAATAATGTCCAACCATTTTTAGGAATATTAAGAACAGTCGAAAGAAATCACCTGGAAAAATATAAATATATTAAAATTGAAAAATTGACAATCTTAATGGATGGATTTGATATATATTCTTTTTTTTCTTCTGTCAGTTAGTATGGGAATTTTTTAAAAAAATCATTAACCATGTGAGAGGGATGTGTGCTACTTGGTGTTCTTCCCTGTCGACCTGCTTTGCACACAAGCAACAGATGGATATTAGCAAGCAATTAATGAAATATAAAACAGAACAGGTAAGATTCCTTGATATCTTCTCATGTATTCTTTTTTAACTTCTAGTCGGTGATGATGCTGCTTCCAAGGAACACAGTCAAACCTTCATTTATTAGTAGATCTTTTATCCAAGACAACATGATCCTTCCACATGTTAAGATGTTTACCACCTTACTATTCTCGACTTCTGAAGTCCAGCCAGTGGACAGAATAATTAGAAAATGAAAAAAGAAACGATTACTTACTTTTGTTGTGCCCATGGATTACTCTGGATGGAACAGGAAGCTGTAGGCATCTATTGATATAAAATCGAAGTATTAACTGGCATTCTGGATGAATCATTCTTTTGATTGAGAATCCCCAAATGAAAAGTATATAAATGCAACAAGAAAGCTAAAAGAGGCATTTTGTATGTTTTTGATATAATAGCATTTCCACTGCTAAACTTTCAGGCAGACTTTATATGATGGCTGAACCAGAAACTTCAAATATGGAACTGGACCTGTGTATCAACTTTTTTCACAAATTTAAGCAACAGGGGAATCAGTTAAAATATGTATGATATCATCACCGGATGCTGAAATGACCCTGGTAAACTTAGGGTTGAGAGGAAGCAGCACTTCATTCAACCGATATGTAAGCATGCTAGCTTGTGATATTTTTGACAACATGAACTGGAATTCTATATTATAGTTCTTAAATTTCATGATCCATTCCCTCCACTCTCAAGTGCAAAATCATCCGTGTAAATGTTAACAACTTGTACAGATAGCAGAATCCTTTGTATTCGCACAACATAAACTAAGTCATTCATCAAGTAATCACTTCACATCAAGATAATTACAATGGTCTACTAAGGAACTTACATGATCAGATGACCACACTCATTAGAGGCACAATTATAAGGAGTGCCTGTCTGCATCTCCTCTAGTTTGTTCATGCACAGACTTCCGTGCAAATTGTCCATGTACACGCGGTCGCTTCTCCGCCAGTAGCTTCCTGCTCTGATAGCGAACCTGAAATTCCAAATCCAGAAAAGCCATACTTACATCCGTATCATCCATGTATAATCCGTCAATAAATGAATCAACTGTTGTCAAAGTACAAGCAAGAAAAGCTTAAAAATTTCTCAAAGATTTAGATTACAGAGTATCTATTTATCCTGCAACTCTACAATGCACGTAGGCAGCAGCAGCATTAAACATCCACAGAAGCTTGTCTCTATTTAACCAATAGAAAAAGAAATAGACAAAAGCAACCCACTAAAAGGAATAGCCAAAGTTTCAGAAAAATGTATGCAATGGCCAACCTCGATGAACTAGCTAACAACCTCCAAAGTCAATGTATAATTCAATCGTGTAATGTTTTTGGCAATGATCCTTCACAATACGGACAGATAGAGGTATCCGCCACGAAGATACTTCTTGTTTTAATTTGCTTGATTCCTGATATTCTCAGCATGATGATGCACCAAAGCTGCAATGAATCCCTTGAGGGCATACATTAACCTTACTCTGCTCTAGATCATCTAAAATGCAGGCTTATGAAGGTATACGTACCCATTGTTTAAATAAAGCTATACCTATCTTCGATCTTCGACTAGACTAGAATAATGCTAGCATTATGCCGGGTACCAACACATGATTATATACTCATTCATCGTACTTTTTCTAATTTTGTAGAATAATTGTGAGCTGGGTTGTACACAGCAATGCCAAGTAGTGCTGACACAGTCCATTTAGTTATATATTGGACGACACCATGCTGGTTTGAGCGTAGAGAGCATATCAACCAATTTGAATCAACAGTGATCCTCTCCGGAACTAGTATTTACCACAAGGACCTGATTGGTAAAGATGGTACTTTTCTTGGTTCAAAATTCAAATAATCGTGCATGACTTCAAAAGAAACTCAACTACATCATTATCAAGCAACCTACCTTTTTTCCATAGTTCCTTTCTTTCCTTTTCTCACGAAATTTCTTCAAAGCAGCTTCTCTATGAGTTAAGGGGCTTTGATCTGTTCCGCTACCACTACTACTCCTGCTGCCATTTCCACTTCCACAACTACTCTGTTCAGCAATAGCATTAGCACTCTCTCTTTTTGATCCCCCAGTTTGGATACCACTGTTGTTCTCGTTATTCCCATTGCTACCAGGATTACTTCCATTTACGCAACAATTTGCAGCATGGCCCCCAAATGGGCCATTAAATACATTGGACGAGCCACACTGTGGCGATTCTTCTGCCTTACTTATAAGTGTTAAGTCATTCTGATCTGCTGTTGGTTGCTGAATATCGTGAACATAGTGGTAAGAGTGAGGATTGTTGTGATGAACATGATGATGTTGGGAAGGGGCTTCCGGTAGGATCTCCTTTCCTTCTCCAGCAGCTGCAGCTGCTGTCAGATTTTCCACACTCCTTTGCAAATGATCCTCGTTTTCCAATGTTCTTAACTTCACTGAACAGGAAGCTGACCTGTGGATACATTTGACTGTTGATTTAGAGCCTGTCTTTTCTTTCATTCCTAGTGGTTTTCTGAAGGTATTTTTGGCAGTGGATGCCATGTAATTGTTGTTACTGCTTCCATTTGAACCTTGTTTCAGAGGAGCTGTGTTTAACATAATATTGCATGTAAACTCTGTCTTAATTGCTTCTAAACTGTTTTCAAGTGGAGAGCAGATTTGCCGGTACCCAATTTGAGGTTGATTAGAAGCTTCAGATTTGTCATACCTTACAAAATATTGAACCAGTTAGCGTTCTGCTGCAAACTACTGAGAAAAATAGAATTTTGAAATGGTTAAGTTCTTGCACCTTGAAAATGCAGAAAAATCTAAGCGTCTTAGAACATTACGTTCATCTTGAGTTGACGTTCTGGTATCACCAATTGATCTCAATCTCTTCAAGCTCAACTCAATGGATGCCGAATCTGATATGGTGTAGTTAACCTTACCTTGGTCTAGCGATGCCTTGGATAAGCCACTAGGAGCCTGAATAACTCTAGATACAACTTGAGAATCAAGGCTACTGGCAATTGCACCGATGAGATTAGCAGCTTGAGCACTAGCCTCGTTTAATATGTTGGTGCCAAGAGTGCTCAAACAGAGCTCATTCTTGGACCTCTTTTCAGGCAATCTGTATACTTCTGTGACTGTTTGCCTTGTAAAATCCTGCTCGGTTATAGGGGCTTCATATTGCTTTTCCAAATTCTTGCATCCTCCAGTTAACAAGCCATTCCCAATGCAATCATATAGAGAAAAAATTAAAATTCACAAGAACAGTCATTGGACATGTGCAATGAATTAATTACTTTAACATTAGCTTACCAGAAAGATCCTTTGTGTCCTGCTTCTCTCCATTGGCAGATGTAGGAACGTGATCTTTGCAAAGGATATCATTTGTTGCATGAATGACTAGTGCACAAGTACTATCAAGTGGATCAGCTAACTGGTCTGAGGAAGACATAGGTTGAGGGCTGCTAACTTCAGCAGCACGTTTTGTCCATGAACTCTGTTAGTTGAAGTTAAAAATTTTCAACCATGGACAGATGCATAACCATTTGTTATTGAAAGTAACATGAGCATGATGCAAGATAAAAGATAATAATGAAAAACCTTTCTTCTTAAGCTTCTGGACTGTCCATCAGTTTCTGAATCAAGTTTCAGAAGTTTCAGATGGGCTACCGGGCTTGAAACCAAAATGAAACCTTGATTGACATGCTAGACATGCAAGATATTTTTTTCCTGTAACTTCTTTACAAGACAACGATTTGAAGTTTGCAAGCCATCTCTATGGTAAGTTCTTATGAAGCAAAATAAGGGATGGTATTTAGTTATTAAATAGAGAATATCTAGGTTGATGTTCTACTGGGGTTAAATGACAAAACTATTATGTTTAAAAAGACCGTATGCTTCCTAACAATGTCGAGGATGCAGCAGCAGCAGACAACTAAGAAAACACCAGCATTTATTATTTCATATAGGCTTGTGCCTTCATATTGGAAAAGAAGAAAGAGGTCAACTGGTAGTCGAAGGTGAAGGTGAACCTGAGTTCCACTACCATTCTCGCTGCTGTCTCCTGCATTCAAATCTAGACCTGCAGTCTCATCATCGTTTCTCCCAATACTATTTTCAGAGTCATCCAAGCTCTTTGACTTCACTGATTTTTGAGTTTGGGTACCACTTTCACTTCCACTACCACTACCGCTGGACTGAGGAAGTAAAATTAGTGGAATCAGAAGAAAAACAAAAGAGGGTCAAGTTAACTAAATATAGAAACAATAAATGAGAACAAACAAGAAGCTTATGTATTGAAATTCTATAAAAAGAATAAGCCAACATTGAAGGGGCTGACCAATGAAGACTGGTGGTATCTGTAACAGCGACAGCCAAATATGACTCATCTTGGTACATGTTATACTAAAAGGAACTTGACATTTACAGTTAAGGTAGTAACTTACACTGTGGCATCGTCTCCACACATGCTGCCAAAGATTTTTAAGCTCATTCTTTCGAATAGGCTTCACTAAGAAGTCAACTGCACCTTTAGACAGGCACTTAAAGACTGTACCCATAGAATCATGTGACGACATCACTGCACAGCAGATCAATTTATTGAAACCATTAACAGTAACAAACGTAACTATTCTTACAAAGGCATCGAACGATTCTAGAGTACTAAAACTCACTAATCACAGGAATGCTCTTGCAAGTTATATGGCTCATAATCTTGGTTAGAAGACCAATTCCATTTAAACCAGGCATGATAACCTCAGTCAGGACAAGATCAATATGATTAGTTAGATCTCGTAATATTCTCCATGCTTGCAGACCATTTGCAACAGCAGTAACTGCCAAAAATGAAGGAAAAAAATCACCAACTGGTCCATTGTATAAACGCATTGTTAACGAATAATAGCCATTCAAGCCTAAATTAGATGTGAGTTTCTCCTTTGATATTTACAGCTCTCATTATGAAAGTTCTATGGATGTTATGAGCACCTTGTGCAGGGGCAATACCTAATAATTGTAACCAATTTTTGTACTCTGTAAGTGTATCAAAGCTCTAGACCAAACTAGTATCTATGATACAGGAATAGTTAGATATAATCTAGAAATTCAGAACAGTAAATAGAAAGGCTAGCTTACCTAAATGGAATATCAAGGTATAAGATCAGAAGTTGAAAAAGAGTTGACCTATTCATTGTATACCCTGCGACAGAAATAATAGATGATATGCTACCTTCATAACTGCAATTGCGAAGCAATGCACTGACGACATGGCGGGTGGAATCATCATTCTCCACAAGTAAAACCTTAAGTGTTCTAACTGGAAGAAACCTCTCCCAGAGGATAATCTGCCCAGGTGGCTGTGGCTGCTGATTACGGGGGCCAAAAGGCTGCTGTGCAAGTGGTGCGGCATCCCTTGCCTGGCTATCTTTTAAATTTGTTGGGGCGTCCTGGATTGCAGAGCCATTTTCTTCACAGAGAAGTTTACCTTCTCCAGCAACAACTCCAACAGCTTTCCTGTGCTCGTTCTGATCCTGATGGCCACTTCCAGGCAGATCATCATTCCTAGTCCCTTCCGGGCCGATTAGCTGGGCACCTCCCATAAAATGAACCAAGAGGTATTGACACTGCTATTAGGTAGGGTAATGGTGTGCTCTCGATTTTCCGGCAATAAAATGTACACATTTCACGCTCTTCCCAGCAATCAAAGAGCTTCTACTCCGCCAAAACTTACAGATGTCTGAAATTTCCAGAAAATGACGGGAATAAGAACCATCTTCACTGAACCCAGAAGAGCAGAAATATTTCACAAAACTACGCAATCCACTAAAACAAAACACGAACTAAAACATAAAACTCCACAAAGATACTTCCAATAATTAAGAACAATAACCATCCCATCAATCCCTATTAAGCAACCCTAGATAACAATCAAAGGTAGCACCAACACAAACACCCAGCAGCTACACGCATAGCAAGAATCAAGCGAGGCGAAAGCCGCCATGAGCATGATATCCAGGAGAGTCTACCAAACTTCCATAGTCAACATGATTTCCACAGAATTCCGCCCAAAAGAAAAAAGGTGTCAGATTTTAGGTACCTCCGCCATCGATCAAAATCGGCGAGCCCTCAGGAAGCCATTCTCGGACATCGTATCCATTCTGGACTTACTTTGAAGTCCCAGAAAGAAAGGGCCACAAGAAGAAGCAGAGAAGGGGGAAAAAAGGAAGAGTTAGATTTGGTTACTCTTGAGAAATCAAAATCTGCGGACCCCTTCTTCCTCCTCCTCCTCCTCCTCCTCCTCGTCCTCCTCCTCCTCCACGGCCGGAGGGGAAGGCGCCCCTACGGCGGTGAGCTTTCGGCAATGGCGGACGCTGCGCGTTGGGCTTGACGAAGGCATCGACCGGGTCGCGGCCGTCACGGTGGGATATCGGCGTCATCCGTTGCCACGTGGACGAAGTGGAGGCGGGCGACGAGCCACTTCTGCCACGTGGAGAACTGGAGTCCTAGCTGTCACCACCCACGAACGAGATCAAGAGCCGAGCTCTCAAATCAGCCACGTCGGACGATGCGGAGCCACGCGGCGTCCGCTTACCGCCGCCGCGGGATGGAGCGAGCGAAGCGAAGGGCGAGTCCGAGTTGCCAGCGAAGTGATGGCGGTAAGCGATACCGGGGCGTGCGGAGACCAACAACGGAGGGGGAGGAATAAATATCATAACGTCAGGTTAACGGTGTTAATGAATGGAAAGTTAGAAAAAACTTTTCGGAAACACCCTTAAATTAAATCATAATTTACAGATTAATCACTAATGGAGCTTTTTTTTTCAACGAAGTGAAATCTTATCGACAGCCTGGTTATTTATTTTAATTTTTTACTTAAAATTTTAATTGTTTAAATTAAAAATTCTAAGATTACTGATATGTATTTAAAAAATAAACAAACCAATCTTAATTTAATCTAATTAAAAATATTTTATTCACAGTAAAAAATATTACAATATAATTATAATATTAAGTTATAGTTATAACTTATTTAATAATATCATCAACTAACTTTTTAGAAAGCATATTTAAAATATCATAATTATGTTATACTATAAGTTATAATGAGTAAATACATTAAGAAAAAATATACTATTGCATGAACTAGTACATCAATAATACTCTAAGTTAAGTATAGTATAAGAGAATCTATAATTTATATTTTTTTAATATAGTAAAGATTATTATTTTAATATGTTAAAAGTAAGATTTGATTTATTACTTAAACAACTTTTAATTTTTCTTCTTCCAAATATAATATATAAGTTCTACCATTATTGCTATCTGTATTAACTGTTATTTTCATATCATCCTTTTAGTTATTCTTATAATTATATTAATTGTATTTTTCTATGTAGTTTGTATCATATTTTCATTCCATTACCACTTCATATAGTCTTACCATAACTATATTCATTATATATATATAAATGTGAAGGTTTCTACTATAACTATATACATTAAATAAATATGTAGGTTTTTCTTGCAACCAAAATAAAAATTTAATCATACAGGTGCCTATTTGCATAGTTTAATCAAACATAATTTAAAAACTACCAAAATAAAAATTATAAAAAAATTTGGTAATGAAAAATATAAGGGAATAATTTTGAAAGAGATAAAAAAAAATTGAGGATCTGATTAATATAACATCAAAATTACAGGGGGGCAAAAGGAAATTGATCCATACTTTCAAATAACAACATTTAGAAATTGTGGTGCTCGCAACGGCCACACTCAAACGAAATCGCAGCTGCGGTCGTCCTCCAATCCCTAATGGCGATGCCTCTGCGAGCCATTCCTCCGGCGAGCGCCATCTTTGCCGACGACAAGGGAGCGCGCAGCTTCTCCGCCGCTTTCGCTGCGAGGAGGAGCTCTGACTGCAGCCAAACCCTTGGCCGCTTCTCTCGCCCCAAGCAAGGCACCAGGTGCTCCCGCTTCCTCCCCACTCTCCGCGCAGCGTCCGATCCCGTCGGTATCATCCCACTACCTCCTCTGTGTTTCTTCTTCCAATTATTAATCATTGATCTCGATCCACTGCAATCGAAGGGATTGGTTATTACGATGCCGCTCAATTGATTCGTGGTTTCAGTTTGTTGTTGCATTTTTCGCTTTGTAGGAGGATGATTCGTGAAGAACGTAAATTTATTCTGAGGAAATAGTTGATAGATTTATGCAAGCAAGTCATTTAATTGAATTTAACTAAGTGGTTTTATTTGGAAAAAACCGTCGCCGAACTTAAATTAGATCGTGAGAGATGAGATATAATAATTGTAAATCGAGGACTATTTTTACTGTCTCCTTGTTATACCTTCTGGGTTTAAGAGATATGTCATTAACAGGTAGTACATCAGCTTCGGCTGTCAGTTCTGAAGGCCTTGCAGGTTCCCTGGAATCCGTAGAAGTCTTTGATATCACTGGCAGAGCTATTCGCCTAACCGATCTGTGGAGAGAGAGGAAAGCCGTAGTTGCGTTTGCACGTCATTTTGGGTAATATTTTACTCCAAAGCGCATTCAGTTCCTTCTGAAATCAAGGACGTTCCGGAATGATTTGTAATTAACTTATGTGTCTTCAGATGTATTTTTTGTCGGAAACGAGCTGACCTTCTTGCTGCTAAAAAGGTACGTAAAAGTCTCCTGGAGCAGAAATCCCATATTCTGTAACGCAAACGATGCGTGGTTTGATGTATTTAAGTGTAACTTGCATTTTTTCAAATTAAAGATGAGATAATATCTAGGTATTTGATTTAGTTGATGCTGGAAAGCTGTATTGGTTTTTATTGCTTGATGGTCATATTATCACTACTCACCTATAGCTCACACACTGCTTAGCGAATATTGTTTGTCATTTTTCAAGCTGAAGTTCATCCTATGTAAATTGGCAAGATCCATAAATATCAACCTTCCCTATAACTTGTGTTGTGGCTGCTATTTCTAGGAGTTGATGGATGAAGCTGGGGTTGCACTTGTTTTGATCGGACCTGGTAGTACTGAACAGGTATGCCAATTATTAATGCCAAGGCAGATTAGTTTTTGACTTAGCATAATTTTATAGTAAACAACTCAACTGTTTACCGATCATTATGCTGTTAATAAGCAAAACCAACATGGGAAACATTGTGCGAATCTTTTGCCAATCACCCTTAACTGGACTAGGTACTGTTTGTAAAAGACCGTGTCTAGAACCAATTGAAAATACTGTGTTTATCTGTTTTCGCTAATATGGAGCATCCTTTAAGATCGATAGTTTTGAAGAGGCTGGTACAAGATGCACTTGCTACTTTCATTATAGGGATTTTTTTTGCATCTTTAAGCCGTTAATTTTTGTAGAATAAACAAGAGAAATTTTAGCGGTATCCATACATAGTGGTAACGTTACTATCTGCAAATATAAAATTTCTCTCTTTCTTCACTGTTTTTATCTATCATAAATATTTTGGTGCAGGCAAGGACATTCGTTGAGCAAACAAAATTCAAAGGAGGTATACTTCTGTTCATAGCTGGAAAGTCATCTTTTTTGTTAATAAACAAAGCTAGAGGAGAACACAGACCCTTTTTTTTTAAATTTATTGTTATGAGAAAGAAGGAACCATCCATTGATTAAATGAGGGCCAAAATGTATGTTCATATCACAAACAAAACAAGAATTATAAGATGAAAACTGAGAAAGAAGATGAGCAAGTTTGATGGATTTCTTTTTCACACTGTCCGTTACCAATAGCCTACCCTCTTTTCTAAATTATCACTCCTCAGATGCTTCCAAATTTTTAAGCTATTTTAACCGGAACAATTCATGATGGTTAGATACAAATGACGTTTGTTACCTGGAGGCGTTAGCACCCAGTTACTTGTCAGTTTGCTAATATCTATGGATTTGATTTTAACAATTGAAATGCCTTTATGCAGAAGTTTATGCAGATCCTACCCATTCATCATACGATGCACTTGAGTTTGCTTATGGGGTGTTATCAACGTTTTCACCATCTGTACGTTGCTAACATTCGGATGTTTTTCCTTTTCCTTTGTGATTCTTTGTGGAAATAACTCATTTATTATTTTTGTCATTGCAGGCTGGTATGAAAATTGTACAACTTTACATGGAAGGGTATAGACAGGATTGGGAGCTCTCATTTGAAAAGGATACTGTGGCAAGAGGTGGTTGGTATGTGTCAACGCAGAAAGAAGATTAAATCTTTTACCTGGTGCATTAGTAATCACTGGCTTTAAAATTTCTGTGCAATATGTGTGACATCCAAAAATAACCTGAGTCAAGTGAGATTATGCTACTTAACCTAGAATATTAATCTTGATTGTGTTCTTATAGGGCATAATAATAGGAGTTAGTAGATGAAAATAATTGGAGTTGTTTGTCTCATCATTGCACTTTTGACTGTTTTCTATCGATTGCATTCAAAAAGTTTGTTTGATTAAACTAGAAATAAACGAGGAAACCGGCATTTTATGATGCTCCTGCTAGTGTTTGAAACTACGTCTCTCTCTCTCTCTTTAGGCAACAAGGAGGCATCATGGTAGCAGGTCCTGGAGTGCAGAACATCTCCTACATCCACAGAGTTAGCATCTCCCCCTCTCCTGAATTTTTCTTTTGGAATTTGGTTATTGTTTATGTGATGATATCTACCGTTTTCTTGACCGTATGAAGAGGCATAAAACAAAACCAAACATAGTATGAGATTGAAGTTGATCGATGATACAAAAGCAAATTGCATCATTGTTCATTTATATCCTCATATTCTACAGTAGCCTTTTGACCTCATTAACTCATGTTTAAGCATCATCTCATCTCATTCTAGAACTAAAATTTCCTTTTAGCACAAGGGATTGTAAACCTTTGTTGGATATATTATATATGTTTGTCCATTAACAACTTTTCTTCACTTAATAGGACAAAGATGCCGGAGATGATCCTGATATTGAAGAAGTCATTAAAGCATGCTGCTCTTGAGAGATCGAGGTGATAAATTACCCGGATATTTTCATCCTATTGTATAGTTAATCTAACTAAATCTACTTATATGATAAAAAATCTCACCTCTAATTTTCTCACACATGTATAAGATGGCAATCAGTCATTGTCATGGTAAAAAAAAGAAAATTCACATCTAAAGCTAATAATATGCTGGTTCTTTTGGGCTAAAAAGCTAGTAAAAGTGGTAAAAATTGATAGCAAAGGTTGTGGGAAGTTTATTTCTTTAATATATTGAATTTATAACCTTATGTACAGAATTTTATCATTTTAACTAGATATGATGTAAATTTGATCTTGAATAGAATTATCACGATCTTAAATATAATTATTTTGTTAAGTATTAAATTTATAATCTTCTGTATATATTTATATCATTCTAATGAGTATTTATTATTTTAAAGTATATATTTTATGCACGAGTTAAGAAAGTTAGTTGTTTTTTAGAATTTAATGAGTCTTGAATCGAGATCTTATATTCTTATAATTTTTCGTATAGAGTTCAATTATTCTAATTATTGTTTACGAGTTAAAAAAAGCTAGATGAGATGGTAAAATTTGAAGCAGAGAAGGTGGGTTTAAGATTTATTAAATTAAAGTGGATACTTGTTACCAGTTGGTGTTGCAAAATGACCACGCTCCGTATAACAAATTTAATGGGCGTTGGGCTTTTGCTCAAATGAAGCCCGCCCACAGAGATGGAGAATGAACCCAATTGGAATTCACAAGGAAGCCCTAAGAAATCAGTAAGGAGCAGATCGTCGTCCTCTTCCCGCCCACCGCCGCTCTCGTCTCGCCGCCTGTCGCCCGATGTCGGAAAGGAAGCGGCGGCGCCCCGATGCGGCCACCCAGGCCGCCTCCACCTCATCGTCGGTGCCCGCAAAGAAGCCCCCCCGCCGGCAGGACTCCCACGCCCAAGGCCTGCGGAAGCAGCTGAAGCCCGACGCCGACATCCTCGCCTCCCTCCGCCAGATGTACGACGCCGCTCAATCCGCCGCCTCCTCCTCCAAGGCCCTCTCCCTCTCCGACCTCAACCTCTCCTCCGCCTGCCGCGAGGTCTCCGATTGCGACGCCGGCTCCGTGCAGGTCTCCATCGAGCGCGCCGTCCTCGCGGTCGCCCGCTCCATCCTCGCCGGACGCGGCTTCTCCTTCGACGTGCCCTCCCGCACCGCCTCCAACCAGCTCTACGTCCCCGAGCTCGACCGCATCGTCCTCCGCGACAAGTCCTCCTCCCGCCCCTTCGCCAACCTCTCCACCGTCCGGAAGGCCACCGTCACCGCCCGCGTCCTCTCCCTCGTCTACGCCGTGCTCCGCCGCGACATCCACGTCACCAAGCGCGACCTCTTCTACACCGACGTCAAGCTCTTCCAGGATCAGTCCCAGTCCGACGCCGTCCTCGACGACGTCTCCTGCATGCTCAGCTGCACCCGCTCCTCCCTCCACGTCGTCGCCTCCGAGAAGGGCGTCGTCGTCGGCCGTCTCGTCTTCACCGACGACGGCGACCGCATCGACTGCACCAAGATGGGCATCGGCGGCAAGGCCATTCCCCCCAACATCGACCGCGTCGGCAACCTGGAGAGCGACGCCCTCTTCATCCTCCTCGTCGAGAAAGATGCCGCCTTCATGCGGCTCGCCGAGGACCGCTTCTACAACCGTTTCCCCTGCATCATCGTCACTGCCAAGGGCCAGCCCGATGTCGCCACCAGGCTCTTCCTCAAGAGGATGAAGACTGAGCTGAAGCTGCCGGTGCTTGCACTGGTCGACAGTGATCCCTACGGCCTCAAGATCCTCTCCGTATACATGTGCGGTTCGAAGAACATGTCTTATGACAGCTCGAACTTGACGACGCCGGATATCAAATGGCTCGGGGTCCGGCCAAGCGACCTGGACAAGTACAAGGTGCCTGAGCAATGCCGGCTTCCCATGACGGAACAGGACATTAAGGCTGGGAAGGACTTGCTGGAGGAGGACTTCGTGAAGAGAAACGAAGGCTGGGTCAGGGAGCTCGAGATGATGGTCAAGACAAGGCAAAAGGCCGAAATCCAGGCTCTCAGTTCATTTGGCTTCCAATATCTCACTGAAGTTTATTTGCCGCTCAAGTTACAGCAGAGGGATTGGCTTTGAAATTGCTCTCTGGTAAGACATTTTCTCTGTCTCTAATGTTTCTTTTTGCTCCTTTTCGGATGTTAGATATATTAAAATCTGGTGACGCCCCCTTGGGATGTTATTAACTGGATCGGTAGTAATTGTTTAATAGGGTTTTTGAAGTCACCCTTTTCACTATAATCATTTACGACCTAATTATATTATATATGCATATGAGGTCATCTTAGGTCTCGAGGTATATGCATTTCCATAGTATATTTTATTTATGCATATGTTTACGACCTAATTCAATATCTCACTGAAGTTTATTTGCCGCTCAAGTTACAGCAGAGGGATTGGCTTTGAACTTGTTCTCTGGTAAGACATTTTCCCTCTGTCTCTAATGTTTCATTTTGCTCGTTTTCGGATGTTAGATCTATTAAAATCTTGGGATGTTATTAACTGGATCGATAGTAATTGTTTAATAGAGTTTTCGAAGTCACCTTTTTCACTATAATCATTTACGACCTAATTATATTATCTATGCATATTTCTTAGTATATTTCACGACGGCCCATATTTTAGCATGCTGATTCTTACAATGCAATTCATTTTATATAGAGATCCCATTGATTGATGCATGGCACATAAATCTCATGGTTTCTTTTCAAGCTGATCTAACTGCATTATCCTACCTTTTTTTTTTCCTTAAGTAGGATCATTCTTTATGATATGTTTGCTTCTGTTGGAGCCTTTTGAGTGACATCAAACTCTATAACTAAATATAAGGCACTGAATTGATTCTTATCCTCTTTGAAGTGAATGTGGAAACCTTTATATTATTCATCTATAGAAACAACTGTGATAAAAATGTTCTGCTGTGGTGATTGACGTCGTCTGATGTGAATTTGGACACTTATATTTTTAATTAGATTGCTAGTGATAAGTTAAAGGATGACAACCCTGAGGTTATGCTTATCTTAAGGTCCTAACTTCTAGTACTTTATGCATCTACAACGCTATTTTTCATATTGATGAAATCTAAGAATTTATAATCTGGGACCTCATCTCAAAGTACTCGCCTAGATAAGTGCAATATTATTTCTGGCTCGGCATATTTACTGATGTTTCATAAGTTTGAGATGTCTTCATGCAACTCTCATTTTACTCTCTACGTTGATGCATATCTCTAGCTTACTATGAATTCCTTTTACACCTGGAGAAACCAGAAGCAGGCAACATTCATGCTGCCAAATCTTTTCCATCTTGAAGATATTCCCAGTAGAAATAACTGTGATATGAATATTCCACTATGGTGATTGGCGTCGTCTGATGTGATTTTGGACACTTATATTTTTAATTAGATTGCTAGTGATAAGTTAAAGGATGACAACCCTAAGGCTATGCTTATCTTAAGGTCCTAACTTCTAGTACTTTATGCATCTACAACGCTATTTTTCATATTGATGAAATCTAAGAATTTATAATCTGGGACCTCATCTCAAAGTACTCGCCTAGATACGTGCAATATTATTTCTGGCTCGGCATATTTATTGATGTTTCATAAGTTTGAGATGTCTTCATGCAACTCTCATTTTACTCTCTACGTTGATGCATATCTCTAGCTTACTATGAATTCCTTTTACACCTGGAGAAACCAGAAGCAGGCAACATTCATGCTGCCAAATCTTTCCATCTTCAAGATATTCCCAGTAGAAATAACTGTGATATGAATGTTCCACTGTGGTGATTGGCGTCGTCTGATGTGATTTTGAACACTTTATATTTTTAATAGATTGCTAGTGATAAGTTAAAGGATGACAAGCCTAAGGTTATTGCTTATCTTAAGGTACTAATTTCTAGCACTTTATGCATCTACATCGCTATTTTTCATATTGATGAAATCTAAGAATTTCTAATCTGGGACCTCATCTAGAAGTACTCACTTGAATATGTGCAATATTATTTCTGGGTTGGCATATTTACTGATGCTTCATAAGCTTGAGATGTCTGCATGCAACTCTCATTTTACTCTGTAGGTTGATGCATATCTCTAGCTTACTATGAATTCCTTTTACATGCCTGGAGAAACCAGCAGCAGGCAACATTTCATGCTGCCAAATCTTTCCATCTTCAAGATGTTCCCTGCCTCCGCACTCCTACCAGTTCCCAGTTACCTAAATTAATGCCATCTAGTACTCTAATTTCCTGGTCATCCAGAGCTAGTGATCTTGTAATTATGTTAGACAACTACATTTGCTGCACCTGTACTAGGTAGATATCATGTGAAAAATCTTCCTGCTGCACTATTTTTCTTTTTTGTTGTTGTTTGTATTCCAGTGACGAGCAAAATATGAAGCCATTTTAACTTTTTTACATCCCTTGGTCAACTCATCCGTGCAATCATTTGAAGTTCCCTCATTCCTCCTCGAAAAACAAGTACTGGAAGAATAGAATAACAGCTGAGTCGAGCTCCAAGTTTTGCTTCATGGTCGAATGCAAGAATAATCCAGCTGAGTTGAGCTCCAAGTTTTGCTTCATGGTCGAGTGCAAGAATAATCCCCATCATTTTCCATGTTTTGAATTCTTAAAGAAATCAACATCATCATTACAAGTTGAAGCTTCTCTGGACATAAAGTATACAAGATTCAGTAAGTTTAAAAAAAGTTAGAAAACTTCTCTTTTTTGCTGATCACGGGCGATCGTTTTCAGACAGCTGCATTTGTTTTTTGGTATGCTTTGACTGCGTCTCAGTCATGTGCTTTATGTGACTCAATTTGGATCATGAGTCGAGCTCCAAGTTTTGCTTCATGGTCGAGGGCAGGAATAAGTCCCATCATTTTCCCTGTCTGGAATTCTTAAAGAAATCAACATCATCGTCACAAGTTGAAAACTTCTCTTTGCTGATCACTGGCCATCATTTTCAGACAGCTATACCTTTTTTTGGTCGTATGCTTTGATTGCGTCTCAATCATTCGTCCTCTTGGCCCATCGCCCATCAGTGCTTAATTTCTTCTTCCTTGGGGACGAGAAGAAAGAAAAAACTCCTTTATTTCTGGAAATTAAACCCCAGTGTCATATCCTAATGTTGGACCGTAGTATTATGGCCTCGCACGGTATGCCTTTTTGTTCTCGATTCCAATTTAATACTGATCGAGTTTGAATCAATTAATATAATCCATAGCTTTAAGTTGAATATTACTCTGGTCTAGAAAGAGATCTTGAGGACGTAGTAAGGAATGGATCAAACCTATAGCTCTAAAAGAATAAAAAAAACTTTTCATACTCAGTCTAAAGCTCAAAATTTTATCTGAAAAAAAGTTCATCTCATCGACCGGGTCAATCTGATGAACCAGTCCGCGTTTTCGAAGGCACCACCGACTCGGTCAAATCCAGCATTTTAGTAGGAGACTGAACGAGTCAAACGAGAACGAGGAATCGGTCAAAACGTTGAAGCAGGTGGAAGCTGCAGCTCATTTTTTGGATCATCAGCTCGCTTGTCGTCTCCTTCTTCTTCTCCTTCTCCTTCGGTCTTCTTCTTCTTCTTCCTTTTATGGTCAAAGAGACAAGGAGGACGTCTGTTTGATTCTTTTTGTCCTCCTTTTCACCAGCTGGAAAAATGAACACCAGTATGGATGTCCCCTATAAATTTTTTTCAGTAATACTATCCTCTTAAGTCTCTAACGTAAAAAAAATTAATATTATAAAAATCTAACTTCTGAGTTTTAAATCTTTGCATTTAGATTTAAATATTATAAAAATTTATCTTGATGTTATAGCTGAGAGGGTTAATACCATGATGCAATGATAGCCATATATTATATGTAACGTGTGGCGTAATGTCGTCGGAAAAGGTGCTGACAATATAAGTTTGAAGTACCAAAGAAATGAAGAATATCGAACAATGGAGAATAAGGAAAATATAACTTATATTCAAATATCGGTAAAACATTCAATACTGTTTGTTCAAAATCTGAAGGTCAGGCACTCAACTCTAATTTATAATATATTACATTCATTCTTAATATTCTTGGATCATTCATTGATCCTTCTTGAATCTCTCTTGAATTCTAAGGGACATAACACTTTATCTGAATTGTGTCATTTGGGTAAGTATCCATTCACATCATATTCACATTGTACTACGATGAGCCTCACTTTATTTATATGACTCCTTTTATATGGTAGATTCTGCACTTATCAT
The DNA here is from genome assembly GCA_030544415.1 of Thalia dealbata. Lineage (NCBI taxonomy): Eukaryota > Viridiplantae > Streptophyta > Magnoliopsida > Zingiberales > Marantaceae > Thalia > Thalia dealbata. The sequence goes on along the minus strand of CM060457.1, from coordinate 29,215,985 downwards.
CCTAATACTGCAGCTTACTTTGCCTAGGTACTATGGTGAGTCTCTAAAGTTTAGGATGTGCCTAGGCTCGAAGTGAGTATTTTCTTTTAAATTCTTATAATTTTTTTCTCAAAAATTGATAATCATCTCTCCGTATAAAATTATAATGATATTTTTATTTTATTTTATAATGATCCCTCTTTAATTATTTGATATTATAATAATTTTTTCTTATACTTGACTAATAATTATAAAAAAGATGGGTTAGTAATCACTACTATGATATTAAACTATTAGAAGACATTATAATATCAAAATCAATATAAAGTTACTATAATATAATATTAAAATTTAAAGGGGGAATAATTGGAAAAGATTATACTTAAATTTTTTTTTCCTACCGTAATTTTATCATTCCTTCTGGATGTGAGTGTGTGACTCAACACAAAGTCAAAAAAGATGGAGATTTATGTTAAGTGAGGAGGGGACAAATGTTTTTGTTTTTTTGTTTTGATGTTTTCAAACGCCAAAAAAAAGCGCTTGCGCTTTCGCTCACGTTGATTGCGATATTTGTTGTTTTGATGTTTTCAAACGCCAAAAAAAAAGCGCTTGCGCTTTCGCTCCCGTTGATTGCGATATTTGTTGCACGTATTTGCTACCTACCCAACGATGTTTCCGTTTTCCACAACCCGCATGTGCACCATTAAAATAACACCAAGTCTTCCTCTTCATCTGTGATTACGTGTTTGCTTGCGTGTATGAATTCTTCTTCCAGTTCTAGTAATCTTTATGCACGGATAAGTCCTCCTGTAAATTATAATTCAATCAAAATCAATGAATTTATTAGACGCTTTGAATAATAATTTCTTTAAAAAAACTACTACTTGTGTACATTCTTCTTTATAAATATTTATTATAAAATTTTTCTTTCAATTTTTTTAGAACTTTATCTCATAAAAGATGTATATTTTGAAGTTGGGTTGATTGAACCCAATATTTTGAATAGTAATTTAAAAAAAAAAAAGTGTTAGTCTTTATAGTTTAAAAATATATAATAAAGATTATTATAAGAAGTAGTATTATTAGTGAATATTATTGATATCTCTTGTAACTGTTTTTTTATTTATTTATTAGGATTATTTATTAGTCCAGTGTATTTTAAACTGATCTTACAAGTGAGAGTCATACTGTTCTAGTCTTCATGATTCTCAAAAGTATTATAATTAAGTACTTTAATTATTTTTAACTTTAGCTCAGTAATTTTTTAGTTCAGGAGAATAATAATTTTTTGATACCTTATTACAGTCTTCTGTTTAAATTTTTTTATCTATTGTATTTTTTAATATAAAAAATTTCAAGGTGTGTCTGTGAAGAGGAAGCCGCACGGTCAACCTCCATGACCAGCGTTGTTTGTTTACTCCATTAATGGAGATTTTGGATGAGAGCACGTGACTCATCATCGCTCTTCCGAAGACCCACCTTTTTTGAACCATTCAACACCAAGCCTTGCCCCGCAAGAAATCCCTTCTTCTTCTTCTTCCTCTTCTTCCTCTTCTTCATCCTGCTTCTGCTGCCATTGGCAGGTTTCTATAAATAATTGCTCAAAGATCCAAGCCGTCTCACATTATCCACCGGAAAGGACCGAGCAATTTCCCTCACTCCGGCTTCCCAGCTTCGCCTTCTCTGCTCGACATCCACCTCCACCTCCACCTCCACCTCCACCTCTCTCAAGCTCAGTTTCCCATGGAGAACAACAGCAGCAGCAGCCACAGCATGAAGGCGAAGAAGAAGAACGGTGAGGGGAGGCCGCTGCCGAAGCGAGGGCAGGTGAAAGCGAGGATCTTTAGGGGTCTGGCGCACGCGGTGGCCTCCAGGGCCTTCAAGAACGGGGGGAGAGCCAAGGGAGACGGCAGCGACCGGTCCTCCGCGGACGTCACGCCGGCGACGAGCGGCTACACCTCGAGCTTCGACGACGAAGATTATTGAACCCCCCGGCTGATTTCTTCTTGTACAAAGCTGCGATTTTTAGGGTTCTTCCTCATCCTAACAGTTTCGGAAGAAGGAGTCGGTCCGCCCCCTTTTTTTTTTTTTGTGGTCGATTTGGATGACCATAATTTCCCCCCCCTTTTGTTTGCTTCTTCTTTCTCCTTTTCGAGTAGAAGAAAGCAAGTAGCAGAGCAGTGTGATTTTGATGTAAATAGTTTCTGGATTAAACGCTGTAATCTTTGCGGGGTTTATTTTTAGTGTGCAGCTTTGTGTTCTTCCTTCGTCTTCATCTGCCTTCTTTTTCTTCTTGGATGAAGGAAATGTCCGAAGGCAATGGAAGCCTTTTTTTAAAAAATAAATATTTTATTCAGAATAAAATTTTAGATAAATATTGGATCTTTCTACTTTATGTTATTTCTGTCTTAATTAGTAAGAGATGAGATCAACGGTAAACTATTTAAGCAGCAAAAAAAGTAGTATTATCAATCTAGTAGTACACAAAGTATGTACAGAATAAATAAAAAAATTAAGTTTTAAAAAAATATTATAAATATAGTAAATTATTATTAAGTATCTCAAAGTTGAAGTAAAAAAAAATTAAGTTTTAAAAATATATTATAAATATAGTAAATTATTATTAAATATCTCAAAGTTGAAGTAAACATGTTAATAATTATTATCATAAACATAAGATAATAATAATTTATTTATTATGTATAATTTAGGAAAGATTATTATCTTAGGCTGCTTCATAAGTAGCTTATATATATTTAACAAATTCAATTCAAATTAATAACAAATTCAGTTTGTATACAATTAAACTCTTTTACTCCTTAAGTTTTTTTAAATTTTCAATATCCATCTCTTTTATATTTAAGAAAATTTTATTGTTTAATTCAATCAGATATTCAGATTATCTGTTAATTTTTCTTTACACCTCTATTATTTCTCTTGATAAAACTTGATTAAAAAAAGATGAATCGTTTTTAATAAGAAAATTCTAGATGGTGAACCGAGTTGTTCACTTATTTTTCTTTATTTTTTAAATGGATATTCCATTGCCTTTTTCATGTTGCACATTTTTAAATTCCAATGCCCTCTCATGATTGATTCCACTGTAAGCAATAAAAAATAAAGAGACCCAAAGACCTTAATCATTGGACCCCTTAGACAGAGAATATAATTTAATGAGATTCCTAGTCAGAATAATATTTAATTAGAATATAAATTAAATTTTAATCAAAATAATAATAATTTTAACATGCACCGTAAGAAAAAAAAAATTACTAAAAAAATTTTCAAATCAAATTTTAAAAAATAAAATAAAAATATTAGTTTTTTAAAATAAAATAAATTTTTTATTCATAATAAGAATATTATAGAATTTCATAACTTCTTTAATAATATTAAGAGTAATTCTTAATTATACATAAAGTGTTTAACTATGCATGGGTAATTAGACTTTATAAGAAGATCCTGAGTAAAAAAAGTAATACTTAATTTATATTCTAAAAAAGATGTTTAAACATTAATATTATATTTACTTATAACAGTATAATCATATCACTGTTATATTTATAATCATATTAAAACTATGAATATTATTTTAAAATAATATTTTGTATGACTTGTAGCTGAATATTATTTTAAAATAATATTTTTTATTCATTGTATGATTTTTAAAATAATATAATATTATTCTCCGTGAAGGATAATTTATTGGCCTCAGTAGCAGTTGATGGCATGCCTTACGACAGAAAAAGGCCTACAGATGACGTTCAGCTGAAGAAGAAGAGGAGAAGGAAGAGGAGAAGAATGCTCGGCGAAGAAGGAAGAAAGAAACTTTAAAATGAGTGATAACTTCTTCTCGGCCGCCCTCCCTTTCTCTCTTGAAGACGAAGGAAGGAAAAAGAAAGGACGACGCCCTCCATTTCTCTGCCTACATTATTTTTGTATTCTCTTTTCTTTCATCACTGCTCTGTGATTCGTTAGCACTGCAGCGTGAAGATGACGCGGATCAGCACCGCCGAGCAGGAGAGGAGGCCGACGGGGAACCCTTACCCCGTTCGGGGAGACATCCAGCGGGGTATCATCAAGGAAGCCAAGGACTGGGTGGCCTCTACCTTCGGCGGCGGAGGCGGAACACGGACCGGCGGAGCCGAGGGCGGCGAGCGCAGGGCCGACGTGTCCGGCGGCGGAAATGAAAAGAAAACGTAAGGCCACGGATCTGACTGATGCAATGATCGATTCAACCTTCCTTCTGCTTCGGTCTCCTCCTCCTCCTCCTCTTCCTCCTTCAAGTATGCTTGCTTCGTCCTTTTGTAATTATAGCTTAACCCGCCCGTATGGTGTTCGTGGAATTGTCCGTGTGGATAATTCTCTCACCGCTTCGGTCTCCGAGATCTTCTCGGATGCTGAAGGCCTGTAGTTTTTTGTGTGATTTAATGATGTATGTCATGTCGATCGTCTTCTTCTGCTAATTTGTGAGTGTTTCTGTGAATCCTTGCATCCCTCTTTTTATCAGCTTCAGTCTCCTCTTCCTTTTTCAAGTATGTTTGCTTTCGTCCTTTTGTAATTATAGCTTAACACGCCCGTGTGGTGTTCTTCGAATTGTCCGTGTGAATGGTACTCTCACCGCTTCAGTCTCCGAGATTTTCTCGGATGCTGAAGGCCTGTAGTTATGTGTATGATCTAATGATGTATGTCGATCATCTTCTTCTGCTACTCTGTGAGTGCTTCCGGTGATCTTTTCATCTATTCTTTTGATCAGCTTCAGTTTCCTCCTCCTCCTCCTCTTCCTTCTTCTAGTATGTTTTCTTCGTCCTTTTGTAATTATAGCTTAACACCTCCGTAGGATGCTGAATAATTCTCTCACAGCTTCGGTCTCCGATATCTTCTCGGAGGATGCTGAAGACCTGTTGTTATTTATGTGATCTGATGATGTACGTCGATCATCTTCTTCTGCTACTTTGTGAGTTTTTCTGGTGATTGTGGCATCCATTATTTTGATCAGCTTCAGTTTCCTCCTCCTCCTCCTCTTCCTTCAGTATGTTTGCTTTGTCCTTCTGCAATGATAGCTTAACACGCCCGTTTGGTGTTCGTGGAATTGTCCGTGTTAATAATTCTCTCATCGCTTCAGCCTCCGAGATCTTCTCGGAGGATGCTGAAGACCCGTTGTTATTTATGTGATCTAATGATGTACGTCGATCGTCTTCTTCTGCTACTCTGTGAGTGTTTCTGGTGATCTTTTCATCTATTCTTTTGATCAGCTTCAGTCTCCTCCTCCTCCTCCTCTTTCTTCCACTATGTTTGCTTCGTCCCTTTGTAATTACTGCGGTGTTCGTGGAATTGTCCGTGTGAATAATTCTCTGGCAGCTTCAGTGTCCGAGATCTTCTCGGAGTATGCTGAAGGCCTGTAGTTATTTGTGTGATCTAATGATGCATGCCGATCGTCTTCTTCAGCTACTTTGTGAGTGTTTCTGGTGATCCCTGCATCCATTCTTTTGGGTTTTCAGCGCATTAATTTACAGGGAGAAGCAGAGTTGGAACTTTGGAAATCTCTTCAAATCATCTTCTGCTCCGCCATTAATTTTGATCGGCAAAACAAAAAAAAAGGATAGGGGATAAGATACAGAATTTTATTAACCTCTTAATCTAAAGCAACTTTCTATTTAAGTAAGTTTTTATATTATAATTTTTTTACAATTATAACATATCATATAACTTATCATAGCTTATTTGATAGTACTAAGAAAAATCTCCAATTAAATATATTAAAAATTAACATATTAGGATACTAAATAAACTCTATTATTTTGTCTTTATGTTTTCTTTTTTATTTTGATATTATAGAAAATTTCTATCTATATATTTTAATATTATAGTGATTTTTTAGTTGAAGCTGTAGTTTTTTTTCTTTTGATATAGAGTAACTAAGTAGTTATTATAATATCAGTATTATTATAATTATTAACATTTAAAAATAATAGGGATAAGATACGGATAAATTTAAAATTTAATATTGTAATAATTTTCTTTTTAATTTTAATATTATCGAGAAATTTTTCTACAGTAATATCACAGTGATTATTTTGTCTTTTTTAAATATAATATTAGGATAATATCGAATAAGATAAATAATTATTTAAATATTAAAAAATAAAAGTAAATATCATCACATTTATTTAAACATAATAGAAATTAAATATTATTTAAGTAAAGGATGAAATAATTCTTTTTGGTATATAAAGATGATATAGCTGCTTACACAAGTACGAAGATTTCTTGATGCTATCAATTAAATATGTAACTTTATATGTGACTGTGTAATTACACTAAAATGATATAATATTCTTAACATTGAATAGGAATTTTATTTTATTTACTGAGTAAGATTGAGTTAAGGAAATGAGCTCTCTGCAGATTGCACCGCAGAGGAGTGGCCTTCTTTTGCTGCTGTAAACAGTAAATTGATTCCTCCCGGCAGCAGAAAAATGGAAGTTGATTGCTTGCAGACGACAAATTAATTTTGGCACCTGCGGGTCGCTGTTCCCCTTTAATTCAATATGAAAAGCTAAAAGAAGAAGCCTGTTGATTTTGCATGTGATTTCTCTGGCTATTATTTTGCTTCAACTCTATCCACGCACTGTTTGGCCTTTGGAGTTGCGCCATCTTGGAAGCACTGCTGTTAAGACAGTGACAGATGAACAAAATTGTATTTAATACATCACCATATATGACAAAATTGATTTCAAGTTGAAGGAGATCAAATGCGAAGCTGAAGAAATATTTATTAATCATTATTATATATTTATTAATTAGCAGTAAACATGGGAGATAAACTTAAGTACAAATTTATTAATTATATAGACCAAGAGTGATTTGTTATATAATATATAATTTAAAACAAAGATCATTAGTGATGATTTAGGAAAAATTAAAATTAATACAATTATTAAAATAGTTTTAAATAGTTTAAATTTTTTTTATCTGTTTCTTAATAAACCAAAAATATGGTAGTAAAATTATAGCATTTGGTTGTAAAACTAAACAAACTAAATAATTTGCTTACCTAAATATAATTTTTACCCAATCAATTTTTTTTACAATTATATATATTCTAAAATACCTTTAAGTCTGTTAGTATTAATTAGGCAAGCAGCCTCCAAGAGCAATTTGAGATACATATGTATTATTTGTAATCATATATTGCAAGGACTCCCTGACTAGATTTGACATATATACATATTTATTGTTTGTAATTATATGCTGCTTGTTAGTCATCAAGATGCAAATCTAGTTAGGGATTGTTTTGTTTGGTTTGGTTTGATGCTCAATATTGATCAATCTATTGGAAAACAAAGATGCGTGAAAGAATAAGATTGAAATCATACCCTCCACCAGGGTGGAGATCAATTGAAATGGAATACAAAGTTAAACAATGGGGGAAGAATAGACTGACATAAGCACTGACGCAATTAACGACAAAAACTCAAATGTCATGCCCTCTGTAAAGTAAAAGAAACCATGCACCAACGAATAATACAAACTTGTTCAACTGGGGAAAAGAAGATACTAAAATCCCCAACAACGTCTGCAAGAAGTTTCCTTTGAACACACATTAAAAAGCTAGCTGATGGAAAAAAGTAGTCACTAGTGCTGCCGAATGGACGACTGATTCCATTCACCAACTTTTTACCTTATTCTTAGAAAAAGGCTGGCTTTCCTCTGCATGATTGATGGATATGGCTTTAAACTTCACTTTCAAGATCCAACTTTGTACTGAAGAGGGAAAGTTTTGGAGACAAGCCTCTCTGTCCCTCCCTTTCGTCACAACCTGTGCATCCATTAGAAGGCAGCAAAGAGAAGAAGATAAATAGCCCCTTCGAAAAAGAAATAATCTGCTTCAACAAGCAAGGAGCAAAAGGTGGAGGTTTAACAAACAGTAGCAGAAACAATGATCCTGGAAGATGTTTTAATACGTGATACATACAACACGCGCGCAAAACGACAGTGATCTTAGAGAATCAAACACCAACAAGTAATGGCTCTTTGAATATTTTTTGCCATCTTTTGTCTCTCCCCTACGGACACTGCTGTTGGTAGCAGATTTGTGGATGCATATGCCCGGCATTGTTTCCACTTTTGACTATTGGGTTGGATTCCTGAAATGGTAGGATGGCGTGTCTTGAGGGGAGAAATGTAGATGGTGGGTTGCTGGAGCTTGCGGTGGAAGAGCAGGTGTCACGTTTGCGGCTGGGAATCCTGATGATGCTGCAGAGGAGAACATTGGAAATGGGGAAGGCGCGTTGGTCGGCCAACTGCACATTGGGAGAAAATGCAAGCCGACCTCAGGGTTCTTCTCCGTCCCTCTCTCCTGCATTTGTTGGCAGAACAGTTATCCAGTAAGGCATAATATCCATCAGAGCACAAGAAACTGAAACCATCAAGCGAAAAAATCAGCGGACTATTCATTTGTAGGGGTTAGTTTAACACCGGTAATGGACAAATCGTCAATCTGAATTCTACGGTTCAGGAAATTTCTCAGGAATCAGACATATCAAACTATCACAAACTCAGTATTATCAGATAGGAACTCCAGCTGAGTGAACGCTAGTGGAGAATATGTGAGAACAATTATAAATGACAACAGATGAGGTAGTAGTTTACTTGCAATATAGTAAATCATAAAAATAGATTTGGGCATGCTGTCGCAGATTTTGTATATCAAAGAATGATAGCAAGAAATGATTCCAATAAAGCAGGGTTTTCATGGGAATTACTTGGAAATGGTAGCAAGTTGACTGAAATTAACATGATATCCAGATATGCATATTGATTACCCTTGCCTGGCTGGCGTCAAACCGGCTAGTCAATGGATCTTGGTCTCCCTTTGGGGTAGGTACAGGAGGTTGAGAAATCCTCAGATTGAGATCAACATCGTGATCTGCAAGAAAATTGGAAAATTCAGGACAACAAAAAAACTAAAAATTGATGCTAGATAGAGATTGAGACATAAAACAATACCTGCAATGCTACCCTCGACAAGTAGTTCCCCTTCGTAGGTATTTGGCTCAAAATTGGTAACAGCCTCCCTTCCATTATACTTTATGGCTGCCTTGTCATAAGCCCTAATTTGGAAAGCAATAAAGAAAGAGGAAATCAGCTGTTGGAACAGAACTATAGTAAACAAAAATTGATGAGGAGCTTATCATCAGAAATGATAAAAGTATATCATGCTGAGAAAGACCTTGCAGCTTCTACTTCACTGTCGAATAGCCCAAGATAGATGTACCTGAATATTGTGAATGGCGTTTCCATCAGTACAGATTCATTATTTGCATAAGAACAAGGAACATCGGCATATCAAAGATTTGCTAGAATCAGTAGACATATATGGTGCTTTCTTCAGATTACAGTACTGGCCTAAGCATGACTAAAATCATACAACTAAGAACAACGTGCATGAGCAAACACTCTTAGGTTACTATTCAAAAAACACATGTTCAGCATAATTTGCAAGAATTTCGTACTTCTTGCCAAGGAACTGCCCCATGCGAGCTTCCCAGCGACCACACTTGTGAAGGGTCACTCCTCTGTACTTTGAACTTCCCCTTGAGAATCCATTGCTTTGCCGACGAAGTATATGCACAAACTCTTCCTTTGATAGATTTTCCATCTTAAAATTGGCAACAAGGACCACAAAGAGAAAACAGACTTAAGCGCCAGAAAGTATAATGAAATGGATTTTTTGTTCTTCCTCTTGTCCACCTAGTTACCTGCCTCACATCCTCGTAGTCACTGAGATTGAAGTTGATGTCAGCATCAACCCCTCGGAACTTTATTGCAGCTCGGTCATACGCCCTGAAATTAGATTGTGACCGCCGGTTTATGAGCTAATACATGACTGCAGAAATGACTGAAAGCAGACGGCAAAATTATTCACCTTGCAGCAGAATGAGCAGTGTCAAATCCTCCTATCAATGTCCAACCAATCAGGTTCAAATTAAACGACAATCAGAAAAACTTTTACACCAAAATTTATATGAAATCCCGATGAGTGATCAAGAAAGTATTAATACTGCTAGTGCTTACCCAAGTACACCTGTTTCCCACAATCCCTGCCAAGACGAAGCAGATGGCCATGTCAAATTACCCAAATTAGGAAGAAGAACTATGGGTTTAAAATGTCAAGATGCTAACCAGATATGAGATTCCCATCTCCCTGTCCTGCGGTAGAATGTTACTCCGCGGTACTGAGAGCTTCGAGATCGAGGCCCCCGGCGACTCTTTTTTGCCTGCGGTGGCGGTTGTTGCGGTAGCTGCTGCTGCTGATGAAGAATTCTCGGACGCGGTGGTGTATGAGCTCTGGAAAAGGTCAGATCCATACAACGTTTCTTGGTTGCTGTTGAGGATGAGGCTGCCACAGGAATTTGGGAGACATGCGGAACTACTGATATCGGAGGAAAGAGCTGCCTGGTGATCAATCCATGCTGCCGCTGGGCATAACCCTCATCCTCGTCAAATTCCTCCTCGACTTCGTTCTCGCCCTCTGCTGATGCGGGACTTTTCAAGATACTGAACCTGAAGGCAGCCGCAGGATGAGTTGAGCAGGAAGCCTCATCTGCCACATCACCAGAAGTATCAGCATTGAGGACCGATGAATTGGTAGTCCCAGAGTCATCCATCTCCCCAGCCCCAGCGCCCTTGGAATTAGGTTTCATCTCATCAGGAGCTGTTGACTCACAGGAAGATGCCAAATTCAGGTCCAACATCGCTCCTCTCTGACGGATGTCAACGGAAAACAAGATCCTAATTGGATTCAGCCCTCTTCCTGATGGCAACGCAATCTTGCAGGCCTATTATTCCGGACTCGTCACTGCTTCAGGAAGAACAACCAGAGCAGGTAAAGATAGAAGCAGGATAAGGCCGAATCGTTCTTGCGGAACATCTACTCAGCATCCAATGATCAAAATTCTTGCAGACCTGTTCCAATCAGGTTCTTCCTGCTACATGAATAGGGGCCAGGTACAGATTACCTGCTGCAAGCAAAAAACAACACCACATCAAAACATACTTTTATCATACAATAGTACAGAATCACATTTAGCTAGAGTACACAAGTATTCAGCTTTCCTTTTTTTATGGAAGGTCAGTGTTCAGCTTTTTTTTTTCAATTTTTCTGCGTAGTAGTTCTCATTCTCCAAATTAAAAAAAAATCGGTACTTGATCAGAGCCATTTATTTGGAACAGGTTCACAGATAAAGTCTTCAACTCAGTCGCCGGACGATGGAAAAAAAAAATCTTAGCGAATGATTACAGCAAGATAGAAATCGCTCACACACAAAAAAAAGGAAGAAGAAAAAAAAATAGAGAGCGAGAGAGATGGGATGCTGAGAAGTACTTCATCAAGGGTTTTATCAAGCTCCTCGATCGAATCGAAAATGAAACCTAAAAGAGCTTCTTCGGATCTTCACCCACAAATTAATCCCTGCTTCGTTCCGCCATCCTTACCAGATCTTTGCTCGCACAAAGATCGACACACGATAACGAGAACACGCGCGCATAAAAATCGAAGAACCGACAAAGGAGAGACAGGATTATCGAGCGACATACCCCCACACGGGAAACCGACGGATTCCAATCGAGCAGAGAAGCGCCCGCGGCAGAGGCGATGAAGGAGAGATCTCCGGCTCCAGCAGCAGCAGCACGAGCAGCGACGGCGGCGGCGAGGTGGAGGAAGGAAGAAAGGGGAGGAGGAGGCACAACTGCCGAAGCTTTAATTGCCGGCTATAAATACATCGGAAGAGGAAAAAGAAGGATGAACAGCGCGAGGACGAGGGGGCGACCGGGAGAAGCCGGTGATCCAGTTCGCACACATTTGAAATGATTACAAAAAGGATAAATTACACGACTTCGGGATCAAATCTCGGCCGTACTCCGATGAGATCGGACGGACGGGGAAGCGCTTCGAGATTAGCGAGAGGATTAGAGCGCGCTTAATGATCGGCGTAACGACGTCGTTTACGTATAATTATTATTAATCAAACATCGTAAGGGCGCACTGCGGTGCTTTAAAAATAATGATTTGTGCGAGCGAAAGCTGTCGACTTCAAACGGTGGGAGGAGGAGAAGTGAAGAAAAAGATGCATTTAATTTAATGTTCCCCGGTTGTAATGCGAGTTGACCTTCGATTCCTCCATTCATAATGCTATAATTTGATAGAAAACGATGGGGTTGGAACATGAAACGACCTATTTAGATCAAATAATTAAATTCATAAAAATAGGTAAAAAACTTTGTTTGGAGTCAAAATGGACCTCCTATAATAATTAATTTTAATATAACTTTTAAACACAGAATATAATTATTCAACCACTTTTAATATAACTTTTTTAATAATATCAAAAATAATTACTAACTCGCCTCCTATAAATACTTAAGTATCAGTATTATATTATTTTCTATAAGACAAAGTTAATAAATATATTTTAAAAAATTATATTTATTATAACCAGTAGATCTTAAAATAAATAAATAATAATATAAATTATTGTATTTATTTGTTGAATAATAATTATTTTATTCCTGATTTGCTTAAATGACTTACTATTCTTCTCTTCCCAAATATATACAAATTATTTTATAACTATATATTCATAACCTACACTTATTTATTTAATTCAATAAACTATTCCATATAGTTTCACTAATACATAACCGATAATATAATATATCTCTTCTATCTACGCGTCTTACTTAACTTTTGATATTTTGACAAGTCATAAAATAAAGGTAACTCTATTTTAAGTAGTTGAATTACAGTAACACTATTTATTTTACTCATAATTTATTATTTTAAAATCATCAAAAATTTAAAATTGTTTTAAAATTCAGAAATATTTGTATGGGAAATTTTTATTTAATAAAAACTAGATAAATTCCTACCTAAAATCTTTTTTTTATCTTGATAATTTTTTTTAAAAAAATATTTTGTAAAAAATACAAAATTAAAAGGGAAAAATGGGGGGAAAGAATCCAACTGTCTCAACCCCAAAAGTGTGTACACTTACTTGAAGGCTCACACCAATGAGGTTGACCTTGACCACTGAATTGATGTTGTGGTGACAAATAAATTGGGACTTGGAAAACGATGTCCACCTTCTCCACCGATAAAATCGGTCATCTTTCTTCCTTATCTTTTAATCATTCAATTTTTCAAAAAATATAATAAATGTTAAACACATGTAGAATCTTACCAGATACTTCATATATTTATTCATAAAGTATATATTTTAATACAGTTAGAATAGTAAAATTATATACTAAATATTATAAGTTCAGTAACCTATTAAATTTAAAAACAATGCATCATCAAAGCAATATCCTAAAAAAGGTTATGAAATTAATCCTAATTAAATTTAAAAAAATAATCAACTATTTTAAGACTTTATTAAATAATATATATATATACATGATTGAGTATAATTTGACTAAATTAACCTACCTGTAGGTGTTTTAAGGAGAATTTAATCAAATCCTCTGTTAATATTATGAACACTTTTAGACTGGTGCTACTTAATTTACTAAAGCATGGATGCATCTTATTTAAGGTAAGGATAATTTGGTCAAAACACCAGTTGAATTTATAAGTTTTGACAACATATAAGGGTAAAAGTGCAATTATATGATTAAAATTTTCCATACATTGTACTAAAACCATCACGTTAAATATTATAAGACTATTGAGTGTAATTTGACTAAATTAACCTTAACCTTATCAGGGTAGGGGTAATTTGGTCAAAACACCAGTTGGATTTATAAGTTTTGACAATATATAAGGGTAAAAGTGTAATTATATGATTAAAATTTTCCATACATTGTACTAAAGCCATCTCTTTAAAAATATTATAAGACTATTGAGTGTAATTTGACTAAATTAACCTAGATGTAGGTGTTTTAAGGAGAATTTAATCAAATCCTCAACACTTTTAGATTGATGCTACTTAATTTAATGAAGCATGGATGCACCTTATTTAGGATAGGGGTAATTTGGTCAAAACACAGGTTGGATTTATAAGCTTTGACAACATATAAGGGTAAAAGTGTAATTATATGATTAAAATTTTCCATACGTTGTACCAAAACCATCACGTTAAATAATATCTTAATCAGCCACTTAATTAATTTTTTTTTATAACGGAAACGAAACGTTAATAATTCGACTCGAACGAGATAAGAAGGAAGAAAAATTAGATTGGAAAAAAGAAGGCGTCCCCCTGGGGTGCACCCACCGAGGAGGGCCCCACGGGAGAGCCCCATCATGGCGCGTCACGTGGACACTTTCTTATTGCGGTAACCTTTTTCGTGAACCTTAAAAGGCCCTCCTCGTATTCTTAAAAAAAAAAGAAAAAGAAATAAAAACTAATCCTCTTCTTCCCTTTCCGGTTTTGGCCCGTTCCGTTTTCCCCTCCACCGCCTGCAGCCGGTGGACGCCGTCGCCTCTCCCCTCCCATAATTAATTATTTAAAAATAAAGTAAAAGAAAACTCCCAAAGTTGTGGATGTGGCCGTTCCAACCTCCACGAATAAAATTATAAAATAAATGCCACTGTTGTTGTTATTATTATTATTATTATTATTATTATTATTATATTTCTCCCACTCTTTTATAAAAAAACAATTTTTTCCTTCCCAATCAAGATACACTTTTTTCTTCTTACGTTGCTATTATAATTTTTTCTTTTTTTCATAAAAATATATTCTATTTTTTGATAAGAATAATTAAGTAAAAGTTTGATTCATAGTACACTCACTAAATTTAAAAAATATATAAATTATTTAATAATATATTTATAATATTATATGCTACGCTATGAACAAAATAAAAAATAATATTTAACTAAGTAAACTAATATATCATAGTCATACTATTTAAATTAAACATAAATTAATAAATTATATTATTTTATCATATCTAACTTAGTAATCTATGTTCCTAATTTAAAGAACCTCTAATTATTTTCATATCAAAAGTGTTATAAAGTACTTTATCACAATAATTTTTATATAATTTATATATTATTTATTATATTTTAATAAATTACTTTATATAAACTTAAGATGTTATTTATATTTTTTTAGAACATAATAAGTTTTAAACCCAAGACTTCATGATCCTCCCGTATAGACCCGTATAGAGTCCAATTACTTTATATAGATGTTATTTCTATCTATACTTTATTATTTAATAAATTTTAGATTATCATTATTATATACATATGTCTTATTTTATAAATTCTAAATGTTAGTACATTCGGTTAATTTAAATTAGTTTAATTTATATATATTTTTAATGCTAGTGGGATGATAAATTGAACGGATATTACGTAGAATATCCATAAAATTAATTAAATTAGTTTAATTTATATATATTTTTAGTGAAAGTGGAATGATAAATTGAAGGAATGAAAAGTTATATGGATATTAAGTAGAATATCCATAAATATATTAATATTTATAATGATTATTATTAGGTGAAACTAATTCTTATTTAATTTATGCATGCAATAAAATTCTTTTTTAGGAAAAAAAGACTTCTGTGTTTTTTTAAATAAAAAATTGCACATGGGATATATTTTTATATTTTATTATTTGTATGCTCCAAAATAGTGTGATTTTTTTAATTATAAAATTCCTAAAGCTTGATGTAATGGATCCACCACCATGTTAATGGTGTCCATTGGAGCCAGAGAAAGGGCAATATATATCAATACATCAACAAAATTAATTGCAACTTGACCATTATTTTATATAATAAGTATATATAGATAGGACATGGAATAGTTAATTTATGGCCAACAAGTAAACACAAGTAGGACCATGTTATTATGCCTCATGACATATATCTTTTTCTTTATAAAAAAAGAAATCATCTAGTACGCAAAAAAATATATTTTAAAATAATTATTTTATTATCTAGATGGAGAAATAAATTTAATAAATTGTAGGCAGATGTGTTCTACACCTAGCCATTGCTCCAACATTATTAATTAATTTGGAACATGTTGTCCCCCATCTAAATATTCACTCAACCATCCTTCAAATTGAGGCCCATTTAGCAGCAGTCTCTACTCAATTAAAGGCCCAGGAATTTTTTTCTCTTAAAATAAAAACTTTTTTTTAAATATTTTAAAATAATTACATACAATAGTTACAGATAGAAAAGGGTAGGAAAATAATAATTTTCTTTGGTAAATAAAATAATATTATCTCAATAACATTATACCATGATATATTAAAATTCTATACTTACGACTTATTTATAGTATTAAGATTAATTTTCAATTCACATTCTAATAGTATTTTAGTATTAGAATAAGAAAATAAATTAAAAAATAACATATCACTGTACGAATTAATATTTTATAATACTAGTATGTATACGACTATTGTGATATTAAAACTTAAAAAATAAAAAGTTACTATAATATTAAAATATAAAATAAGAGATCATTGTAACATTAAAATTAACAAATAACATATGCAGATCACATAATAATTAGAATATAATATTTCATGCAATCAAGAACCGCAAGTTTTGTATTTAGCATAACCAAAGAATAAAAAATATATTCAAAAGAAAATTGACTCTATTCAACCTAATAAAAATTTATCAGTCTGTATATCATAAATTAAAAGATTTTTAAGGTTAAATATGTTATTATAATATTAAATAAATAAACAAAACATGATCTTCTTAATGTTATATAATATTAACAATCTTAAATAAACAAGGAGGGTTTAATATAATTATCCTTTTTAGAAAGAAAACAGCATAAGAGACAGACGGGCTGAGAAGAAGAGGGGATGATGGGATGGCTGCCTTTTTTATTTATTAAACTTCAACAGTGGCAGCAACAATAATTGAACCACGTCCGCATCATCCATCTGTCTACATGCTCGGCTTAATATGTGAAATGTGAAATGTCAAATGTCATGTCACCCACAAGTTTCTCCATCTTCATCATCTTCATCGTCGAAGGGGTTTAAGTAGAAAAGAAAAAAAAGAATAATGCACCAAGTTGCCTTAATTAATTAAGGCCACCCAAATGGACTATTAAAAAGCCTGCACAATGCTTGCAAATGACCTAGTTAAAGAAGTCTCAGTACATTTTTTAAAATCCTTAATTGATGAGAAATTGAAAATTTACGGTAGAATTCGGATTACATCAATCTATCAGACCTTTTCTTCTTTATTTATCTATGTATATTCCCTATCATCGTTATGTCATTTCCATCCAATTAAAATAAATGTACTTTAAAAATATTATATTATATTTTTAATTACTTAGATATTTAGTTTTAAAAAAAATTGGTGATAGTAAATTTTGTGTATAAATAATAATTAAATTTGTTAGTATTAATTGTGCAAATGCAATGGACCACCAATTACTATAATAATAAGATGATAATAAATACCTCAATTTAAGATATACTCAAGTCATAAAAATGCATAAAAATAAGTGCTAAGGGCGCAAGGTACTTTAGTGATTCATAAGGTATAGAGGGTTTGATGGTTCGAGGTGAGATGCATAAGACAGAAGAGTGCTAGCAATATGAGTTGTCTCGTAAAGTTATGAACTTAGTTTATTTACCGGGACAAATAACTTAACCCATAGAGCATATTACAACATTAGAGAAATTTTTAAAGAAGATCAACATTTTATACCTAAAGTAATATTTAATATCAAATCATTAAGGTCAAGTTTCATCCTTACTTGAATGGATGAGTCTAACAGTGAAGCTCGTCAAAATTTTAAATATTATTATTTATTATAATAATTTTTTTTTGACCTCGGATAATTTTAGCTAGTATATTTCGGGTAGAGTAAAATATAAAACCAAATGATCATTTTTATTATTTATTTTAAATTTTTTTAAAAGAAATTATTATCAAATAATTGAATTTATGTGTTGCCCTTAATATATTTGATAAGCGATAATATTTACTAAAATTTCAGCTGAGTAAATGTGATGATAATACAGTACTATATAATATGCCGAGAAGTTGCTATATATACGAATATATAATTATAAAATAATAATTAAAAAATATATAATTTTAGAATTTTAAGGGGTACCATAAATAACTAGAGTACTATAGATATGGAAGGAAATGTTCATATATTTTAGAACTTTTAGATCAATATAAAACAAAGTATTATTCTAAAAAAAATATAGCTTATATAACCAAATGATAATAAATTTAAATATATACTTAATATTATGAACAATAAAAACTAGATTTATACACATTTTAAATAATATTATTTATGGTTTCTCATCTGTTGCCTAAAATTATTAGGCGAGTCCTCGAGTGTAAAACAATAAAACATTAGGGGGTTAGCAGAAATGATTCCTGTTATCACGCAGCAATTTGTGGGTCCTTCCTGGAGAAATCATGAAAAGTTACAGACTTTTCTGAGAAAAAACCCAAAAGGAATCTTCCTTCCCGCCCGCGTTCACACCGTGCCCCAAGGGACGGGCTTTAGGTCAGTCCACCTGGCACATCTTAAGCCGTACGTATCGCCATGAGCCATCCATCCGACGGTGGAAACCTGATCGTCGCTTCCGCTCCCAGCGCCTCCGCTCCCCGCTATAAATAGGAGGAAGACTTCAGTACCCCGCCGGCGAAGACGAAGAAGAAGAAGAGCAGCAGCAGCGATGGGGAAATCGTATCCGGAGGTGAGCGAGGAGTACCAGAAGGCGGTGGAGAAGGCGAAGCGGAAGCTTCGCGGCCTCATCGCCGAGAAGAACTGCGCTCCTCTCATGCTCCGCCTCGCGTACGCATCGTCTTTTCTCCCTCCCTTTTAGTTTCTTCTTCTTGCCTCTTCTCCTTGATTTCTCTGGATGGCGTCGTGAGATGAGATCGATCGAGCATTTTTTTGGATCGCAGATGGCACTCGGCGGGGACGTACGACGTGAGCTCGAAGACGGGAGGTCCGTTCGGGACGATGAGGTTCTCCGGGGAACTCGCTCATGGCGCCAACAACGGCCTCGACATCGCCGTCAGGCTCCTCGAGCCCATCAAGGAGCAGTTCCCGATCCTTTCGTACGCTGATTTCTACCAGGTTTCTCTCTCGATCTGCGTCTCGATCTCTGAAATCGAAGGCATGATTGCTAAAATCGATCTATTTTTCCTCTTTCGGTTCAATTACTTGGCAGCTTGCTGGAGTTGTTGCCGTCGAAGTAACGGGAGGGCCGGAGATCCCCTTTCATCCCGGAAGAGAGGTATAATTTGATAGATAAAAACCCCACCATTTTTCTAAATTATACATTAATAATTTGCTGCGATAAGGAGATATATTTGTTTTATTCCTTGCTATCTCAGTAGTGGAATGGATGTTAGTAGTCAACTGAGGTTAGGTAGAGTTACTTTTTTTTAACAAAAAAAAAGGTTGGTCCTGATCACTGCCATCTGAGGCAATAACTAATAAAGTTTATGAATCGGTATTGATTTCATGATTTGATATTGCATAATATCCTCGATATTTGCCTTTTTGTTTCGCCGCAGAAAATAGCATGATGCCACAAGACATCTAGCGGAATTTTCGAAGGCCGTTTTTTGTGCTATTTTATGTTATTCTAAATCATAATCTAAATTTTTTAGTCATAAAAATAATCCAGTTTTAGCAATCGCATTACTAGCTTAATCCAATGACATCCCCCTTCATGAGTATGAACGGGTTTTGCACAATATTTAGTGAAACTTATCAATTTTGCTAAAAAAAAAGCGTTCATGGATGCAAATCCATTCTGCTCCCTTGCATTAATGATTTGTCGTTTCTGTTTCAGGACAAGACAGAGCCTCCCGAGGAAGGTCGCCTTCCTGATGCCACAAAAGGTATAACAGATATTCCAGGACCTCCCAACTCCCCAGATACTCGCAATTTACGTTAATTCTTAATGCCATGTATTTTATCCATTTATACAGTTTGCATTTACCTTTAAGAACAACAATTATTGCTGATGTTGAGTCCATAAGGACTTTTGTGATAGTTTATCTTTGCAATCTCAGTCGTTCCGATGTTGCGCAATCAAGATATAACAATTGTTTCCAACGAGTGCGATGCATTTTCGTGCCTGAACTGCGAACCTTCTATTCTAACTAACAGAGTCCAATTTTGGTTCTCGTCGTTGCAGGTTCCGACCATCTAAGGGATGTGTTTGGCCACATGGGTCTCAGTGATCAGGATATCGTTGCACTCTCTGGTGGACACACACTGGTGCCCTATTTTTATCACAACATTTTGATTGTACAACTCCTTATCCAATTACTTCATTTTGCCAATAAATTTCAATTGCCTCAGGGAAGATGCCACAAGGAGCGCTCTGGCTTTGAGGGAGCTTGGACCTCAAATCCTCTTATATTTGACAATTCTTACTTCATGTAGTTCTCTTTCTTTGCTCTTATTTGCATGGGTAATGTTTGTTTTTTTCTTTCAAAAAGATATTTTATATATCATCATATGTTTCTTTCTGTAGCGAGCTTCTGAGTGGCGAGAAAGAAGGCCTACTGCAGCTGCCTTCCGACAAGGCCCTCTTAACCGATCCCGTTTTCCGTCCCCTGGTCGAGAAATATGCTGCTGTATGTATTTTTATCGACTCCATTTTCTTTGCTTATAGTTGAATCAGTTCCATTCCTTGATATAAGAATAATATTTAGTCGCAACATGATTTTTCTAACCTAAACATACTCTTTAACATTCAATCACCTCTCAATAGGATCATAATAGAGAGAACGTTTATACATATTGCGTAATTTGGGTAATTCTAGTTAATTCCTTCTCCCTCTCTTTCAGGATGAGGATGCCTTCTTTGCCGATTATGCCGAAGCACAATTGAAGCTCTCTGAACTTGGGTGAGTGTTCAATTATTCCTTAAGCTATCTTAACCAAAAAAATGCTAAAAACCTTATTTAAACACTCAATCTTCCCTTTAATTATTTGAATCTCCAGATTTGCTGAGGATTGATCTTCGATATATATTGAAGCAAGTCATGTTTCTGCCGGTCTATTGCGAGTGGAATGCATCTTTCCAATAATATCTTCCACGCAGGTTTTTAGCAGCCCTGGGTCGTATTATTATGTTGATGTCCATCCAGGTTTTTCTTCTTTCTCTTCTTTCCCAACATTCAAGTACAAGCCCAAGTGTTTGGTAGTTCAGCAAACGTTTGCACTCATCATGCATGTACGCTGTTTGATTAATGAAATGTTTGGTTGTCTCGTAATTACATATTTTGACTTCCCAAGTTTATAGTAATAAGTTGGCTCGGTTTTACGCCGTCAATACAATTTCCCAATAAATTTTCTGATCGCATACATTTTTTTTTACTTGAATACGATATTTAAACTGATTGGGTGGGTGTATGATCCACATAACAAGCTATAGATCAAAAAATTTCTCCGTCAGGACTAAATTTTCTTTTTTTAGTCTAAATTATCAACAAGATCAACAGAAGACTAAAGCTTAAATGACTTCACTGGAAGACTACTTAAGCATGTATTTTGCAGATCTTTATGCCTACACAAAGAATGTTATAGTCCTAATTGCAAGACTAATGGATCTACTTAGGGAGATCAATCCAATTCACATTAATGAAGCTGCTGCAGTTAAACTACAGTGGAGATGGAGCTACTGCAGTCTTAACTCAAGTTGCTATAAAGAACTTTGGTGCATAATTTTTGACCCCTTTGAAATTTAACAGCACGGTTGGATACATCCATGCTTTAACAGACATGCTGCTCTCACTCTACTAATGTTATAGTCCAATTCACATTATAGTTATAGTCCTAATTGCAAGACTAATGGATCTAGATCAATCCAATTCACATTAATGAAGCTGCTGCAGTTAAACTAAAGTGGAGATGGAGCTACTGCAGTCTTAGCTCAAGTTGCTATAAAGAACTTTGGTGCATAATTTTTGACCCCTTTGAAATTTAACAGCATGGTTGGATACATCCATGCTTTAACAGACATGCTTGCTCTCACTCTACTAATGCCTCTATATCCAATGATATGTGCATTGTGGTGCACATTCTGATCTAAGACAAGCAGCACCAACTCCTCCTCCACAAGGATCACTAGAAATACATGCTTTTAAAAAAAGGCCAAGGCTCAGTTGCAGTGACAAATTATGGTGTGCACATATGATAAAAGAGGTTAAGAATCAATTCAAGAGGTACCAAAGTGCATGCTGAATAGTAAGACTCAGATACTAAAGTTGTTGATGAGTTTTGTTAAGAATTTTTTTTTAAAAAACTTAGTATTAAACAAACTATCTTTCATACAGAGGAGTCTAACCAACCACTCTCATTAGAGGAGCGTATAATTTTAGCAAGACTTGTACTATTGTGAGTTTTGATAAAATTTAATATTTGAAGTTGTAATTCTTTTTACCACATTCCTTTTAAATAAAAAATAGTCTTAATGTTCATATATCTCTGGTATCAATATCATTGCAAAAATGCATGCTAAAGACCAGTGACTGCAATAGAACATTAAGGGTCACTAAATTTAAAGGGTTTTTGTATACAAATGGTTTAAATTTCTTCGAAACAAACCACACTCTTAATGGCCATGTATCTTCTCATATCAATATACTCTAGTAAAAATAAATAAATAAATAAATAACTATAACTCTTCAGAAAACAAAAACAACAACAAAAGCTAACGAAGCTCCGTCTGGGTGAATGAATCGTTAGAATAATACTGAGCGTACGTTTTAGTGTTGCTCAAGACATCCACCAGTTCTGCTCCCAAGATATCGATCCCTCGACCGAGGTTGGCCGAAGCCTGCTGCTCCATGGCGATCGCCTCCTGGATCTCCTTCAGCACCTCCGACATCGTCGGCCTCTTCCTCATCTCTCTGTTCACGCATCGCACCGCAACCTCCGCCACCTTCCAAATCGACTGGATGTCCTTGTAATCTCCCTGCAGCGATGGATCGACCACCACATCGATGTCTCCGCTCCCGCAGTGAAACTTCGCCTGAAACAAACATGCCGCAAGTTTTCAGGCCAAGCAAAAAAAGATCACCTCTCAGTTGGGTTCTCTTCACCGGATCAAAATGTAGGAACTCTACTGACCCACTGGCTTATGTTGCAGAAGTCCTCGCCGAAGCTTGTGTTAGAGATTGGCTCTTTACCAGATATGAGCTCGAGAAGAATGATGCCAAAACTGTAAACGTCGCTCTTCACTGTAAGCTGCTGCGTTGTGTAATACCTGCAATTTTTTGTTTGTTTGTAAAGAAGAATCAAAAGCACTTGGTGTAAGAGTGGTGAAAGATCAGTTCAGTCCCTGGAGGATGGACTGAAATATCATGAAAGCAGCGATATCTCATTGCATCATCTAAGTAACAGCATCGAGTCCCCTGTTTGCTCTTCCTTCTCCTCTCATTGCATCGTCTAAGTGACAGCAATATGGTCCTCTATTTCCTCTTCCTTCTCCTCTCATTGCATCGTCTACCGTCCCCTGTTTACTCTTCCTTCTCCTCTCATTGTATCGTCTAAGTAACAGCATCGTCCCCTGTTTGCTCTTCCTTCTCCTCTCATTGCATCGTCTTAGTAACAGCAATATGGTCCTCTATTTCTTCTTCCTTCTCCTCTCATTGCATCGTCTACCATCCCCTGTTTACTTTTCCTTCTCCTCTCATTGTATCGTCTAAGCAACAGCATCGAACCCCCTGTTTGCTCTTCCTTCTCCTCTCATTGCATCGTCTACCATCCCCTGTTTACTTTTCCTTCTCCTCTCATTGTATCGTCTAAGCAACAGCATCGAACCCCCTGTTTGCTCTTCCTTCTCCTCTCATTGCATCGTCTAAGCAACAGCAATATGGTCCTCTATTTCCTCTTCCTTCTCCTCTCATTGCATCGTCTACCATCCCCTGTTTTCTCCTCCTTCTCCTCTCATTGTATCGTCTAAGTAACAGCATCGTCCCCTGTTTGCTCTTCCTTCTCCTCTCATTGCATCGTCTAAGCAACAGCAATATGGTCCTCTATTTCCTCTTCCTTCTCCTCTCATTGCATCGTCTACCATCCCCTGTTTTCTCTTCCTTCTCCTCTCATTGTATCGTCTAGGTAACGGCATCGTCCCCTGTTTTCTTTTCCTTCCCCGTCACTACACATCATCGAAGCAGCAGCATCGTACTCGGCTTCCCCCTTCCTTCTCCCCTCGCAGCATCATCGGAGCAGCAACATCGTCCACTGTTTCCTCTTTCTTCTCCCATCGTGGCATCATAGGAGCAGCAGCATCGTCCCATGTTTCCTCTTTCTTCTCAACTCGTGGCGTCACGGGAGAAGCATCATCGTCTTCTGTTTCCTCTTTCTTCTCAACTCGTGGCGTCACGGGAGCAGCATCATCGTCCTCTGTTTCCTCTTTCTTCTCTCCTCATGGCGCTTCATAGGAGCAGCAGCATCGTCTCATGTTTCCTCCTCATTCACCTCTCATGGCGCTTCATAGGAGCAGCAGCACCGTCTCATGTTTCCTCTTCATTCTCCCCTCGTGGCATTATCGGAGCACCAGCATCATCCCCAGTTTCCTCTTCCTTCTCCCCTCGCAGCATCATCGGAGCAGCAGCATCGTCGACGCCGCGAGGGGAGAAGGAAGAGGAAACTGGGGATGATGATGCTGCTTTGGGGACGCCGAAACATGAGACGATGCTGCTGCTGCTATGACGCGTCATGAGTGGAGAAGAAAGAGGAAACAGGGGACGATGCTGCTGCTCTGATGATGCTGCGAGGGGAGAAGGAAGAGGAAAATGGGGATGATGTCGGTCTCTGGCGATGCCGCGAGGGGAGAATGAATAGGAAACATGGGACGATGCTGCTGCTCCTATGACCCCACTATGGGAGAAAGAAGAGGAAACATGGGAGATGCTGCTGCTCCGATGATGCTGCGAGGGGAGAAGGAAGATGAAACCGAGTACGATGCTGCTGCTCCAAGAGAGAAGGAAAAAGAAACAGGGGACAATGCTGCTGCTTCCATGATGCCATGAGGGGAGAAGGAAGAGGAAACAGGGGAGTAGCAGCATCATCCCCAGTTTCCTCTCCCTTCTCCCCTTGCGGCATTATTGGAGCAGCAGCATCGTCGACGCCGCGAGGGGAGAATGAAGAGAAAACTGGGGATGTTGCTGGTGCTCTGATGATGCTGCGAGGGGAGAATGAAGACGAAACATGAGACGATGCTGCTGCTCCTATGACGCCCTGAGGGGAGAAGAAAGAGGAAACAGGAGAAGATGCTGCTGCTTCTACGACGCCGTGAGGGCAGAAAGAAGGGGAAACTGAGTATGATACTGCTGTTCGAGGGGAGAAGGAAGAAGAAACAGGAGACGATGCTGCTGCTTCTATGACGCCATGAGGGGAGAAGAAAGAGGAAACATGAGACGAAGCTGCAGCTCCTATGACGCCATGAGGGGAGAAGAAAGAGGAAACATGAGACGAAGCTGCTGCTCCTATGACGCCATGAGGGGAGAAGAAAGAGGAAACAGAGGACGATGCTGCTGCTCCTATAATGCCATTAGAGGAGAAGGAAGAGGAAACAGAGGATGATGCTGCTGCTCCTATAATGCCATTAGAGGAGAAGGAAGAGGAAACAGGGGACGATGCTGCTGCTTCTATGATGCCGCAAGGGGAGAAGGAAGAAGAAACATAAGACAATGCTGCTGCTCCTATGACGCCATGAGAGGAGAAGAAAGAGGAAACAGAGGACGATGCTGCTGCTCCTAGGACGCCATGAGAGGAGAAGAAAGAGGAAACGGAGGACGATGCTGCTGCTCATATGACTCCACGAGGGGAGAAGGAAGAGGAAACAAGGCCTTTAATGCCACCAGGGGAGAAAGAAGAAGAAATAGGAGACGACGCTGCTGCTTCTATGATGCTGCAAGGGGAGAAGGAAGAGGAAACACAAGACAATGCTGCTGCTCTAATGACGCCATGAGGGGAGAAGAAAGAGGAAACAGAGGACGATGCTGCTGCTCCTATGACTCCACCACGAGTGGAGAAACATAAGACAAAAAAGGGCAAAGGGAGAAGGAAGAGGAAACTGAGTACGATGTTGCTGCTCAGAGGGGAGAAGGAAGAAGAAACATGGGAGGTTTTCCTCGATCGTCTATGACAATAATTACTTTCGATAGATTAGTATGAAAATTAACTCTGAGACTTACTCGGGGTCCAAGTAGCCCAAAGTTCCTTGAACAACGCTCGAGACATGGGATTCATCCACAGCAGGCTTTGAGAGACCGAAATCTGCAACCTTTGCCCTCATGTTGCTGTCCAGAAGAATGTTGCTGGTCTTCAGATCTCTGTGGATGATGGTAGGATAACAACCGGTGTGGAGATACTCTGTACCTGATAATAATAGTAAAAAAAAATGTCACCTTCTGTGCCATCCTGAAGGGGCAAAGCAATAAAAATGTAGCATTTATTCTTCTTCTTTTTGCTTTGAACCTTTTGCAGCATCCTCCGCAATCTCAAGCCGCTTTAGCCAACCGATGTGCCTTTCCTGAGAAGATGAACCTGCAGACGAAATGGAAAGATCAAGTTTTCGTTGGAACCACGACATAGAAGCACAGCAAAGTGAGAACGAACCGTGAAGGTTCTCTTTTAATGTTCCATTGTGCATGAACTCGTAGACGAGAATGCTCTTCCCTTCTTGCTGGCAGTAACCCAGAAACTGAACCAGGTTTCTATGGTGCATTCTGGAAAGCAGAGACACCTGAGAAGGGAAAAAACTCTCACAATACTTGGCTAGATGGACAAAGAATATGTTTATTTTCTACATAGAGAACAGTAAGAGTTTTGAGGTAAAATTAGGACTTTAGCTCCAAACCATGGCATAATATTTATAAGGATTCGTACCTCGATTGAGAACTGTCTGTTTCCTTGACAGGAATCATTTGTGAGAACCTTGACAGCAATTTCCTTTTCATCTTTCATCTTTCCGTAGTACACTGTGCCATACCCTCCAGAGCCTACTCTTCTTGCAAAATTGTCTGTGGCATCTTTGATCTCAGAATATTTGAACCTACGGCATGCTTCTGTACCAAGGTCACCGAACAAAGGTCTCAACTTTTGGATGGGTGGTAGGTCAGTGAGGAAATCCTCTGAGAACAAAAGGTTAGCAGCTTCAGTTTTTATAGACAAGTCTCAAATACTACCGAGTTTTAAGACTACAAACAAGCAAACAAACGTGGCAACAAGCTATACCTTTCTCGGAGAGCATCTTCCTTCTCCAACCTAAACACAAGTAGACGAATACAACGGAGCACAACACTGAAGAGACGATCACAAAACGAATAACTAAAACCTGCCTTTGGTTATCCATTTCCTCATCTAGATCTGGATTTCCAGAGTAACTGCACAATCAATTGGACAAAATAAATTCCATATACTTATAAAATATACTTATATGTCAACCAACGATAAGACTTATATATTTATTATGTAAAAATATCATTAAAACATAGTAGAATAATAGTAAATATATTCATAGTGATAATAGTAAATATATTCATATCATATTGCATCTCTAAATATATGTATAGCATTTAAAAGGATAGCTATATCAATATAATTATAAGACTCACACAAAGATGATGTGCTTGCTAAAAAGAAGAGTGGGTATAGTCCCACAGAGTAAATTGTTTTGTACGTACCTGCAATCATCAATTTTTTATTAGAATAAATTAAATATCATTTTGTACACTAAGCTCCTTTAATTAAAATAATTAGATTCTATATATGAGTGTTTGTGAGTTTAATACTCAGTAAAGTTTAAAAAAAACTAAAATTTAGTTCAAAATTTGTATATATATAATTTTTTATTTAGTTAGTCTAATTTTTATAATAAAATATTTATCATGTTACTTAAAAATTAGTTAAAATATTATCAAGAAAATAAAAATTTATTTTAACATAGATAAGTGTAAAAAAATTCCCAACCTTTTAACATTCTAATAAGATACTATGTTTCATTTGTGTATAAAATGAGGGTCTGGTTGTGGGTTTTAAGCTCATTAATTTTTTTTTAAAAAAACTATAGTTCAATCTATAAGATAAATAACTTACAATTCAGTTAACTTCGATAGACTCCCGAAATATGATGGCAAACTACCATTCAACTTATTATTCTCAAGGTGACTACCAAAAAAAAAATCAAAATTAGAAAATAAGCACCAACTAGTTTTTATTTTATTTTATTTTTTAAGAAAAAAGACTAACTAAATTTTAATCATTACATGATTTTTAGATTTAGACATCCACTTAGATCAGGTATTGGACCAGTGAGCATGTTCCCATCAAGCCATCTGCAGCATTCAAGTTCATCATATAAACAAAGGATCAATTCAAGTAATGATGTAGAAGGAAGAAGATTTACTCAAAACTTACAATTCATCCAGGCTTGATAAGTCTGCCAGTTCTGAAGCCATATTTCCAGTCAAATTTTTCTTCGATAGTTTTCTGTTTATGTAACGATACATTCACAGCTCAAGACAGTGGAAATAATAATGTATCCAAATTCTTAAAAATTGATTTAAAATTTTGAGAAATAAGTAAGTTTTCAGTAAAGTTTTCTTAAGAAAATCAAACATGCAGTGAAAAACTAGAACATAACAATGCAGATTGACAGATATAGAGATGATAAGATTTAGTACATTGAAATAACTCTTGGTTGTGGATCTGAGTTACATCTCACCCAAGACCATGGAACTGGTAAGCATGGGTCACCTCCTTCTGCCAAATCAGCTTTCGGGTAATGTGATGTAAACCTCTCCATGGTTAATGCTGCAATGGAAAAAAAAGGAACTCTTAAAGATGTTGTTTTGGAGATACTAAATATATGAAATCAGAACTTTGCAGAATAAAGTTAGCAGTCACCATCCAGTGAGCCATACTGTATCTCCCTGTACTTGTATACCTCCAGAGCATTTAGGATTGGACCCTTGGAGGAATCAATAGATTGCTTAAAACCAAACGTCAAGATAAAAGGAAGGCTTATATTATCTGATCCTGGCTGATACAACCGATACTTCCCCTGAGCATTTTCCTGAACATTGATGAAGGGACGAGTGAGTTCCTTGTTCCCTGGAAGAGTCAGTCTAAATTTCCTGATTTCATCTCGTGCTAAATCTTCAATTTCCGCAAAGAAACAGTATGCCCAACCATATCCTGGAAACCCATTCAAATTAAGCCGATAGTTCAAGTTTCCATTCTGACCCACCACAGCCGTCTGCATGACCTTAGAAGGTGGCCTTTCGCTGCTGCTGACATCTATAGACATGTTGGTCGATACTCTTTTTGTTCCAGGAGCAACATCGACGAGGTAGTTTGCCCTCTTCAAAGTGTCAGATTCCCAGATTCGATCGTATTGATCATCCGGATACCTGTAAACTAAATCTTCTCAGACCACTTCATGCAATAATAATAAAGGCAATTCCAGGTGAACAAGTACCTGACAGGTTCATTACTCGCAGCACCAAAATTTATTCTTACAGAAAGGCTTAAGAAAAACTTTGTTTCAAAGTCATTGTAATAGAGCGAGCCATTGAACTCCCGAAGCTCGATGGTAGAAATGAACGGCTTCCCGGTTGTGGCATTAGACAAACATATGGCAAGTGTAGGAGCAACAGCTAGAATGGCTGCCTCATGCGTCACGATGGTGTTTGCATCAAAGATAACAACGGTTGTCCATGGACTTGCCCCAAGGGAGATGTCAAATTCTGGGAACACATCACTTTGATCGAAGTTGCCATACAAAAAGCTTGTCCGCACAAGGTAACGCGTCCTGAGTGTGACACTGAATGTGTAACAATACTTTCTATCATCTGCAGGGAAGTATCGAACAGACTTGTACTGCTGTCGGTTCTCATTTGGAACTGATACTTTTGCTGCTTCACCGTGACCCAATAGAGGAGTATCTGGAGTCCACTCTAGGCCAAGTTCATCAGTATATGCTTCCCTGCCTCCACAGTCAATACTGACGAAACCTGCCCTCATGAGAAGTTGTAAACATGACAAAAAAGCTATGAATGAATGAATCATCCTAACCCTCAAACTAGAGAGCAAAATTGCTTTTACAATATAAAGACTGATGAAACAACAAACTATTTGACTACTGATGAGCAATCTAATCATAGGCCAGGCATGAGGGCAAAGGTTCTTTGCCTGCATATAAGGAATTAGGTCATATAGCCTTCATCTTCGACTAATTTACAATACCTAGAGGAATGTGACGACCATTTTGCTACAATTCGACTAATGGTTGTGGGATTTCGGATTTATCCTTCGTGATGGTGTTATCTGATTCTACTACATACTTTTTTATCTTTTGTAGATTGAGTGCAATGCTCTGCCTAAAAAAATTTACCCCCAAAAAAGCAAGAGATGAGGGGAAAAAAACAAATAATAGTTCAAACAATTAGGTCCACAGCAGCGTCAAGCAAAAACCCTAAACCAAACACCTTAAATAACTTCAAGAAAGATTAGCTTAGCTAAGCCGGCACCAAAAAGGCAAGAACATTTACCGGGCATTTGAGCTCTGCAGACGGAGGAGAGGAAGACATTGAGGACCAAAATAAGAACAAAGCTTGCCATCCTCTGGCACAAACCACGGGCAAAAGAGACCGACCGACTGCTTCGCTCAAGAGAGCACAAGAAGACAATTCATCGTCTTCGTTATCGCATACTTCGGAGCAAAATTGAAGAGAGAGGGGTTGGCGGTTCCTCGCTTTGCAGAGGATGACAGGCGAGGGAGTTGGACTCTTATCTCGACCGGCGGTGACCAGATCACATTCTATTACTAGATGACCGACCGGTTGACGGGCGGGCAGCACATAATATTTCGTTAAAAGCCGCATCAATCTCCACCGCTATCGTTCTTGATCTTTTTAAAAAAATAGTGTATGATTCGATGCGGTTGTGATTTTTTAACCAAAAAACTACACTACAACGTATTATATTATTATAGACATATGATATATCATTATATTTAGTCATAATATAATAATATATAGTCTCAGCTCTACCCTTATTTGCATATCTAATATACAATGATAATTAAAAAGTTTTACATATATTTTTTTCCGAACCTAACAAGTAACATGAGCTTACTCTCTATGGATTTTATATATACTTAATAATATAATATTTTTTTAGTGGGCATAAAATTTGATAATATTGATATTATGTAACACAATACTATTAATTAATAAATTATTTTTTTTTAAAAAAATAATTAAAGAACCATCATATAATTTATAAAGGTCAATGGATTTTTTTTAAACTTACTCTTACTATTGAATCCAAGATCTGAGCCCTGAGCTTATTTTTATTGATTTTATATATACTTAATAATGTAATATTTTTCTAGTAGGCATAAAAGTTAATAATATTGATATTATATAATACAATCCTATTAATTAATAAATTATATTTTTTTAAAAAATATATAATTTATAAAATTTAATGGACGAACTCTATGTACAAATATGTGTACTATAAGTTTAATAAAGTTGAACTATGTAATTTTAAAATAATATAACTTTTTAAAAAATATATTTAAACTAAAATAATATAAATATATATTTTAACATATATATATATTATTTTTTACTAACTTTTATTAGTTCAATGTTGTGGTGATAATAAGATGTTAATGTGATAGATAATATGATTAAAAAAATAGTATCAGCGTTATTAAATGAATAATAAGAGGATAATATTGTATATTTTATTATTTTAAAATTTTGGAAAATATTAATTGGGGGTACGATTGTAACTATATTATATTATTATTATCTGCCTCTGAAGCTCCTTCATCTGCATAATTATTCAAGATTAATTAATTTTTTAAAAATTGCATGATTTACATAAAGCTAAAAAAGGCTTGAGAGAAACACTATCAACTAAAAAGATGGAACTCATTAATATATTTTTAAAAAATCTCAAAAAAAAATACAATCATAGTACTGCATTCATGTGCAATTATTAATCTGAACCCCCCAAAGAAGGGGAGAAAAAAAAAGAAGGAATTGCATCTCAAACTTTCCATGATATTTACAAAAGCAGTTGATGGCAAACCATAGATCAACATAATTATTTTTTCCTCTTAATTAATTCTTGTAGTCTGGATTAAATGCTAGTGCTTCTTTGTAGATCAGCTCTTTCATCTGCTCCACTGTGAGCGCATGTTGCTCAAAATCAAAGGAGAAAGGCTCCGTGCATATGGGTTCGTCAGCAACGTCATGCAATTTTTCCAGGTACGGATGAGCAAGTGACTCTTCAACTGCAGAATCAGTGGGAAGCCTAGATGAGTACTGACATCAAGGATATTCCATGAAGTTATAAACATAGTCCAATATTTCAGGGGAACATATAGATAACTCATTTACAGTTAAAGCGAATCTCACCTCACTTTGTTTCTTAAAATAAGAGCATTACCTGTTAAGATGATGTTGATTTTTCAAGTTAATAGGTTCTAAAAGATTCAAACTCTCTACTAGTTGACATGCAAAGCTCTCTACAACATATTTCATCAAAGTTGCACAATTGGATTCTACGATCAGCTAGTTTCAATGTAAGTTCTGATTTCTAGTCCAAATTTTCTTCCGAATTTGTGCTGTTTGCAAATGTAAATATATCAAAATATAATGATGAGCTATCGGAATACCTGTGATTCTCTTGGTGGGATCAAATGTCAGCATTCTTTGGATGAGATCGACAGCAACTGGGTTGATGCGAGGATATAGATCATAAATTGACTTCCGTGGAAACTGGGGCAGATGTCTCATGTACCTTCTTGCATCCTCATTCCTTATAAATCCAAGCTCAGCATCCGTTGGAGTCCCAATAAGCTGAGGACATTGGATTGCACCATCATTACAACCTTATTCTTATCTATGGTCGGATCATAAATATATACAAATTTGAGCTTTTTCTCAAAGCTTCCACTTCAGAACAAGTGTATATATAAAGCATGATCGTAATCTGGAGTTCTGATGAAAATTTACCTCTGTTATCAAACGCATCTGGTGCATGTGATCCTTTCCTGGGAAGAGGGGCTGCCGGTTCATCAGCTCCATAAAAATGCAACCCACTGACCAAACATCAATGGCAGCAGTATAGTCTGTAGAATTCAGCAGCAGCTCCGGAGCTCGGTACCACCTGGTCACAACATACTCCGTCATGATCTCATTCTCCACCGCGGGCCGAGCGAGGCCGAAATCACAGATTTTGAGATCGCAGTTTGCGTTCAGCAGAAGGTTGCTTGGCTTGAGGTCCCGGTGGATGACCTTAGCCGAGTGTATGTACTTCAATCCGCGAAGAATCTGGTACAAGAAGTACTGCAGAAAAGAGAGGAAAGGATCATTAATAGTAAAGCAAGCGTAACTCACATGATTTGATTTGATTTGATCTGATCAAAGCAACTGAGTGAGTGATCGAGAGTTCTACCTGACAGTGCTCCTCCTGCAATTCTTGGTTGGAGCGGATTATGTGGTGAAGGTCGGTTTCCATGAGCTCAGATGCAATATACACATCATTGAATGATTGTGGAATTGGGGGAGGAATCACATCCCTTATTCCAACCACCTGCTTATTGTGAAAAGTATTCAATTAAAGACAATGAAATGAAAGCACTCTGAACCTAACGTGGAATGATGCCTTTGTCATTATCACAGCATATTAAGTTCCTGAGGTTTATGCGATTTGCTTGTAAATAGTAGCTAGTCGATTGTATTATGCAAAAACTAAAATTTAAGTATGTTTACAGGGGAAACTACTTTTCCTATTACCACCCACATCAAAAAACCCAAAGATGCAACTTTTACTCTTCAATCTGTTTTCCTTTTTAGTGTTTGGTGTGCTGTCTCTATTTATAGTGAATTATTCGCAGGCAAGCATTCAGAACTAACTCTTGATCTGTTTGCAACTTGCCAACTGGGGATTCACTGGAAACACTAATCAAATAGTTAATGATCAACGTAGAATCTTCAGCAGCAGCAAGAAGAAACCGCAATGCGGATGGCTTACATTCTCATGGTCCAAGTGGCGGAGGAGTTTGATCTCCCGGAGCGTCCTCTTCGCATCCATGTGGTTGTCGAAGGCGTTGGCGATCTTCTTGATGGCCACCATGTCCCCGGTCTCCGAATTCATCACCGAGCTGCGGACGGAGCCGAAACAAGAAAGGACACATCACATCTAGATCACTCAAGAAAAAAAAAACCCAAATTCGACCTAAAAGGAGGGAGAGATTTCGATCGGAGACCATGGGCGACGACGTACCAGACGATCCCGTAGGCGCCCCTTCCGATCGGCATGATCGGCGGCTGGTACTTGAACGTGATCTCGAACAAGTTCCCGAATATGTCATACTGCAAGTACCTGCCGCGGTGCGTCGCCACCACCGGGAAGTCGTTCGCCGGAGCCGCGTCCATCCCTTTGCCGGATTCGAGCAGGTCGACGATCCACGCGGTGAGGAGCGAGAAGGGAATACCTCGACTTCGATTCGACTCTGCGATCGAGTTCGGAGGGTTTTATATATGCACTGGAGATGAAGAAGAAGAAGGAGAAGAAGAGGCGTCTTGGAGTTCAACTGCGAAGAAGGGTCGGAGAAGGGGCGAGGAAAGGGGGAAGGCGGGGGCGGGAAGTCGTCGGTCACGGAGAACGGACGGTCTCGATCTGCACAGCCCCGGATCGGACGGCGGAGGCGGGCGCGTGAATGCGACGGCCACACGTTGTGGGGCGACCGCGTGTGGAATTACGGTGGGTGGAGTTATTTATTTTTGGGTTAAATTTCAATTTAGCCCAATAATTTTATCTTTATATTAATTTAAACCATCCTAATTTTTTAAAATTGGAGTAAAAATAAATTCTCACCATAAAAAAATCCTCTTAAATTTATACGTTAAATTATTCACATTTTATGTCTTAGTCCAACAAATTTCATTTTAGCCCGATGAATGTCACTTTATATTAATTTAACTCATCTTATTCTTTTTATAAATAATAAGAATGATATATTATTTCAATATAATCGCACCATATAATTTTTTTAAACTTAATGAATATTAAATTTATACCCTAATTAGAGGAGCTTATAATTTATAATGTAACTTATTTATTTAATAGCATACAGAATAATATCTAACTCAATTATATCGAAGTCATATAAATAATAAAAGTATCTCAAGTCTTTATTAAAAAAAATTACTAATTTTTGACTAAATTTGTTCGATGGAATTTTGTAAATTATAAGGGTGAAATCAGGATAATAAATATTAAAAATATATTGGCCCACCGAACTTTCGGCTTAAAGTGGACGCTAATGACGTGGTGACTGAGTAATTTATTATTATATATTTAATCTAATCTCACGGTGTTCAACTATTATGATTTTTATTTAATTATTAATATCTACATCCAATTGAAAAAAGACCTTGACTTTGCTGTTTGCCGTTGACCTGACCATAATGTGCATCATATTATAATATTCAATTACAGTGTACGACCAAATTGACTGCATTTTGTTTTTTTTGTCAATGGAAAATTTTAATAAATTCCGTAAAGTTGAACTATCGTTTGACTGCATTTAATTTTTCTGAAAAATTAAATAAAAAAGCGTGAAAATTAATAAATTAAAAATATTATATAATGGTATAAAAAATAAAAAAATATTGAAAAAATAGCCAAACAATTCTATTTCATATTACTTATATTTTTATACCTATGAAACTTTGGAGCTTTCCAGAAATGATACCTATACGCTCTTTTTAATTTTTGCACCGCCTCTGCGTCAGATAACTCACACCCCACTTCTCACCGGTCCCGAGAGATGCTTCTACGTATACTTTGGTTAATGGAGGGTGTATTTAACATCCGGACTCGTCAGTATAAAAGCTCCGATGACGAACCGTTCACGTGGATGTTTTCCCCAAATCGCACATTTCCCCTTCTTTCTCTTCTGTTCCGCTCATCTGGAGGTAGAAGAGAACGAAGGATTTGCCGGAGGCCGAGGTCGATCTCGTGACGCCTTCTGCTTCCGAGGCTCTCGCGATCTGTTGTGGTACGATTCCTTCTCTTTTCTGCATTTTGTCGATCTCTCTTAGGTTTTTTTTTTCCGTGTTTGCCGGCATTTGATTCAGAGGGTTTCGTCAACTCAATTTCTGTGGTATGTGACTCCTTCCTTCGATTCCCAGTGGATTGTGTCAATTTATCCTTCTTCGTTTCTTAAGTCTTCTGCTTCATAGAGTTTTCTCGTTTCTAGATCGATGGTATGATTCCTTCGATTCTCTGTGCATTGTTCGATTTATTCTTGGATTTTTCTGTGCTTGGCGGTAGTTCATCCTATTTTTTAGGCTTCTGAATCTTATTTTTATAATTTGGTTAATGGAAGGTGTATTTAGCATTCGGACTCGTCCGTATAAAAAGTCCGATGATGAATCCTTCACAGAGGTTGTAACCCCCAATAGTAGTAGTTATAATAAAATTAAGATCACGAAAGGAGGGGCGGTCTTATTGCCTTCTTCTTTGGGTTCCCTGTTGCCATGGATTTCTGCTCATGCTTGACGCGCTCCCACTCCCTCTGTTTTCCATTTGATGCATGCCCACCTTTGGATTCCCACTCGATTTGTGCTGTGTTTTTTGATGCATACCCAAGCTAGTTTTTATTTGCCCTGTTATAATTGTTGACGTGTGCTCTGTTTTTGATGCATGCCCAAGTTAGTTTTTATTTGCCCTGTTATAATTGTTGATATGTGCTGTGTTTGTTGATGCATACCCAAGTTAGTTTTTATTTGCCCTGTTATAATTGTTGATGTGTGCTCTGCTTTTGATGCATGCCCAAGTTAGTTTTTATTTTCCCTGTTATAATTGTTGATACGTGCTCTGTTTTTTGATGCATGCCCAAGTTAGTTTTATTTGCTCTGTTATAATTGTTGATATGTGCTCTGTTTTTTGATGCATACTCAAGTTACTTTTTATTTGCCCTGTTATAATTGTTGGTGGGTGCTCTGTTTTTGATGCATGCCCAAGTTAGTTTTTATTTGCCCTGTTATAATTGTTGATGTGTGCTCTGTTTTTTATGCATGCCCAAGTTAGTTTTATTTGCCCTGTTATAATTGGTGATGAATAATGAACTATTGGGTTTTGATGGACGGTTGAATTGTTAGATGGTGATGAATAATCAATGTAATGAGAATCAAATGAAGGTCTACACTAAGGAAAGCTTATTAAACTCCACTTAGCCAATGACTAGGAGATGATATTGGATTGTATTGAGGTGAATGATTGATTGAACAAGTTGTGATTTGAGTTTAATGGTTGAGTGGGACTTGGAATATTAGATTGATCTCCGAGACACTTGATGATCAGATAGAAATATTTATTATTAAAATTAGATATTAAGACTATACAGTGAACTTTGCAAAAAATTTAGACAACAGTACTCATGCTTATGACTTTATTTTATGAAGTAGATATAGTTTCGGTTAATACGGAACTTAATTTATGCTATTCTTGGACTTATTTATAGTTTCAGTGGTCGATCTTTAATTTGATTTGGGTAGATACGCTGTAATCGTCTTTATAAGTCATGCCTATAGATCATTTTGAGTGATCGTCGATATTTTCTCTTTCTTCTCCTAAATGTTCCTGAATCCTCTTGCATAGGTATGCTATAAATCAATTTTCAAACTGGCATGTACAGGCATTCAATATTAGTGAAAGGGGTAAGAGCACGAGTTGACCGCAGACAAATTTCAAGAGAACAATATCTTTGACATAGGAAAGCAAAAGACCAAATACCATCGATGACGCTATTATTAAAGATTAATTACTCAGGATGGACTCTAAGATTCAATTATTGAAGAGCAAAAAAATTGATTTATAGTATACCTATGCAAAAGTATTCGGGAGAGTTCAAGAGAAGAAAGAGAAAAATACGGACTATGACTCAAAACGAAACGATTTATAGGCATGACTTAGAAAGATGGTTACAGTATATCTATCCTTTAAAATATATAAACTTTATTTTTTTAAAACACATGAGTGATACAGATAAAACTAAAAGATTGACCACTGAAGCTATAAATAAGTTGAAGAATTACATAAAATAAGTCCAGTATAACTGAAACTATATCTACTTCATCAAATATAAAATCATAAGCTATTGCTGAATTTTCTGCAAGATTAATCACTATATAATCTTGCCGTCTAATTTTAATAACAAATACTAAGTCTTTTATGCTTCATATAATTAAAATTGTCGTGTGTATTTTATTTTAGCGCCGTTGTAACATGTTTACATTTTATTAACAGTAAATACAGAAAAATGATGGATTTAAATGCTTGATGAACTGCTTTTTTCTTATTGACTGGGCATCAATGATTTATAATTTTTGAAAGTATTTCAAGTACGTATTTTGCGATTGTTTTATTGCGCTTTTTTACTGTTTCTATTATATTACAAACAAACAAAAAACAGTTTTGCGTTCCTTTTTCTTTACAAAATCTAATTCTGTTTACTTGCTGCTTAGCTTTTTAGATTCACTATAAAGAAAGACACCAAAAATGGTCAGCGCGTAACCCATCATTCCTGTAAACGATACCGGATTCCTGAATATTAAAATAGAAATCACCACGGCAACTGCCCCCTTCGCATTTCCAAGAACCTTTAAAAGACAAAAAAAACACTGTTATTTAATAGAAAATGAGATGATAATTTTTAATCTTTTTCCATTAAAAAAAG
Source organism: Thalia dealbata (assembly GCA_030544415.1). NCBI lineage: Eukaryota > Viridiplantae > Streptophyta > Magnoliopsida > Zingiberales > Marantaceae > Thalia > Thalia dealbata. Next base: position 29,177,220 of record CM060457.1, on the reverse strand, counting down.
ACATGTTTAACGTTTTTCACATTAAGAAAATATTGAAGCTACAAAAGAGCATCGGATAAAGCGATAAAAAACGAAATGATGCGAGGGGAAAAAACTGGCGCATTGAATTGAGTCGCATGATTAAAAAGCAACAACAACGAAAGCATCGAATAAAGCGATTGATGCTCATAAAGCGTTAACAGACGAAATAATGCACAGGAAACTGCTTTTGCATGCCACGAAGAAGCAACGCACAGAACATGAGAAGAAAAAGAAAAAAAAAGAGAGAAACTGGCGCGATCCTTTAAAAAAATTATTCTCTTCAAAAAATGCTTTGTAAGAAATAGGCATACCTGGAGTGTCAGAGCACTGGTATGTTTGGTCACCAGGAAATTGGTCAAGTTCACGAAGTAGGCCAAGGAAGAATTGAACAAGAGGTACCAAATAATCTTGAAGTCTTCTCTAGCAAGTGCCAAGGTAATACCAACCACATTCTCCTCCATTATTAACGTCGCAGGAAGTAAAAGAACAACTGCTATTGGAGCCATGTACAGGAGGAGATTCATAGAATTCAACTTTTCTCTGGACATACAACAAAATCTAATTCAACATAACGACTAGTTTTATTTATGTATTGAGTCTACACAGAGGAATATAACTCACCCCTCGGAGGCCATCAAAATTCCTTGCAACACTGACTTAAGGGCCCTGGCCGCCGTAGCGCCAATGCACATTAGAAAGCCAAACATATGAAAGCTAGGCTCCCCCTGTAAGTTTAACCATCAGTCACATTCATATAGTTCCAGTTCTTAATTTGATAAATGAAAAAATAATTGCACAGCTAGCAGAGCAGGTCAATGAAATAATGCTTGTAAAACCAAACAAGAACGTGTGCATCCATGACTTAACATTAACACACAGACCTCTTATATTACAGTACAGTATTTTAGTAAATGATAGTAAATTACTTAAGAACAAGAGAGCGTGATCACTCTTTTTGCAAGTCAATATCCAGCCAGAACAAACCAAGTCAGGAAACATAAAAGAATAAGAGGGAACACATAATTAGTTCATCAAGATTAAGATCATCTCTTGCAAGTCACCAGGCTGACATGTTAAATGAGAACAGTTCAAGAATAAACTCAAACATGCCATGAAGTGTAGAATCATCGGAACATAACTAAAAAACATCAATTCACCATGCTGACATATCTTGCAAATATTCAGAAATATAAATAACGTTAACGCACATGATTTGCGTTTATTTAATACCTGTGCAAATGGTCTAATAAATAACATTAAACTTTGATTATGCCATACAAGTATCTTCTTGTGGGCAGAAATATAAATACAAACGATTTGTGTGTGTATCCATGAGGGTATTTTTGAAGAATCACTTAGATTAACGAATGAATCTTAATCAACTCAATTCACGCAAATGTAGCGGAGAAGGATTAGATCAAACAGCGGATGCGCCGCGCAATCATCAAACGTAGAACTAATCAACTATGTTGTTACCCTAAACAAGATCCAAGAAAACTAGAGAATTATATATGTCGGAATCCCAATATCACCAAGATTGAAGAGAACTCACCCCACTGGCGATGACAACACCTGTGACGACCGGAACGAGGGTCATGTACGTGATCCAGGACTCCCGCCGCACGGTCATAAGGTAAGCAAACACGGCCGTGAAGAAGGGCGTCGTGGCGCCAACAGCCTGGTTGAAGGAGACGGGGAGGTAGCGGAGCGAGACGTTCCCGCTGACCACCGAGCTGCAGAACACAAGGCTGAGGGCGGAGATCTTGAACAACTGGGCGCGGGACCGGATGGTCTGCATTTGGACGATCTTGAGCCAGGCGATGGAGACGTAGCTGAACAGGGAGCAGGCCGCCATGTGGCACATGGTGAGGAAGATGGGGTACCTGAACCCGTAGTTGCTTAGCAGGTACTTGTTGAGGAGGAGCACCCCGATGTTGGAGGAGTACCAAGCCGCGACGAGCCCGACGGTGAAGAACCGGGCGGTCTCCATCGCCGCCGCCTTCGAGCTCATCTCCTCCTCAGCGCGGCCTCTCCCGTACGGATCTGGAGCTTCACGGCGAGGCGACCAACGGATCTACGCACGCATGCGCAGATCGAAAGCGATTCTTGGATCGGAGGGGTCTGGATCCCGGCCGAGGAGATCGGTTCTGCGATCGGAGGGATCGAGGATCCGACCGGAGAGATCCCAGCCGAGCGCCTCTCGGATCAAGAAGAGCCGGCGGGGAGATCCCCGGGGATGTGATCGGGACTTGGAGAGCAAGAAAAGGAAGATTTAGGGAGAAAACAAGAGGAACGAACGGGAAGTGGATCTGAGACTGAGAGTGAGGGAAGAAGAAGAAGAAGAAGAAGAAGAAGAGCGAGGAAGAGTTGGAAAGAAAGAAAGAAAGAAAGGAAGGAAGGGGGGAAACGGGGAAGGCGGACTTTGTCCAGTGATCCAAATCTTTACAGATATTTATATGCCGCATAGTGCGAGGCAGATATTTTAAATCGCACTTCTTTTTAAAAAAAAAACTCATAATCTACTATAAATTTTAATTAATATTTTAAACCACACTTAATAGATAATTAAAACCACCTACCAATTTAATTATGCATTCCTCACATGATTAATTGTATACATTCCTACTAAGTACTTCTTTCTAGTAAAAAATTATTAAGGGTTAGATGAGTTATTTATTGATTTAAAATTTAAATTCTGATACTTTCCAATCATTAGTCATTCATTTAAAAATAACTTTAATTATATATATATATATATATTTAAGATATATATAATTAGATTATAGTTATAATTATCACTAAAAATTAGTTAAAATTAAATTCTAACTATCACTTCCTTCTTAACAAAGTTTAAAACTCATTTTTTTTTTAAAAAAAAATATGAATCATGTCCTAAGGTATACAATTATCTTAGCCCCTACTAATTAAGATATGAATTTACCTTATCCAGCGCTAAGTGCTAAAAAAGCCCTCTTGTTCTTGATCAGCCCTCCACATGCAGGGTCAAATTCCATTACTGATTCTGGTTGGATTCAATCTCTTCAGACATTGTCTATACTTCTGCCATTAGTTATGCCATTACTTGTCAAGTCAATACTATAACATCTGTAGTGGTATCATCCCCTACCCACAAGCATTGGTGTTGGTGTTAGGTCTTTGGTCATGAATTTTTCATCTAACATTAGTTAGCATCACTCCCCACCTTCCTCTCTACTTCCGGTGAAGGCAGCTAACAAAAAAGGGATATTGCATTGTTTAAAAGTCCTATTCAATTTGTTTGAATCTCTCGTACATTTGTAAAAGTCACTAGATAAATCAATAAAATTCTAGGACCAAATTTGTAGGAAATTGAAAAATGATGGGAGTTCAAATGAAGATCCCATTTTAATTTCTCAAAATTATATCATCAGCAGAGGAGAAATGATCGACAAACTAATTAAATCAGCTAGCTGGGCCACTTAAAAAGAAGAGGAAGCACACCTACGACATGCCGACCTTTCTAATTATGAAGCAACAGAGTTCAAATGTTCGTTGGCGCAAATAAAATAAGTTCAAAAGCAGCTGGGTTTCCTTGCATGCTGGGTCAAAGTAGACGATTAGAGACAGGTCAGTAGGGATGCATCATTGTCAACTAGTTGCAAGCAACCATTTTGAAAGGGGGGTTGACACAAACACATTAATCTAGAGGTCAAGCACATATAATATGTAAGCAATCCCCAGTGCTCAACTTGCATTCATTAACCCTCGTACCAATGGCTCTAGGAAGGACAAAAGACGGTGCCTTCCACAAAGGATAATGGATGAAAGAAACAACAGAGTGGAAAAAGAAGGAACGCAGGACTTTTTCAATGTCAGGTACCTCTCTTGATCGCACAGACTGAGGGGTTGGTTTGAATTATTGTGCCTGTGCCACAAACTGACAGAAGGTGAAAAAATGATCATCGATGCCTAGGCCAAAGAAGATCCTGGTCAGCACGCAAGACACTGGTCAATCTCCTCACACAAATTTTCTAAAAGTTAGATCTAGTGAAATATACTTCATATTCAAACAAAGATTGTTCAGACTAGGTACGCCATCAGTCTCTCTTATCTCTTTCATTGTAGAAATGAGTGAATCAACCCTTTAAAAATCTCTCTTCCGTTCTACTCTGATAAGCAATTTAGACGAGCAATCCTCGATGACTAAATAACTGAATTTGCGTATTAGAATTCGGTTAGACTTCAGACTTTTGAAAGAGAAGGAAAGAGATCTAATATCCCAATATTGTATATTATTGTAGAACTGAATCATAGAGGTCCAAGGGCCGGAGAAAAGGCATACCCAGAATCACTGTGCTTGGACTGAGCTACACTTCCAAGAATACATAGATAATTTTCTTTAATCAGGATGGTAACCTATAAATTATTTTTAGGAAATCAAATTATTTATTTCTTATATTTATTTGCATTCCATTAATACTATCTACTGCTGAAGCTGCCTTACTATGCCTATCTGGTGAAATATCTCCTAATTTGACTCGGATTCTGACAAAATGTGTTGGGTCACATGAAGTCCTAAGTGTGACGTTATTGATCACACCTAAGTACTGTCTACTGGTTCAAATCTGTCTACAGATTTATCCCTTCATTCAAGATCGAATTCTTGATCCTTCTTTCTCAACCAACAATTATTGATTAGCAGTTCCTCTTTAATCCTATTTCCATTATTCCATTCCATATAGCGAGTCATATTATCTATTAGTACATTATACCTCAGCATACCAAATAACTTCTAACCTGCCTAATACTGTTAACAATTTCAAGTACCAAGTTTGAATTATTTAAAAACTGATATGAATACAAGGTCCTACATTCTAAAGCATATTATGTACTCATTTATTTCAAGCCTCATGTCGAACGAGAACCGTACTGGACTAATAACAAAGCCATGGGAGCTTTATCCAAGAGCCAAATAGTCAGTAGCATCTCTGAGTTTGGCGTAGGCTAATGTGGGATGAAATGTGGGTTAAAATACATTTCGACCCTTGCGAAACATGCCTAAAGTTCCTGATTAAAATCAAGAGCGTTCCCAATATTAGCACTCAGCCGACAGGTCACTAAATGCAAACTTCCGTAGATTGAAATCAACTACAATCGATTGAGGATGCTAAGAGAAGGTTGTATCCTTCTGCTGAAGAATCTCTGAAGCATCTACTGTGGTTGACAGATGTTGAGGCTGTATATGAGGCTGCTCTGGGCTTGTATGATCTTGACCTTGCTGCCATAGTGGCATTGAACTCCCAAATGGATTCAAAGGAATTTCTTCCTTATATCAGAAGTCTTGAGGAACTGCCTCCTCCTGTCATGCGATATTCGATTGATCTGAGACTGCATAGGTATGAAAGTGCACTAAAACACATTGTCTCTGCAGGTGATGAATTCATGAATCTCTTGAAGAATAACCCTCAACTTTTTTCACTTGGCCTTCAGTTATTCTCTGATCATGTCAAAAGATCAGAGATCCTAGAGGAATGGGGTGATCATCTTCATGCTGCAAAAAGCTTTTAAGATGCTGCTAGAATTTATCTATGTTGTTCAGCACTTCAGAAAGCTCTAAGAGCGTATCGTGGTTGTGCTGATTGGAAGAGGCTCTTAGAATTGCATATATTCAAGAGCAACTAGATTTGGTTTCCCCTTTGACAAGTGCTTGCTTAGAATGCGCCACCGCATTAATATCTGAGTACAATGATGGTTTAGAGAAAGTGGGAAGTATTCTGCTCGCTACCTAGCTGTACGGCAGAGAAGAATGTTATTGGCTGCTAAACTTCAGGCGGAGGATAGATTAGCAAGTAATGTCGATTATGATACTCTGTCAGAAAGCAGTAGTACTTTCAGCGACATGAGTGCATACACCACAGGGTATGTCTTACAAGAAAAATTAGCATGTTACCTGTTTGTTCTATGATTTTGACTTATTGTGTTTACTTTCATTGACGGACCACTCCTCCTTTCTAAGTCAACATAATAGTACTAGTCAACATACTATTATGCTCATCTTCTTTTGAGGTTAATATTTATTATGCGTGTTAAATGTAGCCACCCGTGACGTGATGGCTGCGCTGCTGTGAGATTAAAATTTATATACTTCTCCCCATGCATTATACATTGGCACTGCAGCAGTGTTAAACTAAAATAACTCTAAATAAAGTGCTGTATTCTTCGATGCAAGGCAGACATAACGAATAATTTCTAAACATTAATTTAAAATAATCACCAAGACCATCATCCCTAATAATATCTACAAACTTTATATCTAAAATTTAGAAGCTACAGTTCAAATTTTTTACTAAAATAAAGCCTCAATATAATCGAAGTAATTCATATTATTTCTAAACTATAAATAATGAATTTTAAAATTTTAAAATCCTCTAATAAGATTTTTTTTAATCCATAAATATTAAATTCACTATTTAACATAAATAAAATAATTAAACTCTACATGTAAGATAGATTTTAGATTCAAAACTTGACTTGAGTACTAAAAAATTAGGTTCTACGAAATCCGTGTTGGGCACCAAATCCTGGAAAGATACGTTTATTTATTAACTTTTAAATCACTTGGTACGAGTCTGTCATCAACTGAATCCGCTGCGAGTACTTGGGAGGAGGGTTGCCCAGCAGTGGCATGACATTTACCACCTGTTACAATCGTGCAGGGCTTGTGAATTAGTAATTGCAAAGTTGATTGTACCCAAAGGAAAATAGTAGAAATGAAAAAAAGTATCCAATTATTAAAATAAAATTGATTAATAATATCAAAAACTCTAAGCAAGTTGATCTAGAGCATGATAATAAGAAGCTTGTCATTGGAGAAAGAAGCTGAAGAAGAAGAATAAGAAGAAAAAGGGTAGGCAAATTGGCCTACAGGTTGAGACTCAAGATTTTCATACCCCCAAAATTGAGATGTATCCGGGGTGCATATATATGCCTTGAGATGCGATATTGATGCCTATGGCCTAAGTTGAGATGCGATATTGATGCCCATACTGTTGGGTCATACAAGCTTACTTACCTTAACATCACTGTATGTGCTTGCAGCTGTAAACCCAACAGTAATAAGGAAAAATGCTGACGAGCTGGTTGGAAGAACAACAAACTCCATCGATCCACTGATTAAAGAAGAGGCCCATCAATTAATGCATTATCATTGGGCCACCGTCAGCACCGTCACCGTCCACCACTTCGCCAATGTCTTCACCGGCGACTCCCTCGTCAGGGACCGACCGGACAGTGATGTCAAAGCCACAAATTAGGAACCTCGTGAGTACAAATCCAGGAATTGTAAGTCCTTGGAATTGTAAGATCGTAAGACCCTGGAACTGTAAGAAAGATAAGATAAAAAGTAAGAGATCGAAAAACAACCGGAATATGGAACTAGGGTTCCCAATACTTACCGTTAGAACAAAATGCCTATTTGGAATAGGGGCAATCAAAAATAAGTGGAGGATCGCGTTGGTAAGGTTCGCCACAGTTGTCAAAACGCCTGAGTCAAAGAAAAACCATGCGTCTGGCCACGTGCAAAACAGGCTGCCGCAGCGTGAAGTGAAGGCCGAGCTAGACATGTAAAACGGGTCGGGTCGCCCGTGGGCGGCCCGCGCTCGGCCCGATCCGGGCCATGCTAGGCACGGCCCGGTTGGGCACGCCCCGCCCCTGCGCGCGTGCCGTGCTGGGCGGCGCCTTCGCGGCCCACCAGCATGGCACGGCACGAGCCCGTGCTGTGGCTGCTTCTGCTTCGCGGCTACTTCTCGCGGCTGCTTCTGCTTTGCGGACTGAGGAATTGGAATCGGTTCGTTGCCGTCAATATTTTTATTTTTTTTAGCCAATGAAGACTATTTCCTCTTTTATTCGTGCCTAGCTGACGAAGACTATTTCCTCTTCCACTACTTGCATTTTATATTTTTCACCGATTAATTGCATTTTATATTTTTATTCTTCTTCCAATTCTTTGCACCAAATTTTCCTAGTTTCTCTCGAATTTTCCTCCAGAGGCACGACGGCTCGGCACGCTGCTTGGGCGTGCCCCGTGCCGGGCTGTGCGGGACATAGCTCCGAGCGTGACGTGCTCTCGGCACGCTCCTTAGGCGTGCCGGGCTCGGCCCGGCACACTTTTGGTCCGTGCCTGAGCGGGCCGTGCTCGGGTCAGCCCGAGCACGGCCCGTTTACATGTCTAGGCCGAGCCAGAGGGGCGAGGAGGAGAGGAGGCAGCCGCTGCGTATGCGTGAAGGCCGAAGCCTAGGGGCGACTGGGAGAGGAGAGGAGCGGAGGAGGCGAGGAGGCAGCCACTGCGTCTGCGTGAAGGCCGTGGTCGAGGCCTCGAGGGGAGAGGAGAGGTGCTGCATCTGCGTGAAGGCCGTGGCCGAGGGGTGACTGGGTCTGGGACGGAGAGAGGAGAGGAGAGGAGGCGAAGACGAAGAGGCGACTTGTATAAAATAATATAGTAAAAACTAAAAAGTGAACACGCTTCCATAGTTACCTGCAACGGTACAATTTAAAAAAAACATAAAAATCTTACCTTTAAAATCTTATAAATACTCCTTACACACAGCGTCAGCAAACAAAATTATAAAGTACAACGTCTCTCTCCGTGTTTTCTCTTTTTTTTCTGTGTTTTCTCTTTTTTTTCTCTGAACGAGCTGTCTGTCGGACCGACCTCTCTCCTTTCTCTTCTTCCGCGGTCTGACATCTCTCCTTTCTCTTCTTCCGCAAGCTGTGTGCCGTGTGCCGAACCTCTCTCCTCTCTCTGCTATCTTCTGCAAAAAAGCAAAAGCCATCCTCTCTTCTCTAGCAGAAGCTCGTTCCGAAGGATTTCTGCAAGAGCAAAAGCCGTATTCAATCTCATTATTATTTTACTATTTTATTCTTAATCTATTTTCATCTTTGCTTCATCTGCTCTTAATTTCCCATTTTTTCTGATCGTACTTAATTTTTTTTTCCTTTTGCGTTCGGCTATTTTTATCTTTTTTTATAAATTTTCTAAAATGGAAGATAATAATAATAATAGCGATACTTATAATCATAATATATATAATTTTCCTCATCCTCAAGAATTTGATTCTAACCTTTTTAATTCCATACAAAATAGTTCTCATTCTTTGCATATTTCAAATACTATTGATGAAAATACCAAAATAGTTCTCATTCTTTGCATATTTCAAATGCTATTGATGAAAATACTTCTGCTGATATTAAACAACGGGAACTGAACCTGAATCTACTTCTGTCGGTAAAAAAAGAACTAGTGCGATATGGTTAGATTTTGAACTTATAATTGTTGAAAATATTGAAAAGGCTCGTTGTAAAAGATGCAAAAAAATTTTATCCGCTTGTTCTAAAAGTGGAACGGGTTATTTAGCTAGGCATGCTAGAACTTAAAAAAATCAAATATCATCTGCACAACAACTTTTAAATATAAATGATGGTAGTTTAAATATAATTCTGATATAACTAGAAAAGAATTAATTAAATTTATAATTAGAAATGAATTATCTTTTTCATTTGCTCAGAGTCCAAATTTTATTAGATTAATACAAGTTGCATTTTATCCTCATTTTAAATGTATTAATAGAACTACCGTTAGATCTGACATAGTAAAATTTCTTTATGAGTATAAAAATAATATTTGTAATGAATTTAAAGATAATATTTCTAGTTATTCATTAACTTCTGATGTTTGGACTAGTCAACATAATAGTATGGCATATATATGTATCACTTGTCATTGGATAGATAGTAAATTTTGTTTACAAAAAAAATTTATTAGTTTTAAAGTATTTGAGCATCCACATACGGGACATGCAATTTATAAATGTATTAATGCATATATTCATGAATATAACATACAAAATAATATTTTTTCTATTAGTTTTGATAATACAAGTAATAATGATGCCGTAGTTAATTTATTATGTCAATCATTATCTCCTATTTTTAATGATTTATTTTTTCACATTAGATGTGCATGTTATATTCTTAATTTATGTGTTCAAGATGGTTTAAAATTAATTGATAATCATATAAAAAAATTTAGAAATGTTATTAAGTATATTAAAACTTCAAGTTCTAGATTACAAGAATTTAAAAAATCATGTATTATGCATCGTAAACCTTTTAAAAAATTCAAATGAGATGTTCCTACTAGGTGGAATTCTACATATGAAATGTTACAATGTGATTTACTTTATAAAGATATTGTTACTCTCTATTACAATGAAAAAATATAAGAAGGTATTATTGATGAATCTGATTGGACCTTTGCTTCATTAATATGTAAAATTTTAGAATTTTTTAAAGATGCTTCTAATTCTTTGTTTGGTGTTTATTATCTAACTATTAATCAATTTTTATTATAAATTGTTAATATTAGTTCTATTTTTTCTGAGTATAAAGATAATCAATGGATTAGATCTGCATTAGGGGCTATGGAATTAAAATTTAAAAAATACTCGGCTAATATTGGTCCTATATATTGTTTAGGTGCAATTTTAGATCCTAAATTAAATTATATGGACTTTATCATTTAATTGATGAATATTATAGCAATATGTTATTAAATGATAACGTTTTAGAATTTAAAAATAAAATAACTAAATTATTACATGATGTATATAATTTATATTCAAATAAATATGGAGTAGTTTATCGAGAAGTAACGCCTCCATCATCAACATCAAACAAACTTACAATTGGATTACCAAGTAACATTTTTAATATTACTAGATCTCAAAAATATACATCTAGCATTATTCAACTATAATGATCGGCTCGAGCACGGTCTATTTGCACCTCTAGTCTTCATTGACCAAGAGAATGCCTACAAAATGTAATCGTATCCCTCGGACGTAAATATCCATGCTGTGCTCCAGATAAAAAAAAGGAAGATTAGGGATCAGAAAAGAAAGATAAGATGGCAAAAAACGATCAGGGATCAGGAAAGAAAGATAAGAAAACGATCAGGGATCGGGAAAGAAAGATCTACAGCACGCAGGGTCTACCTCGAGTTCTGTAAGGGGCAAGAAAGAGCGGCGGGCGGCGGAGGAAGAGATCATCATATTGGCTACCGCATTGGAAGTTGGAAATGCTGTGCCGAGGTAGGATGACTAGCTGGACATATAAAATTAATTACACATGGATTCACTGAAGCTGGAGATACGAGCCTTTGTACAAGTTGGAGGACCACTGAAGTTGAACTAAATGGAGGCTGCTGCTAAAAATACATTAAGGTAGAGAACACTTCAAACGGGGTAAGTAGTGATGAAACCTTCCGGTGCTAAGGGCACTAGAACCGGCTGCGGTGGCGGGCGGCTCTCTCCGGCACAGCTCGGCGTCGACGTCTTCCGGCTCGCGGCGAGCGTGGATCGGCGGCAGGTCGGTCAGGAGGACCGCGCGGCGAGCCACCGGTCGATGCACTCGAGATGAAACCCGTGGAGGCATTTGGGGAGCACGCGGATCTGCTCGCTGGGGATGAACTCCGAGAGGCAGATCGCGCACTCAGGGACAGAACCAGTGACCCGTAGCCCAACCGAGTAAACCAGGCTTGGAAGCGCTCTGAGAGCCTTCTTCCTAAGCCTGATTTCGGCCGGGCGGGCCGCTCGGGTCCACCATCGGATAGTGCACTGGACGACGAAGTTGAGGCCGAGCGCGCATACCAGAGCGCAGAGGAGGACGACGAGGATCATGACGACGTTGGGGTCGAAGTTTCGAGAACCATGGCGGCCTGCGGCGCCGCTGGGCTGGCCGGTGACCCAGGGGTCGGGGAAGCGCGATGCAGGAGGAGCCTCCTGGAGTAGATCTCCGACAGCCAAAACTTGAATACTCCTGAAGCCATGAGAGGGAGAGGGAGATGGGTCTTGTGTTGTTTATGGTGCACCGTGCATACATGGAGAGGAGATCCATAACAGAGGAAGCTTGAGCGCTTTTTAATTATGTTTATTAATTAGGGGATAAGCTATGCACTTTCATGCGTGTGAGTGCTTAAGTCACCAATAAGATTCAGGGCTAACTTAGTTTCACTTGATTGTTAACAAATCAAAGCAAGATCTACGATGAAGCATAGAAGAATATACTAGAGACTGATAAATTTGTGGAATAATGGTGGCGAACGATTGGGCTTGAATTCGAAGTTTAATACAAAGCAAGATCAATCGTAATTAAAAGGCATTCAAATTGCATTAATCATGCATTCATAGTGCCTCCACTGGGAATGGATCCAATAAGCCTCCTTGTAGTGGGACCTCCACAAAGGCACACCACGTAGGATGTCTATCCAAAGGAAGCGATAGTGCCTTCCTGGGACCCATCCTTGTGTGCAGACTTTTATTAAATAGCCGTGAACGCAGAAGATAAAATAAAGGTCCTCTCATTCGTTCGCTACCCCCAATGAACCCAATTTCTTAGGCTGCCACTGCCCATGTGTGATCCGAAGGCAGTTAGATTAAACAAATAAATATAACTTGAATCAAAGTTAAAAACCCGGTACAAAATTCAATCTAAGATTAAACCAGCAAACATTTAGGAAAAGGAATCAAACTCGATTTTACTGAATGGTTGATGCACTTAATGGATATAAACACATACAAGTAGAAACGTCGGCCATAGAAAAATCATCAACTTCTGCCTGTTTCACTACAAAAATAAGGAAAAAAAAAAATGATACATACATATTGGCACGATATAAAATAGACATGAACGTCCCGCTGTTGAGAACCCGTATCACAAAATTACTAGAAGATCGTGGAGTCTACTACTCTGCTGGAACATACAATGCATATAAGAATAGAACATACAATGTAGGCAGCAAACAAATTTATCAATGATTACTGTACGTTATTCTCCAGCTACCATTACCAACTAAGACGCTAAAAATGATGGAATCAAACAAAAATCTCGTAGGTTGAAAGGCAAAAACACTTAGCTAAGGAATCATTATTTTCTAATGGAATCACTATTTGTTATGCATAACACAGAAACAATTGTCCTGGCCGATCTCGGTGGCAAGGCAGGGAGGTGAGCTCTTCCCTTCCTGGTACCAGCAGGAACGTCTCTGAACTAGTTGATTCAAGAAAGCATCGAGCTTTTCGATGGTAACATTAGGCATTACTACGACATGAGCAATGTTTCCCTCGCAAGCAAGTTGCCACTGCCTGACGAAATCCTCGTCTTTTGGTCTCTCAAACACCACGGTGCTGCTGAGTTCATTAAGCATGGCGCCAATTCCTGCTTGCCTCAGACGGTCTTTTAGATGGTGCGCATTCCTCAAGCATTTTTGAACTTCCTTCTGAAAGCCTCTATAGCCTTTTCTGTTCAGGGTGTACCAGAGGAAGATCGGAGCATGGCCATTTCGGCTGCCCATGATTGTGGCATCCCTGGAAGCAAGATATTCAACGTTGCTAGAGAGGGCATTGATGTGTCTCAATCTGGTTATTTGCACGCCACAAGGCATAGGGCATCCTACGAACTTGTGGCCTGACACACTCACACTTCCAATAGGCTTTTTAAATGCCACTTTAGGTGCCTGCCCATTTGCAAAGATGAAAGCTTCAAAGCCAGAGTGAAAAAGGCTAACATAACTACATAAGCAAGAATGATAGTTATAGATAATGAGAGCAAACGGGAACAGAAGACTTCTTTGAAGCAGCATTTCTACGGTTGTTTAAAAGGAAATTAGAAGCAAAACATAAAATAGAGTGGCGCATACACGTTTGACAAATGGCATCATCAACCCAAATAGAGCACCATCGCAGTGAATGTAGAATCGATCTTTAAAACCATTTTCTTCAAGAGTTTGTATTACCAAATCAAGATCATCAACTGCTCCCTTGACAGTGGTTCCTCCATAGTATGGTAGTTACAGGTGAAGAACTGCTACTATTAGGGACGAAGAATGGGATAAGAAATAAGAAGAACATCTCACCCATATTGACATTGATGATAGCTGGTCTTCCAGTATTCTGCAGTAATTTAGTTTTGAAGTCGTCACAATCAATTTCACCAGATACTAGAGTGGCAACCTTCACGCAGTCCATTCTATACATCCTAGCTGCTTTAAAAACTGAATAATGAGATTCCCTTGAGGCATACAAAATACCATCCGGAAAAACTTCCCTCCTGATACACCAAATTCAACCATTTTCACGTTTCAGGAAATATATACGTATTATATTACTGTGGAGTTTGCAGGTTTTCTCCTAATTTTCTCAAAATTGAAGTTACTTAAGCAGGTGACAAATTTGTATAACATGAATCATGATTCTGAAGAAAGGTACGTACCCAACAAGAATGCCATGCAGATTTCCTTCTGTGCCACAGTTTGTGATATAACCCCAGTATTCATTCTTTTCCAGTTCCTAGAGACGAGCAAACCAATCTAACACTCCAACCTCAAACTGCCTAGAATGAACGCCATAGTTGCTCTCAATGAATGGGTCACCTAGGTTGTTGATGGAAAAGTGTTGCAGCTGGGACAGAGCACCATAATCGAATTTCTTATTAAATTTATGTATTCATGTATGTATAGTATATCCCATTCATGTAATAAATTTTACTCTTTACAGTGAAGATGCAGCAGGCAGAATGCTTGGAGGGGTTAATTGCGCAATCATAACTGCAAAGTAATGATCCTTATATGCCGAGATTTCTTTTCGTTAACTTTGATTTATGGTTTTAGCTTGTCGTGAGTGTTGCTGGATACATGTTTGAAAACCTCAATTGTTGACCTTTGATTGGCAATTAAAGGAGTATTTGCGATAAATATTAGGTCTATCGTCATTTCAGCTGGGATATTTAGGGTGTTTGGTGACAATATTGCAGAACTACCTCTGGTTGCTATCAGTGAAAAATATCGAGGAATAGTGAGAAATAATCCCTCACGTATCCTATGTTTTTTCTCAACTGATTTAAAAACTTAAGTCAGTCACAAGTTTTTTTTGTTTAAGTAATCAGGGATTTTTTCGAGTGCTCTATCGACTACTTGAGCGAATACTAACCTTTATGAGTGTTAAGTATCTCGTAGTTCTTGCAACCAAAGATGTGGAATCACTATGGATACAGAAGCTTGGATTCTCAAAAATATCAGAGGAAAGGGTAAGTGCATGCAACCTCTCTAATTTTGTTTTGCTCCTAGGTCGAACATTTAAAGTTAATATTAACTTTTTAATAACATTTTAATATCTTCTAATCTGAAATTTTCTTATGTGATTAGTTGCAGGCATATTTAGCAAACTATCCATTGATATTGTTTGAGGCAACAAGCATGCTAGAGAACACAGTTCCTTCTTTTCATAGGAAAGATAGGATGCGGTATTGAGAGAACATGCCATAATAATTACTGAGTATATGTGATAGCTAATCACCTGAAGTCTGAAACTGAAAGAGGGAAAATATTTAGTCCCACGGGGAAGTCTGAAACCGAAAGAGGGGACGACCGCAGAAATTTAGTCTGAAACTGAAAGAGGGGGACGACAGCAGAAATTTAGTCTGAAACTGAAAGAGGGGTCGACAGCAGAAAGAGCAGCTTTATGTGATAGCTAATCACCTGACTTGTAGTGGTCCTTCACTAGCATGATTGTGCGGTGTCGGTGAGCAAGTTGATCTTTTATTTATTTCGGGGCTGAAAACCCAGCTATGACTTTGTACAGTTAATACAACTTTAAAATTACATGAGCCATTGATCTCATCATTTTCTATTTAGAAAATATTTAGCTGTATAGAAACTGCTGAGTGCTTTAGCAGTGGACAGGTAAAAGAACTGCAGAAATTTAGCTACCATACTGAAACAGACATGATTGTGCGGTGTCGGTGAGCAAGTTGATCATTTATTTATTTCGGGGCTGAAAACCCAGCTATGATTTTGTGCAGTTAATACAACTTTAAAATTGAAAACACAATTATGCTGTGGAGCAGTAACTAGCTAGTTGAAAGCCACAGACACATCTTTGCTGTCCGATTTCTAACAATTAAGTTGTCATGCTGCATACTCATAATATTCTAATATAGTACAATGATGAGGATACAAACTTATAAGCTTAATAAATTGCTAATATAACTCATAAGCTTAGATCAAATCACCACGTCTATGTCTGTTCGACGCCTTCTAAACTTACAGCAGCTTCGACATTTGCTGGAGACTCATCATTAGGACTTGAAAGCATGGAAATAATACTTAGAACAATACTCTCAACCTGCATACAGGAAGACAGTGTATTGAGATTGGAATGCTTTACTATTCTGAATGGAAAAAGGCATCAAATGTGATATAAATTAGCAAAAGATAAATGATAATGCAAGTACGTTGGTATTAAAAAAAGAAGAAGAGGAAGAAGGTAATTAAATATCAAGACAAATAACACCCATTAAATAAAACACAACAATCAGGGTTAACTGGACCATACAGTGTGTACTGGTGTCCATCGTTCGCTTGCAAGTTCATAGCCATTAGGATCATCACCAGGTGGATGAAGTATTGATATGCAAACACGTCCATCAGGGTAAACTGGAATACAAGAAAGAGAGGTTCTGAATTATAGTACATATATCAGGAAATATAAAAACAGTATCAGTATAATCTCCTAACCATTAGGGTGCCACATTTCTGATGTAAATCGAACTGCTGGAGGATTGTTGGGATAGTTGGGAGGAAAGCTCATAATTGCATTGAAATAACCACCATCACTACAATGTTGGGAATACCAATGTAATTAAACAGATAAACAGTGCTGGAGGAACATATCTAAACAAAAACAGGCAAATAATCTCGGCATATTAAGAAACAAGGAACGCCAGGCAAATTGTTTAAAGCAATAAAAATTAGCTTTCTTCATGGCCAACAAAAGAGAATTAGTTCAATCAAAGTAGATCCCGCTGATGATTTGAATCAAAATTTCAATATAGATGTGATCCACAATCTCTTAGGTTAGGTGCATGCCAATGAATTCATCTTAACAATGTTGCACGATAACGAACTGTAAAGCAATTCCTTTATCTTTCCTGCCGAAGAAGAAGCACAATGTACCTGCTATTCAGCAGATATGACATCTCAAGTCCGGAGTTAATACATCATGTCTCATTCGTTACCTGTCTTTTCTTTGAAGGTGGGACTGTAGTATTACAAAATTCATATATCGAGTAACAAAACTAATAAAATTCCAGCAAGAAAATCCTAAATTAGAAAGATGACCTTAAAATATTGCAGAAATTTCATGCTTTGAAACGATTACTGAGGTAACGGAAAGTAGACATCGTTCGTAAACCATTACGGAGAATGATTGCTAGTCTGAGCCCCCACCCCTAATCATTAGAATAAAAATCCCACCTTTCGAGCAACATCCACCCCTTGACTTCGTGAGTCGGTTAAACCACTGTCGTCAAGGTAAAGATAACAAGAAAAAAAAATCCGAAGCCACGAGTTGCAGCAATTTCGCATCCATAAAAACCTCAAAGATCCATCCGATCGAAAAAGCCACAAATACAAATCCCAATTTGTTAAAACTCAGTGGGGGGAATCACTCACTAGAGCGTATCAGGCGGCCCGATGATGGTCACGTTTGCTATCGTCCACCAGCCCTGCAGAGAAGCCATCCACCGGATGCTTCATAAGATCTGATCCAAGATTACACAGCGAAAAGAAAACCAATCATGAAACCAAGCTTTCAATCGAAGCCCTAGGCACGACGAATCCATCCGGCAACCGATCTAATCCATACCTCTGAGCTGCTTTTGGAGCAGGAGGTTCGCTTGGCTGGGCGCCGCCATCGACTCGCGATTCCTTCCTCTCTCTCTCTCTGATCCTGCGATGGCGTGGGAGATGGCGCGATAGGAAGCGACATCCCAAAAGAGCAGGATATTTATTTTATTTTATTGGTCTTGTACATACTTAGTATGCCTGAATGTTCTTTTAGGAATGATTGTGCCTTTCCCTGATGGGCTGGAGGATTATATTTTTTGAGGTCAATAGAAATATTTCAATTAATTTGTTCTATGTCGGATTGGGCTCAATTAGGAGCGCCGTCCAAATATACCGGCTTAGTAAATCCAATGGCCAGCAGTAAGCCGGAACCTTCGAACCCCACCATCGCTCGAACGGTATAAATAGTAGCGCAAGGACTCTGCAGAGCAGCTCTTCTTCTCTCGGCTTGGATTTGGGTGTGCTGATGGCTGGCGGCGACGGACCGGCAATCGGGATCGATCTCGGGACCACGTACTCGTGCGTCGGGGTGTGGCAGCACGATCGGGTGGAGATCATCGCCAATGATCAGGGCAACCGCACCACTCCTTCCTATGTCGCCTTCACCGACACCGAGCGCTTCATCGGAGACGCTGCCATGAACCAGGCCGCCATGAATCCCACCAACACCGTCTTCGGTGAGTGCTCTCAGATCGACTCTCGCTTCTGTGTTTGCCGTGTGAAATCGCCCCTGATGATATTTGTTTCTTTTGGGATTTGATGGCGTTTCGTGTCAGATGCGAAGCGTTTGATCGGGAGGCAATTCTCTGACCCCTCCGTACAGAGCGACATCAAGCTGTGGCCATTCAAGGTGATCTCCGGCCCCGGCGACAAGCCTATGATCGTCGTGGAGTACAAGGGCGAGGAGAAGCAGTTCTCCGCCGAGGAGATCTCCTCCACGGTCCTCACCAAGATGAAGGAGATCGCGGAGGCCTACCTCGGAACCACTGTGAAGAACGCCGTCGTCGCTGTCCCGGTATACTTTAACGACGCGCAGAGGCAGGCCACCAAGGATGCTGGAGTCATCTCCGGGCTCAACGTCATGAGAATCATCAACGAGCCGACCGCCGTGGCCATTGCCTACGGCCTCGACAAAAAGACCAGCAGCTCCGGCGGAAAGAACGTCCTCATCTTCGATCTTGGTGGCGGCACGCTCGATGTGTCCCTCCTCACTATCGAAGAGGGCCTCTTCGAGGTCAAGGCCACCGCCGGCGACACGCACCTCGGTGGCGAAGACTTCGACAACAGGATGGTGAACCACTTCGTACAGGAGTTCAAGAGGAAGCACAAGAAGGACATCAGCGGCAATCCCAGGGCTCTGAGGCGGCTCAGAACATCCTGCGAGAGGGCCAAGAGGACCCTCTCCTCCACAGCTCAGACCACCATCGAGGTCGACGCTCTGTTCGAAGGCATCGATTTCTACTCCACGATCACTCGACCTCGATTCGAGGAGCTTAACATGGACCTGTTCAGGAAGTGCATGGAGCCGATGGAGAAGTGCTTGAGGGATGCAAAGATGGACAAGAGCAGCGTCCACGACGTCGTCCTCGGCGGCGGATCGACGAGGATTCGAAAAGTGCAGCAGCTTCTTCAAGACTTCTTCAACGGTAAGGAGCTCTGCAAGAGCATCAACCCCGATGAGGCCGTCGCGTACGGCGCGGCCGTGCAGGCTGCCATCCTGAGTGGCGAAGGCAACCAGAAGGTGCAGGATCTGCTGCTGCTCGAGGTCACCCCACTCTCTCTTGGTATGGAGACCGTCGGCGGAGTCATGGCCGTCTTGATTCCGAGGAACACCACCATTCCCACCAAGAAGGAGCAAATCTTCTCCACTTGCTCCGACAACCAGCCGGGTGTGCTGATCCAGGTCTACGAGGGCGAGAGGACGAGTACCAAGGACAACAACCTCCTCGGAAAGTTCATGCTCTCCGGCATCCCTCCCGCCCCCCGCGGCGTTCCGCAGATCAACGTGTGCTTCGACATCGATGCCAACAGCATCCTCAATGTCTCGGCGGAGGACAAAACCACCGGGCAGAAGAACAAGATCACGATCACCAACGACAAGAGCAGGCTCAGCAAGGAAGAGATCGAGAAGATGGTTCAGGAGGCGGAGAGGTACAAGGCTGAGGACGAGGAACTCAAGAAGAAGGTCGAGGCCAAGATCGAGCTGGAGAACTACGCCTACAACATGAGGAACACCATAAGGGGCGAAAAGATCTCCACCAATCTCCCGCCGGCAGACAAGAAGAAGATCGAGGAAGCCATCGGCGGGGCCATCAGCTGGCTGGATGGCAACCAGTTAGCAGAGGCTGATGAGTTCCAGGACAAGATGGAGGAGCTCGAAAACATCTGCAACCCCATCATCGCCAAGATGTATCAGGGTGGTGGCATGGCAGGAGATGGAGCAACCGCTGGTGCTAACGGCGGCGCGGGCGGCGCAGGTCCGAAGATTGAGGAGGTCGATTGATGCGTGGGACTTTGTTAATGCTGTTGGTGTGCAGTTGGGAGTCCCTCTCAGACTTCGATTTTGACGGTTTGGTTTCTTCTTAGACGTTGTGACGTTGCTGTTTAGTACAATAAAATTCGCTCTTTCTTGGCAAAATGAGGTTTTTGTCTTCCTCATCCTTAACACTTTCGAGTCGATCTCAATCGGCCCCGCCGCGTAGAGGAAGGAAGAGGAGGAGAAACGACACCCCACCATGTGAGTCGCTCTCGAAACCAACGCTACACCTCATAAGCTCGCAAGCGAGACCACCACCCGCAGCGCTTCGCCTTGGTGGTGATTTCTTTTTTGAGATTCCTTGTTTTTGGCTGGGCTTTCCCGAGCAAAAGCTGAGAGCGGCTTGGCAGTATCGTCCTGAGCTTTAACCCTCCACGAAGTTTAAAAAGAAAAGAAAACGCTCGTTTCGATCGAGAGAGGCCTAATAATTTTGGCTGATGGTTTTGATGCTTAATCGAGGAATCTGCAGTTGGAATTTTTTTCCTTTTTTTGCCACTTTAGCAGAGAGGAAGATGTTCATATTTTGACATTAAATGTTCATATTTTGACAGTTCATATTTTGACATTAAAGGTGTGAGCTTCCTGTGGTCCTTGACTTGGTCCGAAGATTGAGGAGGTCGATTGATGCGTTGGACTTTGTTAATGCTGTTGGTGTCCATCTTGGCATGCTTCCTCATCCAATGTGGGGTCGAGGACAAGGTTTCTCCCAAAATAAGACTGTAAAAATAAGAGCCAATAAATAAACAGTACTCAGCTATGTCAATGTTGATATAGCAATGTCGAGCAAGTGTCATGCTTGATTGTCTAAACATATACCAGATAATATAAGCTCTGAGGATTGTTTGATTCAAGTACTCGTGCATGTTTCCATGCTTTCTAAATAGAACGGGTCATAGCAAAAGCTTCTGGGAAATGCAGGCAAAGAAGGTTGAAAAATTCGAGGAATAAATAATGAAGTTGCTAGTTGCACTTGCAGCCTACCTCCACCCCATTATGAATCAAACAGAAAAAAAAGGGGGGCAGAGAGAGAAAAGGTACGGACACGCAAGCCTGCACTGGCGAAAGCTACGCCGGTCAGAGCGAGTCCAGTCGGTTTGCCGGTTCGAGGTCATCAGCTAAATCTCTCATGAACATTTTAACACGCTAACATGACTAGTCAGGAATGCAATTTTTTCCATCTTTAACTAACTCTTGCAAAGTAGCATAAATTGAATCACATGCTACAATCCATTGGCACTAGCAAAAAGGCATTTAAGAAAAAATTATGGCCACTTTATCTAATACAATCCATAAAAAAGAGACTTCACGATCCTTTCAATATGGTAATCCATTGAACAGTAACAAGAGAAAGAAAGCAAAATAAGCAAAAATATTTCTACCAGGAATGCGGCGAGTAAGAACCAGCATAAATAAAATAACATGCTTGCAACAGGATTTGCACCAAAATTATCTATGTCTGTCCTTGATTAGTATAGATTTTAATATATCAATATGAGAAATTCAAGTGTAAAGAAATGTGGCTGAAAGAAACTTGTACGAAAATAATTGATGGGGAAGAAAATCGATCAAGCAAAATGCTAAGGTTTTAAGATAAATTTTGGGTCTCGTTCAATCAATCTGACACCAAAATATAACCAAATTTGTCTCTAATGTTATGATCTTTGATTGTCCAAAAAATGCTAATAGGATAGAAATCAGTATTTTACAATAAATATGTTATCAGGAAAAATAATATTTCTAGTAATTAAATATAATGTGTAAACTATGTGGGTGATTATAAAATATAAGATAAGTTTATTCTATGATTTTTTTTAAATTAATAAATTAGGTTTCACGAGGGAGTCTAATATGATAGATGTGTATTATGTATGCCAGTATGATTAATAATAGCTAATTTAGATCTTTCAATCGCTATGCCTATTCTATGAATAGAGTTCTTGGAAATGATTTTTAGACCATTTAAAGGTTGCTCCGGAATGATTGAAGCTAATTTCTGTATTTCTAACCTCGATATCTCTATATTTTTGACTATTCTTAACATTGATAATTGTCTACTTATAATCATGGGATATGAGTATAATTATCCATAAATCTTGGGAAATTTCAGTACATATGTGTCGAGAATTGCTCGTACAAATAATATATAATTATTTATTCATATTTATGATTACTCAGATATATTTATAGTTTTTAAAAAAAGATCAGGTGCATGGGAGTGCACTTCGTTGGATTCACAATTTGTAAAATAAAATGACATAAGAAAAGAGAAGTAATGGCAAGTAAGACTAGGAAACACGTGGAAATTCGATAAAATGAGTAGCTATGAGCACGAAGAAGCAACGTTGCTAGAGCTTTGCACATATATATATTATATAGTTGTCGAACAAAAAAAAACGTAGCAGTGAGCAATCCAATTGCTCTAGTTGTTGATAAATTCACTAGGCCTTTAAAATACATAGTCGAATTCCTAACCTGGATCGAAGATCCAGAACCCAAGTCGAGAGTTACAAGGTTCTCCTCATCAGAGCTTTCCAACTCTTTCCAATTGCTCTTTTTGGTCTTACGACTCTTGAACAAGTGTTTCTAAACATAGCAAAATAAGCAGAGTTGGAAAGCTCTGATGAGGAGAACCTTGTAATTCTCGACTTGGATTCTGGATCTTCGATCCAGGTTAGGAATTCGACTATGTATTTTAAAGGATACGTTGGACTACTTTCTTTATCATTAAAAGTTGGACTATTTTCTTTCAATTTATTGATTTGTTGCATCTTAAACATGATTGACCTGGGTGAATTAGAGGTTAAAAGTTGATAGTGTAAAACTGTTTTGTTGCTGTAAATTTCTAGACGATCAGTTGTTTTGATAGGGAAAATAGGCTGCAAGTTAGAAAAGTTCATTTCCTCTTTTGATCCTTCTTTAATTCCTTCTTTCTTGAATCGACTTCTTTATGAAAATGGTTGCTCTTGTTTGCTTGACTGAAACGTTGATTAAACTAGGATGGGACTGGGAAGTAGTATGCTATTAATATTGTTTGCAAAAAACTATTAAGAAAAAAAAAAGTGTAGCTAAAAGTAGAGAAGCATAATCTTCTTTCTCTCAATTGAGGTGGGGGATGTGTTACTGCATAACTTTTTGCTATGTGCTGGTATTTGATCGTCATTTAGGTTGCGATCTATTTGATTGCCAAGCTATTTGCTGGTATTTGATCGTCATTTAGGTTGCGATCTATTTGATTGCCAAAGATGTGTTCTTGTGGTCAGAGTATAGCAGCTTAGACACTTTCATCGACACTATGATGCTGGCAAATCATCAGAGCATGCATGCATCTCCTCATCAACTGCACTCAAAATTCGTCAATCAATCATCTTGTCATGTGAGATGCTCAACTGTTGATAACATTAAACAAGTTGCAACAACTGAGCGTGGTTCAAACAGGAGGTCAGTTGATTACTTTTGAATACAATATCATCTTCCTCTTTTTCTCTTGTTCTTGCATCTTCACTTTAAATAAGTTGCAACAATTGAGCATGATTGAATCCACCACTGTTGTATACATGTTGCTGTAGCATGCAGGGGTTGGCATGATACGATACGAATAATATATATACATATAATATATATTTGTTAAAAATAATAATTAATATATTTTGCTTCTATAGTGTAGACGGCTGAGTTTGGCCCAGCATGACTTTTCGTCAGACTTCGAACCGGATGGGGTAACTAGCTAACCGAGTCATATCAAGCACGGCTTAGTACAGTAGCATGTCGGACTAAGTCCGACCCAGACTGACCGTACTCGGGCCGGTCCAAGCCCGGCCAGTTTACACCATTATGAATATGCAAACGCACAGTAAAAAGATCTACCCCGAGCTCCTTTAAATAGGTCTACCATCCTCCCTCCGACCCTAAACTAAAAGCGTAGGCTGAAGCTGCAACGCCATCGCCGTTTCTTCCTGGTGCCAAAAGTTAGGGTTTCTAGCGGCTTTCGCAGCAGCAATTCTAGCGGCTTTCGCAGCAGCAATCACGGCAAATGCCTCTCTGCAATCTTGATTTGCCGTCTTAGGTAGAATTTTTCTCCTATACGGATTGCATTTTCCTTTTTCTTTCTGTTTCCTCATTAAATTCCTTTATGTTTTGGATTTCATATGCGTGCTTGCGGCGTTTAGCCCTGGTCTCTCGCTTTCTCATCTGCTTTGCCCTGGAAACCCTAGATCCGAATCAGATGATGAGCTACTTAAAAAGGAACTAAGAGGGCATGTTTCTCTAATTTCAATAGATCTAATCGTTTGCACTCGTTGTTCGTATGTTCTTTGATTGTCAATTATGATGCCCGCTTTCGAAGGCGTTACATTCATCGTGGATTTCTTTTCCAATGGATGTGTCAAGGAAAGCGTAGATTGACATGTTTTACTGCACAAGCAGGACGGCTAACGCAGTAGCTTTCTGTAGTCACTGAGTTCCTGTTTGCCAACATTATACCCTATTATCCTATATTTTCTCGTGCGTCCTTCATTTTGACGTGTATTATATTCATCGTAGACTCGCACCTTATGTTTGTATAATCCTCTTTTTAATTAACAATATGGGACTGGACGTCTACCCCTTTTGTTTTCTTCGACTACATTTGGGTTGAACTGGTCCCGCACATGAGATGACCATTCACTTCACTTTGTCAGCTAAATAGTTCGTTCCCTTTAGCTGATCATTAAGGATGGAACATTTCCCTAATTCCTTTAAATATAATGTATGTGGTGTCAAGAAACTGATTCAACTTATTTAATTTTTTTGAATATATAATCGAATAAAGCGTTGTTTGTTTTAGTCACCGATATTTGCGTCAATATGCCTTCAATGTTATTAATTCATGATTTTTTTGCGCTGGCCCGATTTCATATTCCTGTTATCAAATATAATCACGGATTTTGCATGCTTGGAGGAATTAGTATGCTCTGCAGTGATGAATGGATTGAGAATGTCCTCTTCCTTTCTTCCCATCAAAGTAAAGATAAACTTGAACTAGTTCTATATAAAGAAGATGATGCTTGGATAGGCATCATGGTATATGCCTGGGGTTTGTGCCCTGCTCCTGATGCATTCTGTCCATGGCATTCTTTAGCTTGTGGTCATCAGTATGGAACTGCTCATTTGGAGTTGTTCTTAGATCGAAGATCAATTTTTTGGATTGACATTTGACGCAAATCGCTTGATCCTGATTGATTTAGCTGTCAGTAGGTTAATAGCCATTTCCACATATTGAGGCTGCAAATGTCAGCTCCTGCAAGTCCATGGAAATCCGGGGTTATGTTGTTTTTTTGCCTCTGGAAAATGCTAGGTAACCTTTGACATATATTATTGAAAAATGCTCGGTAAGCTTACAAGTATTTTGGAATTAAGGTTGTAGAGAGACCTATTAGGATGCAGCGGCAGTTTCTCATCGGGTTGCTTGAGGTTGTAACTCTAACCTCCTTTTCAAGGACACTTGCTAGGTGAGTTGCGTTCTGCTCTTTGCTTTACTGAGTTGGAGATAATAAGGCTTCGTGTATCTTTTTATGGTGCCCTGAGTTGGAGCAATTTTTATCACACAATTAATGCTTACTGTGAGAAGTACAGACGTTGCAATATTTTCGTTTTAGAAATTTGTCGTATCACTGATCCACAGCATCCCATCCCGACACATAAGTAGAGCATCCATGCCAAGTTTAAAGGTGGCTTTGAAGGTGACAACCAAAGAGTCGTCGAGTATTTACGAGATTGTTCGCATCCAAGGATCAGCATCAGTTGCTTAAAGCAAGTGGATCTGATAAGGTTGGATCGAGGGCTGGCGCAAGTCAAAAACTGCAAATTATAGTGGTTTAAACACCAAACCTTGCAGGGAATGTTTCAAGCGCAGAAACCTTAGGAATGTACCAGGACTTCCTTACCTAATTCATTTGCACAGGCATTCTCCTGTCGTCTGTTTTCCTTGAAAATTTCCAGAGTTCACAGCCTATTTCACCAACGGCACATATCTAGTAAATACCTTAACTATATTAATTCTACTATTTATTTTCTCTTGGCACAACTATGATTCAAGTGTAATGATATTAAATTAGTTGCTCTATCTACTCTTAAACCTCTCCTATTAAAGTATTTCCAGCCACAATAATCATTCATCTATCATGAACAGAATAGTAATTACGGTAGCATTTATTCATCTATCATGAACAGAATAGTAATTTCGGTAGCAATCGTTCATCTATCATGAACAGAATAGTAATTGTGGTAGCATCGACACTACTCATTACTACCTTAGCCTTGATGGACAACTTGCTCAAAACATCTAGGCTTATACTCAACTTCGTTAGGACTTATTAGCTGGGTATATCATGTTCAACAATTTTAGCCCTACATCAAACAAGTTATAGTTTCTTAATCAAACTGAAACGTTTGCAATATCCCAAAAACTTGAATTTATACTCTAGATGCCTTAAAATACCTGGTCTACATTGGATGCACTTTTCACAGTATTTGTAACTACTTCTGAAATGAAACTACTCTTATATTCAACCTTTGTAAAGTTTACAGCAGGTACATGCAAGGCATAACAACCAAGTTATACTAATTATTTATCCCAGCTGGCAATACTAATTATTTCTTATCATTCATTTACAAGGGCCAACTTTGTCTACATTTTGATCGTCCTACAACAACAGGGCAAAATTTATTGGATGAAATCAGTTTCTAATAGGGAGAGAAACTATATCTAGCATTCTATTCAATATGTCATAGTCAAGAACAAAAAGTCTCCACAAACATACGTATGGTTTCTTAATTTACAATACAATAATTTCCACTGATCAGCAACCAACTAAGTATAATTAATTAGATCTAAACAAACATTGAGTTATTCAGTACATAAAGTGTACATCACTCTGGTTAGAGTAATTGGACTCTATACGGGAGGATCATGAGGTTTGAATTCAAGACTTATTAAGTTCTAAAAAAAAAACATCATTTATCCAACCATTGGCTGACAATTTTTCAGCATCTTAAGACTCAGAGAATGTGTAGCTTCCGATGACAGCATGCTCGTAAGACTAGATAGTTTCCTCCTACTGTTCCTGCTTCTTATGACAACTTGTCACTGAATGTAATCATGCATCTACACCATAATTTAACAGCTTACTAAAGTCGACATGTTTATATAAAACAGCATGCGACTTCCTCCATAAATCAGTTACACAAAAACACCTCTTTTGCAACCATTGCTCAAACGAGGGGAGCATGCACCAACCGAAAATTTCATGTGCATTGTCATTTATGAGTATAAAAGCATCATAAGAATCCACCTAACGGAATCAACCATCTCCAGACTATATATATATATATACCATGTGTATTTTTTTTATTTTTTTTTATCAAACAACGCACAACATAACCCATTTGATCATCACGCTAAGAGCGATCAAGAACAGGGAGGAGAATAAAGCATTTAATCATCCTTATTGCATACGAATCACACAATGCACAACAAAGTTTATCAATGGTTCACTCTATTCATGACGGCCAAAACAGGGGAATTTAAGTAAATCAAATCAACATAAAGGCAACAAGCAAGAACAATCATTTTTGTGAAGCTTCTACCCCTTAATCCCTAGAAAAATCAAATTTTGTTTAGCTAGAGTTTGCACACCAACCTCATTACGCTTAATCTATGGGCTCCTACACGAGATTCCTCGAACAGCTCCGTCTCTCCAGTCCCTTTGCAATTCGTCGCTCTTTCCTCCACCGTGGCACCAAGAACCCAAGATTAATGACCAGCAATCACCCAGTTGTCGTCTCGGCTTGCCGACAAGGACGTCAGTGGTGGGTTTTTGGAGACTGGTAATAAGATATAGGGAATCCCCCGGCTTTTGCAATGGTGCCCTTTTGAAATCAGCAAGGGAGATCGAGTAACACGATGGAGGCGCGTCCACCGGGCATGGGAAAGTGGAAACACTTCCTTGTCCCCCGTCCCTTCCTCCTTTTCCCATTTTACTTAGGTTTGTAAATTTCCACGATCAACGCTAAGTGCATCTGTATTAGTTATATATATATAAATATAAAAGTATGTATATATAAATATGAGCATTTTCGGTTATTTACAATTTCTATTATCATTGCTCATGTAACTTCATTATCTCATCGTTTTCAAAATTCTGATGCATTGCATTTCTCCTTCTCGATGAGTCCAAACTTATCCATCTATTTAAGTACAATGAGGGACTTAGTAACGTAGGACTTAATCCATAATACGCTACATTAACTGAATCTGATCAAAGGTGACACAATAGAGGCAACAATAAAAGTCTAAATTATGCAACTTGCAGCTAAGTCTAGGAATCTTTCAATGGTTTTCACACCAATGGGAGAAGACCACGGCTAGGTGCTGAGACGAATGAAGATATGATGGAGATAGAAGCGGGAAATAACTCCCAGATAGTTTTCTGAAGACCTCGTCTCCAAAAAGAGTTTAAAAGTATAATACTACGATGGCAAAAGTCAATTGTGAAACAACACAGGTGGAAAGAGAATTCTGATTTGGGATACAATTAACGTGAAGAGAACTGCAAAAATATATGTAGAGAAGGTGAGTCACTTGACTGAGGAAGTTAGTCAACTAAGATCCTCAAACAATTCCAAAGTTGCCAGTACAACCAGTAATCAAAAGGCATAGTAGAGATAGTTAGGAAGTTCAAAGCTGGGAAGACTAAATTAAACATTCCAGCTGGAAGATCAAAATGAAATAGTTGACTTAGAGAAAAGAAGACAGACATACTCATAATATTCTGATATAGTACAGTGATGAAGATACAAACTTATAAGCTTAATAAATCACTAATATAACTCATAAGCTTAAATTAAATCACCAAGCTTATGTCTGTTGGATGCCTTTCAATATCATGCTGAATCATAAACAAAAGCCAAACTAGGAAAATATCTAAATAAAAAAGAGGTAATAAATAACCAATTCATTTCCAAAATGTAATGTAACATGATAGATAAATATATTTGATGTTTACTAAATCATGCAGCAATGTTGATCTGTAATTACTAAATCATAGAGATATGATGCTGAACTAAATGTATCTTCTGCTGAGCACAAGCGCACAAGCAGAAATGTATCTTGTGCAGAAGCTTATTTTAAGTTCAAGACTGTGATGGATATGCATCCTCCAAATCTTGTTTTGTCAACAGCTTGGTGGAACCATTAAAAGTATTGGGAGTGCTTGCCATTAAAAGAATAAGAATTATGTTAGCTGCCAAAATTCTGAGAGATCTAATCAAGAAATTGTTCATAACCACATGCATACAGATGAAATACGGTAGAATGGTGAGAAAAGTCCTGAAAAACTACAATCCAGATATCAAAGAACAAAAAGAGAAATTAAGAAGTTGCAAAAATACAAAGCATGCATAATAACCTGTATCACACACCAAAACCTAGCAGAAGCTTAAATTCCGGATGTCTTATAAAAAGCATCCAAGTATCCCACAGTCTACACTAAATGATATCTGTAATAAATTAAACATTTAGTAGTTACAGAAAGTACTGAATAGCAAATTTAGCCCAAAGTAGACAATAACAAAAGGACCAACTGCTTAATCAGTTTCAACTAAAAAACTACATCAAGGTACTAGAAGCTTTCATACTTGTATACCGGTCATATGTCTGCTCTTTTCTACCAAACAAAATATCACTTACGATGTTATCATCAAGTTGGAATTCTCCTTCAGGGTGTACTCTTCAATCAGCTGTGTGGTCAGAATCATAAGATCGACGAATGCACTAAATGATGCACGCAGAAATCTAGCCTCCACAGCTTCAAAATGCCTGTTCAGAAAGATAAAAGTGAGAAAAATATGGAAGATACAGATATCCAACCAAAACAGGCAAAACCCTTACACTTTAAGCTTTCCATCAGAAACGGACATCTCCCTCTGGACCTTGTCCGGCTGCAACTGTACACAGAGCCAAGAGAGAGGAATTCGACAAAGTTAACAGAACATAGGTATACACCTTTTAAAAACATAGGAGTTCCCTCATCTTGTATATCTAATTGTAAAATTCCCAGCATGGAGTTGCTAACCTCCTTATCAATTGCTAATGATGTATATACAATGTTTGCATGCTCATTTGATCCATAATCAACTTCAAAGTCACTGTTGAAGAACATAGGTGTATCAGTTGAACACGATATGTAAAAGAACATATATACATCAAATCTGTTGAAAGAAAAGACAAATCTTGGTTGTGATTCAAGTTGACAGACTAAAAGAAGGTATTCCAGAAACAAACATTTCTAGCCAAGGAAACTAAAGGCTAAGGAGTTTTCTACAGACGCATAAATAGAAACTTTCAGTGCAGTACTTGAGCAGATGTATGAGCATGTTATGTTAAGAAGTATCACTGCAGATTGTAAAAAAATGCATGCATGGAACAAAGGCTGGATGAAATACCCTATTACCAGATGCTTTCCTCAAATCTCATTCGAATAATTTACATGAAATGTCTACTGTCAACATCATATAGCTGCCCAAGTTTTTTGTTGTACCGGAATCATCAATATGTGTTTCAGTCAACAAGGAAGAGTTTGGCAAAAAAGTTGGTTTTGCAATTGTATTTTTCATGAGACTATTTGGTTGCCATGTAAAACTTGCACAGTAGGAATTTCTGAAGCTTCACTCAATCTAAAAACAATTCCTCATACCACCTGACAGGCTCAACAAACCAAATCGGGAGTCAACTAAGGGAAGTTCACACTGGTACTTTATTCTTCCTAACCATAAACAAATGTTTCTACTTTCTGATTTACTATAAAAAAAGAAAAAAAAAATCACCTTTGATGTAAGTCGATAAACTTACCTATAAAGCAAATTTTCTGATTCTTTTTTTATCGGATGTTTCTGAAGAGACAATTCTCTGATTCTTAAACAACATAATTATCTGACGTCCACCGACCACCATTTTTTCCACCAATTAATCATGGGATCAAAATATCGTTCCCTATTTCTTCCCTAAGCTATGGTGTTGGTGTGACATCATGTTTCATTCACAGCTAATAAATTTCGATAAATTCCATGGACAACAAAAGGGAATGAGCTCATAAACACCCCAAGAATAAATCTTGCAATCAACTGATCTTTAACATTTCAAAATTGCAGGAAAAATCTCCGACGGAGTGAGCCTATGCACGCACGTAAAGGGCAATCCAACATGCCGAATAAATCAGATAAAGAATGCCACACACACACAGAGATGCAGAGGAAAAAGATAGGAAATCTCCAAAATCAAAATTTTAGATGAACCAATTTTGCTAGAACAATGAACGAAAGTGAGGAATAATATTTTTACTCGGTAGGAATTCTTCATCCATCGTCTTAAAAATAAAAAATCAAATTCATCTTATTTTAGAGGTATATATGATTAATAAAAGGGAGATTGAAGCATGACGAGAGAACAAATGGGGAAAAAAAAGGTCAAACGGGTCTCGTTGTTGATGTACTGCAAAAGTCAAATGCTGAGGATTCTCCTGTCTAAACTGCATGCTCTGTGTTCCATATTAGCAAATCAAACAATCCCCCCCTCCCTTTCCCATCTCCCTAACTGTGAGTTCATTCCTGAACGCACTCAGCTTGCAGTTCCAGATGGCAAATCTCTTGGTCCTGCAACTGCTTTTGAGCTGTGAGTCAATATTTATGAATAATTCTCATATTGGCGAATGCTCAACAGCAGAGTCGTAAAGCGTATGTGTATGAATCTGCGCTCGCCAATAATAGACGACCACTTTCGGCACTTCAAATGGAACGAGTCGTCGTCGTCGTCACCGGCCCCGTCACTCTACAAAGCCGCGTTCGATGCCGCAGCAGCGGCTTCCCTTTCCACGAACAATTAATAGGGGGTTCGCGGCACCAACTTCTCCGTCGAATTCGTTCGCAGCCACCGCGAGGTCGAACGTCCATCGACCAGTTCCATTTCTACGATGAGATTCCCCATCGCTGAGCTCAATCGATCTCCCTCCAAATGCCCGTCGAGTTCCTCATCCTGCTCCTGGCTCTCCTCTCCCTATTGGCTCCTGCGCCGTTAGCCTCGTGTTCCCCTTTCTCCACGGTGGCCATCGCTCGCGCCTCCAATGTCACCTTAGTCTGCGCGCTCGTGCCGTCCCCCGTGACCGGCGGCAGCTACGACATCAACTGCACGAGCATCTCCGGTTGGCGCCAAAGCTCCTACAGCTTCTGCGGCGCCTCCGCCTACGAGGCGGTTGCGGCCGGCGATGGGTTTCTCTGCGGACTCACCGCACCGGATGAGGTCGGCAAAGTCACCATGCGGTGGTGGAACTTCCCTGACCCCGGGTCCGAGGTCTATGGGAAGAGAATCTACTCGGGGCCGGCCCTCACTGCGCTAGCCGCCGGCGACACCCACGTCTGCGGCCTGATCGACGGCGCCCCCCGACCGCAATGCTGGCGGTGGCCTGGGCTGGCCCTCCCCGCCGGGATGAGCTTCTCGGAAATCGCCGTGGGGCGGAGCTTCGTTTGCGGTCTGGTTGAATTCGGCGCCGTGCGGTGTTTTGGGAGCGACGCGGCGGTCGTCGGAAAGGTGCCACCAGGAAAATTCAGCATGGTCGCCGCTGGCACCAGCCACGCCTGCGGAGTTTACGGCGACGGTAACTTGACTTACTGGGGTGCGGGCGCTCTGCAATTGGGCGAGGCTTCACAAGACGTCATCTCCATGGCGCTGGGCGAGAACAAGACGTGCGTGTTGCGGTCCAATGGAACAGTGCTATGCCGGACAACCGGACAACCTCGCCGGCGAGAAGTTCATCGCGATCCAGGCGAGGGGCGAAGTAATCTGCGGCATTATGAGGGTCGATTACTCGCTAGTTTGCTGGGGAAACGAGCTGTTACGGCGAAACCACACTGTCTACGGCCGCGTGCTGCCAGGGACCTGTTCGCCAACCGAGAACTGCAGCTGGGGAGTGCTGCCCGGCTCCGGTTATATGTGTCCTTCCGGCGACGAAGGGATCTGCCAATCCTGCCAGCTTCCAATCAGCCCTACTCCTTCAAATGATCCGCCACCATCCGACCCTGCAATCGGCAGCCACAGAAGCAAGAGAAGGTTGTTACTGCAGATTCTTGGATCAGTGGGATTTGGACTCGGTTTCATTGTCTTGTTGAGTATCCCGGTCTACGTTGCGGTGAAGAAGCAGAGGAATGGCCGGGTTCACGATACGGTGGGGCTGGGCCGGTGGAGGTGGCCATGGGCGGCGGCGAGGCCATCGCGGGGAGAGGCGTCTCCCGACTGCCTGCTGGAAGGCGGAATCATCAAAGAGTTCCCCATCGGTTTCCTCCTCAAGGTCACAGATAACTTCTCGGAGGCCCACAAGATCGGCTCCGGCAGCTTCGGCGCAGTCTACCGCGCGACTCTCCCCGGCGGGCACGATGTGGCGATTAAGCGTGCGGATCTCCCGGTGGCAGCCGCGCCCTCCACTTCGCGGCGGCACGAGCAGATCCGCCTGCACAACAAGCAGCAGCGAGAACGGGCCTTCTGCTCCGAGCTGGACTTGTTGTCCCGTATCAACCACAAGAACCTGGTTCGCCTTGTGGGCTTCTGCAGTGAGCCGGGCGAACGCGTGCTGGTGTACGAGTACATGGCCAACGGAACCCTTCACGACCACCTCCACCGACGTCATCTGTTCCATCTTCCTCGTACCATCCGATTGTCTCCGGCTACGCTCGAAAACATAGAGGAGCCGCGGCCATCACATCCGGATCTCGTTTTGCAGAGAGAGTGCCGCGGCGGGAGGGGGGAAGCGTTCTTTTGAGGACGGTGGCGTGGATTTGCAGAGAGGTGCCGGGACGAATAACGCGGCCTCCTCTTCCTCCTTGCGGCCATCTCCTCCGGAGCTCGATTTGCAGAGAGGTGCCGGAAAGAAGCTTTCGGTTGAGGACGGCGGGATGGATTTGCAGAGAGGCACGGGGGGAAGACAACCCGGCAGATTTGCAGGGGGACGGTGAGGTCGGCTCGGCGGATTTGCAGAGAGGATGGCAGGGACGGCGGGGTGGATTTGCAGAGAGGCGCGCATTGCAGAGGGTGGAGGAGATGAAAGCGAGGTGGATTTGCAGAGACGGCCGGGCGGATTTGCAGGGAGGATAATGGGGACGGCGTGGTGGAGTTGCAGATAGGCGCAAGAGGGGGGAAGAAGCATTGCAGAGGAGGTGCTGGCGTTGGGCGAAATCGATGTCCCCTCACGTCTTTGGTGTCGCTTGCATCGGTAGAGAGGAGATGGCACAGTGAAATCGAGCTCCCCACACCGGTGCCTCCAGTCTACAGCGCCTCCTCTGTTCCTTCGCAGTCCCCCTTCCTCCTCTGGCAGTCACCGCGACCGTAGATGATCGGGGGATGTGCAGGCGAGCAGGCACCGGTGATCGGTGGAGAGCGCGAGCAAGTGATGGTCGCGAGGAAGAGAGGAAGAAGAGGCCGTGGTGTTCGTTCCGGCGCCTATCTCCAAATCGACAAGTGCCACAGAGGAAGATGGCCCTTGTGTATATAGTGTCGTGTCAAGCACAGCCTAATTAGGCATGGGTCAGCCGTAGTCGTGCCGAGCACCCCCGATGCCGTCGTCGCCCTCGCCGACGGTGCCGCCAAGTACGGCACATTGTGTATATAGTGTCGTGCCAAGCACGACCTAATTGGGCACGGGTCGACCGTAGTCGTGCCGAGCACCGCCAACACCGTCGTTGCCCCCGCCGATGGCACCGTCGTCCTTGACGTCGCTCCGGAACAGTACAACACGCACTACGGCCGACCGCGTCGGAGTCGTTGTCCTTGACGTCGCTCCGGAACAGTACAACACGCCTTAACTACGGATGCGTCTAATGTTAATAATGTGTTTTTGAAGGTTCTAGAGGATTTGAGGGTCGCTCTGGAACAGTACAACACGCCTTAACCACGGATGCGTCTAATGTTAATAATGTATTTTTGAAGGTTCTAGAGGGTTTGAGGGTCGCTCCAGAACAGTACAACACGCCTTAACCACGGATGCGTCTAATGTTAATAATGTGTTTTCGAAGGTTCTAGAGGGTTGCTCCGGAACAGTACAACACGCCTTAACCACGGATGCATCTAATGTTAATAATGTGTTTTTGAAGGTTCTAGAGGGTTTGAGGGTGCGTTGAGAGGGGGCCAATAGTCTGGTTCCATAATGTGGGTTTGAGGGTAGCTCCGTAACAGTACAACACACCTTAACCACAAGTCTTAATCACGAATGCGTCTAATGTTAATAATATGTTTTTGAAAGTTTTAGAGGGTTTTGTAGAGGGTTAAGTGCTATCAACATAATATACCTCCTCGCAGACACAAGAGAGATAAAACAATTAGCTCCATGATTCTTATCTTGTTTTGCTTAAAAAGGGATGAGGATAATGATAACAAAGAGCAAGTCCAAATTGTCTTAGTATAATAAGACAACAAAGTTCTGCGAAGAAAGAAACGACCGTAAAAGAGTTTGTCCATGCATAGACAACTATGGAAAACAAAATTGATATAACGAAGCGGTGAAAATAATCTCCCAAAGATGAAAGTTTGTCCATGCTGTCAAAGGTTAGAAAGTTGATAGGGGCGGTGGCAAACGATTTTTTAGGAATATTCTTCCCTTTTTCAAATTATTGCTGTTAAAGGTTAGAGAGTTGATAAGGGCGGTAGCAACCTGTTTCTTCTCCAGAAGACACGTATTCGACCCCCATCGGAAGCAATATATTATGGAGGGTGCTTCGAAGGGGTTTGATGTAGCCTCAAACTATTGGACATGGCCCTTCACTCTTCTTTTTTTCTCTCAAATGGATGAGAAAGGTAATGGCCTCAAATTTTTTTTTTTTTTGGAATTAGGACAATCTCACTGGTAGATATACTTTTTTATTTACATCTCCCTCCTTAGACTTTTGAAAAATTCTCATAATATCACATTTTACTACATTCCAAACGGCGGTGTAGAACTTAGGTATGAGACCATCAGAACCTAGAGCCTTCATTTTCTCTATGTTATTAATTGCACTTTTTATTTTCTTCTCAACAAAATCGTCCTACAAACTGTCCAATAATATGTTCTAGGATTGGTAAAATTCATCCCACCTAATGAAAAGTTTCTGATGATGTTATACTCCCAGAAGCTGTTTATAATGATTATAAAAAATTTGTACAATCTGTTCTTAATCCAAGATTTCGTGCTCATTAAAATTCAGCAAGCCAATATAATTCATCCTACGCTTTACACTAGTACATGTACGAAAGAATTTTGTATTTTGATCTCCATCTTTGCAGTATCTAATTTTTGCTCGTTGTGTCCAAAATAGTGCATTCATCTAATTTTTACTTTAAATTTCTCCATTTATCAAGCTCCTATTGAACCATTAACCTCTTCTCAGATTTAACTGAGAGGGCGTTTATCTTCTTCTCCATTTATCAAGCTCCTGACGTGATTAGATTTATTTGTAAATTAATATCTAGGAGTGGCAACGTGGTAGATTTAAAAATTAATAATATAAGGTCTACATTTCACCATTCTGAACAGTGTCATTCAACACAGATGTGTAAGAAAGGAAAAAAAAACAGAGAGAGGAGAAAACAGAAAAAAACCACCATTACAGTTGATAGCAAGATTAGGAAGAACAACAAAACAAAACCAAGCAGCCCCAAAAACACCAGAAAATTCTAGGCATCTAATATGAGAATACGAGCAATTGTAAGGTAAAATAATTTTATATTTCCAAGAAATCTTAAAGATTACTGAAGAGCTATACCGATCTATATGTTGGAGCACGAACGGGCAACTTTAAGTATTCCATATTCTTCAAATCATAATCCCATAAAAATGAGGTCTGATGGAGCCACCGTCCTTGAGTTATTGCCAGAGCATTTCCACCAAATTTACGACTATTAAATGCATAATCTGAAAAAAATAAATAAACGAATATAATTCAAAATGACTTGTGAGAATAAACGATAGAAAGAATCTCGGTGTTTCATGCCTACAAACAACACAAATGAGATAAAACACTCAACAAATAGAAAACTAGAATAAGTTCCTGCTAGGCTCTTAAAGTCACATGATGAACATATAGTATTCATGCGATCTTTCAAGTTCATTTTCCCTTTCTAAATAGGACAGCAGAAAGACAGGGCAGGAAGGGGTTCTAGAAATTAAGACAATTGAATAAAAAGTTTATCTTATAGATAGCCTCTAGCTTCTCTTGTTCAAAGGAGAACCCTTCTCATCTGAAGGCAAAATGATTGCAACTTATATTCAGCTTGGGGATCTGCTGCTTTAATCACTGGATGTCAGCATATGGGATTCATTTAATTCATGCAATGAGAGAACAACAGAAGAGATCATGGGTTGTCCATGCTATCGTGCGGTTTAGGATAAGAGTGTAATGTATTTTAGTGATTTAGAAAAGTAATGGATTTAAGAGAACAACAGAAAAGATTTGTTAGGATTTTGGGACTGATTAGGATTGAACTAAACTCAACCAATGAATCATGCTTTGGGTGAAGGAAAAGAAAAGTATAACGAGAACTCTATTTTTTTCTAAAATCTTCACAAAAAGAAATCTTAATCTTTTTAATAAATTATCTGCCTAATCAATCTTTCTACCATTTTTACACCATGTTTAAGTGGAATATATATGTATATACAGTGATTAATGCCTGTTTTATAATTCATAGAGATCGATACCATATATTAGTAGGAAACATATCTATTATTAATTTATTTTCTTCATTTAGCCCCAGACCAGCAGGCCTTGCCGTAATATCTATTACCATAGAGATCGATACCATATATTATTAATGCAGTATGTATATATATATATACACACAACTGATGCTGGCTAACCAGTCTAGGTCGATCCAAGTACCAGTCCTCACTCAGACTAGCAAATACTGAGTGTGCCAGATCAGTAAACTCAGCATTTTTCATCTTTGGTCCAATCAATAATGTGCAGCACGAATATCATCATACATCTGCCTAATCCATTTTATTTTCTTGTAGCCATAAGATGCGCGAAGCACGACAATATTGTAGAGAAAAAGGTAAAGCGTTGAAAGTTCAATCAATCAAATTTTAAGAAATATTATTGTTTCAATCAAATGTTAACTCTCGTATCAAGAACATGCTGTTTCGTCCTTTCCTCCCACTTTTTTGGAATTTTTTAGCTACGCACGCTGCTCTGTGGAATTTTGCTTATCTAATTGTTCTGTTTCATTTCTAATTAATGCACACTTTTTTTTTTTTTGCTGCTAGCTCCATAATCATTCAGAGGCTCGCGAATCTCCTTAGATTTCACTCCCGGCCCGGCTCTAGAAAAAAAAACTGAGGGTTTGAGTGTTTCTGCAGGGTATATACACATTGGTAAAGGTATTCACTCTGTTATAAATGATTTGAAAGATTTCATTAATTTCACATCAAAGCTCACTTGATTTGATTGATTTCATTTTCCGGTTATAATCCTGTCCCGTTTTTCCAATCCTATTCTGCCCTTATTATTTTGTTTAATCTGACCACTGCACCCAATGCGAGGATCTCCACAATGTGTAAGATCGTATTTCCTATAGTTCCTCACATATCCTTTTACGTTACCCAGATGTGGTATTTAATACAATGCAAACGCATTCCATTTCTTTTATTTTATTGGTCTTGTACATACTTAGTATGCCTGAATGTTCTTTTAGGAATGATTGTGTCTTTCCCTGATGGGCTGGAGGATTATATTTTTTGAGGTAGCCTCAAACTATTGGACGTGGCCCTTCACTATTCTTTTTTTTTTCTCCTAGGAAGTACGCGGTGATGGTCTCCTACTGTCTTTTAGGATCATCTAGGAATTGAAGATACACAAAGGCATTTAAAGCAAAATAGCGTGTCGGTAAAAATATTTTTCCATCCAGTGAAGACTCATTGTTTCCTTTTATTACCGCTAAACTTTGTGGAGAATGTACATTTTAATAGCCACACGTTTATATGTTTTGGGGGTGTAATTTCAAAGAAAATTTTCCTATCAAGTATATTCTGTAGGTATGATTTGCCTCATCACTGTTATCTTTGAAAAAGTTTGCTGTCTTTTCAAAAATTTCCGTTGTAGGTTACTATTGTCTCATAGATACATTACTTCAAGTTTCCTTTAGCTCCTTGTCTTCTTTCTGAATTTTGAATATTTACTAAAATGAGAATCATGAACGGAAGCATGCATAAGAATGAGGCTGTCCCATGTTTAAATTTTGAAGTAAATGGTCTATATTCTATGATGTTTAATGTTCAGTTGGTTTAAACTTTATTTTGTACATTATTAAGCTCGATTTTTGAAAAAAAATAGATCAAC
Source organism: Thalia dealbata (assembly GCA_030544415.1). Lineage (NCBI taxonomy): Eukaryota > Viridiplantae > Streptophyta > Magnoliopsida > Zingiberales > Marantaceae > Thalia > Thalia dealbata. The sequence goes on along the minus strand of CM060457.1, from coordinate 29,137,558 downwards.
TTTATTCTTAAACTGTTGATGTTGTTTTTGAGTTATTTTCTGAATGCATTTTGCAAAATGTCTAGAACCTGACACTTCATGCCAGAGTTTGCATGCTGAACTTTGAAGATCCTTAGGAATAACTGATATGGAAAATCTGGTCTGTTTTTCCTTTTTTTGAACTTCTCCTGGACCTATTTTTGGTTCGTTATTTTGCAGAGGTCCCAGATGGGCCAGTGCTAATCTTGGAATCTTTATCTGCATGAAATGTTCAGGAATCCACACAAGTTTAGGAGTACACACATCAAAGGTCTTCGGTGGTTTCTTATCGTATGCTTAAAACTTATTCGGCTGGCACTACTGCAGGTTAGGTCTGCTACTTTAGATACATGGCTTCCGGAGCAGGTTGCATTTATTCAGAGTAAATACTACTGCATTATTCAGTTCCTTTGGTGCTGGAAAACATGAGTGCATACTTTTATTGTATTCAGATATGGGAAACAGCTACTGGGAAGCAGAATTGCCTCCTGGCTATAATAGGGTTAGAGTTGAAGTATGAACTCTGTTTATAACATGTTTTGTTTACACAATTTGTGCTTTTGGAAAGATCTTGTTTCTTACCAGAGTATCATTATTATAATGCTAAAACAGAATCAGTGACAGAATAAGAAACATTCTCCACCACTAAACGTAAGATTATTATATTATTAGTTGAATTGTCACTGTTGTACAATTTTTTCGCCTTCTTGGCGCGCCGGTGGAGCGGAAGAGCAAGTGCTGCACAAAGCAAATGGGCTACCGCTTTGGTTCTATTTATAGAACCGTCGTTTTCCAAGCAATAAACCCCTCTTAAGACTTTTTATCCTTCTTTTATTCATATTCCTCCTTCAACGTAAAATAAAATAATTATTATAATGCTAAATAATCCTCTTCCAATATTTTAAAAAACATTGATATAAATACTATTAATATTAAAATATTTAAATGAAAATCTTAGAATGAATTATTATAATATTAAAATATAAAAGAAGATATCATTCTAATACTAAGATATTTAGATTAAAAAATTTAGTGGGAATGTGATATAATATAATTATTCTTTTTATCAGTTGGCATTGTTAAACTTGGTCAAGTCGTGAAACCCAGAACTTGTTAAATCATAAAAATACTAGTTAGATTCCAAAATATAAGCACAGATTTAGCAGCAGTGAAAGTAACATCACGTCAAATTCTTCTAAAATGTAGGGTTAACTTGAAAGCCAGATCGAACCTGACAAGAACATAAATACATAAAAAGTTCACATAACCGAAGATAAGATACATGCATCACACAGAATACACACTCGAAGAACTCGAGGTTTAAGATAGGAAAAACTACGCAATCTATAAGAAATACTTTAATCATTTCATAATCTAAGCTAACTCTAGCTGGCAATTATACTGCAGACGCTTTGCAAGTAAAGGAAATGTTGGCCAGAAACGATTAAGTTAACAGAGGTGATTACATATTGTAAAACTAGCATGTGATAAGATGCTTACAATGCCCTATCACTACTTAAAAGAGCTCAGGTTCTAATAATACAAGCACAACAAATGTTTAATTAGTTTACATTATTAAGGCACTCTACGCTAATCCATACAAGTATTACAAAACAACAACACCGTATCCCCTAGAACTAAAATTGAAGAAAGTGAAAAAAAAAGTGTTTCCAGGATGAGCGTGGTCACGCAGCTAATCCATTCGCATCAACATGCATCTTGTCTGAAATAGCTCCGCCATCCTCTTGAACTGAAAAATTGAAGTGTGCCACTTGAATAAACATCAATGTTAGCGTAACGGATTAGGAATATCATGCAGTACCTGAAATATTAGTATTAGAACCAGCCTCAGCAGGCAAGGCGTCCTGAATCCTAGTTGGAGAAGCTTTTGTTGACGACTCCAGAAACCTAAGCTTGTAGCTCACAAGGGTGTGCCCTAATATACTATGTTTTCCAGCACTGCTTAAAGCAACTTCTGCATCACTTCGCCTCTTGAAGACAACTTTAGCACGGTTTTCTGATTTTAAAACTTCTGTTTCTGAATCCCTAAGAGGTCCGTATTGCCCAAAAATCTTGACGAGATCAGCTTCAGCAGGAATAGCATCCTGCTCACCAAAGGTCAAAACCAATGCGGTGGGCATGCACTCTTCAACTTCCTTTTGCAAGCCATCGTTGTATTCTCCCATCTCACCACGATTTGCTGTTTCTTTCGTAGTCTCTCCAATAACCTTCACCCCTTCTGCTTCTAGCATGCTACTGTTATCTTTGGAATCCTGTGAATTCTGGCCAGTATCTGACATAGAAAGCAAAGGAAGAGAAGGTGCTTCTTCATCTGTGCGCTGATGCCTCTTTTGCTGCTTCTTTTTAGGTTCTCCCTTGGAGTTTTGCACACTTAACAAAATTCCACCATCATAATCAGCAATATCTGAACAACCTTCATCCTCCTTCATATGATCTGAAGTGGTCATTTCCGAAGAGGCTGACTTGACATTTGTGGATTTTCTCCTACCTCGTTTACCGGCAACTGCCTCTGTATGTTTTTTATCACCTGATACAGTTGCTGAGCTTTTGGAATCAGTAGCATTACGCACAACTGTCTCTTTATTTTTTTTATCATCATGCTCCCTGAGACTCTTTGCCACTGAGCACAGCCGTGAAAGCATCTCACCTGGGGAATTGTCCTTCGACTCATTATTGGTGGCACGTACATCATTACCCATGTCACCTTTTCTTTTACCCAGTTTGGTTGAGCTTTTTGTCGTGGTTTCACCATTAGGCTTCAATACAGAAGGAGATCCCGTCAATAGTCCTGCTACTCGAGACATGCGTTCTCCAAACATGGACTGCTTTTCAGAATTAAGCGTCTGCGACTTGTTTACCAAATCCCCTAAAGAATCGAGTTTTTTCTTCTTTCCCTTCCCTGAATCAGCAGCATCTAAATTATCAAGCTTTTTATTCTTTCCCTTCCCTGAATCAGCAACATCTAAATGATCAATCTCCTGTTTTCTACCGGATGAATGTTTAGTATCCTCTCCCGAACCACTTTTCTTGCTGTCGGCATCGTGATGTTCACCCTCTGTTTCCATCAGTTTAGATAAGCTCTTCCTTTTCCTTCCATACTCAATTACACGCTTCTCTTTGCCAACAGGGCTCCCGCTGCTTCCGGATTTCCCTTTTCTAGAAGCATCAAGCGAAGAAGATGGGGATGAGGGATCACCAACTTCTTTACCAGATTTTGTCTTCTCCAGCGGTGAATCCTCAATGTTGGTCCCTAGTTCTTCGCCAACAACAAATGCGGGGAGCTCAGAATAACCCTTTGAGCGATAAAAGGCTGTCAACTGAGATTTAGTTATTGCAAGATTCAGCTTATCAACCTCTCCATATGGGGACTCTGCTAATGACTGGAGATAGTCAATTAGACTAAGCGGATCAAATGAGGCTGCGGTAGAAGATTGGTCAGCAGCATAGCTAGGTCTTCCTTCCCGTACCCCAGTATTCTCAAATTTCTGGTCCCTCAGAGCAGCAAAAGTTTCATCCCTAAAACAATGGCATGTCAGCCCCAGCTCAACACGCCGTGATACATCTTGGAGTGCAGCATTTACAGCAGTCACAAATGCTTCCATGGTATTCTGCTTTTCCATCTGCGAGAAGTACGTGCGGAAAGGCTTCAGCTGCGACTCATCGCACCAAGCAAACGTTTGATCTCCATAGTAAGCAACCAGATAATGATCCTTCTTCCGAACACTCTCTGCCATCTCGGACGCATCAGAAGGATCGAATATTTGTGCAGGCCACCATGGATGACTCCGCACTTTACCCCAAACTAAATCAGAAACAGCAAAGTTAGCCTTCTCATTAGGAACTCCACCAGATGATCTTCGAGGTCTTCCCCTCCTCCGCTTCGAACCGGACCCTTGTCCACTGACCACCCTGTCTCCTCCGCCACCATCACCACCAGCCTCCAACGAACCAATCTCCGGCGATCTCTCAGCAACCACATCGGTGTCCGCAACCGGAGTTTCAGCTTCCACGGCAGTCTTTACCTCACCGCCACTTCCTCCCTTGTCGATTCCACCATGCTCCGCGCCCAACTCCGCTTCCGCCGCTTTCTTCTCGTCTTCCTTCCCTCGTTCTTCGACTAGGGTTTCGAGTTGCTCGCTGGCAGAGGAGTTGAGGTCGAGGCTGCCGCCTTCCCCCTTGTTCTCCGACGGACCTGAACCCATACGGACTGCGAATTCGCAAAAACCCTAGAACAAATTCGAGCTCACCGTATACTCAAAAACTCCTCTCCGAACGAAAACCCTAAAAATCCCACAGCATCATCGTTTTACGAAGCACAAACCCCAATCAATTCAAGAACAAAAATAAGAAATAAAAGCGATTAACGGCAACTAATTACGGAATTTAATGAACTGAGCGGGTTTCGATTTACCTCGCAAAGCATTTCTTTTTCGGTTTTTTTTTTCCGCCCGCAGAGAAAGCGCAGACGGGAAATATGGCCAATTGGGACGAAGAGAGAGAGAGATGAAGTCCCGAACTGGGTCGGAGCGGTGCGGTTACCGCTGCCGTCTCGGTTTTGTTTTGGCCGAAGGAGCGGGTTTCCTTTTGGTGCGCGGAATTGGGGGGTATCGTCACCTACCGGTGGGAGTTTTCAAAAATCTCTGCTTCGGCGTCAGACCGCCACCGCCAGTAACGAAATCGAGCGCTCTATTTTTTTTTCCTCCCCTCAAACCAAAAGAGAAGAAAAAAAAAAGATTAAGACTCAGATTTGAGGTAATAAAATATATTTGAGTTCGGATTCGATCAGAGAACTGCAAATGAGTCGTTATATTAAATATTTTTAAGACCAGAGAGAACCAATATTGCTTTGATGAGCCAGGCAATGGAAGATTGAAGCAGAGAGAAATTAATTCTTTTAACAAGTAAAAATACATCTTTTTTTCATTTTAATTCAGTATATTTTATTTAATAACATTTAATAATACCTAATGTAAATAGTATTTGAGCATAAGATATGAGAAATTAAATATATTAAAAAATAGACTAGTGGAACTAAATTAATGTTATATCATGTGTTGAGTGCACGTGTGTATGTTTGAGCACTTGTATATATTATAATATTATTATTATTATTTAATTATTATATTATTTTTATATGCATTATTAATTTGAGTATTGTTTACTGCTTTAATGAGCGGTGTTATTACTGTGCATGTTTTATTTTACTCACTTTTATTTTTTCTCTTTCTTTTTCCCTCCTTCTAAGTTTAATATTTTATTTTCTTCCGCATTTCTTTTTGAGATGATATATTGTATCTATTGAGAATTGTAAAATCAATGTTTAATTTTATCTTTAAAAATTAGTTAAAATATCTTATTTAAATATAACCTACTTAATACTTTTATATGGATAATTCACTAATATCAAAGTTAATCTAAGTTAATATTAATTGACAATCTACGTTAACATTAATTTATTTTAAAAAAAATATATTATTATATTTTTAGGTTAAATTTAGATGGTATGAATTAATTCTAAAAGTATTTAATAAATAAAAATAGTACAAACAACGTCGATTAAAAATTATAAAAAAATTTAATATATATTGTACCCTTTTAACAATTATTTTAGGATCTTTATATAGTTCTAAAATCTTTTAGATATGCATCTAGTATTTATTAAAATAAATATCCAAATCTACATGGCAGTAAGGTGCAACATTGTATTAGAATTAGGGAAGCATCATGATCTTCTCCGACCTCACAGAGTTATAAGCTTGTATCCAAAGTCTTCTCTTTTAATATATATGAATTATAAGCTAAAGTTACGTGTAGTAAGTCTTGTCCTTAATTCAAAACTCTCTGGTAATGCTAAATAATAATATTCAGCATGCTACTGGTAATGCTAAATAATAATATTCAGCATGCTACTGGTAATGCTAAAATTGGGTGGCGAGTTTGTGCCGGGTGGACGGAAAGCATGAAAAATTACCACATTTATTGTCATTTTGAATTGAGTGCAAAGTCCGAGGTGATCCACACGGCCGCCGATGCTCGCTCGCATCCCCTGCCTGCCTGCCTGCCTCTCTCTCGTTCGCCCTCCGCTGCGGCGCTCAGCCCAAAACTGCGCCGCCTGCGTCGCTGACAGGCGCGGAGTACGGCCGAACCTCGCGGGTCGGAGCACCGGCGGTGAGCCAGATGGGTGTGCCCTTCGACTTCGACTTCGACTTCGACTTGGCCCGGATGCTTCTTGAAAAAAAACGAGCTCCAATCTCCATGGCCGCGGCGCAGACGAATTCCCATTTCCCAGTGCCTGCTCGCTCTCTCTCCTTGCGATTCTTACAGTGTGTTGCCACTTTATTAATAGTATTGCTGCTTGTTTTCTCATCTACCTGGAGGAGGACGGCTCGGGAACAACGGAGGAGGAGGAGGAGGAGGAGCGAAAGGATTGGGGAAGTTGCGTGAGTCGATCTCGTCTCTCAACTTATTCTACATCCTCATCTTTCTTTTCTTCATTTTGGATTGGAAGCATGAGATATGAGTGAGAAGGAAAAAAAAACATGAGAAAAGTCATCTCTTTTGTAATGCCGAAGAGAAGCCACATTTGTTTTATTGATTTGGATGAGAGGAAAAAAAATGTCATCTTCGTTTGTATCTCTTGAGTAATGCTGAAGAGAAGCCACATTTCTAGGTTTTATTGATTTGGATGAGGGTAAAAAAATGTCATCTTCGTTTGTATCTCTTCTGAGTAATGCTGAAGAGAAGCCACATTTCTAGGTTTTATTGATTTGGATGGAGAAAAAAAAGTCATCTTCGTTTGTATCTCTTTGAGTAATGCTGAAGAGAAGCCACATTTCTAGGTTTCATTTATTTGGATGGAAAGAAAAATAAAAGCCATCTTCTTTTGTATCTTTTTGAGTGATGCTGAAGAGAAGCCACATTTCTAGGTTTCATTGATTTGGGAAAAAAAGAAGTCATCTTCGCTTGTATCTCTTGAGGAATGCTAAAGAGAAGCCACATTTCTAGGTTTCATTTATTTGGATTGAAAAAAATAAAAGTCATCTTCGTTTGTATCTTTTTGAATGATGCTGAAGAGAAGCCACATTTCTAGGTTTTACTGATTTTGATGGGGGAAAACTCCTTTTTTTTTCCTCAGACCATCATCTTTGTCTCCCTGTTCGTATATCTCTTCTTCGGCTTTCCATAGAACTGCAACGAAGCTAATCTTGAATCCAAGCTGCAGCAGTCGTGCAATCACTGAATCACATCAGCAAGATCTTGAAAGAGTTACAAATCATACATTTTTTTCTTTTCCTTTTTTCCTTTCATTCCGGTTCCATGCGATTCTATCGGTCATAAATCCGAGTGGGTCTAACTTTTCTTAGCCTTTAGCTCTTTTTTACAGATTAAAGTTCGCATCTTTCTCTCCTTTTACCTCTAAAAACCCAGCTTTCTTTAGACTTTGCACACACCCTATCAATGGAGGTACTTCTGCATACGATGTTCCCTAAGCATTTGTCCCTTATTTCTCGGTGATGCTGAGGGATACTCCTCAGTAACTGCGTCGTTCTACCATACTTTACTGTGCTTCGTTGACCACTTTCACAACCTTCCATTTATTCCACAGAATAAACTTCCTCTGAAGTGACTACTCTGTCCTCGACATCTACTAGTTTTATAAGAAGAAAGCAAGGTGTTTTGGTCAATCCCTATTTACTTTCCGAGATCTGTTCTCCATGACCAACAGATATTTTATAAAAAAAATTTGATTCATTGCATGCATTCTCTATCTGCATGCCCCATCCAGTCTCATGTTTTATGCTGACAGGCAAAATCTGTTGCTTTTGTGCTTGCAGGTCTCCCCTTGGGTGGAAGGATCGGCCAGTGAGACAGGATGCAGACTCCTAAACCAAGGTCTGTTCTCCTCTCATGTTTCAGCATCGATTTCTTGCATTTGTGTGTTGTTCAGCTCGCAGGTTACTCAAGTCTGAGGCATTACCATCTCTTTTCTTCCTTACTCGCTTTGTTTTGGTTGCATAAATTTAGACTCTTAACCTCCTTCTGGCATTTGTAACTCGTAGATGCATTTATTATTATTGAACAGCGTTCACCCCTCATGAACGCCATTTGTGTTCTCGAGTACAAAATTTACAGTCAAATAAATATCAATTAGCTTGGTTGCCTGCAATTAGAAATAATGCAAGTAACACTTGCATGTTGAATGCTCTGCCTAAAGAACTTCTTGGCAAAAACGTAGGAATGGGTACTCAGAGATTCCTCAAAGGACATCACCAGTCACTCCCAGAACTCGTGCAAGGAAAATTGGAGATTGCGAACCTCACTCTCCTGCTGCTACCTCAACAAGGACGTCTACTGATAGGAGTCCTAAGGTGATTGTGCGTCGATCATCAAGAAGTCCAGCGACTGAGGTATGAATGCTGTTGATGCTAACATTCATTTTCTCTGTTTGATTCACATGATTATTCTAACCTAGTTGCAAAAAGGTTTTCTCTTTACTCTAACCAACAATCATCTTGTATGTTACGGGTTTCAGAAAAAACATACTACTAGATTGTCTGAGTTGGAAACACGGATCATTCAGCTTCAGGAGGAGCTGAAGAAGACAAGAGAACGGCTCAGTTCATCCGAAACTTGTAAGAAACAGTTGCAGAAGGAAGCTGAAGTAGCCAAGAAGCAGCTTCATGACATGGCAACAAAACTGGATGCTTCTCAGCGCCAACTTGTGGAGTTTTCAGCAACAGGAGAAGCTCGCCTGCAGGAACTTCGGAATATTTCTCAAGAGCGCGACCGCGCATGGCGGACCGAGCTAGAAGCAATCCAGAAGCAGCATTCTATTGACTCCGCATCTCTGAGCTCTGCCATGAATGAGATGCATCGTCTGAAGCTACAGCTTGAAATAGTTCTCAAGTCAGAGGCTACCCACATAAGGCAAGCTGAAGTAGCCCGAACCGAGATCAAGGATTTGAAGCACGAGATGGTTGAAACTCTTTCTACTGTTGAAAGCCTAAAGCTTCAGCTAAGAGATAGCAAGATGTCGGAGGCTGAGGCACGTATGTTGGTTGATGAGACTCAGGGACAATTAGAGAGGGCTGTGACCACCGTCAGGACTCTGCGTTCCGGTGGGCTTGAACTCAAGGATCCTGATGAAGAAATTTGCTCCGGTGAACTTTCAGGGAAAACTTGGAAGAGTCGTGTAGAATCAGAGGCCGAAGAACTAAGATCTTCACTGGAAGCACTTGAGATCACTTCTCAGGCACACCAAATAAGAAGCACAATGCAGATCCGGTCCGCCTATGAATTGATGGAACGCGTGAAAAATGGATGTCGAATCAGAGAAGATGAACTAGAACTGCAACTGAACTATGCAATAGTTGAGGTTAATGAACTGAAGGCAAAACTACTGGAGAATGAAGTGGAATTCCAGATGGTAGCGGATAATAACAATAAGGAACTGAAAACAAACAATGGAGATGTTAAGAAAGCACAAACGCAATGCGAGTTGGAGTTGAATCTTATGAAGTCAATTAATGACATAGCAGATTTAAAGGCCAGCCTCATGGACAAAGAGACCGAGCTCCAGAGTACCCTAGAGGAGAATAGGATGCTGAAATCAGAAATGGAGAAGAGAGAGTTGGATAGCAGTAAAGGTTACGAAACAGTCAATGCTGAGCTTGAGTTGGCAAGGGCTGCAGAGCAGGACGCACTTATAAGACTGGGATATGCCTCCGAAGAAGCTGATATGAGCAGCAGGAGAGCTGCTAAAGTGGCTGAACAACTCGACGCAGCACAAGCACTCAACTCAGAAACAGAGTCGGAGTTGAAGAGGCTTAGAACACAGTGCGATCAATGGCGAAAGGCGGCTGAAGCAGCTGCTGGCATGCTTAGTTCGGGTAACAACGAGCAACGAGCCATGATCGATGGCTCAGTTTCTGGGAAGTTAATGAGCTCACCATTTTCAGATGATCTAGAGGAAGAATCACCAAAAAGGAGGAACGCTAATATGCTTCGGAAGATCGGTGGCCTGTGGAAGAAGAACCCAAAACAACAGCTTTTGTGAAAAGCACAATGGCCATTTTGTTCCATCCTGCAGGCTCTTGGTTTCTTGAAGGTGCTGATTTAGACTACTTTGTAGAGCTACTAGTCTCTTGATTTTGTTCTTTTAAGCACTGCTGCCAGATTCTAGTTTTGTAGTAGTCCATTCTATGTGACTACCCGAACACTGTGCTGACACAGAGAATGCTTGACTATCCACAAGCGGGCTTCAAAACTGGTGATGATCTTTGAGATTCTTTCAGTGATGTTTAAGCTTCAAAAGCTGGCAGTCTTGGCATATGTGCTCATGATGCCTCAGATTGCCAAATCCAAGAAGCCTTTTGTCAAATAATTTTGCTTGCTTCTTACAGGGAAAGGTGATATATATGTCAGACTAAATGGAAGCTTGCGTATAATGATTAAACCACATTCTTTGCCAGGAATCAGGATAAAGTAGTGAATCTACTTCTATGAAATAGAAAAAGAAAAAACTTATTGTTGCTGACAAATATCTGCGCAGTTAAAATAAAAGAGTTTCTCGCTTATATTATTATCTGATAACAACTTCACAATTGTCCAGTTTCCCACAATTGTCCAGTTTCACGTAATCTACAGGTTAGTATTTCATGCCAATACTTCTAACTTGTTTTCAAGCAAAAAAAAAAAGAAGAAAGAAAGGGAGTTTATTAGATTAAATCAACTTGTTCAGTCTGCTTTTTAAAGCATCATTACTTCATGCAAGTATGAAACGAGTTCATTGTTCACTATGCGAATAGCTGCTAGAAAAGCTTGATCTTTCTTTGACAAATCATGAGAAATGTAGCACCAAAATATGAAACTTTTTTTTGACAAATCTGTCGCACTTTGAATCTCCAAAATGAGAAAACATGCAAAAAGAAACACATTGAAACCTTAAAAGGAACATGCAATAATTGAGAAAAAGAGAGCCAACAATGGCATCTGTAGACGAAATCAGCACATGGATCACAATCTCAGGGTCCCATTAGCTGGAGAAAACAAAGATATAGAAACTCTAAACTAAGCATCCTTGCCTCCGTTTCCTGTCTTCCTCCCTTACTGGTTTAGCCTTTTCTGACGGTTCCCATTCTGCCACTTTAATGATCAGTACCTCTTTTGACCCTGAAAGAGCACTGTGTCTGTTTCCTCCTTCCTAACTCCAGCCCTCTCATTTGTTCCTTTTAGGTGCGATTCCATGAGAAACCCCCTGGAGAATATTAAAAATATTTTTTAAAATAGATAAACTCACTTGCTATCTCTTTTAGAATATATTTGGTTCATTTAAATTAAATTACTAAGTATATATATATATATAATACTATTTTTTTCAAAAAAAAAGACAAACTCACTTGCTATCTCTTTAGAATATATATTTTAATTTAAATTATATATATATATATATAATAATCTAGTTGGTGTTATATATAATAATTTATTTATTTTTCAACAATAACTGTCCTTCTCTTAAGCTGAGAGTGGTCTTAAAAAAAGTTAATTATATACATTAACTACAATTAATGATAAATATAGTAATTATTTTTTAAAAAAAGTCTAGGTAAGAATTAATATCACTATTTATATCTATAAAATTATATGAAAATATATTTTCTATATAAAAAAAGGAACCATGTGAAAAGAAGTGCAGAATTCACCACTAGTCAAGTACCATCAAAGGTGGGAAAGGTTGGCAAGGTGGTGACTACTTGCAGGAACTTTAGGTTGTCCTCATGTGATTCAATTCAACTTCAATATTATTATTTTTTAAATTGGGTCAAATATTAAATCAGATAGCTTATTAATTCTTATGCATCAAACTCAACTGGTCTGAATTAAAATAAAATGTACAATATATTAGTCAGTTTGCTCCACTTTAGCCAACTTGAATCAACATAATCATGATCTTTAACATATACTAAATCTAAGTCAATTTAGTTGAATCAAGCTTATTATTGTTGAATTAGGTTATGCACTTACTACTTCTCAGTTTTGTGGATTTAAAACTGTAAAAATAACAAAAAGGGACCATTTAACTTTAGGCCTGAGTTAGGATCTACCTCTATCATTTGAATTTAATCTAAAAAATATTGAAACTCACTTAAATAAGCGGAGTAGATTAGAGTAGGAGGAGCTCTGCCCAACTTCAACTTCAACTTCAACTAGGCTGCCAGCATTTGTTTTGTTCTGATTGCTGAACATTACTGAGATTAATTGTTGCAGTCATCCATTACCTCATCATTACCCCCAAGCTTTAAACATGCAGTGCAGATCACTGACATAAGCCACTCATCCATACAACTGTGCAACACAATCATATTAAAAAAATGGTGGCACCTACTTGATGCAGCTGCTGTCCAAAAGTGCAGAACAAGCTGAAGTTTTAGGTGGAGTTCAACCTCACCTAACCAGACATCATCCTGCCCTACTCAACAAGCTGATGAGTTCATACTGCAAAGTTGGATCCTCTACAATAGTGATACCAGTCTTCAGTGGGGTCTCTTAGCTTGATAGATTTGCTTAGTTTGACTAGGTCTTGAGCAAACGTGGAAGAACAAAGTCTTCACCAAAGAAAAAGGAACGTTTTAATGTTATTATACCTGGTCGTGTTCATCATTTTTCTACCATCCTCAGCACTTCTTCCAAAGGTTCATCAGCATTGGAGGACTCTCGAGGAAAGAGGAAGACAACTTTATTCTAGAAAAAGAAGAAGAAGAAAGAAGCGTTTGGAGAAGACACCGATGGGAATTGGGAATCATGTTTGATTAAAAATCATTATCACTCACTTGGTTATTACTTTACAAACCATTACTGACTCAGTTTCACAGCTTGAGTTCCTCTGCGCCAACTCTACTAATTATTCAGCTAAAATGAATCAAACAACAACACAAGCATCGCAGCAGATCGTATGCTTCGCCATTGACGGGCGGAATGGGGCCGGGGCTCAAGTCCAGAGCGGCTCCTCCCAAATGGCTCCCTGCAGGCCGCTGTCATCAGCGAACAAGGAGTCGTTGTTGAGGACCGTGAAAGGGCTGGCGGCGGCGGGATCGCCGCCGGGGGAGGCGGTGCTCTCCTGCCAGGTGCTCGACATCTTCATGCAGATGAGGGCCATGAGGTTGGCGTTCTGGGCGTGCACGTTGACGACCTCCGCCTGCGCCCGGGCGAGCTGCGCCTGGAGCTCGCTCACCTGCTTCTGGAGCTGGAATATGGCGCCGGCGCAGCCGTAGACGGGGTCCCTGACCCGGGAGTTCGCCTCGTACACCAAGCTGCTCACGGCGTCCGCCCGCTGGCTCTGCGGGATGTCCTGCAAGACGAGGCGGTCATTTCATCAAGCAACTTCGCTGCGCGGCCGAGAAACGTCGACGAGGGCGATTACCTGCAGGAGCTTGATGATGTTGCTGGCGCCGAAGACACGGTGCGCGTTGGCGAACTTTTGGGGCTCGGTGGGTGGGAAGTAGGGGGCGAGCGTGCATTTGTCGATGCATCGGCGTCGGAGGACTTTGCAGGCGGCGCAGGGGCTGAGCACCGCCGCTGCGGCTGCGGCGGCGGTGGCGACAGGGGGTCGGTTTTGACGAGAGGAGGATGAGGCAGAAGGGGAAGGGGAGGAGGAGGAGGGGTAGGGGTAGGGGTAGAGGATGATGTCGCTCGCCGCCATGAGAGGGACAGAAAGAGGATGAAGGAAGGGAGCAACGATGATGGTGGTGGCGTTGCGTTCTTCTCTGCGCCCAGGAGAAATCAAATATATATAGAGGGCGGTCGCAGCCGCAAGCTGACTTTTCCGGTCTTTGGAATTCTTGCTGTGTTTAAGTAATTAATTTAAAGGAGGAGGAGGAGGAGGAGGAGGAGGGCAATGAAAAATTAAGAGATAAGCAGCTAAACTTGAACTTGATCCACTGAAGCAAATTGTGAATACTCAAATGGACGGTGGATCAATAAAATTATCCGTTTAATTTCTAGCAAATCAATCCTATGTCTTTTGGCAACATTATAGTGTTTGGCTTAACCTGATAGGTCTCAATTTGACATCAACCTAACTCAGTTTCACCATTTATCTTCTCACTTATCTTTGATTGATCTATTACTGGTTATGGTATATATATACATATAAATTTTTTTCATTGAGATCAAATGTATTTAGAATTGAAAACTTTATTGATATATTGGTGGCATAAGATAGTTTGCAACTAGTTGTATCATATATGCTGTAAAATTAAAAACTCTATTGATATTTCAGTAGAACAAGCTGGTTTTAGGACTACTGATTTCATCATCAAAGCAAACATGTTATTACTATACTATGATATAGAAGTAGATAAAATTATAGCTGTTTGTACTATCACTGTACAATATAGTTAAATTATCATCATCAAATATACGTCTAAAATTAAAAACTCTACTTATATACGAATCAGATAAAATGATTCCATGACTACTGATATCATCTTATATTGTATTATTAGTATACAAGATAGTTAAACTCTCATTATCAAAAAATGTATCTAAAATAAAAAAAAACTCTATTGGTATTTTAGTGGTATTTTTACTATATCATACTCCAGAATAGTCAGAATGATAGTTGTTTATATTATTAATATACGATATAGTTTAATTATTATCATCAAATATATATTAAAAAAATTATACATCCTTTTGGTTGGAGTAATTAAGTTTTATACACAGAAATCCTTACCATAAGATTAGTATGTATCTTGGATCTACTCACATATAGCATTAAGTCTACATCAATTATTCTCTTTTTTCTTTGATCCCTTGACATGTAGTGAAAAATCTTTTTTTTTTCATTTGTACTCATTTTTGATATTCAAGTCCAAAAGAGGATCATCTATTCGACTATTTAAGTGTCATACTAAAAACATAAACCAAAATCAATAATACAAGGGATGCAACGTACGTTACCAACATTGATCCTTGTGCAATGACACGTAGCCTTTTTAAGTCAATTTCTAGTTAGGATAAGAATATAATCTGATGAAAAAGCCAAACTTTTTATGATGGAATAGATGAGATACATGAACACAAGCAAGGAAAACATTGCTTATGATGGGTCACTGTCTAAGCTTTTAGATAAAGAGAATATTAACCCTGCCTTCTATAACAAGTGTCAAGTACATGTACATACTTATACTTGGGGTTAGATTGGCTGTCTCATCCGATACCTATAAATTATGTCACTATAATTATCTAATTTTGTGAATTAGATGATGGTGATACTCATCGTATCATATCGTTAAATCACGACGCAACCTAGTATCGAATGTGCTATAATTCATATCTTTTTCTATTTATTGTAAGATGGAAGATAGGATCACTAAGGAAATCAACTTTATATTAGAGTTTGAGAGGAAAAGTGATTATATTCATTTTATAAAAGAAAATCTCTCATCTACTCTTCTTAAGGAATAATAATGGACAACACTTTATATAAGTTGATTCCTTATCTTACAATTCAGTCGATCTTACTCTCGTGGTCTCTAAATCACACTCTTAGATAATTGTCTTACAAATAAATTCCTGATTTTTACTAAACAAAAAAGTGAAAAAGAGATAAGCTAGTAATGAGCGGGCACTACACCGCACAAGTCCAAAATGTGCAATCTCTTTACAATGTATTAAATCAATTTGAAATTTGTATGGATTTGAAAATTATGACATACTATCTTTTCTCCCAAGAACCTCCTAGACTTTAGGGTCCTTTTTTATCTTTTTTTTTATTTTATTTTTGTGCTTATTAGGTGTTTATATATTTTAATTTATTATCTTCTAACTAAGATGATCATTGATTATATATATATATATATATATATATATATATATATATATATATATATTCTTTCATGTGGATTAATTCAGTCAAAAAAAAAAACATATAACATGTAGAAACCTCACTAAAATATAACATGTAGAAGAGGACAACATGCAAGCAAATCAAGCAAGGAGAAGAAGGAGGAGATGGGGGTCAGCATCAAAAAGAGAAGAAAAAATGGGAGATTAGGGCACAGAGATGTGGCCATCATGTGCAGCAAAGACGTCCGTGCTGGGTTTTAGTCACCTAAATGGTTACCTAACCCTAACGTGTAGTAAGAAGAATCAACATTGAGGTTTGAATGTTAAAAGGAAAAGGGGGGTGGCTTCTAAATGACCTAAATTTCCCAGCACGGCATGTGCTTCCCCATGTTTATTTATATATAAAGTCCATTGGAATCTATCAATCAATCTATCCTTCTATTCTATCTGAAAGCTTATTATGTGTATGATGTTTGAAAAAATAAATATTTAAGATTTGTTTTTGATGTGAGAAATGATATGCTAAGAGAAACAAATTTAATCATGAGAGAGGAGAGGCGTGCTCATCATATCTTCCTTAATTTCCTCACTCCATCAATATGTATCTTATGCCTATTAATTATACTTCATATCTAGTGAACACCTCTTATCAAGTCATATATATTTAACCTCTGATAAGTATTTCTATTGCGTGCAGTGACTCAATCTTCTTTATAGTAGTATTATAACATTGAATTTTAAAGCACCGATTATTTATCCTAAGCTCATAATCATGAGTTTAATCTTCAATGGATAGTAATAGTAACTATATGGACTTACACATTGTACACTCTTCTTGTTAAAATAATTATAAATTTTTTTCTTTCTTCATAATAATTATCTCTTATTGATAAAATAAGGTAAAATATGGCAAGTGTTTAACTACAATAGTAGATAGTCTCAAAATTTATTGACAAATATTTTTCTTGTCAACGATCTACATCTATATGTTTAATAGTGTTAGTGTTTAATTATAGATATAAATATTAGTAATTATAAAAATATTTAACTATAATGGTGAAGTCTTATGTTTAACTTAAAGTACTATTGTTTCTTCTAATTTATTTATTTTTTTATTACTTATAACACGTGACATAATAGTAATACTTAAAACTCAATATGAATTGAGAATTATTCTTGATGCTATCAAATAAGTTATATTGAGTTAAAATTTTATTTGTTATGATATAATCATACCTAAATAATATAATATTTCTATTATTTACAATATTATTGAATCTTAGATAATAATAATAATAACCTTTTTTAGAATAATATAAGTATATTCAATGTATACAAAAAGTATGCCTATCTGATTAGAGTAATTAGGTTATGTACAAAAGCTCATTGAGTTTGAAACAAAAAATATGAGTATCTTTATGAATGACATTAAACTTAAATTAATTTGATTCGAGGTAGAAAAATAATTAAAATATTTCATCCTTTGAACAGCGTGGAGCTGCTGCGATTAAATTAATAATGTATTTATGCGCCCATTTTATTCCAACTCTCATTGACTTGAAGTTGCTGAACTCGTGGCGCACGGGCTGACTTCGACGAACGCCCAGTCGACATCCAAATAGTATCGATCTCATGATTCAAACCGGTGGAGAATTAATTCATCTCGTAGCGAACCGAGTCTAGTCGTATTTATTTATTTATTTATTTAAATGGACCGCAATCAGTGAGAGAGGATGTTTAGATTATAATTAATCGCTCATCATCCATCAAATTATTCATCAAATGCTGCGCACGTGCGAATTAATTAGGTCGAGTCATATATTTAATTATTAGATTTTAAAAGTAATTATAATATTATAAACTTTTAAAATATTATGTTTTAAGTAAATGTATGTTTAATTATTAGATTTTAAAAGTAATTATAATATTAAAAACTTTTAAAATATTATGTTTTAAGTAAAATGTAATCCGTGTATACTCAGGTTGAATATTGAGTTTTATAAGAAGAAGTTTATTAGTTTAATAATTATAATTTTTATTAAAAAATGATAAAGTACTGAATGCATTTCATTTCATGTATTTTTTTCTAAAAAAAATGAAATATGAATGCATAAGATTTTAAAAAAATGTGGAAAAGAAACGAGCATTTTAATTTTATTTCTAAAAGCGAAGATAAAGGAGGAGAAATGTTATGGGCCACGTGCGGAAAAAAAAGAGCTATTTACGTTCTCTGCAGCGTTAATGGGCCGATTTGGCTGCGGCTAAGTATTAGAATTTTGAGATGTGAATGCTTAATTACTAATTCAGAGATGTTCTCTGAATAAATTAGGTGAATGAATTTTATACGATAGGTTATAGATTTAATACTTACTAAGTTTAAAAAAGATTATTATTTTCTAACTCATATGATTAATTTATCATAATAAATAGTTAAGCTTTTTATCAAAAAAATTTAGTTATTCCTCCGGTTCTTTATAGAAATTTATTAAACTCTTTAAATAATATAATTTAGTTGAATCTAAAGGATCCAATGCGAGATAAATAACTTTGATAGCTAGTCTTTATCATAGTATCTAAATTATTAAATATTACGATGACTAAGAACTTTAGGAACTTTATTATGTATTAATAGTAGAATGATAACTGCTCAAAAGATATTTTTCTATATGTATTAAGAGTAGAATGATAACTGATCAAAAAATATTTTTCTATATACGATGAATATTAATCTCAGTTAAAACATCAGCATATACATAAATAATTTGGATCAAAGTTATAAATCTCTTCTTCTTTGTATAAATAATTCTTTCTTATAAGTAATTTAATTTTGTACTAAGAGTAGAATGGTGACCCACTCAAAATACATTTAGGGAGGATACTTCTAATCTTGTGTGGATGAAGACTGATGACAGAAATAAAAGTGATTGACATAGGAATCTAAGCATTTTAGTTAGTGGAGCCACGTAGAAAATTTATATCCTATATATTAGCACGATATCATGAAAGGTGTTGGAGTTAAATAAAGGAACACAATCTACCAAATATAAATATATCTACCAAATACAAATATACCTTCTTGATAATATTATTGATTAATTAAATAATAAACCCTATTCACCCACTCCAGCTCTTTCAAATAGTTCATTTTTGAGCTAATATATGAGAGAAAAACCTAATCACTGCACGACAATGACCGGTGATTAATTGCAAATTGAATGGGTAATCGTCCTTTGAGCGATTAATTTATGTGATTAAGATTGGAGACATAAAGGAAAGCAAGCCATGTGAGTTTGAAGCCTAATAAAACACTCACCCCCCTCCCAAATTCTAGTCAACCAAATATTGTCCAACCCCCCCCAACTCATATTTAATCTTCGTAACACAACACCTACTAAGATTCATTCGAGAATATAATTCATTGATGAAGGAAAAAAAAGAAGATATGCAAACAGTCGGTGTCAATTCTGACCTATATATATATAATATTCAAAGTGTATAAATTTTTTATTATAATATTAAAAAAAGATGTTCACCTCATTGTGCATTCCAAGGTGCATAAATATCTTATCATACTTTTAAATCTCTAATTAATATTTTTCTTTTACTTTTATAATATTCTGACCCTTTGTAAAGAGCTGAAAAAGACATTAAAATTATAATTTTTTTTAAAATTGAAATATATATATATATATATATATAAATTTATATAGAGAGATAAATAATAAATAATCCACTAACATAATAAAATATAATTAAAATTATATATAATTTTATATATATCAGCACACATCAAATACTAGATATTAAAGACAGAAAATAAAATCAAGTGAGTACTGAACCTATAAATATGTTAGGTTTTTTTTTTATGCCACACCCTTAGATTTTTATTTTTATTTTAGAAATAATTAAAAATTTAAAATATATTGAACTATATTATTATTATTATATATATAATTTATATAAAGAGATAAATAATAAATAATCTATGTATATTATTATTATATTAAACTAATATAGTCCCGATATAACTTAATAAAATTTATATAAATAAAAACATCTTAAGTTTTTCTTATTAAAATAATTAAATTATATACAGAGGTCATAAATTTATGTTATCGTTATATCTGTGCACATTAAATACAGGAAATAAAATCAAACTACCAATCTCTTAAGTTTATTTTTTTTAATGCTACCCTTAGATTTTTATTTTTATTTTAGAAGTAATTAAAAATTTAAAATATATTGAATAGAGAATGGAAGGGCCAAGTAGCTTAAATTAGTACCAATTGACGTCTCTGCCCCCCTCCCTCCCTTCAATGCCAAAAAGACAAAGCAATTTGGTGGTAGGTTTTCTTCAATCGCCACCATCCTCATAATATATATATATATTATATGCTGTTATCATCATCACCCTCTTATTCTTTAACTTGAAGACATATATATATGTTAAATAAAGTAGATATTTAATTCAATGTAAGAATAATACATTGTATATAATATATAGATATATATAATCGAACGCTTGGACTGCAATTTTATTTTATTTGTTAACCGAGGTTAATAATAAGCGTTCGCCTCCCGCCCTTTTAAAACCTCCTCCTCCCACATTTCACCTCTTCGCTGCAGCTTTCTCCGTCTCCGGAATCGGTCGATCCATCGATCGACGCCGGCGGAGGGCGATGGGCTCCCTGGATCGACCGAAGAAGAAGGCGCAGCTGTGGAAGAAGGCCCTCGTCCACTTCGCCCTCTGCTTCGTCACGGGCTTCTTCACCGGGTTCGCCCCGTCCAGCACCGCCACCCTCTTCTCCGCCCGCGGCGCCCACCGCATCGAGGGCATCGCCGTCCTCCCGGCATCCCCCATCGCCGCCGTCGAGCAGGTCGTTCAGCCTGCCGCCGGGGCGGTCAACCGGAGCCTCGTTGAGATTCCCAGATCCGTCCCCACCGCCGCCGACGCCGTCCCTGAGGGAGGCGGCGACGGCGACGACCCTCCGCCGCCCCTGAAGGTGAGCGGCGCGCGCGGGGATCCCTCCCGGCGGGTGCTGATCATCGTCACGACGACCCGCTCCGACGACCGGTTCCAGGGCGCGTTCCTGCGGCGGCTGGCGCACACCCTGCGCCTGGTGCCGCCGCCGCTGCTGTGGGTCGTCGTCCAGGCGCACGCCGACGCCCCCGCCACCGCCGCCATGTTGCGCGACACCGGGGTCATGTACAGGCACCTCACCTTCAAGGAGAACTTCACCGACCCGGCGGCGGAAGCCGACCACCAGCGGAACGTCGCCCTCAGCCACCTCGAGAGCCACCGCCTCTCCGGGGTCGTGCACTTCGCCGGCGCATCCAACGTTTATGATCTCCGATTCTTTGAGGAGATTAGGGACATAGAGTACGCCATGTCTTCCCTTTCCCCTGATACTTTGAATGGAATATATACCCGAAATTGGATCAAATTAAACTTCTCTCTGCAACCCTAATTCTATTCGTCGAAAGAAAAAGTTCCAATCTTTATTACTCTTTTCTACTGCCTTTGACCTTTACTATCTTCCAATAATTGAGAGTGCTTTACACTTTCAGCTAAAACATTCCGCATTTTCCTGATCTTTCCCTTCGAAATGGAAATTGGGATAAAGGAGTCAATGACTAGTTATATCATCTTTCGCATTTTTTTACTTTTCATGTGAATTGAATTCCTTGTACATCTAAGCATCGGATTTGAAGAGGCAAAAATAAGGGGTATTGACCATGCGTTTGATGCTCTCAATTTTTCTTCTCTTTGTTTTAGAGTAGGCTTTGATTCAGCAACTTGGTAGTTTCATCTCTAAGGCATTGCCGCATTGCCTTGAGAAGTATGCGGGAGCATAAAAAAGTATGATTTGCTTCATTGATTGATCCACATTGCCCTTGGTCTTTTAAAAAGATGTGTTTGTTCTTTGCTGTGCAAGTATAGCCTATCATTTTTATCCTGCAGCATGTTCCTTCACCATGTTATACTAGTGATCATGTGTATTCACATAAGCACATTACTTCTTTTATCCTATTCTTCTAAAGCAACTATGTACTTAATTTCTGATGCCTCTTACGGCAAACTTTTAGGGGTTTTGGGATATGGCCAGTGGCAATGGTGTCTACAAACAGGAAGAGAGTGGTTGTGGATGGTCCAGTTTGCCATTCATCAAAGGTCCAGGGTTGGATCTTGAAGGACTCAAGTAGTGACAAGAAGTTGGTGGTCACCAGCACCGACATGAAGCCCAGACCTTCCAAGATTAACATTTCCGGCTTTGCATTCAATAGTTCAATTCTGTGGGATCCTGAGAGGTGGGGTCGCCCTACCGCATTGCCTGATACATCGCAGGTGAGCCATTTATCACATTGCTTAGTGATACCTGCAAACCATCACTACTGAAAGAGAACTCAAAGCAGCTAACTTCTGGTTCTATTTTGGCACTGATTGTTTATTAGTAAAGTTAGCCGTCAAGTTTATCCATGATGATGTTGCAATATGCCTAGAGATAATTTGGGAATGCTAATAAACCTTGTTCCATGCTTATTGATAGGTGTAGATCACAGATATCTTTACTATTTAGATGTGTGGGGAGTTTTGGGTCACTGAACAAACCATGCCTTCATTATGGGGTCACTGAACAAACCATGCCTTCATTATGAGAGTTTCTTAAATCTCTTCCATTTTCCTTTTGTTGACTCCATGGATCTGATACATAAGAGGTCAATTCTTTCCAGCTGTGTTTTGGGTAGCAATAAGTTTACTTGGTTATAGTAGAAGTCTCTAAAGGCTATCAACCACCTAATTGTCCATTGACAGCCACCTCCGCAATTATTAGATCCTGGAAAGTATTACCCTTTAAATTAATCAAGAAGGTACCTCCGATTAAGACCAGCAACATGGCTTTGTGCTGAATTGGCGTGGCTGGTCCACCAACAATTCCTCATACCTTCTAACTTGTCGTTTTATGTTTCTACTCTGCGCAGGACTCATTCAAGTTTGTGCATCAAGTCATCTTAGAAGATGATACCAAGCTGAAGGGTATTCCTGCTGATTGCTCCAGGATCATGGTGTGGCATCTCTATGTGCCACTGCCGACACCAAAATAGAAAGATGAGAGAAACCAAAAGGAAATAATAAAAAAAGCAACTAATCATAAGAAGATGTGTAAATGAGAGAAAAGAAAGAAAAAGGAAATTTATGTCAGTTCTGATTTTTTTTTTCTTTGAGTTTCATTTATTTTAGGGAATTGAGGCTAATCTGTGTATCCCCCTGCAACACACTATTTCTTCAATTAGCCTCTTGGGTGATTCTTCCATGTGGTTGGTGCTTTGATGATTGAGGGAGATTGGTGACCACATTTCTTTCTCGTGACATTGACAATATAATTGAAAGCTGGGAGTACAATCGATGGAGAGCTACAAAAAATGCTCGGTGATGTATGATATAAAGGGACAATGCTTTTTTTATGGATTGTTTTGTCACACACGGTTTAATCTTTTTAAGAAATGTCATTAATGATGCAACTTTATGCTAATCGAATGTAACTGGAAAAAGCCCTCGGAGGTTATGTAGCGTTAATGGTAAATACGAGAGATTATGAAATGAATGAAAACAAACTAGTCATGCTACTGTCTTAATAAGTAATCTTTTTAAAAAATAAAGAATAATTTAAAATTATTTTTAGATTTTTAAACTTAGTTAAGTTTTATAAATTACTCTTATTATTATCAAATCATAAAGTTAAGTTTGATGCATAATAATAATGAAATTATACTGAAATAATATATAATTCTCAAGTTAAATAAAAGATTTATTTTATTTGTTAAAAAAATATAAATTTTATTATAAAAATTAAAATAACTAATCAATTTTTATCATATTAAACATTATAAATAAAACATTGGGAGATCTTTCAACATTGAATCTAATGGATTTTTTTTTTTAAAAAAAACTTATTTCGGCAACAAAAAAAAAGGAATCAAATTTATTTCAGGATGCAAAAGCAAGCTGATGACAGAGGTGTGGGGAAGGTGGTTTTGCTTTTGCGCAAGACTTGATATCACACTAAGAGATTGCGTGACATGGCTGGTAACCACGGACTGCAAGAGCAGCAGTCTCATCGAAGAGGTCGGTTGCATTATTTTAAGATGATCTGTGGATCACCTTTGCTTGCTTTTGCATCATCCGAATAATACTCCAAAAAGAAAGGCACAAGTTAGCTGCTCTGTCAACCTTCACACGCAATTGCACTATATCTAATCATATACTTCTGGAAATAAAGAAAAATAAAAGCCATGAATGAGCATAATGAAACATCAAACCCTAAAAGCAACAAAAAAAAAGAAAATGATGCACTTATGTCATCTGCCATCTGTTCTAATTTATAATCCAAGGCGCATGCTCTTCTTCATCCCAGACTTATCAGAAAATTGCAAAGCGCGCAAGCTGCAAATAATTAGAAAGAAACATATGCTCTTGACACTGATAGGAAACCTGGCTGTGGAAACATTACTGATAACCACCTTCTTTATCTAATTTGACACTAACATCGAATTGAAAACAGGATAACTAATGCCCAACGATTAATTAATATACACAAAAGAACAGCATCAGGATAACTAATGCTTGCTTTGGAGGACACAAATATATAACAATGTGAGATCAGTTAGCACAAAGTTCTTGTTGGGACTCATCTAGCTAGAAGCAGCAACTAAAAGATGGATCAACAAAATGAGACATAAATTATCGACAAGAGTAGAGCAGATCCGAAGCTTCTGCCAGCATCGGGAGCAACACTTCAAAAATTCACCCAAAAAAAATACTGCTACCAGCTATGTGCTTGCTCCGTCACCGGCGGTAGTAGATGGACGAGGGCATATGGAAGCAAACCTGCAACGGTAGCATTTCCATTTCTCATTGTCCGGGACAAAGCCAGCTTGCCTATCTCCCAACCAGAACTCGAGGCATTTGCTGATTTGTTTATGAAACCAACCAGGATCATAGGAGAAATCACCGTTTTTTAGTGGTGATTGATCTGATTGCAGCTCATATCTGGAAGAAGAGAAGATGATGGCATTTCTGAGTTCGAGGGTGAGCTCAAAACAAACATTACATCCAAGTTCAACTTCTTGTCGGTAGTCACCTTAAGAGTAGATCTTCATGAGATGAGGGGAGCAAAGAACAGGTGCCTTGAAAATGCGTGAAAACGTCTTCTAGGGTCTGTAGTTGCAAATAAAGAACATCACATATAGTTTTATTAGGAAAAAAAAACAAAAAAGAGAAGCAGACATGACTTAATTATTGCGGAAAATATATGCAGAGTGAGCACAGGCCAAGAGGTTGTCATTTAATTAAATTGGAAATCGCTTATTCACAACCTGAATCGAACATACCATGCTTGACGTAAAAATCAGGGAACATCGAGTTCATATCGAGAAAATGTGATTGTTGATAATAAATCGTTACTTGAATAATCAGCATATAAATAAAGTCAAAGTAAAAATTTGGAGATCAATAAATTCATACTACTAAGTTTGGCATGGTCATATCTACGACAACAACTCCAAACTTCAATAAATATGAAAAATACTGCAAATAAGCAGACAGAAAGTAGTCGTAACTTAAATCATAGAAATATGGAACATCTACCTTTACATTAAAGCCAAATGAATGAATATATTTCTTGACACCTTCGGACAATGTATATCGACGATTCAACCCGAAATGATGAAAGAATTGGTCTGCAGGAAAGTTATTGGTAACCAAATTGTCCCAGAGGTACTTATAACACATCAACTGGAGCCTGAAGTTGCAAACATAAGAAAACGATGAAAAATGGATTACTCGCGCGCATATGCACCACAAATAAGACATGAATATATACTGGAGGACCAAATCAAACTAGACATCTGTTTCCGTGCATGTCCACACTTGGACGAATGATTCTATAAACTTGAAGGCAGATGGACATACTAAATTATGATCACTTGAAGCAAACAATCAACACCCTCGCACTACCTTTCTTTTCTCCTTTCAAAACTAAAAAGGCTGGCACTCGAAACACCTTCCCTACACTCAAACTGCAATGCTCCATTTCAGCCTTAAACTATTCTTGTTTTTGATATATTATAGTATCATCAGACGGATAGGTACGCACTTATAAAGGAGGGAAGTTTACCTTGCATTTCGCTTTTGTGCTTCTGAAGGAATAGTTGCTGTAGAACGTGTTTTCAAATCCATCAATAAAGGGCGGACATTATCTCCATCTCTTGGCATTCGAACTTCATCAATCACTCCCACCATCCATATGCCTTCTATAACTCCTACTCTGATATAACGCAATATAAACATAAGACTGCAACGATATTCTTGGGCAATTAGAACAATTGTAAAGATATTACTTCATTGCAGACCATATCACCATTGTAAAAATATTACTACGCTTCACAGATACCCTCAATATGCATCTTCTGGTTTGGAAGACATCTATCAAATATAAGTCTAAAACAAACCATCATTTGTGATGAAAGTTATAGAGGTTTCCGGGTCCTGTGATGCTGTTATCTTAAGCAATAATTTTCAGATCTCATGCGAATCAAATATGTAACAACATTTTAGTCTCAGTTAGCTTTAGGATAATCTCACCTCTGATAACCACATTTGAGTTTGCTACTATGAATGAAAGATGTTGGTATTTAACTTATTGAGGATTACAAAATGTCATCATGTAGATTAGGCTGAAAAAAAATAAAATATTATTAATGATGGGAACACAAGCATGACTGGTTTATTTGTCCACCAATGTACAGTAAAAAAGTTAACTACGAGTACAGTGATGTATACGCACACTTGAAGCTCCCGTGTTGAGCCTTCAGATAATAACTTATTTGCTCCAGCGATGAACTTGATCATTCTTATCGCCCAAATATCTTCTGCAGACATAGACTTGATATGAAGTTCTACCTCCCCCGTAACCTGTTTCAATTTTAATCTCAAGATATTAATGGCATTTCGTAGTGTCTCCTTTCATCTCAAATTATTGAAGAAGACGAGGAGATAATAACTACGTGAAATGGCCATACTCCGCCACAGGCAAACTAACAATTCAGAAAGTTCCCACTTTCTGTTGATGCTTCAAGTTCTACATATAATCTGGTTTCTCTACATAACAGTTCATCATTATATGTCGCTGTATGTGAATCTACTCGAGAACGATTAGTCCTCCAAGTTAGAAATTAGAAAAAATGGCTAAAAACTAAATGTCACATAATTTTTGGAAAATTCTGCACTAACCTCTTTTTCCTCTTTCTGGAGTTGGCTATGGCGATTGTATCCAGCTTCCATAGCTTCAGTTGGTTTTGGATTCCCATAGAGAAGGGTAAACTCCACTTTCTTTTCACACCATTCCTGGAATTGATGTGTTGAGATGATACTATAACAAAATTACAGAACAACGAGGCGAAAATGAACAAGAATGGAGTACGAAACATTCATATAAAACCCAAATTCCCAACCCGGAGCCTAATGAACTGAAGAGGATGGAGAACGTGAAACGTACGGTGGCAGTGATGTCAGTGACGCAAAGACCCCTCCTGGACCGAAATCGATCTAGAGGAGACGACCTCGGCAGTCCGGGATCCTCGATCTCCGGCCTCGCGGACGTGGTGAGGAGTCTGACGGAGGTCCGGGCTGAAGGCAGAGCGAACGCGAGGGCGAATCGAGAAAGGTAAGACGAGCACGGAGGAGAGGAGAGGAAGGGGCGACCGGAGGCGAGTACGGCCTCAAGGAACGTCATCTCCCAATCGCTTGCGCTCCCCCGCTGCAACGCGGACGCAGAGGATGCCGGGGATGGTGGAGGCGATTGCGATTGCGATGGAGACGGCGATGCCGAAACCAGAGACGAGAGGAAGAAGAAGAGGAGGAGGAAAAGGCGATCGTGGTCTCGGGAGTTGCGAGTTCTCCGGATCGACGCAACGTTTCGGCGCCATGGTTGTGTGTTCCAATGGAGTTCCTCTTTAAAAATCTTCCGGTCCGGTTCGGTCCGGTCTGGTCCTGGCTTTTAGATGCGGTCCGTTCCCTTCCCATATTGTAATACATTTAAGTATTTTATAGGGAATACATATTTTAGATTTTAGTGTTATGATCATATATCTGTACTAAGATCTAAAATATTGAAAAAAAGTATTTCTATATCTTAGACTTAGAGTGGTGCTAAAGTTTATATAGTTTAGTATTTTTTTTGAAATCTATTGAGACTTGAAATCAAAATCTTATGATTCTTCTATATAAAGTCTAATTATTCTAACCAAAAGGATGTACACTTTGTGTGTATAATATTTTAATCTAGGATTTAAATTCTTTTATATTTTAACTACTGTATATTTGAGTTAAGGGAAAGTATTCTTATTAGCAAATAGACAACACAGAGTGCATAATTTTTTTATTAGAGTAATTAAATTCTTTATGGGTATATAAAGTATATGTTCTTCTAATTAGGACAATTGAATCTTATACGAATGATTGTTAATTTAATACTTATTAAATTAAATAAAATTTTGATTAAAGATTACAAGGTTAATAGTTAAAAAGATAGATTAAAAAAAAGTGATATCCTGATTTAAATTCTTGGATTTAAAAAATAAATCTACTTTAATCCGATGGATATAAATATTACCTCCAATACCTCTAATGATTTGGCTTGATCAAATTAATTGAGGAAAAGAAGGAGGTAGAGGAAGAAGATAGATAAAAAGAAGTGATATCTTAAATTAAATTCTTGGATTTTAAAAAAAAGATACACTTAATATGATATGAATGAGGATGATCCTAAATACTACCTTTTAATATGATATGAACGAGGATGATCCTAAATACTACCTCCAATGATTTGGCCAGATTAAATTAATGAACAAGGAAGGAGGTGGAGGAAGGGAGAAGCAAATAATGATGATAATAATAAGGATGAGCATGTGGGTGTGTTCTGCAGCTGTCTGCTAAACCAGGCAGGCCAATGCTTATAATGTTCGGTGGACTCCTCCCTCGCTCCCTTCTTTTCCTTCTCCTTCATCATTTCCTTCCCGGTGGGTGGCCGATAAAACCAGCGGTCGATGCGATTCAACTTTCATATGCCTTCAGATAATTATAATAATATGAGTAGTAGTAGTTGTTGTTGTACACGTTCACGGCGACCTACTCCGAACACTTCTTTACTATTTATGATTGGTTATTTTAATCTCATTCGCCATTGTTCTTTATTTTTTTAATAGATATTTGATTTCCACCTATCCATTCTTTTTACCCCTCCTTTTTTATACCCTTTTTTATACCCTTTTAGGATTGAATTATGCCTATTTTAATATCTAGGATTTACATATACAATATATATCACTGCCAAGAGTTAAGAAGAAAAAAAAACTTTAAAAAAACTTTAAGAAATATTTTGAGTAAAATATGATAGATTATTTTACATAGTATAAACTTACATCTAGTAATTAATTTTATACAATATATTTTAAATTTAATATTCATCTAATTTTAAGAAATATTTATAACATATAATATTAATTATAATATAGGACTATAATAAAATTTTTAGAGTATTTATTTAATTTGAATGCTTATTCTTTTATATATTTTTAGTACTCAATGGTCATTTTTATAAAATAAGAAAGTTCATATACTTAACTTAGATAAAAAATATTAAACTTATATAATAGCTATTTATTTAATTTAAGAATGAATGCTTATTTTTTTATATATTTCTAGTATGATGGTAAAATTAAAAAGTACAATAGTCTTTTTTTAAGGATATATAAGATAACAATTTATTATTTTTTATATTTAATTTAGAGTAATACTATATTATATTATATTAAAGTGATCAATTAATACAGCTGCTAGAATAGCTAAAAGGAAAATATTAAAAGGAAGACTTATGCAGGTTGTGATAGCAGAGTTTGTATATCACATATTCACATTTAAGAAGAGAGAAATTTGAGACTATTTAAACAATAAGTAAAAGATGAAGCAATCCTTCTTCTACATATCAAGACAGTAATTTTTACTAGGCTAAATAAAAATAAAATAAGAGAGTTTGTTGTCTTATATTTAGCCTAGAATACTAGTGCTCTTTGAAATGATTTTAATGTATTTGCTCCCTTATGACTTGTAGCATGCTCAAATACTCTTCCTAGAAGGTGAGTTGAGAATTACTTTAATGTTACCAAACAAGTTATATTGAGTAAAATTTTGTGTATGATGGTGTAAAAAAAAGTGATGCTTAAATATTATCTTTAGATTCATCTCGTCATCGTCATCGGTAGAGAAGTGGAGAGTGGAGGCTGGAAGGGAAGGGAAGGGAAGAAGAGTTCATCCCGTCGGTGTCGTCGCTGGAGAAGTGGAGAGACAGAGTGGAGGCTGCCAGCTGGAAGGGTAGGGAAGAAGAGTTTCTTTAGTCATCGTCGTCGCT
This sequence comes from Thalia dealbata, assembly GCA_030544415.1. NCBI lineage: Eukaryota > Viridiplantae > Streptophyta > Magnoliopsida > Zingiberales > Marantaceae > Thalia > Thalia dealbata. Next base: position 29,107,205 of record CM060457.1, on the reverse strand, counting down.
TGAGAAGTGCAGAGAAAGAGACTGGAGGTTGGAAGGGAAGGAGAGTCGGAGATGACATCGTTCTTTGCTCGCGGATTTCCCAGGACAAAGGCAGAACAGCTTTAATGAATTAGTTCAAATACCTTTTTGTCCTCAACTTTATCAATATATTATATTTTTTCAAAGGTATTGTAGTCCTTTGAATATATTATCATTTCTTGTGCAGAATTTTTTAAAAAAATAATAAAATTAATTTAGTAAAATACTATACTCAAAATCCTTATAAATACTCTCATTGATTCACGATTTATTCACACTGCACGATTCATTCATGCAAATGCCAGAAGCCCTTTATTCTCATCTTTTTTTTTTTTTAGTCTAATATCAATCCACTTCTCCTTTCTATTTTTTTTGACTCACCTACTCACCTAGCTAGTAGTAGCAGGAGCTAATAAGCATCCAATGGATGATTGGATCTTGGAATTGAATGGTTTTCAACTTCATCTTTGCTCTAGAATGGAGGTCACCGACTCTTCACGATTATTGTTGATTAAATTCAATTTTGGGTCATCCACTAACTCCTTCTTCCCGCACACCTGGCATGATCTCGTTGGAGGCGAGATGTGGAATGGATGATCGAAACCGCTATCCTTCAGAGTGAATTCGGTCAGTTTTTAAACATCTCTTCCCTCGCTGACGTGCTCTGCAACTACTTCGATGTTGTTTTCATCCACTTTCCATTGGCTCATGGTAGGACCATATTAATAGATATAGAGATTACTGTCTTTAATGTTACCACCTTACCGGCTCTCGCCATAAACGACTTGTCAAAGTCGGAGGACATGTCACTGCTCGTGGATAGCATTAAGACTATTAATTTCGAAGCCGAAGCAAGGAAGACATATACCTTTGGTGGCAACAATTCTTGCTCAATATGTCCGGAGGATTTTGAGGTAGGGCAGCAACTTAATGTAATGTCATGTCGTCATGGCTTCCATATGAAGTGCTTAGAGAAGTAGCTCACTAGAAGTCGTGCATGCCCACTATGTAGGATCGAACTCTTCTTATTCAAGTCAAAAAAGATAAATAATTAAAAGTTTATCTCGTTGGTTTATGTCGTTGCTACTGTGTTTATGCTAGATTTAAGATTTTTTTAAAGAAAGATGCTAATGTTGTATTTAATGTATTACTAGTAAATTAGTTTTTATATATATATAGATGGGAAATGAATAAATTCCCTCGCAGCTTCTACCGAACCATGTGTCTTATATATATATATATTGAATCGGGGACATCGACGCTTATTAATCTAACGGGGTTGACTTGGTCTGAATGTTTGTGGATGGAGGCATCGATGCAGGCGAAGAGTTGAGGGCCGCACTCTGCTCTATAACCGCCCTTAACCCACGGTCGGCAAAGTCTTCAACAACTGCAACCACGACTCTGCCTCTCCCTCCCGCTGCAAGTCCAGGCTCCCATTTTGAGTCTTCAAACTTTCCGCTAGCAGCTTTGAGGTCGTGAGGAGGCATCGCCAGGTTGAGGGCTCGAGCGGCTTTGAGCTTTGAGGTCGAGGAGGCATCGCCAGGTTGAGGGCTCGAGGACAGAGGATTTGACGGTGGGCTCCAGAGGCGAGGAGGCCATCGTCGGAGATGGAATCATGCGCCTCAAGCGAGGGTTTCCGATTTCCCCTTTCTCAACTTCGGATCGTAGCGGCGACTTCAACTCTTCGACCATCACGACGACATCGATGTTTCATTCTTCCTCTTTTTCTCTTCCTATCGGCTACCAGTGCGTCGCTTGTAGCCGTGCTGACCTCGGGCTGTCTTCCTTCTTCTTTTTCGTCATCTTCTTCTCTCCTCGTCGGCCGTCGGTGCTTGTAGGCGTGCCCCGTGCCGTGCCGGGCAGGTGTAAACCCCCAATTCTACATGATGGTAGAATGGTAAATAGTCCCCCCCTAATTAGGGACATCTCGGTCATTTTACCTTCAAGAAAAGAAATTAATCCCCTTTAATTTGGAGGACAATTTATTGCAAGGGTTTAAGTACCTTACAATGAAGGAGAAGAAAAACGCTCGCCCGATCATTTCCATCCCTACCTCCCCTTTCCTCTTTTTCGTTGCCTGAATCTGAACAACATCTTGGCGAGGAGGACGACAGCAGCAGGCTCCATCTTTCGCTCTCTTCGCATCATTGCATTGTGAGACGAAGCCAAGGGTGCTGCTGGGAACGTGGAAGTTGACAGTCGACATAAAGATTTTTAGTGCTTAAATCCACAAGTAGGTAGGCTTCTAAATCCTCATACAATGCTGCGTTCTTTTGCTTGATCTTTTGAGTAGCCTAGTGATTTCTAAATTTTCCTATGAATGGGATGATTGCTGTTAAAGTTAAAAAGAATTTGTGTTTTTGCTTTTGCTCTCTCTTTGGATGTTGCTGTCTTGTTAAATTAAGTGAATGTTGAGTATTAGATTGATGGGTAGGCTTGCAACATTGATTAGAATCCATGCCATAGATATTGGATGCATCGGAGTTGTTTCTCCCTTATGGTTAATTGATGTTGCTGCTGCCAAAATTTGTAAAACCCTTCTTTTGCTCTTCCTTTCATCAAGTTGTTGCCGAAGATGAGATATTAAAGTGTTGTGATTGTTTTTAAATGGTGTATACTGCTGTCCAAGGAGAATTAAGTCTAACTTAATCCTCTGCTTTTGAGTTTTGCTGCCGAGAAAGGGAAGCCCTTCTTTTCCTCTTATTTTTCCCAATTTGTTTTTATCTCCTTCCTTCCTTTTACCTTACTGTTTAGTGCTGTCATTGATAAAATTTGCAAGCAAATGGTTATGCTTGGAATACTTGTGTTGCTGCAACAAAATGAAGGAAAAAATCCTCTTCTTTTTTATTCTCTGTTTCCTCTATTATCCCCTTTCCTTTTACCTTCTTCCTCTCTCCAGTTACTGGAATTTTATTCCTTTGTGTTTCCTTCTCTTTTGCTACTGCCGAGAGCCCACTTCTTCTCTTTTCTCTCCTTTTAAGCAATTCCATGAATAAAACCTGAATAAAACCTTGCAAGGAATTAATTATGCTTTGAATAATAATTATGTTGTTGCAACAAAATATGAAGAGAGAAATTGGGTTGTGACTTACGTAATACTGCTGTGAATAGAGAAGTTTTGCCCTCTTGTCTTCTTTTGATATTTCTTTCCCTCTTACTAGTAACCAATATGCTTCTTCACTCTTACTATGTGTCACTGTAGAGATTTTCATTTGCTGTTGGGAAGTTGATAATTAGCAAGTAAAAATCCTTGGTTGCTGAAAAATCTGTGCATGGTTTGGATGCCAAGTTAAAGAGGTGTAGAAGTCAAGTAGAAGGGTGGCTGCAAATGTAAATGCAGAATAGTAAATAGATTTGAACTTGACTTCCTCTTTGCAAACTCTTTCTCTTCCTCCCATTTTATGCTACTGCAATATGATTATATTAGTTGCCATTAGTTGGACACTAAAGAACAAACTAATTGGAAGTATATACTACATACATTTGAAGGAAATTATTTGCTACTTGGGTTTCTTCCATCAAGTTTTGCTACTATCAAACACCTTCTTTTACCTTGTAAATGCTGCCATAAATAAAGTGGCAAGGATTTGTCTCTATTTGTTTAAAAGTGTGTTAGCTTTGGCTTAAACATGAATCATACTTCACATGGCAGCAAATGGGAGTTAAATAAATATAGTGCAAGAATTTAGTTGCTATTGCCGAGGAGGGAGAAGTCTTTCCCCCTCTTACATTCTTTTGTCTACTCTTTTTATTTTTCTCCAGCAGCATGCTTAGATAGACTTTGTTGACAAGTGTCCTTTAATTTAGTTCTTACAAATTAAATTCTTCTGTATTATGCTAAAAGTAGTGATATGATGTGGTTTGCTGGACTAGGAGTAATAAAAGTATAAACTTGTATTATGATTTTATTGTTCCTTGTTTTCTTGAGCTATTTGGGGAAAGTTAGACGGTGGCAACCTTAGTAGTCAGGAAATTTAATAATTAACAAGAAGATATGTGGATTGTTGTAGGACATCGTTCCACACTGAACGGTGACGTGATTTATCCTTATTAATCAATCCTGGTTGGTTCTAAAAGAGTTTGAGTCTTCAACTAAGGTGAGTTGTTAAATCTTATTGCAAGATTACTACCGTCGTGCCGTCGAGATGGGCAGTTGTTAAGTACCTCAGGTCGAGGGATGCCTCTCCCATGCTAGTTGCTTAAATTGTTTACTTACTTTAAATCATGTGAATTAATTCCTGCTACATCATTTGTTTATAAATATGCATGCTATTCAAATATTTTTTACTTGCTTTGTTGATTCGAATATCATATACTACACCTGCTTGATAATAGGAGTAGTAGACACTATGACATCAACTTAGCAACAAGAACATAAATAATATTTGTAGTACCCCCATAAGGGTGCTGAAGACATGCATGTACATATGGACCGAACACATCTTAGGGACATGGTAGCCCACAATACACCTAGGTCCAATTTATACTGTATTACCCGCACGTGTGACGGATGGTCGTCCCCGTGATAGTCCTTAGATGGCTAGCTCGAGCGAAACCATTCATGAGTCTAGCATGTATGCAGCTAAGGGTGTAGCTCTCCAATGACACTTATCGGAGGCTCATTCTGGTGGCATCGGTTGCATATGACTCCGAATGTATTCCCTCTTGCAAACCTTGGACAGTGGATCTGAAGACCACGGCCGTCATTACAGATGTCCTGCAGGCAGTCTGATGATATGTCCGGATCCTTGGGATATAATACATGTGTAGTTTCTCCAGCTGCCGTGGCTGCGAGGTTTATTATAAATTGTGAGGTGACTACTGTTTCAGTCGAGGGACAGTTGTATAGTACTATACAGGTCGTCGCAGCGTGCGTACTACGGGGAGTAGTGCACGAAGCGGCAGTCTCGATAATGCGGGAGGATTGACGGTTATTGAGGCTGATAGAGAAGGATCCAAAGTCACCCACCTTCTCTGCTAACGTCAGTGCAACGGGCTTAGGAAGAGACTTAGAGTGGCACTGATGGGTCTTAGGATAGTCCCCGGCCAGGGCATATCCTAAGCATAGGCAGGCAGCCCAGATTCATAGTGAAAAGTAAACTAGTCTGATGAAACGTTTGAAATTTATATACTTGCAAACATTTATGAACTTATTGTTATCTTACCATGCATGTGTAGGTGTAAACTCTTGCTAGTATAATGTTTCCTTCATGTAACCGCGTGATATGCTATGTTCATCTAGATTGTTACTTTATCTTTATATAACTGCTTATGCATGGCAACATGAGGCAATATATTCCTCGGTCTACACCCTTTGTTCTCGACGTGCCTTCTGTAGTTCACTGTGCCGCAAGGTTCAGCACGCATGGGTTCCTGGCGTGCAGGTATAGGAGCGAACGTGGTAGGTGAACGGGAAGGTGGGATCGATAGCTAACTAGAAATTATAAAGACCTTATCTTCTTGGTGAGTTGAAACCTAAGTCAGGGATTCATTTTACAGACCTATGATAACTTTATCTTAGACTCACATATTTGTTATATTTTCCTTTTATGCCTTGTACAGGTCATTGCGATTTGTACGGCGGTTGCCGCATGTCGACCCACGGGTCGGGGCGTGACAATTTTAGTGGTATCAGAGCATAGGTTTTTAAGGTCGTTAAACCTATTAAAACCTAGTATAAGTCCAAGAGTTAACCGAGTTAGCCTATTAGGCATAGGATTCAAGGGAGAGAGTAGCACGGGAATTAGGAACATGTTTTCCTGAAAAATTCTTCTTTGCTTTGATTCCTTATTTTTCCTTGTTTGCTTATTGCATTTATATTCATGTTTCCTTGATTGTCATAAATATGTTTGTTTTTTTTTTGGCCATAGTAACATACCTTAACTTAGGTTGAACTATAGGGCCAACACAAAAAAAAAAAAAAAAACAACCTTTAAGATATGGTCAGAATCAAAGCACTTCCCACTATCACGGTGTTGTATCTTATCTCTTATACTATAATGACCAATTTTTCCCCACTTTCAGTAGTGATGCTGGAACCAGATCGTTATCAAATCTGAAAATGCAACTTTCTCTATCTTGAGCTGCAACTTGGTTATTCAAAAAAAAAAAAAAAGAGAAAATTTCCAATAAATTTATTGTCCTTGAGTCTCGAGACCCATTTGGAAGTGTGTTAATGGCCTACATATGCCACTCCATTTTTTTTTTTTCACTTGCATCCAAATGGTATGTTGTAGACTTCGTATTCTTATCTATTACATATCTAGGAATAGAACTTGTCATAATTTCTCAATATCTTGTCTAGTAATTAAAATTTTAGCATAAGGGGAATCACAAAGTTTGATTAGATGAATTTTTGATGACTCAATTTGGTAGTGAGAAATATGTTACACTACCATTTTAAATAATTGGAGAGGCATTTAGAGCATCAAAAGTCATGGAAAAAAAAAGAGGGGTTCTCATATAGCAAATCAAGAATATTTCTAAACCTAAATACCCTCCATGGTCGGAACAACATTTTTCTTAATTGGGACAAAAGGAGCAAATTTTTTTCTCAGCTAGATAAATGCCAACTCCTATAATTTAGCTAATGAGAAATCCTCCAACGCTTTAACCTTCTCACTAATTCATCAATTGTTTTCAAAAGGGATATTCCTATACTGAAGCCTTCTCCAACACCATTTCAAATATGTTTAACCTTCTACAAATTGACCACTGGTATTCATGAGTAAGCCGGCATACTTCCTTTTTAAGCCCCTCTGGTTTTCGTTGTATTATTCTTCTATACCATGCCAAAATTTACTAGGCCCAGGAAACTTTTTCATTGGTGCAAACCATCTACTCTTAAATTATGTACCCTCCTGGTGCCCCGCAAAGCTGATGAGCTTTAACAATCAACCTCCAGCTTCACCGGAAATTCACTGAAAAAAAAAACAAAAAAAAAACTTTGAATGCTTTGATACTTCTGTCGTTCCATTTTGCTATTCAAAACCCCAAATAAATGCACTCAAAATCATTAACCCATCATCAGATGGACCCTACACACACAACTCGTAACACGCAATACACTGTAAGATGTGGGGTATGTTTAGCACACAGGATGGGGCATGAACTCCTCTTGTTCTGCTTCATGTTTGTCATCTACAACTTTAACATCTTAATCCTCAAGTATCACAATAACTGAAGTAGCAGAACCAATCTTAGTAGAACTTATGTAGAAACATTGGAAAAAAAAAAAGTCTTGCATTAATGCATGTGAAGCATGGCATCGGTTCCTGGGGGAGAGTGTGAAAGTAGAATGTTCCATTTAAAGTTGCAAATAAGTTATTTCGAAATCTTGCCAATGCTGCACGAATATTTTGCAAATTACAGATAACTAAGCCCCACTAGGAATTTATATTTGATTTCTTTTTGGCAGTAGGGCAACCTTTTCATTAGGTGACCTAGTCAGACCTCTATGACATCTAGGTTATTAATGTGATTAAAAACATGTATGCCAATATAATAGGTAGATGCTCCCGTAAAGGATTGCTATCCTAACTCATGCTGCATTATTTTGAAAGTAATCAAATATAGAACTTACTAGTAGAGAGAGAGAGAAAAAAAAAAGGGTACAGTGATGTGCTGTGGTGAGAGGTATATATATATATATATATATATATATACCCTGAACTCATTCTCAACTCTTTTCAGATTTAAATTGTTGGAATTTAGTGTGGCTTTGTTGGTTAACCACCTATTATTTTCACCTACTTTGTACCTACATATTTGGTTAGTGTATGGTTGATAAGTAGGGGACGGCGTGGATGGTATGAACCATTCATGAGTCGTCCCTACTCACTCAATTGAGTGTGACCATTTCATGTGATGCAAAAAAATTTCCTCTTCTACATGTGTGGAAAGGTTGTGAGAATGATTTTCCTATTATTAATTTATTCTGGTATCACTAACCAGCAGATCCATCATGTTTTGTTTTGAAATTTCTCTTTTTTAGATGGAAGCATCCTCCATATTCTATAACATTTTTAACTACCCTTCTAGATTTTTCCTCTACTTATCTTAGGAGGGACCAAACAAGTAATCTTCAGAGTTGAACCTATTGAGTTAGACTCCCATCAATTCCTCCTCTATTTATACAATTGTCTTATTTTTCCCCTTGTCATTACTTTCTTTGAGAAAAAATCCTATGGTAATCAGTAAGAAACTATATTCTATTATTGACTTTGACCTTGATACATATTGATAGGATGGTGCTTTGTATTTAGGTAAATATTTGTTACCAAACCTAGTTGTCTCTTTAGGAAAATATTGTTAAGAATGATTTCCCAGTTTCTATCCCAAAGTGCATGGAAGTTAACAACAAATTCAAATGCAATTTAGAAAAACTTCAACAATAAGATAGCTTCAAGGAAAGCTCACTTGGAAATCAACAAATAATACCTCACTTTTAAGTTACAGTATAATGGGGTGTTCCTCTTCTTCTTATTTCAAATTCTTCTCTGTTGGGTGTTCAACCTTACTGGAATCGATCTCCTCCATTGCTGAACACATGGAGAACCTCACTGAAAGTACTCCTGGGGTGTAGCATCTGACCAACCTTGCAAATTCTCCCGCACAAGTAGATGAAGCTGCTGATGCTGAAAACAACATCAGCATATCAAGGTGGCTACTGTTGTGGCTGCAAATGTTCTAACTGGTCTACGATCAACTCAGCCTTGCTGATAGTTGGTTGGGATCTCCATTTGCAGCAACATCAAGACCCAAATTCTGATCAGATCACAACAATTATCTTTGCTGAACTTTCCTGAACATGCAAACATATTTGTTATATTTTCCTTTTATGCCTTGTACAGGTCATTGCGATTTGTATGGCGATTGCCGTGTGTCGACCCACGAGTCGGGGCGTGACAGCAGGAGGGTGGGCGAAGCGCTCCACGCCAGGCACGACACGTGCTCAGCACGGCCCGCTTTAAAGGCGTGCCTGAGTGAGCTGCCGATGTCCGACCCGAAGACACTCCTCCTTTATTATCCAACATAAACCCGACGCGTACTCCGAAAGGCCGTGAGGAGCTCTCATGACGTCATCCGCCCTCCGCACGGGATCCCGATCCCCCCTATCAACCCCGCGCACATGCCAAAAGCGTAACTAACCGGTACGCGCGTGGAGCTGACTGGATTCCGACGTGGAATCAGGCCGTCCGTCGATCTCTCCCCGCACCACCCTTCGCGACCGTCCGTTTCCCGATCGCAAGTCGCCGCTGCTGCTCCATTCCTTTTCGCCCTGTCGAGGTTGGTCGTCGGCGTCACAGAGCGAGAGGGAGAGGAGGAAAACGATAGGCGAAGGAAGAGGAAGGCGGACCGATCTCCATCGATGGCGGTCGCCGTCCACCGCCGCAACATCGCGTGGTCCTGAGCCGAATTTTGTCGCTCCGCTCGCTCTCCTCCGCGCTCGATCGCCTCATACATATAACGTCCAGTTTAGCTTCCGGAGCACGCTAATCTTCCTCCAATTCCCATCCACCGCGTAGGATTTTGGGGGAGGGGGGCAGCGGTGATGTCGACGGCGCCGGGCGGTGGCGGCGAAGCGATGATGTGGCAGGAGGAGCTGGCTAGTTTTGTCGAGGACGCCGGGATCCAGTACGACACCGGCGGGGCGGTGGTGGAGGGGGGCGAGGAGGAGGAGCGGATCAGCGAGGGGGATCTGGGTGGGAGGGTCTTCGGGAAGGGGTTTTATGGCGGGGTGTACGAGGAGGGGACGGGGGCGAGAGCGGAGGAGAGCGTGAAGGAGCAGGTGACGGGGTTCGTGATGGCCGCGGGGGAGATGCTGCGGGAGCTCGGCCGCGGGTGCTGGGACATAGCGCAACAGAGCCTGGAGGGGTTGGAGGACACCAACCTCGGGAGCAGGCCAGAGAACATTGGGATTCGCTGTCGCAGCGGCTCGAGTTCCTGAACAAGTACCTGCCGGAGGATCGTGATCCGGCTCATGCTTGGCCGGTAGTCATCGGCGTGTTCCTCGTCGCCCTTCTTGGTAATAATTCCGGCAACACCTGAAAGCTCTTGTTTGTTTGACGGCCGCAGTTGTTGTTTTCTGATAAAACTCGTTCGATTCTTTCTACGATCATACATGCTGCTGACAATAAAACTGTTCCATTATACCCACAAGAAATCATATACTAAGGCCATCTGCCATCTGTTCTAATTTATAATCCAAGGTGCATGCTCTTCTTCATGCCACACTTATCAGAAAATTATGCATCAAAAGCGCGCAAGCTGCAGATAATAGAAGAAACATATGCTCTTGACACTGAAAAGAAATTTGGCTGTGGAAACATTACTGATAACCACCTTCTTTATCTAATTTGACACTAACAACCGAATTGAAAACAGGATAACTAATGCCCAACGATTAATTAGTATACACAAAAGAACAGCATCAGGATAACTAATGCTTGCTTTGGAGGACAAAAATATACAACAATGTGAGATCAGTCAGCACAGAGTTCTTGTTGGGACTGATCTAGCTAGAAGCAGCAACTAACAGATGGATCAACAAGATGAGAGATAAATTATCGACAAGAGTAGAGCAGATCTGAAGCTTCTGCCAGCATCAGGAGCAACACTTCAAAAATTCGCAAAAAAATACTGTTACCAGCTACGTGCTTGCTCCGTCACTGGTGGTAGTAGATGGCCTAGGGCACACGGAAGCAAACTCGCAAAGGTGGCATTTCCATTTCTCATTGTCCGAGACAAAGCCAGCTTGCCTATCTCCCAACCAGAACTCGAGGCACTTGCTGATTTGTTTATGAAACCAACTAGGATCATAGGTGAAAGGGTAGTCTTTTATTGGTGATTGATCTGATTGCAACTCATATCTGCAAGAAGAGAAGATGATGGCATTTCTGAGTTCGAGGGTGAGCTGAAAACATACATTACATCCAAGTTCGAAGAGTAGCCGTTCATCAGATGAGGAGAGCAAAGAACAGGTGCCTTGAAAATGCGTGAAAACGTCTTCTAGTGTCTATAGGTGCCAAATAAAGAACATGACATATAGTTTTGTTAGGAAAATACACAAAAAAGAGAAGCAGACATGACTTCATTATTGCGGAAAATATATGCATGAGTATGGATAGGACAAAAGATTATCAATTAAGTAAATTGGAAAAGGCTTATTCACAACCTGAATCAAACATACCATGCTTGACGTAAAAATCAGGGAATATCGCAGCACATATTGAGAAAATGTGATTGTTGATGATAAATGGTTACTTGAATAATCAACATATAAATAAAAAAGTATAATAAATTCACACTACAAAAGTATATATCTATGTCAACAACTTCAAATTTCAATAAGTATGAAAAATACTGCAAATACGTAGACAGAAAGCAGTCGTGATTTAAATTATAGAAATATGGAATACCTTTACATTAAAGCCAAATGAATCAACGAATTTCTTGACATCTTCAGACAATGTATATCGACGATTCAGCCCAAAATGATGAAAGAATTGGTCTGCAGGAAAGTTATTGGTAACCAAATTGTCCCAGAGGTACTTATAACACATCAACTGGAGCCTGAAGTTGCAAACAAAAGAAAACGATGAAAATTGGATTACTCCTGCATATTCACCACAAATAAGACATGAAAATATACTGGAGAACCAAATCAAACTAGACATCTGTTTCCGTACATGTCCACACTTGGTTGGATGATTCTATAAACATGAAGGCGGATTGACATACTAAATTATGATCACTTGAAACAAACAATCAACACTCTCGCACTACCTTTCTTTCCTCCTTTCAAAACGAAAAAGGCTGGCACTCGAAACACCTCCCCTACACTCAAACTGCGATGCTCCATTTCAGCCTTAAGCGATTCTTGTTTTTGATATAGTATAGTATCAATAGGTACACACTTATAAATTTTGGAAGTTTACCTTGCATTTCGCTTTTGTGCTTCTGGAGGAATAGTTGCTGTAGAACGTGTTTTCACATCCACCAATAAAGGACAAACATCATCTCTTCGGATTCTAACTTCATCAATCACTCCCACCATCCATATGCCTTCTATAACTCCTACTCTGATATAATGCAATATAAACATAAGACTGCAACGATATTCTTGGGCAATTAAAACAATTTTAAAGATATTACTTCATTCAGGCCATATCACCATTGTAAAAATATTACTAAGCTTCACAGGTACCCTCAGTATGCATCTCCTGGTTTGGAAGACATCTATCAAATATAAGTCCAAAACAATCCATCATTTGTCATGAAAGTTATACAGGTTACTGGATCCTGCGATCCTGTTATCTTAAGCAATAATTTCCTGATCTCATGCGAATCAAAGAATATGTAACCACATTTTAGTCTCAGTTAGCTCTAGGATAATCTCACCTCTGACAAGCACATTTGCGTTTGCTACTATGAATGAAAGATGTTGGCATTTAACTTATTGAGGATTACAAAATATCGTCATGTAGATTAGGCTGAAAAAACAAATATTATTAATCATGGGAGCACAAGCATGACTGGTTTATTTGGCTACCAGTGTACAGTAAAAAATTTAACTGCGAGTAGAGTAATGTATACGTACACTTGAAGCTCCCGTGTTGAGCCTTCGTATAATAACTCGTTTGCTCCAGCAATGAAATTGATCATTCTTATCGCCCAATAATCTTCTACAGACACAGACTTGATATGAAGTTCTACCTTCTCCGGAACCTGTTTCAATTTTAATCTCAAGATATTAATGGCATTTCTTATTGTTTCCTTCCATCTAAAAAGATTGAAGAAGATGAGGTGATAATAACTACGTGAAATGGCCGTACTCATCCACAGGCAAACTAACAGTTCAGAAAAGTTCCCACTTTCTGTTGAAGCTTCAAGTTCTACATATAATCTGGTTTCTCTACATAACAGTTTATCATTACATGTCGCTGTATGCGAATCTTACTCGGGAACGATTAGTCCCTGAAGTTAGAAATTAGAGAAAAAGTCTAAAATCTTGATGCCACATAATTTTTGGAAAATTATGCACTAACCTCTTTTTCCTCTTTCTTGAGTTGGTTATGGCGATCGCATCCAGCTTCCATAGCTTCAGTTCGCTTTGGCGGCCCACGGAGAAGGATAAACTCCATTTTCTTTTCACACCATTCCTGGAATCGATGTGCTGAGATGATAGTATAATAGATTACAGAGCAACGAGGCAAAAATGAACAAGAATGAAGAAACATTCATATAAAACCCAAATTCCCAACCCGTAGCTTAACGAACTGAAAAGGATGGAGAACATGAAACCTACGGTGGCAGTGATGTCAGTGACGCAAAGACCCCTCCTGGACCGAAATCGATCTAGAGGAGACGACCTCGTGGACGTGGCGTGGAGTCTGGAGGGGGTCCGGGCCAAAGGCAGAGCGGACGCGAGGGCGAGTCGAGAAAGGTAAGACGAGGACGGAGGAGAGGAGAGGAAGGGGCGATTGGAGGCGAGGACGGCCTGAAGGAACGCCATCTCCTCCTCGCTTGCGCTGCCCCGCTGCGACGCGATTGCGAAACCAGAGGCGAGAGGAAGAAGAAGACGAGGAGTTGCCGTGTCCTCCGGATCTCCGAGACGTTTCGGCGCCTTGGAGTTCCTCTTTATAAATTGCCGGTCCGATTCGGTCTGGTCTGGTCCTGACATTTAGATCAGGCCCGGTCTGATCGATGACGATGGAGCAGATTGGGCCGTTCACTTCCCACATTATAATGCCTGTGCTTTAGAAGCCCATATTCCCATCAGTGTTAGTTTAGTTTTGTGATCTAAGATTTAAATTATTTTATGTTTCAATTGGAGCATGCTGAGATCTAAAAATACAGAATAAGAGGTATTTGAGCAAATGGATAATAAAGTGTACTATTTTTTATTTTTTATGGTACACAAAGTATACGCTTCTGAGTCAGTGTATTTGGACTCTTTTTTTTTTACTATATAAAAATAAATTATAAAGAGTAAAATTTATGTACGATGATAACTATTGATAAATGATAATCTAATTTACTTGTAAAAAAAAATATTGAACTCTATTTGAAAAATCATAAATTCAATACCACTACAATTTTAAAAAATAATAAATTTTTATTTGAGCAGTTCGGGAGGTCATAGATTTCACGTTTACTAAGTTTGAAAAAATAGATTCTTAATAAAAGGTTATGGGTTGAATTAAAAAAATAGATAAATAGAAGGTAACTTTTTTAATGGAGATCAAGTGATATTCTTGGAATTTTTTTAGAAAAAGATCCACTTTAATATAATATGATATGAATCGGGATAATCCTAAATACTACCCCCAATGATTTGGCCAGATCAAATTAATGATCAGTTGAGGGAAGGAGGAGGTGGAGGAAGGCGGAAGCAAATAATAATAATAATAAGGATGAGCATGTGGGTATGTTCCGCAGCTGTCTGCTAAACCGGGCAGGCCGATGCTTATAATGTTCGGTGAAATCCTCTCGCTCTCTACCGACTTCCCCATCCCTCCCTCTTTTTCCTTCCCTTCATCATTTCCTTCCCGGTGGGTGGCCGATAAAACCAGCGGTTGATGCGATTCAAGTTTTATATGCCTTCAAATAATTATAATAATAGACGTAGAAGTAGCAGTTGTAGTTGGTTAGCCCACGTTCACGTCGACCTACTCCGAACACTTTACTTTTAAAAAAAATAAAAAAATAAATTTGATAGATTATTTTTTGCTCTGTAGAAAGTATAAGATCCTCTTTAATTAGTACAATTGATTTTATATAATAGATTATGAATTTAATATTTATTAAATTTTAATATTTATTAAATTTTAATATATATATATATAACTTATTTAATAACAAAAGATATTTAAACCCTACAATAAAATATATTTAGATGTAATAAGACTATAATAGAAATGTTAGTATATTTAATTTAACAAATAGATGTTTATTTTATATATATTTTTATTATTAGAGTAAAAATAAAAGATACGATTGTCCTTCTTTTATATATTAAAATAATATCGATAAATATAAAATAAGATAATTTATTATTTTATATTTAATTTAGAGTATTATTTCTATTTCTATGATATAGTGTTACATTATATTGAAGTAATGCTAAAATATCCTACTAAAAGATAAGTTTAAATGTAAATAAAAATAATATAAAAAAACTAATTTATTATATTTTTTTATCATTGTGATGCTTAAATATTCTAATAAGCGGTGAAAATGATACGAATGAAAATGATATTAAAAAAAAATTCATTCTAACATTTTATAATTAATTTTGTTTTTTTATTAATATTAATCTATGATTTCTAAAAGCAATAACACATAATTAATTTTATATAATTACAGGTGAGTCAGGGATCCAAAGTGCATGTTATTTGCCATCACCTCATCATCATTATTATGACTATTACTACGTGGTCCGCATACGCGTTATTATTATTAATACGATTCATTATTTGCCATCGCCTCATCATTCCACGGCCTGCATCTGCATGTGATGTGATCCTCCTAACAGTATGACAATTAGCAAGCATTCCTCCGTCACCCATACGCCGCCGATGTGACGCCCCAACAACCATCCGCCGTCCCTTTCCTCCGATCCCTTCTCATCCAACGGCCAATCATGACCCCTCAACTACTTCCTATAATAATATGGAACGACTTTTATATATCCTACTAATTAATCTCATCGATGTAAATCCTATTATTACAATAATAATAATAATAAATCTTATATTTATAATTATTTTATATATAACTACGTAAACTATCTAAAATATGTATCATAATTAATTTAATTTTATTGTACATAGTGATAGTTTTTAGGAGTTAATTTAGTATTTTTTTTTATTTTTTTAAAATTCAGATATTTCACTTATACTTAAAGTTACTAATTTATAAAATAACTTTTATGTAATGGATTGATGAAATTTTTTATTCATAAAAATAAAATATAATATAATATAAATATAAATATAATAAATAAATTATTAGGATAAAATAAAAAATATATTATCTTATATTTATCTTAGTGTATTACTTTTAGCATGGACTTTACACGGAAGGTCTTTCAAGTTTTGAATTCAAAAAAAAAAATATGTTACTTTTAGAATATATTGATTCTTATAATTATATATTCTTTTTTATGTATCATTCTTAAAATAAATAAAAAATCTATTTTATTTATAAAAATAATAAATCATAAATAATTAGTTACTCATAAAAATAGAATAATTATATTTATTTAATTAAAATGATAAAATAAGATATTAAATAAGATGAGTTTAAAACTCAATATATTCGTAAAAATAAATCTTAAAACCATCATATTATTACATATTCTAATTAGGTATACTACTGTTTTTATATAATCTATTTAAAAATTATTAATTAAAGAAGTAAAATAAAAAAATATTCTGACATAGGTTGAACTATTTAACTTATTTAGTTATTTATATGTTTATATAAATTTTATGGATATAAATAGTGGAAATATATGAATAGGATGATATTATATTAATCTAATAGAATTGCACTTTTAGTCATCTCCGGCCAGCTAAAAAAACGCCAACCGTTGGTTGGCGCAAAAATCTGTATCTTGCTTTGCGGAAGGGATCTGATCGCATTTCCTGCGTCCTCCGGCGCTATTCCCCCACCCCCTCCGATGTCCGACCCCGGACACACTCCTCCTTTCTGAGCCAACAGAAGCCCGACGCGTACCCAAAAAGGCCACGAGGAGCTCCAGTGATGTCATCCGACCTCCGCACGGGATCCCGATCTCCCCCATCAACCCCGCGCACATGCCAAAAGCGTAACCGGTACGCGCGTGGAGCTGACTGGAGTCCGACGTGGAATCAGGCCGTCCGTCGATCTCTCCCCCCACCACCCGTCGCGACCGTCCGTTTCCCGATCGCAAGTCGCCGCCGCTCCTCCATTTCTTTTCCCCCCTGTCGAGGTTGGTCGTAGCAGTCGCAGTGGCGTCACAGAGCGAGAGCGAGAGGGAGAGGAGGAAAACGATAGGCGAAGGAAGAGGAAGACGGACCGATCTCCATCGATGGCGGTCGCCGTCCACCGCCGCAGCATCGCATGGTCCTGAGCCGAATTTTGTCGGTCCGCTCGCTCTCCTCCCGCGCTCGATCGCCTCATCCATATAACGTCCAGTTTAGCTTCCGGAGCACGCTAATCTTCCTCCAATTCCCATCCACCGCGTAGGATTTTGGGGGAGGGGGGCAGCGGTGATGTCGACGGCGCCGGGCGGTGGCGGCGGAGCGATGATGTGGCAGGAGGAGCTGGCTAGTTTTGTCGAGGACGCCGGGATCCAGTACGACACCGGCGGGGCGGTGGTGGAGGGGGGCGAGGAGGAGGAGCGGATCAGCGAGGGGGATCTGGGTGGGAGGGTCTTCGGGAAGGGGTTTTATGGCGGGGTGTACGAGGAGGGGACGGGGGCGAGAGCGGAGGAGAGCGTGAAGGAGCAGGTGACGGGGTTTGTGATGGCCGCGGGGGAGATGCTGCGGGAGCTCGGCCGCGGGTGCTGGGACATAGCGCAGCAGAGCCTGGAGGGGTTGGAGGACACCTACCTCGGGAAGCAGGCCAGAGAACATTGGAATTCGCTGTCGCAGCGGCTCGAGTTCCTGAACGAGTACCTGCCGGAGGATCGTGATCCGGCTCATGCTTGGCCGGTCGTCATCGGCGTCTTCCTCGTCGCCCTTCTTGGTAATAATTCCGGCAACACCTGAAAGCTCTTGTTTTTTTGACGACCGCAGTTGTTTTCTGATAAAACTTGTTCGATTCTTACTACGATCATACATGCTGCTGACAATAAAACTGTTCCATTATACCCCCAAGAAATCCCTGCTATGAGCTTTTTTTTTCTCTCTTTTTTTTTCTGGTTCAAAGAGGCTTGGTTGTTTGTCTGCAGAATCCTTCTGTCAGAGTAGCTGATCACCTACCTAACACTCGAATTCCCACGCCCATCTCTCATCCTTTTACTATGAGCAACTTGCCTGGATAAGAATGCAGTGTGCTATTCCATTATGTTTTCTTCTTAACCTTTTGTGTTCTACATCGACACAGGGGCACCTAGATATACTTGCTAATTTTCAACGACTTGAGTGCTATTTTTGAACTCGTATATGTTTATATGTATGCTTATCCTGGATCTTGTTGCTTTTTCAAGTCTTTCACTCAACAAGTTTTTGCTTAAACGTTGTATCTCATCCTTGTTCTTGTTCTTTTTTTTTTCTTCAATTTTTTTTTTTGCATGTCAAAGTTATCATTCTGATTCTTATAATTATGGTCCAAATTGAAGGTATTGTTACTTTATGCTTTATTGAAAATGTGGGATTTTTACAATAATTAATCTGTTCATAATGCATCAATTATCAATTACTATCTTCTGGATTGATTTGTAATGCCTATGTCAAACTACCTTTCTTTAATATCCAATTTGTTTGACCTGAGTTGTTCTACATTCAGTAATATTCCTGATCCTGAAGAACCCTATAATTCTGTCCAAAGAAGTAATCCATGCAAATTTCCTTATGTGGATAATAATTCTGTCGAAAGATATTATGTGGATAATATCTTACACTACTGAATTCTTTCTCATCCACAAGCATTTTAGTCTCTTTCTGAATGCAGATTGGAGTTTTTTATTTTGATAATTTAGGAAAATACAATTATTTTGATTCCTTAAACTTTTTGCTAACTGCTACAGCTCCCCACTCTGAACTGCTATTTTCACTTTTGATGGACGCTTTTTTCATTGATTGCCAACATGAATTAAAAAAGGACATGCATGTGGCATTCATACAGTGACTTTGTAGCTTCTTTCGTTCCACATGACATGTTCTGTTCTTTACAATCATGTGCAGTACTAAGTGTAAATACTGAAACTGAGACTTCGATTGAACCACGAAAGAAACTGTATATAAGTCCTCCAGGTGCAAGCCGTATCCAACTTTTAGATGGTAGATATATTGCATATCAAGAGAAGGGAGCTCCGGCGGAAATAGCAAGGTTCTTCATGATTGCTCCACATTCTTTCCTTTCTTCACGCTTAGCTGGTATAAAATTCTTTCCTCCTTTATGCTCTTATCGATATAACTTAACCAACATATATACATCCTTGTTTTTTCAATTTATGTGCTAATTTTTCTTCTACATTCTTATGTAGGAATTCCTGGCATCAAAGAATCTCTTTTAGAGGAGTTTGGTGTAAGGTTGGTTACTTACGATCTTCCGGGTTTTGGTGAAAGTGATCCTCATCCCAGTAGAGGTCTCAATTCATCGGCCATGGATATGCTCCATTTAGCAAACTCTCTTGGCATTACAGAGAAATTCTGGGTAGTGGGTTATTCAGGTGCAGCTATGCATGCATGGGCTGCTGTTCGTTACATTCCTGACAAACTAGCAGGTATTTTCAGTGTATAAAGTAATAGAATTTTTTACATTGTCTTATGATCCTCTACCTCACCTGTGAATGTTAAACTCAGTATCAGGCCTCTAGGTTATGCTATCTTCTACAGACATTATTCCATCTTTCTCCTCTCAGGTGGTTTAAAATTTCATTTAAGATGAGCTATCTTCTTCTGTGGTTAATTAAAAGATTTTTAGAATGATAGTACATAGTAAGGTAATTTTCATTTTTTTAAAAAATTTAGTGAGTTTTGAATTCACAACCTTCACTATAGAGTTTTATTAATCTAACTAGATAAACATACACTTTGCACGCATCTTGTTATTATTGATACTACATTTTAGCTTTAGCTTTATCAGTATTTTGAAACTATCAATTGAACTTCTCAGGTGTAGCCATGTTTGCTCCAATGGCGAATCCGTATGACCACAACTTGAGTAAGGAGGAGATGCGGAAGAGTTGGGGCAAGTGGACCATAAAAAGAAAATTCATGTTCATTCTAGCTCGGAGGTTCCCCTCTCTTCTTCCTTATTTCTATCGCAGAAGCTTCTTGTCCGGAAGATATGGTCTGCCTGAGCAGTGGTTGTCATTGACATTGGGTAAGAAGGTAGGTTTTTCTTGCAAGCCCTCCTTAAAGACTTAAGTTGTTGAAAAGAAAACGAAATCTCTGATGATGTGTGTTATTCCTTCAGGATAAATACTTAGTGGAGGAAACAAGTTTTAGGGAATTCTGGGAAAAGGATGTCAGCGAGTCTGTCCGTCAAGGAGATGCAAAACCGTTCAGGGAGGAAGCCGTGCTGCAAGTATCAAATTGGGGCTTCAATCTGGCTGACCTTCAAGTGCAGAAGCACCTTCCCTCCAAAGACCTTCTCTCCTGGCTCAAATCACTGTACAGCAAGGTTGAACCGGAGTGGGCAGGCTTTCTCAGTCCAATACACATCTGGCAGGTCCTGTGAGATTCCTCTCTTTTTTTTACTTTACCTAACTCGAGTTCTAGATGCTAGGAACTGCAAAAGCTACTACTTAAAAAAGTGCATGCCAAAAGCATCTTTTCGATCATTTCCATTTGGCCACTCAATTGTCTAAATTATGAACAGGGGGCGGATGACCATGTGGTTCCGCCGGCTATGGCAGAATTTGTTCGAAGATTTCTTCCCAGAGCAACCATGCACCGATTGGTTGACGAAGGGCACTTCTCCTATTTCTGCTTTTGTGATGATTGCCACAGGCAGATACTGTCGACCCTTTTTGGAAGCCCTCGAGGCCCTCTCACTCCCAGTGAGCTGGAGGTTGATCAACAATCACCAACTGAAGAAGAACACGTTGAGGAGGAAACTCCGTCAAATGATTCTACTGAACAAGGGTAGAAGACAATAATCCTCCTATTCTTTTTTTTTTTCTTTTCCTTTCTTCATTTTTACTGCTCTTCCTTTGTTTATTGAGAGGGAGGGGATTTATAAGAAAGCTCTGTGGGGGGAGTACGCCATGACAATTTTAGAAACCTCTTCAAGGGGATACATCTGATTCTGTTCTTCAAGGGATGGAATACACGGCCATTATTCAAAAGCTGTTTCCCATTATTCAATCTGTGGAAGAAAACAGCTTGCATCAATCTGTCCAATTCAAGGACTGCTGTTGAAGTGTATGTTTTGTTCTTTGACGTCAAATATCCCACGCGAGAGGGGGGCTTTCATATGTCGTGACCTTCACATTGACATGAAAAAATCCTAACTTCTATTAGAGATGCAAGTCATGCAACGGCGAGCTATGCTGGGCATTTTGAACGTGAAGGACGGGGCCATAATATTATAACAAAAATATTAAAATATCATATCATGGTAAGTGCTACTATTTTCTCATTCAAAACTCAAATTCAAATCCTAGTTCTAACAATTTATGTTATTTTCTATGCAAACCCCTCATCGGACATTTATGATGCATACGAAGTGCAGTGTGCCAAACCGGCACTTCATACATTTATGCATGGCATGTCAAGGTCAGCCCGAGCACGATATCGTGAGTATTTAAGGAGGCACACCGCAACAGAAACTTCATGTACCATGCAGCAATCTTATCACATTCTACTCGAAATATATAGGCACAAAACCACACTATTCAACAAAATAATCTGATAACAAAAATTTGACCTAATTCATATGTCGGACACGACGTAATGGCAATATTCATCTATTAACAAGTTAGCAATTTTGTAATTGTAGCACGACTGAAGAGCTTCAAAAGCACTCTCCCATATCTCTATTAAATTGACCCGGAGCAACACCGGGCGCAAACAATAGGGTCCCATCTTGAACATTGTCCATTTTAACACTAAACTGGAAGCCAAATAAAGAATTACATCATTAAATTTTGCATATGCACATAAACAGAGTTAGTTATGTATAACATTGATACAGAGCCGCTGATTAAGCCAGCCAATTCAGGCTAAATGGTGAATCATGTCCGACCATCATTCATGAACCATGTGCAGCCACTTCATCCAAGACAGAACACCTAGGAATATATTACTGGAGCAGCTGTTATCCTCAGGAACAAGAAATGTTGGAGATGTTATATCTTGAGAACTATAGGTAAAATAGTGTTAATATGCAACTTCTATCCAGCTTGGGACCGCCGCAGCAACTAAAATGCAGAGCATTTTAGGAATAACAATGGAAATCAGCAAACTTTCCATAATGAAAAATCACTGTCGGCGTAGTCTCTTTAATCTCTCTAGAGCTCCTAAATGACTATTTCCTGCGTTATCTTCAGCATCAGCTCCATCTGGATTCTTTCGAACCTCTCCTGCAAGTTCTCCAAACACAGAAGAAGGAACATCCTTCTGGGCAATTTCAATTTTTTCATCCTCCGAATCACTTTCTTCCGGTAACTCAATGTCCTCACTATTCGTAGTGGGTTGCTTAGTAGCATCAGATTGTGATTCTGATCCCGCACTAACAAAATTTACCATTCTGCCAGCGTCCTTGATGGGTAAATTGCTAGCTGCAGGCGCCAACTGCCTTTCTAAAGCAGCCATTTCATCTTCAGGCACACCTGCACGCTTTAAAGTATCTACCGCTTCTTCTAAGTTTAGCTTCTGATCCTTTTGCATTAAGTACTCGGGGAGGATGAAATGAGTCTGCATGGTCGAGAAGAAAGATAAAAGAGTAAGAAGGATAGTTAATCACTACACCCAAAAGCAACACGCAAGTTTTTAGTTACCTGACTGTAGCTAGCAGACACACTGCGACCTATCCGAAGCATTTCCCGGAAAGTATCCTCGTTACCATGTTGAATTTCAAAATCTTTCCATGTTTTCCAGAAATCTGGATCAGACCTTGGATCGGCAAACTGTGATGCAAATATATAAACTGCACGAGCACGATCTATTTCTCCAAAAGTTCTTTCAAGTTCGGCATACTTCAGGCACATTTTTTTAGCATCACTATCAGGAAGACCTGACTCGATGGCTTGCTGGACAAATAGCAACAATTTATAAGTTAGGACAAGAAAATGTACCAAGGTGCAAACCTAAAAGAAGTATACCTCATGCACTCATGCATCATTATTAGTTTTGGATAAAATTAACATTTGAAGCTAATAAAGTATTCTTTGTTGATTTTATTATTGTGATAATACATTCTTATCTTAATATTTGTAATAATTTATGGCTTACTATAAGTGCATAGCTAACAAATTTATGCTCATGGATTGTTTAAACTCCTGAAAATAATGAAAGTAATGATAATAAAAAGGCTAGGAGAGTAACCAACATAAACAATTATGTTTAGCTTGTGTTCATAAATTGTCTAAGCTCTCTGCGGGGGTGCAAGCAAAACAAGAAACTAACCTCATATATCTCTCTGGTTTTTGAAACACCAAAAATTGCAGCAGCTCTAGCTATGTAAATCTCATACATGCTCAATTTCTCACTGTCAGGGACAGCCTTCACAGCTTGATCGTAGACCT
The DNA here is from genome assembly GCA_030544415.1 of Thalia dealbata. NCBI lineage: Eukaryota > Viridiplantae > Streptophyta > Magnoliopsida > Zingiberales > Marantaceae > Thalia > Thalia dealbata. The sequence goes on along the minus strand of CM060457.1, from coordinate 29,083,777 downwards.
TCATAGCACGTTTTGCGAGACCATGTTCTTCCTCCAGTTTAGCATATTGCAAATATATTGGCTTCACCTCATTTGCAGGTGCCTAACGACAAGTATGAGACAAATTCATGAATTAGCTTTTGTTCTGATGATACACATGCCACACCTCATCCATGTTGTAGTTGCTTTAAATCTCTAAAAGGCTTCATCTAATCAAAAATATGAAAAAGGTATATACACATACAAAATATTCATGTAGAAACTGATATTTTAAGGTCCTCAAAAATTAGTTAAAATTAAATGTATGGACTACACTATATGCTTCTCATCAAACAAAAGGAAGAATGTTGGAACAAAGGTTCTCCCTCACAAAGAATATCTTTGTTTAGCAAATCCAGTTATATCAGCTGATCTGAAGAAACATTGTTTTTTTTGTCATTTGGCAAGGTGGAAATAACTGGAAAACTGAGTTGTTCAGAAAAGTTCTTCCTACTTAAGAAGTACTAAATTGCAAATTAAAATGCATAAGTTACAGAGTACTTGTGATTGGTTATATCCAGTCTTTTGGGGGAATAGATGGATAAATACATTATTTAAATTCAAAATGTAGACATCATAAGTATTCTAATCCAACTGTGTCAGTATAGTTCAGGAAATTATACTGAATGATATGTGGGGTGGAAAAAACAGTTTTGACCAATATCATATATAAATTTTATATTAAAGACTGTAACATCCACGCATGATATACCAATATCATATATAATTCATAGACACAATAGAGTATTGCACTTAAAAATTGTTTATTACCTGCTCGACTGCATCCTCAAAAATCTGTCTAGCACGCTCCAATTTCGTCGTTCCATATCTTTTGACAAATTTTGAAAGATATGTGATCCAAATATCTTTGACATGTGGGTATTTAAATATTTTCACACCTCTCTCATACACTTTGAATGCATCTTCAAAGTATTTATTCTCCTAAAAAGTCAGAACAAATGAATTAATCATCCGCTCAAGATACAGAATAACTTTAAGAATAAAAGTACAGTTTCTAACCTCAAGAAGGTAAGCATAATTTAGTATGATTTGTGGAGTGGCTATTCTCAAATCAAGTATTCTCTCATAAACAGCTCGAGTTGATTCTAACGTCCCCAAGCTCTCCTCCAGGTCCACATAAAAACTCCAAATCCTCAGGGATTTATGCAGCCTCATCTGTACAGGCTCATTACCATCAGCGGCAACTGTCCAAGATAACATGTCAGAAATCAAGGTGAAATCCTTATCGTTTAAAGATCATTCTACTATACACCTTGGAAAAGATAAAAGCCGAATGTAACAAAATCAGTAACAAACTCAAACAATATTAGTAGAGTGCTGATAGAAAACAATCTCCCAAAAATAAAGGAAGCAGAAAGCAGCTACGGCATTGCTGCATTAGTAAGTGCCACACTAAATTTTTGAGTAGTTTTAGCTTAAGTGATATATTGTGCAATGAACATATATATGTAGAAACAAATTACCTCTGCGCTTGACTTCAACTGAAGGAACTGCAGTGGCCTTCCTCATCAGCTGGAGGGCTCTTTCAAAGTTCTTGAATCTCAGCTCCATTTCAGCATATTCACACCAGATGGTCGCTAGATGGTCCACCGCCTTGTAGTTCACATTCACAGCCTTCTCATAGATTTCTCTCGCATTCTTAAGATCATTGTGGCTCTCATACAGCCGAGCAAAGCCAATCCAAAGCGTGTGAGGCTTACCCACAGCTTTCATGGGATCAACTGTTCTTACTGCCTCTGTATAGGTTTTCACCTGCTTTACAGGGTCATTTTCAAAAATCTTCACTCGCCTGCATCACCAAAGGACCAACAATCGAAAGAAGAGTGATTAACACATCTGCCTAGCTTGTTTTAAACAGTGAAGTATGGGGGAAAATAAAGTTAACTCTATGGATTACACACCTGTGCCACTGCTCTACATTGTGAGGATTCTGCCGTAATAGCACACTGTTGAGGAGCTCCGGACGACGGGAGAGAAGGTTCTCAAATCTCTCCATCCGCAGGTCCGTGTCTTCATCATCGTTCAACCAGAATCCCTCGAGGAACTTCTTCGTCAGCTTCGACAAACCATCCTTCCGGCCGTCCTCCTCCCCCTCCCCCTCCCCATCCTCCTCCTGCTCCTCCTCCGCTGTCTCAATCTTCGCAGCGAGGGCGCTTTGCTCAAACTGCGCATAGCTTTCGAAGATCACACTGAAGTCCCTCACCGTAGTCACAGTCTGAAGACCCTCCTCGAATACGTCTCTGGCCTTCTCGTACAACCCCCTGCGGACGTAATAATCAGCAAGGGACGTCCACAAGCGCCCAACCTCGTCCGTGTACCGCCGTATACCACCTCGTATGATGGCGTCGACTTTGAGACCAGAGACGTCGGTGGCATGGCGGGTGAGGATATCGCATAGCTCAAGCCACAGCTGATGTAGTGTCTTCCCTTTCATGGAACGGAAGGAATCATCGTTCAGCACGCCGGCGAGCCGATCCGCCGCCTCCTGCCAGCGCCGGGAGGCGATGAGGAAGTCGATGAAATTCTCGATGTGGGACGGATCGAAGAGGAGGTAGCGGCGGAACACGCGGAGGGAGGTCTCGACGGGGACGCCCGGGAGGGAGACGAGGGCGAGGTAGGGCTCCCAGATGCGGTCGTGCTGAGTGACGGGGAGCGCGCGGAGGGCACGGTCGAAGGTGCGGCGAGCGCGGGTGAGGAGGCGCTGCTCGGCGAGGGAGCCGAGGTACATGAGCCAGATGCGGGGCATCTTGTGCATGGTGACCAGAGCACGCTCGAAGGTGTTGTTGAGGGAATCGAAGGCGGGGTCGGTGACGGGCCGGCCACGGACGGCGTCGAGGCGTTCCCGGAGATAAGCATGCCACAGCTTGTAGCTTCCCGGAAGAGCCCTGAGAGCGCGCTCGTAGATCACGGCGCGCCGCCTGAAGGGGGTGGAGGAGCGGGCGATGAGGTAGCGCCACCACAGCTTCAGACTGAAAGGGTTACGGAGGATCTCCTCCTCGTAGGGGAGATCCTGCTCGCTGGGATACAGGTCCGGCGAGATCTCAACCGGCGCCGCCACCGTCACCGCCATTGCAACGCCGAGACAATACACCAGCGAGGTCACCAGCAGGCGTAGGCCGGGCAGTGGATGATGTAGCGTCAGGTTGAGCGGCGGTGGCGATGAGGGGCGGCGGAGATGGGTAACGGCGAGAAATAGGTAGGGTTTTCCTCGCCCGTCTCAGGCGGCGAGGGAGGATGATGAGGACGGGTTTGATTTCTTTGGGTAACGGGCTTTTTATTCTTTTTACCCAGCGGTCCAGGTCGGTTTGACGCGTTGCTAATTCCTTTTACCCAGCGGTCCGGGTTGGACTTAATTTTGGCCCAAAGGGAAAAAAGAGAAAAAAACGCTGTGCACTCCTCCCTATCTTCTTCTTATTATATATATATATATATAAAGAAATCATGATGCCTTAGTTATTATATTCATGATGTATATAAATAAATGGTACCGTTTAATTTTTACAAATGGTTAAAATTTTAACTGATGATTATTAGAATAGGTATAGAATTTTTTATTATTTTTAAATTATAATGATGGTAAAAATTATTTATTACGCGTCGTTAGTGGGAACGGGGCGTGCGTTAACCGTTCTGCTTTTAATTTTTTTTTAATAATTACAATATATAATATATATATATATTAATCGTGCCGTGCGCGATGCCTAACTAGGCCGTGCGTGCCGTGCCGGGCCGTGCCAGGTCGGGCCAGACTCGGACTGTGAGATTTGTATTTTTATATTAATGGTAATTTTGTAAAACAGTAATAAAAAGGCTTACTTGTAAAAATATTGTGGATTTTTGTAGTATGAAATTTTGAGGTGAAAATTATACCATCAGATAGGATTTTTGATAAGGAATCCAACGACGCAGACGGATCGTAATTTGGACGTCGTTTGATTGGTCAAATCGATGAATCAAAGATGGACGATCCAGATTTGAGTGGATATTTAAGATTTTAATTAATAAATATAAGAAAATTGGATTTTCTTCCCTCTCACTCGCGCAACTCCTTCTTCCTCTCCTTCTTCTTTGCGCGGCAGCTACGACGAAGCATATCGTCGACGACGTTTGGACCTCTTCCCGATCGAATTTTTCGACAAGATTTCAAACACAAGTTCAGGTGAGCTAAGAGAACGCATTAGAATCATCATTTTCGAGTTTTGGTGGAGATTTGGAGGAGAAAAGAGGAGAGAAGTTGGGGCGGCGAAAATTCCATCGCCGGAGCTTGCTCATAACCGGCCATTCCGGCCGCGGAACTTCGCAAACTTGGTATCTATGGCTTCTCCTTGACGAGAGCTATCCATTGGTACCGGAGTTGAGGACTGTTGGCCGCCGGTTGGCCGCCGGCGAGCTAAAAACCCAAACTTAAGGGTTTCGCCCAAATCGATTTAAGTTGTGAAATTGATCACGTACGAGCTATAAAAATTGGGGAAAATGTGATATTTGGAATCCTTGTGGAAAGAGCTTTCGATTGACACCAATATTGGTGCGGTTCGAAGAACTTTGCCGACGAGGGTTCCGGCGAACTTTCCGGCGAGTCTCCGGCGGCCTTCCGGCAAACTTTCCGGCGAACTTGAGATAAAAATTAGGGTGATTCTAGAGACCATTTTAAGAATGTTGGTGAAGACGGAATTATAAAATTGTTATTGGATTGAGAGAATTAATTCATTGAAATATTCACAGGAAATTCGATAAGCAAGCACGAGGATACGAACGTTCGCGATACGAACTAGAACATGCTTATAACGCTAGGATCAGATGAGTGTTTATTCTTCAGATAGAATAGACGGGATAGTTCTCAATATTTAGTCCAGGAGAACTATATCCCTTTGATTAGATATATTTGGTATTTCTTTGGACTCTCCTGCTAGTTTATATAATCTTGAGTATTATTAGAAATGAGTTGTGAATTCTTCTTGATATTCTTGCTTGATAGCATAAGCTATTTATTGCTTGTGTTCTTTGGTTCATTACAAGCATGATACTATGCTTTTGATTAATTCTACAGTTAGCATATGCATCTGTTTGATTATCCATGATATCTTTCATCTATAAATGCATATGGCTAGTATGATTTGATACTGGATGGTGATATAGGCACCCTCACTGCAGTGATGCCAAGTTATACCCATGGGCCACCTATGAAGAGGGGCGTGGGATGATAGTGCTCCAGGTCATGATGAGAGATTAGGATACTCCTAACTGGGTCTTTACTCTGGATTAGCTATGGATACCAGGTAGTGAAATCCAGTGGGTAACCTAGGGGGAAAGGGGGCTTTGTTTATCTATTCTTGCATATCTTCTATGATTTGGGTACCTTATGATTCATGATTCCTCCCCCTGAGGTGACAGTTGTCTGCAGCAACTGTATTTGATTATGCCAGCCCCGGATATAGTCTCGTGTGATGTTTATTTACTCTTTTGATTGGCTATTGCACACGAATAGCCAGATTGTTCTATTCTTGAGACTTTGTTATTTTATATTCTCGGTTTTACATTGTTTTCTATCCAACTCATTGGGTACAAGCGTACTCACCTCAAAGGGAAACTCATTTTTTTTTTCAGGATCACAGCAGGAGAGGGACGGATAGAGTTAGAGGCGATTAGCCAGACTCCTTATCTATTTTGAAAGGTAGGACTGTTCTACCTTTATTTTGTGTATAGAAAGATCCACTGGATAGATATTTTGTGTATCATTGGGCATGTGTCCTATTTTGATTGTGAATCATTTGTATATAAGCGGTTCTCTGTGTAAGAGATCCAGTTTTATATATATGCATGTCTTTAGAGTTATATTGATCTGTTGTCCAGGTTCTCTCCTTCCATAAATAGAGGGGATATACATCAGGCACGCTTAGTGGATTCCTATATAGTCTGGGGGTAAACGGGGTTGTATTTGGAGTTCACTGCGGTCTGCCACGTGCCCTAGGGGAAGGTACGGGGCGTGACACGGGCCGCCCAGCCCGAATTGCATGTCTGCCCCGATCTCCTCCCCGATGGACGACGCTTTTGCAGTTTTGCTGTCGGGTGCGGCGACAAGTGCTGTGGCTTGCTTTGTCCCTCAACTAGTAGCAAACATTTTCTGTATCGTAGTAATATACCTGATCCGCTGCTTCCGGCGTCGCGCTGCTGCGGTCCAACAGGGTCCTGCTGCTGCGGTCCAACAGGAAGGGACCTCCTGCCCCCATCCCCCTGTTCGTCGTCACACCACTTGCTTTGCAATCCGGGAAGGGACCTCCTGCCCCCATGAGTTGATGCACTCGGGCAACTCCTTTTTCGAAGGCGACGACAAACCATCTATGTTCCGGGAAGGTCGCAACTTCTTTTTCAGCGGCCCATCTTCATCGGACGCCGGCCCATCTTCATCGAACGCCGGTGAACCCGATGTGAAGGGGAAGGCAGCCCTGTCTACCTGCCTCGTCCCCTTGCGATCCGGGAAGGGAGGGCAGTTGGCCCCGACGCCTCCTCCACTGAAGTCCTCATCACCTCCACTGATGATCTTGCTGCAGTCCCAGCCACCTCCAACGCTGCAATCCCCGAGGCGTCCGCCCACGGCACCGCCACCGATCCTGCAATCCCCGAGGCGTCCGTCCGCGGCACCGCCACCGATCCTGTGGCCGCTTTCGCCATAACTGTGGCCTTCCCGCCCGCCGTAGCTGCGGCCACCCCGGCCATAGTTGCAACTTTGGCTGCGGTTGTGGTTGTGGCCGCCATAACTTGGGCAGTTGTGGCCACCTGCCGCGCTTTACTTCCACCCGCCCGCGCCGGAGCTACGGATGCCGGCGCCGGCACGGTCCCAGAAGATAGCATAGCTATCAGAGTTCGAGGAGCTTGCTTCCCCCCGTCCCGCCCTCCCTGCTCAATCAAAACAACGTGGGTTTCCCCGACCAAAAAAATAAAAAAATAAAAATTAGCTATGGATCGGGGTGAATTGCAAGGCTTTAGCATTGTTTCAGTTGAATTTTAATTTCATCTCTTAGAAACTCATGGTGGTTTTATATTTCTTTTTTGCATAGCAATGAAAGCAATTTTATATACCGACTACGACATGTTTTGAAATTTCCACTGCTTTTTGTTTTGAGAAAATACAGCATTTTTTTTTCTAAAAGATTCAATTTGTTCTGTTCATCGTCATGAACACAAAGAGGCCTCAGAGACTCCATCCACTATGTTGATACGAACTCACTCCTCTTGTTTGATTTCATATCATTCTTTCACATCCCTTCCTCTAATTAAAACCTGATCCAGAGATGATTTTAAGCTACACCAAAACATTGAACGATACTAAATTTTAAAGGATAAAATTCATAATAATACTGAGAAAAAGAAAGAGAAGTGGGAGATTTTATAATAACTTTTGAAGTAGACAAAGTGATCGTTAATTTAACCTCTAATAAAATAATGAAGAAGCACGTTTTGTAAAAGTTGACCACTTTGATGCCATCCAAATCAGCAAGCGGAACTGCAACCTCATCCACCTACTTGCTGATTCATCAAGTATATTATTAAAATTCCTTCAGAAAATTTAATATTACAGTGTTATCATCTTCTCATCTTTTATTCTAGCATCACTGTTATTTTTACTTATAAATCTTAAAATTTTTAATGGTACAGTAATATCATCTTTGAGGTCTAAATTTTAATATCATAATAATTTTCTTTTTTTATATATTATAATAATATATATTCTCAATCATTAGATGATAATTATTATAATATACATATCATAATAATAATAAAAATATAAATATGGAGCTTGGATATCTATAATATTTTAAAAAAGATTAATAGTTAAAATTATTAGGGTTTAAAAAGATTAACAATTGGAGGGTTTTACATTGATAATCTTTGAGGTGTAAATTTTAATATCATCGTAATTTTTTCTTATATTTTTAATAATTTTTAAAAAAGGTTAGTTTGGGGATTTGAGGGTTTTACATTAATATCATCTTTGAGGTCTAAATTTTAATATCATAGTAATTTTTTCTTATATTTTTAAATATATTTTTTTATAGTGTACAAATAAAGTGTTTAAATAAATAATTTATGATATCATGTAGCAAAGATAGAGGGGGAAGGAACAGGAAAGAGTGTTGCCTTTTTGTTGTGTTTGAGCGAAGGGGACGGAATAAATTCAATCAATATATATATATATATATATATATATATATATAAGAATAATAATACAACCACTTTAACGACCAAAAGCACCATCGATTAATGCTTTTCTTGCATGTTTAAAACTCCATTTTCACAAGTAAACGATCGGCTGCATAATTTTGAAGCTTCTCTCTTAATTAATTCCCTTCAAAAACAAAAACCGTGTGCAGGAAATCAATTACTAAGTCAGCGGAGATCAAGGAAAATATCATATCAAGTTTGAATGTAGGTAGAACTAACATCACATCAACTTATATATTTCTATATCATAATCATTCCAAGGGGTATTTAAATATAGATAGAAACATAATCATTCCGTGAGAATTTTTATATCATCCATGAATATTTCATTCCATATATCGTTATATTTTTATTATCAATAAGAATTATACACCTTGTACATAAGGTATATAGAAAGTCTATTTGTGAGACCTTAGACTCATCAAGTTCTAAAAAAATATATAAGAATAATAAAATTTTATATCTAAATTTATTTATTAATATCTCATTTTTTATTACATTTAAAAGTAGGAGAATGCTCTATTTCACTTGTTGGTATATTATTACTGTCCTTAAGAATTACATCCCTTCTAAGTGGGTATTAATGTTTGATTTTTCATAGTATTTAAGCATAGGTAAAATTTACTTAGTGCAGTGTTATATTTTATACGTGGATATATTTTAATAAATAAAATAAATTATTATTTATAATTACACGAGCATTAATGTTTAATTTTCTATTAAAATTTAGGTGGAATTTTCTTATTGTAAATGTTAATATATAGGATCACATCCTTTCACATGGGCATTATTTTTATTTATATGCATATATTTCTATGATCAATGAGAATTGCTAGAATTTTCAGAGCAGAATATTCTATTTTTATATGCTTATATGTTTCTATTATCCATAAGAATCACATTTTTTTCAAAAAGGTTGAAAATGATAAAAATAACTTCTGCTTAGTTTATTTCTGTATACAGAATATTTCTGTATATTTTTTAAGTTTATCCGCTGCTTAGTTTAATAATGAGAAAAATAATATCTATCAACTATAAATGTAGATGTTAAAAACTTTAATGAGATGTGCATAAAGGAGCCCTTTATAAATAAAACTGTAAATGTAGATCTTTAAAAAACTTAAATGAGATGTTGATAAAGGAGCGCATGGATTTCCTTGAGGGTTTGAGGGGTTTCGAGGGTTAAACATTTATTTTTTATACAGTAAATACATATTTTCTTGCCCTGTACCATTTCGAATTTTTTCAAATACATATTTTCTAGTTCAGCCAAGTGTTATAACTTGTTATATCGTATTATTATATCAAAATAATATATTATTTTTAATAAAAATAATAACTTGCCGGTGAATCACTCCTGGATTTTATTATCAACAAGGGCGTGGTTTGCTTGCAGCATAATTATTACTCTATTAAGAGGTCCCATGCATCATTCTGCCCCCTCTGCAGAATGATCGCATTCGCATATAAGTTCGACATCAATAATGAATTCACATCTAGCTTCGGACATGGCCAGCATTAGGAGATGTTTAAAAAATAGAGCATCGCATCGTTTGAAAATTTAAAATCAAAGAGAAGTGATTGGACCTTAGCGTGGATGTGCTGGTTTTCCGACGATCAGCGGTCCAAAGAAGACAGAAAGGGATGCAGCGACTGCGGCAAGATCAGTCGCGGCGATAGCAGCGATGCGAGAGAGGAGCCTGCTGGGGATCAAGCGACGTCCCTTCACCGCTTCGTCGTCGAGTGGAGGAGTTGCACGAAAGAGGGCGACGATGGACGGAAGGGAGCTCGCTGCGACCAAGGAGATGCAGCGGACGAGAGCGATTCAGGTCTTCGGTGAGCTCGATCAGCGACGGTGCGGCGAGATCTCTCCCATTCGCCGCAGCTGCAGCCGCCGAATCGAAGGAGGAAAGGTATTGCAGCGCGGGTCGTCGGCGAAGCAAAGGAGGAGAAGAAAGGGTTCGGCCTCGCGGGCGTGCGAAGAGGGGAAAGGGCGCGCATCCGCGGCCGAAGGAACGGCGAGGTCGAACGGAGGGATTCGCCATTGCCGTCGCCGGATCTGAAGCGGGATGAGCAAGACGATGAAGGAGAGGCGAAGGAGGAGGGCTCGCGAGCGAAGGAGAAGGAGTCGGCAGCTCCGTCGCCGGCGGATCGAGTGAGGAGAAGAAAACGCGCGACGCGACGGTAAAGGCGTCGGGTCGAGGGAGAAGGGTGAGCTCGGCGAAATTAGGGAAAAAAAGAATGATTTAGGGCTTTAGATGGTTCGCAGGAACCGGTTCATCTGGACCGGGGTTGGTTCAACCGGACCGGGTCGGGTAAGCCGATCTGGTTCGACCGGTTTGATCACATGGGAGTCACATGCATCCAACATTTTACACTCTCATCCACTACTTACATAATATCACAAGTAGATCCGTTAAATCTTAACTTAAATTCTAACTGGGTCCCTAAAAATTCTTAATAAATTACAACTATATCCTTTTTAATCCAAATATCAACCTAATGTTACCATCTAGGTCTTAACTAAATTTTAAAACCTAATGTTATCTAGGTCTTAACTAAATTTTAAACCCTTTTCTATGCAATTCTAAACTTAAATAAAATTTTAAAATATTATTTATATTATTTTATTTTATTGTTTTTTTATTTATTTTTATTTTTATTATTTATGTTTATTTATTATTATTTTTTTATAAATTTTTATTAACTAAAGGGTAGGGGTTTACATCTCTTCCCCACGGATGCCATCCCGATGGACGACGCTTTCGCAGTTTTGCTGTCGGGTGCGGCGACGAGTGCTGTGGCTTACTTTGTCCCTCAACCAGTAGCAAATCTCTTTGGTATCATAGTAATATACTGGATCCGCTATTGCCGGGGTCATGCTGTTGTGGTCCAACAGAGTCCTGCATAGACACTGCTTAGACATGCAAATCGAGTCGGGCGGCACGTGGGCGGCCCGTGCCCGGCCCGAATCGGATTGTGCCAGGCACGACCTGGTGAATTGGCGGACCGTGTCCAGCACGGCCCATCCCCTTTTCGTGCTCGTGCTGGGCCGTGCCTTCCCAGCCCGTGGCACGGCACGACACGAGTCTGTGCTGTGTTTGGCACGAGCCTGTGTCGTGCCAGCATGACCGAGCGGGGCAGCGGGGAGAGTGAGGGGATGGAAATTGGCGGCGGAGAGAGCGAGGAGATGGAGACCGGTGAATTGCAGTGTGCACCGGATGATCAGACGGATTTTCTTTGCAGCGAGAATGAGATCACCGAGGTCGAGGAGCAAGAGAGAGCCATCCGCTCCAAGGAGTTGCCGAGAGAGCGCATCACCATGGCGGACACAGGGAGGAGGAGGAAACAATCAAGAACATGCTATAAGCTGTGAAGTGCCTGATTTGCTGTGCTTAATCAAACACCAAACACAATATCTACCGAAATAATCTGATAATTAAAATATCTGTTTGTTTCAGTAATAGTGGATGGGTTATCTGTTTCCTGTTTATTATAAACGGGAGATCCCCAAACCTCCCTGCGTTAATATCTCTGAAATGTTACGTATTGTCATCCTTCTTCCCCCAAAACTTTCTCCTCCGACACCGGCGTCTTACGGGCCCCGCCATTTTCTCATTCTGGAGGTGCCACGTTCAATGGTACATCTCTTGGTATGTTGTTTTTGTATTTAATATTTTTGATTGCGAAGGTCGAATGGAGTCGATGGTGGCGATGAACTTGTGGCGGTCGGTGTTCGGGTCGACGGCCGCCGCTGACTTCGGCATGGAGGATGAAGGCGGCGTTGCGTTCTGGACGTCCCCGGAGCGGGCCGGGTGGTTGATGAAGGAGGGGGAGTAGAGTACATCAAGACCTGGCTCCGCCGGTGGTTGGTGCTGAAGCAGGGGAAACTCTACTGGTTCAAGGAGTCCCTCGTCAGTGTGCCTCCGTTCCCCGCGGCGCCATCCCCATTTCCGCCTGTCTCGCCGTGAAGGGCGTGGAGGATGCCCTCAACCGCGCCTTCGCCTTCGAGATCATCTCCACTCCCGCTCTGACGATGTACTTCATCTCCGACTCCGAGAGGGCGAAGGCGGAGTGGATCAACTCGATCGGACGCTCCATTGTCCTACACTCTCTGTCCCTTTCTGAATCTGAGGTCGTCGACTACGACAGAAGCTAAACGATTACGTTCATGGTGACCACTGACCGCGATGGAAATGCAGGTGCGCCGTGTTATCTGACCTCTGATTACCGCGATCATTTAGATCTAGGGTTTTGCTCTTTCCATCATCTATTGATCTGAACACATTGTAGTTTGCTCTGCCTACCTCGTTATCCTCCATCAGCGGTTTGATCTGTTCTCTTTACATTTTTTTTATATGAACCTGTCTATATTATATGCATATGAAATTATGAATGTCTATTTTCTTCTCTTCTTCATCTGCTTTTTTATTCCATCCATCACACATTCATTTGCTAAATGGAGTTTTACTTTGATAGATTGAATGACTGAATTGGTTGATCATTATATATATCCGCAGAACAGCTCAAACTGTTTCTCTTGATCTTTTAATTGCAAAAAATGTTCAAAATGAAAGTTTGTCTAGAACCATTTATCACTCATAGGGCTTTTTTCGCTTAAGAAATAAAATTAAATAAGTAGATGAAGTGGAATCCAATGTTTGCACATGGACTGTAGGCATCTAAATATTGAAGTGGAATTGAGGAAGACACTTATCATTTCCAATTGCATGTACAACACTTGAGGGGTAGAATAATGGATATATATACTAGATCACTTTTTTTTTCTGGCGAGGTTTTCTCAAAATGACAATCAAAAGCACTTTCAGAAAAGAAATAGTCAGCTACTGAAAATGGAAGAGAAGGTAACTTTTATTTTTACATATAGGCTAAAATCTTTTAAAATCTTTTTTTTCATCCAGGTAATTTGTTCAAGTGTCCTTATGTAATTTGTTCAGAATTCTTTTGATATCGAACTACCTTGAAAATAGTCCTGCTTAAGCATTTGATAGATTTCGTCTTTTACCTGCATGAGTTGACATCACCTTTCTATAATTTGACTAGATTTTATTGGGTATGCTTACTATGCTAACTTGAATGTGAAACATGTGTTAGTTACTCGTGGTCCAACTGCTATATCTAGTGATTGAAATCTTCTGTTCAGTAGGACACACGCTCATTATTGTTGTCATTCTCATCTTCCATTTGCGTCATGCTTGCCACTCTCATGGTGGTCTAGGCTAGACCCATTTCTATCAATCTGATATAGAAGTTTGTGCAATGTAATGATTATGAGCCATTTTCAAATTTGCTTCCCAGATCTTTTGATTTTGTGATACAAGGAATGATTTCCTTTACAAAAGGCGCACCATATACCCTTTTGATCAATTTCGATTAAATGGTTTTTATTGGGAGTCTTCGAGAGCATCCTCTTTTCTATAATTCGCTGCATTACTGTCATTCGCACTTTTATTGATTTTTTTCAGCTGATATGAACGAGTGATAGTATGTTTATTTTCCTTGATGTTGGTCCAATGAACTGTGAGATGGTTTCCAATTGATTGATGAAGAGAATGTTTAAGATGTTAGCAAACTTTTGATATTTCCACAATGTTATTAAATTAAGCCATGTAGTATGCGAAATATAGGTTGCTGGTTATGGTCTTAGTGCTGATCTAGTGAGGTAATTTGGGAATAAGCAAATAATATGGGGTATGCCTGTGATGAGCTGGTCCTATTCTATTTCTTGTATGGTATTCAAGAAATACTTTAAAGAGGTGTCAGATATAGCTGTGTTTTAGCCGCTGTTGATTTTTTTTATTAGTTTCATATTTTATAATGAGATTCCTATAGCAGTGGACATGAAGAGGCTCATATCCTCTTCTTTACACCATAATCTCCATCCTCTTTTAGATAAACCATCTTCTAACCTGGTATAGTGATATGTTTACAGTTAGATCCATGACCATCTCTTTGTCATTAAACTTACTCACAAGATTTGCATATATGAGCTCAATGACCTGGATGTAAACCTTAGTAGCTTATCCGTTTACATGCCTGGTGGATTGTGATGCTCTCAAAATGATTGTTTAAATCGTCATTATATCTTCCTGCTCTTTACGTTGGTTCTGCTTTACAAATTGGCATGCTGACAGCAACCTGATTGATCACCAATCTTTCCATGATTATTCAGATTGTGCAGCTACCCAATATATATATTTAATGAAAGTGACGCTCGTTTCATTTGTTTGCTCCGTTTTTTTTTTGGAGGATAGGTAAAGGATAAAGCTAGCATTAAAACAGATTCCATGGCTTTACAAAGTATCTTTAAAAAATTTATAATAGAAATGGGTTGAAAAAAAAACTTTAATAGTGATTTGATCAAATTATCATACACTGTCTTTGGTCTACTTATAAAACTAGAATGAATATGAATCCATCCTAGTTTTCTCTTGGTCGAGTAACACTGGCTGTTCCCTATTCAAAAACAAAATTTTGTTTGATTACCAACAAAATCATTTGGGCCTCATTAACAATATTCGGTTTTTTGCAGCTCATAATGCAGGACCGCCTAACTGCATAGTCCTCTACAAAGGCATTGGCGATGGCCGTAGTGCTTATAAATGCTAATCCTGGAGGCTCATAATGATATGGATGTACAAAGATATTGGATGGGCCTACAATAAGTGATAAAGGGTTTTCCGTGGGACATTTGATGGGCCTACATGGTAAAAAAATCCATCATGACCTACCAATTGGGCCTACATGCTAAAAATCCATATTATATAGATCAAACGTGGCCCATAAATTGGACCCAGATATTATAAATCTAAAATAGCAATCTAAAATGGCACACCAATTGTACCCGGATGTTATAAATTTAACATGGCCACCATTTTGGCTTACATCTTATAAATCGGAAATAGTGATCAATTGGGCCTACATGTTATATATTTGACATGGCCCATCATTTGTGCTTACCTGTTATAAATCGAACATGGCCTATCAATTATACCTACATGTTATAAATTTAATATACAATAAGTGATAAAGGGTTTGAGGGTTTTCCGTAGGACATTTGATGGGCCTACATGGTAAAAAAATCCATCATGACCTACCAATTGGGCCTACATGTTAAAAATCCAGATTATATAGATCAAACGTGGCCCATAAATTGGGCAACATGTTATAAATCTAAAATAGCAATCTAAAATGGCACACCAATTGTACCCAGATGTTATAAATTTAACATGGGCCACCATTTGGGCTTACATATTATAAATCTGAAATGGCGATCAATTGGGCCTACATGTTATATATTTGACATGGCCCATCATTTGTGCTTACCTGTTATAAATCGAACATGGCCTATCAATTATACCTACATGTTATAAATTTAATATACAATAAGTGATAAAGGGTTTGAGGGTTTTCCGTGGGATATTTGATGGGCCTACATGGTAAAAAAAATCCATCATGACCTACCAATTGGGCCTACATGCTAAAAATTCAGATTATATAAATCAAACGTGGCCCATAAATTGGGCCCACATGTTATAAATCTAAAATGGCAATCTAAAATGGCATACCAATTGTACCCGGATGTTATAAATTTAACATGGCCACCATTTGGGCTTACATCTTATAAATCTGAAATAGCGATCAATTGGGCCTACATATTATATATTTGACATGGCCCATCATTTGTGCTTACCTGTTATAAATCGAACATGGCCTATCAATTGTACCTACATGTTATAAATTTAATATACAATAAGTGATAAAGGATTTGAGGGTTTTCCGTGGGACATTTGATGGGCCTACATGGTAAAAAAATCAATCATGACCTACCAATTGGGCCTACATGTTAAAAATCCAGATTATATAGATCAAACGTGGCCCATAAATTGGGCCAGATGTTATAAATCTAAAATAATAATCTAAAATGGCACACCAATTGTACCCGGATGTTATAAATTTAACATGGCCACCATTTGGGCTTACATCTTATAAATCTAAAATGGCGATCAATTGGGCCTACATGTTATATATTTGACATGGCCCATCATTTGTGCTTACCTGTTATAAATCGAGCATGGCCTATCAAATATACCTACATATTATAAATTTAATATACAATAAGTGATAAAGGGTTTGAGGATTTTCCGTGGGACATTTGATGGGCCTACATGGTAAAAAAATCCATCATGACCAATTGGGCCTACATGCTAAAAATCCGGATTATATAAATCAAACGTGGCCCATAAATTGGGCCCAGATGTTATAAATCTAAAATGGCAATCTAAAATGGCACACCAATTGTACCCGAATGTTATAAATTTAACATGACCACCATTTGGGCTTACATCTTATAAATCTGAAATTGCGATCAATTGGGCCTACATGTTATATATTTGACATGACCCATCATTTGTGCTTACGTGTTATAAATTAAACATGGCCTATCAATTATGCCTACATGTTATAAATTTAATATAAAGCTAGAGAGTAAGTCTCCTATGTTAAATTATGCAACTTACCCAAATATCTTAAAGTTATTGATGAATAAATGATGCTGCACACGAAAAATATATAGAGGCGCCTACTAAACAATAGACGATAAAGCATCTTTAGCTCAGACAAGCCAATTTCATAAAAAAATTTCAGCAATAACTATTTATTCGAAGACGAGATACCTCTGAATGACTTGTACATAAATATGGGAAGAAATCTCAAACTTTCTGCTGATAGCTAAAGTCTAGGATCGAGTCCCAACTTGGGAGGGTGAGAACAATAGCTTATGAGATAAGATTCACCTTGAGAACTACTTCCATGTCATCCGAGATGAAACCAAACCACCATCCGTTCTTCTGAAACGTAGTGGAAGCCTCGGCTGCGGGCGGGGAGGCATCTGCCGCAACGACAGCATCAGCCAGCGTGTACAAGAGACCCTCCACTATGGAAACAATCCCATAGAGATGGGCAAACGATTCAGTTCCATGCACGGGCGGAAGTTCGTGTAAGCTCATCCTGATCCACATCTCCACCCTCCGAGGCCTGTAGAGTGGCTCAAGCAGGCTCACGCGATCGAGGGGTGCCGTGCAGCAGCACCGGAGATCGCCCCGGCCGCGAAGAGAGCCACCCTGTCGGGCACCATGGCCAGAAGGTGGCGAAGTTCCACCATAGATGTTAGGTAATGCAAACAGATTCTATGGAACAAATATTTACTAAATCAAACAAACCACAATTCACTATAAAGTTCCCAGGAATTCACTATAAAGAGAGCGATCTGAAATCTAAAAGTTCCCAGCAGAATGAAAACACTAGAAAGTCTATAGTAAGTTCTAGATCCAAAGTCTTTATTCCTTCATCCGATCTAGGCGTCCTTCAGCTCAGCGACGTCATTCTGTGTTTTGGGTAGGGCCATGCTCGGGCTAACCCGGGCACGACCCACTGCAGCATGACCTTAAACGTGCCGAGCTAGATCCGGCACGCTCAAAGGGCGTGCCGTGCCCGGCACTAGGCACTTCGTGCCTCACCCCGCCCGGCACACCCAGCACGGGCACATGCAAGAGGCGGGTCGTGCCGAGCAAGACCCGGAAATAGCGTGGGTCGTGCTCTGCACAACCCGGTTCGGGCCGGGCATGGGCCACCCATGGGCGGCCCGACCCGTTTTGCATGTCTAGTTTTGGGGGACTTGGACCCGGTGTTCTTCCCCCACCTCCTGAGCCCTGCGAATAGCAAGTTCGACATCGAAAGAGAAGTTCGTGATTTTGACACCGTAGAGGAACCCAACCTTCAAGCCAACGGTAGATCCGCAGGCCCACCCAGCAATAAGTCCTACGGAGAAGAAGATGTAGAACAACCCTTTTTCAATAACCCCGGCATCTTGAGGGTGGCGTGCAACTGTAGGAGGGCGAGCATCATCGGTGGCTGAGATCGGCTCGTCATGATAAAAATGGTAAACCGCCCACGTAGTCACGCCCTGGATTGCAACATCAGCGATCGGAGCGAGATACGCCGGAAGAAATTTTGTGGCAATTGCCATTGCGAGCAATGATATGGAATAAGCGAGAGACAACCATTGGGCAAGGATTCGGTCCATCGAGGAGATGAAGTAGATGTAGTAGAGAGGGTTTAAATATTGGTAGGGAGTCCGGCTTGTGCAGAGAGGGTTTTGGGGGTTTGAGAAGTATGAGGGACACAAATTTTTGTCCTCCAAGAGAGTGCCATGGCCAGATGTGAAGACCATCTCTGCCATCGAAGCCAGGGAGTTCACTGTCATCCCCTTCATTGAAGGACAAAAATAGATTCCACAAGGTGTCCCAGTGCATATGGGTTTCTTCGCTAACTGACGTTAGTCTCTCCATCAAATAAGTTTTGGTTTTGGCATTTAAATTATTAATATATAATTAAATTTTTTAAGCATTGAAAGACATGCTTATTATAGATATGTAAAAGGCTTAGTGCTAATATTTCAGAATTTTATGTATTTTAAATTTATACTTTAGAATAAAATTTTAATTTCCTTATATCTTTGGTCTATCTTTTCTTTAAGATCTCTCCATTTCTAAAATATTTATAAATTATTTGATATAAATTCCTTATTTAAATTAAAATAAAAATCTTTGTTGTTGTGTTGTATTGGTTTCAATTGGTTCAGGGTGGATTTTGTTGTGATGTAGTGTGGTCCGTGGTCTATATTGGGTGCTGTGTTGCTTTATATCTGTATTGCTGAGTTGCTGTATTACCATACCACATCACATTTCACAAACAACATATCACATCACCCAACACAGCACAACATAATACATGACAGCACAGCAAGTCAGCAACATAGATATACAGCAATACAATACCCAACACAAACCACAGACCACACTACATCAAAATAAAACCCACACCGAACCTATCCAACCCAATAGAACACAACAACATAGCAGTATGCTTGTCAGTATCTGCTACCATCGCGACCATATTAGATGCACTGACTGCATTAGCCGCAGAAAATATATTGCTGGCATTATGTCAAAGTGCAAAAAATACTCCATCTGCGACAACTGTTGGAAAAATTGATGGTACACTTTAGAATTTTAAAATTCTTCAGCAAGCTTCTGTGAACAAATCTTGGAGTGAGAGAGATATGATTAGCAAATCGCTGAAATGGCCTTGTCAACAAGTCTTGCATTCGAGCTGTCTGCAAAATAACAACCTCTGCAATCTCTTGCAACCTCACTGATCATTATGAATGATGATTTGCATTTCATGTAGGAAACATGAAATGAAAATTTCACTGCCCGAGATCAAAGGAACGCGAAACAACAGCTTCTTGGAACAAGAATAGTTAGTCAAAGTAGAAAGTTTATCTAAATAGGAGTTTATATGTATGAAGTACAACTGTTAAGCCCGCAATATCAGAACAATGTAAAACCAAGAGGTCAGGAATCTCGTGATGTACTTCCTACCATTGATGAGATGCAGGATTTCAATTGGGGCGGGAGGGGGGTTTTCTAAGGAAAGAAGAGCGAGAGATCAATAGAGGAGGAGGAGGTATGCGGCGCCACAGGACAGAAGGTAGAGAAGGTTAAGGCAGAGATGATGCTATGGAGAAGATGGGAACGGAGGAGGAGGCGAGGAAGCAATTCCAATGGGAAAATAATAAATGTTTGAAAGAGTGTAAATGAAGAGAAGAAAAAAAGGATTTAGTACCAATCTGTGATCGCCGACGGCGGTTCTCCGGAGGTCTTGCAGCGATTGTCGACAAGATCACCTCTCACTGGAGCAACGTCTTGCTGGACCGGTGAAGACGGAGGCAATGAAGAAAAAAATAGGGTTTAAGGTAAAATATCACCATATAAATTAATGGTGTATCTTTTATTCAGTTAATGGAACTCAATAATATTTAATCAAATCTTTTATTCAACTTTCTACTCTAGAGGTTCGATGAACAAAAATAGAAAACACATATTCTTCACATTTTAAAGAGATGGTTATCAATACAAGTTCGTACAACACATTTTACCATGAGCTGACCATTTGTCAGCAAAGCCTGCTTGTCAGTTTCATTTTCTTGCCATAGTTGATAATAGAAATTTGCTAAATGATCAACACGCTAATAATGGACAATGTTAAGTATTCAACAAGGAAGAAGATTTGCATATTACTAAGTTTCAAACTAGCTTGACATAGTATTGGCATTGAAATAAAAACAAAACTAAAACATCATGAACCAATAAATCTTCTGACCACAGGGTGATGGCAGGGTTGCCCTCAGGGGTCTAAGTTAGGGTTGCCCTGGGCAGGGTTGCCCTGGTTGCCCTCGGCAGGGTTGCCCCGGTTGCCCTCGGTAGGGTTGCCCCGGTTGCCCTCGGCAGGGTTGCCCCGGTTGCCCTGGGCAGGGTTGCCCTGGTTGCCCGGGGCAGGGACGTCAATGATGGAGGAGTCCTGAGGTCTGACGCGGGTTGCAGCAGCATAGCGGGCGGCCGCAGATCTGACTCTGAAGGTCTTAAATCACACAACTACGGCAGTCACAATATTAACTACAACAGCAACTGCGGCCGCGTTGGGGATGCCCGCAGCAACTGCTGGGGCAAATGTAACCACTGTGTTGCCGACCGCAATTAAGACCATGAAGACCGCAAACCAAATCGCACATGTTGCCGCAGTCACCACCGAACCCGCGGCCTTAGCTAGTGCATCCGCAGCTAGCGCAGAGTCACCACCGCACCCGCGGCCTCAGCTACTGCAGTCGGAGTCACCACCGCACCCGCGGCCTCAGCTACTGCATTCGCAGCGGCGGGGGCTTTCCCACCAAATTCGACCACAATAGAAATAAGTCCGCTGGTGCCAAGGTCCATCCCCTATGTGATAGCGTATTTCCAATCCTTGATTGTCCCCAATAAAGCCCCTATACCAAGTAGGAATATCCCGACGAATGAAGGGGGATGGTTTTGAGCAGGGGGAGGGTTTTGAGCATAGGATGGGGGGCGGTGGCCAGGGGGAGCATAGGATGGGGGGCGGTAGCCAGGGGGAGCATAGGATGGGGGGCGGTAGCCAGGGGGAGGGTTTTGAGCAGGAGGGCCGTAGCCAGCGTACCTATCGGCGGTGAATAGGTCTGCGGGCGCCCTTCCCCGCCTTATCGCAGCTTGTTCCTTCTCTCGCCGGCCGCTACTCCAGGAAGCGAAAGTAATCCCGAAGAGATTGGCTATGAACGGTGGAAATAAGTAGCTCGCCACTGTCGATTTGGGTTGCCCTCAGGGGTCTAAGTCAGGGTTGCCCTGGTTGCCCTGGGCAAGGTTGCCTTGGTTGCCCTGGGCAGGGACGGCAAGGTTGCTCTGGTTGCCCGGGGCAGGGACGTCAATGATGGAGGAGTCCTGAGGTCTGACGCGGGCTGCAGCAGCATAGCGGGCGGCCGCAGATCTGACTCTGAATGTCTTAAATCCCACAACTACGGCGGTCACAATATTAACCACAACAGCAACTGCGGCCGCGTTGGGGATGCCCGCAGCAACTGCTGGGGCAAATGTAACCACTGCGTTGCCGACCACAATTAAGACCATGAAGACCGCAAACCAAATCGCACATGTTGTCGCAGTCACCACCGAACCCGCGGCCTTAGCTAGTGCATCCGCAGCTAGCGCAGAGTCACCACCGCACCCGCGGCCTCAGCTACTGCAGTCGGAGTCACCACCGCACCCGCGGCCTCAACTACTGTTGTCGGAGTCACCACCGCACCCGCGGCCTCAGCTACTGCATTCATAGCGGCGGGGGCTTTCCCACCAAATTCGACCACAATAGAAATAAGTCCGTTGGTGCCAAGGTCCATCCCCTCTGTGATAGCGTATTTCCAATCCTTGATTGTCCCCAATAAAGCCCCTATATAATAGATAAAGACTTGGCAATGCTTTGCCCAAGTCAAAACCCTATTTTTATCACCTTATTTTAGCCACCTTTAACAGGGGGCGGTAGCCAGGGGGAGTAAAGGATGGGGGGCGGTAGCCAGGGGGAGCATAGGATGGGGGGCGGTAGCCAGGGGAGCATAGAATGGGGGGCCGTAGTCAGGGGGAGGGTTTTGAGCAGGAGGGCTGTAGCCAGCGTACCTATCGGCGATGAATGGGTCTGCGGGCGCTCTTCCCCGCCTTATCGCAGCTTGTTCCTTCTCTCGCCGGCCGCTACTCTAGGAAGCGAAAGCAATCTCGAAGAGATTGGCTATGAACGGTGGAAATACGTAGCTCGCCACTGTCGACAGGAAATATGCTATAACTCCGTCCATCGGGACGGAGGCGGCGGAGGCGGAGAGCGAGATCGTGCTGGAGGGCGGAGATCATGAGAGCGCCCGTTTTATAGGAATAGGGTTTTGGGGAGGGTTAGGGTTCAACAACAAGTTTATAATCTAAGTACAGCAGCATTAAAACAACAAAGACAGTTAAATATTTTCAACCCAATCATCCGCATTTTAATTTATATTTAGTACTATCCTATTAAATATAAATAACCATTAATATTTAATTAAAATTACATCAACACACCATTCCCCGTCTCCGCTTGCCTCGCCGTCTCAGTGCCCTCTGCATGCAAAGCACGTGATCACTCCATCCTCCATCCTATCGACCCACCTGGCTCTGACGGCTCAGATTCATCCCGCTTCAAGACTTAAATTTTTTTTAAAAAAAGCCCGAATGACCCAATATTATAAAGTATTAAAATCCCCTCCCTCCTTTCCTCCGCCCCGCCTCGTCGTGGCTCTTCCTTCCCCCTCCTCCTTGCCTGGCTTTTCTGCGGGAACCTCACGGCGGGAATGGAGGCAAAGGCGGGAGTCGAGACAGCAGTCCTGATCGAGCGGGTCCGAATCGATGGGCGTTCGGCGGAGGCCAGCCTGGTCCCTGTCGGGACTCTGCGCTGGAGCTCCGATGACGGCAGAGAGTGGTGCCTGGCCCTGGAACCGGTGGTGCTGAGCGTGGAGGCGGCTGGGATGAAGGTTAACATCAGAGCATTTGTTGAGGCGACTAAGAGGCCGGTTCTTTGTGGTGGCGTGGATATCGCCGGGGCGAGGGTGAGGAGGGGTTATGTCATGGAAATGTCAACCGAAGAGGCCGCTTCCAGATGGAGCAAGAGGATGAGGGAGTATCTCGAATCTCTAGGTAATTATTTTGAGTTGTTACGGATTTTCTCTTCGCCAGTTAATAACGGGGGGTGCTTCTGCTTCATTTGCACCTCTGCTTGTGCATTGCAGCAAGCGGCAGAGTTTAGAGTTTATTCCCAAACCATGCTGCTACGAGTATCTACTAGAATTATATAGGCACAAACCACACCACTGGCAACAAAAATATACCACATTCACATGAGTCAGAAATGACGTGATGTAATATTCTCAGAACTATGCACAACGTGATGTAATATGCACAACCTTATTCACAAGTTAGCAATTTTTTTGTAAAAAGTTGAACTATGCACAACGTGATGTAATATTCTACGAGTAAAAAACTGAACAGCTTCAAAAGCACTCTCCCATATCTCTATTGAATTGAACTTGAGCAACACCAGGTGCATATCCATCAGTATCAATGTCCATTCTTTCATCCTCCGAAACTTTTTCTAAAGCAGTGTCATTTCATCTTCAGGCACACCTTCATGCTTTAACGTATCCACTGCTTCTTCTAAATTTAGCTTCTGATCCTTTTGCATTAAGTACTAGGGTAGGATGCAATGAGTCTGCATGGTCGAGAAGAAAGATAAAAGAGTAAGAAGGATAGTTCATCACTCCACCCAAAAGCATGAAGCTAAGTTTTTACTTACCTGACTGCAGCTAGCAGACACACTGCGACCTATCCGAAGCATTTCCCTGAAAGTATCCTCATTACCATGTTGAATTTCAAAATCTTTCCATGTTTTCCAGAAATCTGGATCAGACCTTGGATCGGCAAACTGTGATGCGAATTTATAAACTGCACGAGCACGGTCCATTTCTCCAAAAGTTCTTTCAAGTTCAGCGTACTTCAGGCACATTTTTTTAGCATCATTATCAGGAAGACCCGACTCGATGGCTTGCTGGACAAATAGAAACAATTTTTAAGTTAGGACAAGAAATTGTACCAAGGTGCAAACCAAAAAGAAGTATACCTCATGCACTCATGCATCATTATTAGTTTTGTATAAAATTAACATTTGAAGATAATGAAGTAATTGTTCGCAAATCTTAGTTTGTTTTTTCTATCGGTTATCCCATTTTCTCGTTTCTCTCTGTATTTTGGTAGTTTTCTTTGTATGTTTCTATTTTCATTTTGGTTTTTTCCTTTAGACTTATTTTGGATTATATATGGTATCATTTCAAATTAGTGAAATAAATACGATCTTACTTTAAAAAAACACCTTTATAATAATGGAACAAAAATTTGATAGATCTCTGTTGATTTTCTTATTCTGATAATACATTCTTATCTTTGTGTCTGTAATATTGTTTGGCTTACTATTAAGTGAATAGCTAACTAAATTTATGCCCATGGATTGTTTAAACTTCTGAACATAAGAAAGTACTTAATAATAAAAAGGCTAGCAAAGCAAGAAACTAACCTCATATATCTCCCTCGCTTTTGACACCCCAAAAATTGCAGCAGCTCGAGCTATGTAAATCTCATACATGCTCAATTTCTCACTGTCAGGGACAGCCTTCACAGCCTGATCATAGACCTTCATGGCACGCTTTGAAAGACCATGATCTTCCTCCAGCTTAGCATATTGCAAATATATTTGCATCACTTCATTTGCAGGTGCCTAAAGACAAGTATGAGACAAATTCATGGATTAGTACAAGCTATACATCATCTATGTTATAATTGCTCTAAATCTCTAGAAGGCTTTATCTAATCAAACATATGAAAAGGGTATATACATACAAAATATTCATTGAAGTGCTAAATTGCAAATTAAATGCATAATTTACAAAGTGTTTGTGACTGGTTGTTTCCGGTATTTTTCAGGAATAGAACGATAAATACATTATTTAAATTAAGAAATGTAAAATATTTTAAATTCAACTGTGTCAATATAGTTCAAAAAGAAAATTACACTGAATGATATGTGGGGTGCACAAAGCAGTTTTGGCCAACATCATATATAAATTCATCTTAAATACTGTAGAATCCACGCATGATATACCATTATCGTTATATAATTCATAGACACAACATAGCATTGCACTTAAAATTGTTCATTACCTGCTCGACTGCATCCTCAAAAATCTGTCTAGCACGCTCCAATTTCGTCTTTCCATATCTTTTGACAAATTTTGAAAGATATGTGATCCAAATATCCTTCACATGTGGGTACTTAAACATCTTCACACCTCTCTCAAACACTTTGAATGCATCTTCAAAGTGTTTATTCTCCTAAAAATTCAGAACAAATGAATTAAACATCTGCTAAACATACAGAATAACAAATTTTAAAAACAAAGGAGCAGTTTCTAACCTCAAGAAGGTAGGCATAATTTAGTATGATTTGTGGAGTGGGGCTATTCTCAGATCAAGTATTCTCTCAAAAACAGCTCGAGTTGATTCTAATGTCCCCAAGCTCCCCTCCAGGTCCACATAAAAACTCCAAATCCTCAGGGATTTATGCAGCCTCATCTGTGCAGGCTCATTACCGTCAGCAGCAACTGCCCAAGACAATGTGTTAGAAATAAAGGTGAAATCCTATTCGTTTAAAGATCATTCTACTTATACACCTTGGAAAAGATAAATAGCCAAATGTAAAAAATCAGTAACAACCTCAAACAATATTAATTGAGTGCTGACAGAAAACAATCTCCCAAAAATAAAGGAAGCAGAAAGCAGCTACAACATTGCTGCATTATTAAGTGCCACACTATTTTTTTAAAAGATGTTTTAGCTGAATTGAAATATTGTGCAATGAACATATATATGTATAAACAAATTACCTCTGCGCTTGACTTCAACTGAAGGAACTGCAGTGGCCTTCCTCATCAGCTGGAGGGCTCTTTCATAGTTCTTGTATCTCAGCTCCATTTCAGCATATTCACACCAGATAGTCGCTAGATGATCCACAGCCTTGTAGTCTACATTCACAGCCTTCTCATAAATTTCTCTTGCATTCTTAAGATCATTGTGGCTCTCATACAGCCGAGCAAAGCCAATCCAAAGTGTGTGAGGCTTTCCCACAGCCTTCATGGGATCAACTGTTCTTACTGCCTCTGTATAGGTTTTCACCTACTTTACAGGGTCATTTTCAAAAATCTTCACTCGCCTGCATCACCAAAGGACCGACAATTTAAAGAAGAGAGTGATTAACACATCTGCCTAGATTGTTTTAAACAGTAAAGTATGGAAACAAAAAAGTTACTCGATGGATGACGCACCTGTGCCACTGCTCTACATTGTGAGGATTCTGGCGTAATAGCACACTGTTGAGGAGCTCCGGACGACGGGAGAGAAGGTTCTCAAATTTCTCCATCCGTAGGTCCGTGTCTTCATCATCGTTCAACCAGAATCCATCGAGGAACTTCTTGGTCAGCTTCGACAAACAATCCTTCCGGCCGTCCTCCTCCCCTTCCCCATCCTCCTCCAGCTCCTCAATCTTCGCAGCGAGGGCGCTTTCCTCAGATTGCAAATAACTCGCAAAGAGTATGGTGAAGTCTCTCGCCGTAGCAATCGTGAGGAGACCCTCCTCGAATACGTCTCTAGCCTTCTCGTAGAACCCCCTGCGGACGTAATAATCAGCAAGGGACGTCCACAAGCGCCCAACCTCGTCAGTGTACCGCCGTATACCACCTCGTATGATGGCGTCGACTTTGAGGCTAGAGACGTCGGTGGCGTGGCGGGTGAGGATATCGCAGAGCTCAAGCCACAGCTGATGCCGTGTGTTCCCTTTCATGGAATTGAAGGAATCATCGTTCAGCACGCCGGCGAGCCGATCCGCCGCCTCCTGCCAGCGCCGGAG
The DNA here is from genome assembly GCA_030544415.1 of Thalia dealbata. Classification (NCBI taxonomy): domain Eukaryota; kingdom Viridiplantae; phylum Streptophyta; class Magnoliopsida; order Zingiberales; family Marantaceae; genus Thalia; species Thalia dealbata. Next base: position 29,056,564 of record CM060457.1, on the reverse strand, counting down.
GCAATGAGGAAGTCGATGAAATTCTCGATGTGGGACGGATCGAAGAGGAGGTAGCGGCGGAACACGCGGAGGGAGGTCTCGACGGGGACGCCCGGCAGGGATACGAGGGCGAGGTAGGGCTCCCAGATGCGGCCGTGCTGGGTGACGGGTAGCGCGCGGAGGGCACGGTCGAAGGTGCGGCGAGCGCGGGTGAGGAGGCGCTGCTCGGCGAGGAAGCCGAGGTACATGAGCCAGATGCGGGGCATCTTGTGCATGGTGACCAGGGCACGCTCGAAGGTGTTGTTGAGGGAATCAAAGGCGGGGTCGGTGACCGGTCGGCCACGGACGGCGTCGAGGCCTTCCCGGAGATAAGCGTGCCACAGCTTGTAGCTTTCCGGAAGAGCTCTGAGAGAGCGCTCGTAGATCCCGGCGCGCCGCCTGAAGGGCGTGGAGGAGCGGGCGATGAGGTAGCGCCACCACAGCTTCAGGCTGGAAGAGTTACGGAGGATCTCGTCCTCGTAAGGGAGATCCTGCTCGCTGGGATACAGATCCCGCGAGATCAACACCGGCGCCGCCACCGTCGCCACCATTGCAGCGCCGAGGCCGGCGGAGATCGGGAGTTAGGGTTTTGCGAACAATTAGGGTTTTGCGGCGGGGGGTTAGTCGGTTTGACCCAATTCGGACGCAGTTGGGTTAGTCGGTTTGACCCAAATCGGACGCAGTTGGGTTAGTCGGTTTGACCCAAATCGGACGCAGGTGGGTTAGTCGGTTTGACCCAAATCGGACGCAGTTGGGTTAGTCGGTTTGACCCAAATCGGACGCAGGTGGGTTAGTCGGTTTGAGCCAATTCGGGACGCAGTTGTGTTAGTCGGTTTGACCCAAATCGGACGCAATTGGGTTAGTCGGTTTGACCCAATTCGGACGCAGTTGGTTTAGTCGGTTTTGACCCAAATCGGACGCAGTTGGGTTAGTCGGTTTGACCCAAATCGGACGCAGTTGGGTTAGTCGGTTTGACCCAAATCGGACGCAGGTGGGTTAGTCGGTTTGACCCAATTCGGACGCAGTTGGTTTAGTCGGTTTTGACCCAAATCGAACTTAGTTGGGTTAGTCGGTTTGACTCAAATCGGACGCAGTTGGGTTAGTCGGTTTGACCCAAATCGGACGCTGGTGGGTTATTTGGGTGTCACCCGATTTGGAGTTTTCTGGATTAAAATAATAAAGTTCAACTATATCAAACTTATTTAATGCTGATGAAATAGTATTTTACCTCATAGGTGCTCGTACATAATAATAAAGAAAAAAGTTATATTCCTTAGTAGACTCTAAAATATATATAATAAAGAATAAAAGTTATATCGCTTAGTGGACTATGTATTTCACTTTCAAAACTAATTTTTTTATTATTTAAAAGATAATTAAGAATATAAGGAATATTTATATAATAAATTTTTAATTTTTAACCTTTTAATTATATTTTTTTTATTTTAATCATTATAATCAATAAAATAATCATACTATTTGAGGTAAGTTATAGCAGGAAGTTTCAATTAAGACTAATACGATAATAAGTTTTAAAATTTTAACCTTATTTATTTTTTAATAAAACTTAATAATAAATTATCTACACGCATGGATGTAAAATCTTTAATCTCTAATTATTTATATATATATATTATTTTAATAAATTTAATTTATAGTACTCTATGTAAAGATTATATGTTCAATATTTACTCTATAATACACCAAAGGTTATATGTTCAATATGACATTTTATATCTCTTTGGACCTGATCTACTTAATAGATGACAGGCTGGATCGCATAATAATAATAAAATTTTATACTAAAAATTATAGATTTATTATTTATTATAGTAAAAAATTTATGTTTCTTACCTCATCTGCTAGTATTTTTTAAATGATAAATCTTGATTTCTAAGATGCACCGTAGGTAAAATTAACATGTCTTTGCTTTGGATCATGTGCAACTTGTTAGAATTAGGACAAAATGTTCATCTCCTCCTCCACATTATTATTAACACATTCCCACGAGGGTAGTAGGTGTATGTTTCTTCACTTGGGCCACCAACCTAACTGGAGGAGGAGGAAGTCTTCCTTCAAAGACTGAGTTGTTCCATGACGAGTTGTTTAATTCCCGGTTGCAACCTCTGCAATCCCTCGTGCAATTGACTGGCCCATCAAAGCAGATGCAGCAGCTGCTCAAAAGACATCCCACATCAAGGATGGACTTTTTGGCTTTGCCAGGCCGTAGCATGTCTTTTTGGGAATACCATATTGAAATTTAATAAACAATAAATAATTAAAATTTATAAATCAGTCTAATTAGTTATTCCTATTAAATTAATATTATTATATTTATAAAATAAAAAAAAATAAAACCTATAAAATTAGTTCAATTCTTTATTCTTTATCATACTGATCTAAGATGATCAAATCAAGGTTTCTAAAACCATCTCGTATAAACAATGCTAAACAGCTAAACCCCGTAAACTTATTAAACTTAGATGATTATAATATATAATTCTATTAAATTTATTCAGTGGTCGAGCTATTATCATGTTTATTAAATTAAAAAATATTATATTATATTCCTGTTCGTTATCTAATTTTAAAAAATATATGAAATATTAAATGGTGGAGTGGACGCCCCTTGTGTGTAATTTATATTTGACTAAATATGATGACTAAACAAATGCCTTGGATCAGCTGGAGCCGTCGCCTTATCCGCTGCTTCTACGCCCCCATGCCATGTGCGGCGCACATCATCTTCGCACCCCCTCGATGCCTTCTTTGATTCGGCGCAGCGATTGCTTTCGCCACGGTCGGCGTATTTCCAGGCTCGGAAAACGAGCAGCGGCCGGCGTCGTCACATGACACGCGCAGGCGAATCGAGTCGGGCGCGGCCAATCTCGTGCCTTTTGCGGGCGCCAGAAATGGCAGGCAGGCGGGCAGGCAGGGAAAAAGCGAGCCGCTGTAAACTTGCAGTCGCACTCCCCCCCCCCCCCGACCACATGCTGCGTGGCCCACGCGTGCAGCTCGGACCGTCCCTTTAAATTTTTTCAAGTACCGCTGGCTCGATGCATGGGAAGAAATTAAGCTATTTAATACCGATCAATAGGGCTCTAAACCACCCTATCTCCTCCTTTCTGTGCAGTGAATGTCTCAGACGAGAAAAGCGACAATTTATGATTAGACCTGAAGAGAAGAAAAATAATTTTATTCAGTTTTAATCTTCTAAATTATTCAGATTTAAGAATAATAAGTTGGAAAATCTTTATTCATCCCAAGTAATATAATATAGAAAAAATTATGAAATAACAAGATATAAAATTATTTAAGCAGCAACACAATTATTAAAGTTAAAATTATATGTTTTAAAACCTAAGTGAATATATTATTATTTTTTTAATATTTAATTTATTAAAATATATTTAATTTAGCTGCTAAAATAGTTAAAAGAATGATAAAAAATTATAATTAATGTGGATGTTAGAATAATAGGTATAATAAAATTTGTATATTATATTTAAGAGATAAAATAAGTATTAGATAAAAATTTATTATTATATTGGATAAAAATAAATAAGATAGTTTATTATTAAAATTTATTTTATCTATTAAAAAAATACTATTTAGTAATTATTTTAGAATATAAAGGGTATTGATTTAATTATAATGTATGGTTGTTTATTAGGCTAATATTGCTGGTGAATCACTAGTGAATTATTTTATCAATTATGACGTGGTTTGCTTGCAGCATAATTATTATTCCATTAAGAGGCACCCTGCATCATTCCCCCCTCTGCCCTCCGCACTTTACACCAAGGAAAAAACAAAAAAGTGCTCCACGGACGCACAAACACAACTCCCGAGTCTTGGTTTGCACACCAAGGCAAAACAAAACGCCCTCTCTCTCTCTCTCGCCTCATCACGGGATATTATAATTCTGCCATCAAAAGGAGGCGAAAAGTTGGACGCACTGCATTATTGGAAACCAAAAGTTGGGGAGCGACGCATCGCCCCGTATCCCAACGCCGCCGTTGGCGCTCGCTCGCTCGCTCGCTCCTCGGCAGAGCCAACCTGGGGCTGGGGATCCCTGCCGCGCCACAGCGAGAGAACACGACGCCTTGTCCTCCTCCGCCATCCTCCTTCCTCCTCCCTCCCTCCGATTGATTAAAAAGTGGATTTCTTTTAAAAAAACCTACCGTCCTCTTCTTCTCCTTTATCTCCGAGGGGCCGGGGCGGAGGGATGACGCAGAGCGAGCGAGCGAGCGAGCGAGGCAGCGACCGCAGCGGAGCAGAGCAGGAGGGCGGTCGGGTCGTGGAGTTATTAAAAGATAAAGCGGGGCTGGAATTTGTGAAGGACGACGCCTTTTTGGGGACGGACGTACCTTCGCTGTAAAGAGACGAATTGAATGAGGGACGGAAGGGGATGGCTGGGCTCGGGCTCGCGCAGGCTTTTCGTCGTCGCTGCAGCCGCATCGGTGCGGCCGCCCACACCGTCACGGACTCGCATTGTCGAGGCCCCCCCTCCCGTTGCTTGCAACGTCTCGTCGTCATGCTGGTTATAATAAGGTGGGTCGGTCTTATTGCACGATGGTTTCATCTAAAAGTTAGTGAATAATCTTCCGTGCAATTTATTTTGTTTTCCCCTTAAATTATCTTTTTACAGTTAAATCAATTAAGTTTTTTTACTGAGTTAAATACTCGTCTAATTTTTTAAAAATAAAGTTTAGTATTATATATAAGAGTTAATATAATATCATCTAATTTTAAATTTAATAATTATATTTATTATTATAAAAAAATTTAGATATAAAATAAGAAATCATTAAAATCTAATTTGATTTTTAATAAAGAGTATCAGATAATAATATTAAGTATCAATTAACCACATTTTTGTTTAAAAAATATTCATTAAAATTAATTAATCCTAATATAATCTCTCGGTATATTATATTAACTTATCTTATTATATCTAATGTATACTAGTTACCTCAATTACTAAGGTTGTATACTGGAATATAAGAGCTCAGTACTTACTAATTTGTAAAAAAAAAGTCTAATGTATAATATATTAATATAATAACTATTTTTTTATAGTCAATATATTTAAAGAAAATTCATAATTAATTAAATTACAATGTTTAATATCTTACTTTATTTTTAATTTTAATATTATATAAATTACAATGTTTTAATATTTTATAACCTATAACATTAAATTTCATAGTATTTTTAATATTTTTATTCTTTTTTTATATTATATGATGTTTATAAAGCAAAGTTAATACAATACTTAAATAAAGATTATCTCTATATTAGGAAAAGAAAGGATAATTAAAAATAAAATTTATATATAATATTTAGAAGAAAATGAATTAAAAATAAATTTTGTATATCATATTTACAAGAAAATAAATTAAAAGATGCAAGTAATATATATCATTTAATATTTATTTATATTTATTAAAATTAGATAATAATAAAATAAGAGAGTTTACTATATAGTAAATATAAAATAAGAATACATTAAAACAACAATGATAAGTTTAAAATATAGTTATCATTATTTGACATGTCAAAACATAATAATATTTACTAAATTAAATAATGCTAAAATTAGAGGGCTAAGAAGTAAAAAAATACAATAATAATAATAATATTTACTAAGTTTAATTATATATTTTATATTAATCTATTTATAATGATGATAGGAAGGTTCAATAGGGTTGGAAAGAAAAAAGAAAGGATTAAAAGAAGATGATTTCTTCTCATAATGGCAAATTACATTTTGGACTTTCTCAGATCTATTTCTTTATCAAGTCACAGTCCGGCGTGGGGAGCGTCAAAGTAGATCAAGTGATGGGTCAAGTCCCGGAGTCCCGTCCGAGTGACCTCATCGCCCACGGCCGACCGTTGCGCTCGATCGGCCCCGGCTCGGTTCTTCTAATTAGAAGATTTAACCGCCCGGTTCTCCTCAAGTTAATAACGGAGGGTGCTTCTGCTTCATATCGTAGTTTACCGTTGCGAGCGCTGCACTTGTCGTCTCCTGCTGCCACTTGGCCCATCGCTTCTTCTCTTCATCCTCCCTCCCCCGCTCCCCCCACTTTTTGCCTCTCCCTTCTCTTCATCCTTCCTTTCACTACTTCTTTCTTTATACCTACCTCCCCCCTTTCCTTCCTTCCTTTCTTTCTTCTCCTCGACCTTCCCCAATTCTCGCCGATGAGGCGGCGATGCTAGCCCGATTCGTCGACAATGCCACAGCAAGAGCAGCGGCGGCAGGTTGCTTCGGAGTGCTGGAGACTGGGATTGCTCGTGCTGGTCGCGCTCCTGGCGGAGGCGGGCGGCGGCGCGGCGGTGGCGTTCAACTTCCGATCGCTCACATTAGGGAGCCTCAAGCTGCTGGGTGACGCCCACCTTAAGAACGGCGGCATCCGCCTCTCCCGCGACCTGCCCGTCCCGAACTCCGGCGCCGGGCGCGCCCTCTACGCGGAGCCGGTACGCCTCCGACCCCCCGGCTCCCTCCTCGCCCTCCCCTTCTCCACATACTTCACCTTCTCCGTCGTCAACCTCAACCCCTCCTCCATCGGCGGCGGCCTCGCCTTCCTCCTATCCCCCGACGACGCCTCCCTCGGCGACGCCGGAGGGTTTCTCGGCCTCGTCAACGCCTCCGGCGGCCCCCCCGCTGGGCTGCCCACTGTCGTCGCGGTTGAGTTCGACACGCTCATGGACGTTGAGTTCGAGGACATCAACGGGAACCATGTCGGGGTGGACCTCGGCAGTCTGGTGTCGGCGCGGGCTGCCGACCTGGATGCGGCGGAGATTGATCTCAAGGGTGGAAATCCGATTCACGCCTGGATCGAGTACGGCGGCGCCGGCGGTGAGGAGATGCTCGAGGTCTACGTTTCCTACTCCACTGCTCGCCCTGCCGTCCCCGTCCTCTCTCTCGCGGTTGATCTCGGCCGGTACGTTGGCGAATTCGCGTACGTGGGCTTCTCCGCCTCCACGCAGGGGAGCACTGAGATCCACAGCATCGAATGGTGGAGCTTCTCGTCTCCTTCTGCTGATGCTGCCCCGCCCCCGAGGCCGGTACCGCAGCCGCCGCCTGCTGCCCCCATCTTCCCGTTCTCAGGCCCGTCGCCGCCTTCACTCGCTCCGTTGCCTCCTGTCTCCGTCACTGCTGCAAGCCCCAGCAGCGGCACTGTGCGTCCACAGTCGACCTCGTCGTGCCAGAGCAACGGGCTTTGCCGTCAGGGCCCTGGTGCGGTCGCTGGGGTGGCCACGGCCGGCGCCTTTGTCGTGGTTGCCGCTGTCGCCGGCGTGGGCTTCTGGGTATTCACCCACAGGGCCAAGCCTCGTAGGAGATGGGACGACTTGGCGGCGACATCGGAGATCATTAATACCCCGAGAGAGTTCAGCTACAGGGAGCTCGTCATTGCAACCAGGTCCTTTGATCCGGAGCGTATCATCGGCCACGGTGCCTTCGGCACCGTTTACAAGGGAATCATTCCAGAGACGGGCGCAATGGTGGCTGTGAAACGGTGCATCCAGAATGGCAGCAACAGCGGCGGGCAGCAGGCAAGGGAAGAATTCCTCTCTGAGCTCTCCATCATTGCAGGCCTCCGGCACCGGAATTTAGTCCGCTTGCAAGGCTGGTGCCATGAGAAGGGGGAAATCCTCTTGGTTTACGACTACATGATCCACGGGAGCCTCGACAAGGCTCTGTTTGATCCAAAGGCATCGCCTTTGGGATGGCGACACCGCAAGAAGATACTAATCGGCGTGGCCTCTGCTCTCGCCTACCTCCATCATGACTGCGACCGGCAAGTGATTCACCGGGATGTCAAGTCGAGCAATGTGATGCTTGATGAGGGCTACCATGCCCGGGTTGGCGACTTCGGCCTTGCTCGCCAAGTCGAGCATGACAAATCACCAGACGCCACTGTCACTGCCGGCACTATGGGTTATCTCGCACCTGAGTACCTCCTCACAGGCCGTGCCACTGAGAAAACTGATGTCTTCAGCTTCGGCGCCGTGATGCTTGAAGTAGCCTGCGGCCGTCGACCAATTGACGGGGATGACGACAACCACCGCAATGCTGGTGGCGCCTGCAGCAGCACAAGGAGGTGCAGCAATCTGGTACAATGGGTTTGGGGATTGCATGGGGAGGGACGGATTCTGGAAGTAGTCGATCGGCGATTGGATGGTGAGTTCGATGAAGGGGAGATGAGGACAGTTTTGCTTGTTGGATTGGCCTGCTCAAGTCCGGACCCAATGGTGAGGCCGGGAATGAGGAATGTGGTACAAATCCTCAACGGAGAGGCCGACCCTCCCTTTGTGCCGGTGTCGAAGCCATCCATGAGCTTCAGTACCAATCAAAACTTACTGCTAAGCCTCCAGGATAGCGTTTCTGATTACAATGCGATGGGCCTTAACCTTTCTCTATCTTCATCATCTTCGTCCCTTAGGAGTACCCTCCACGGTGGCGCCGATTGTGAGGGGCTACAAGCTCACTAATGGTATAACTTCCTACATAATTCACTGATATAGTATATATACATGTAATAAATTTTATTCATTCTGAAATGATTGTTTCTTCTTTGGAATAGATTTTGCTCCATTCTATATATTTTTTTGTACGATAACACCACAAGCACAAGACACAGTGGCATGCACATTGCTTATCGCAGCTTAGGCCATTTCAAGCTGTTACTGTAGTTAATTATATTCATCAAATGAGGACAGCCTTTATTTTATATTCAGGTAGGCACTCATTTTGCCAACTTACTATGTTTACTATCCTTGAAAGGATCATTAATAAGATTGGGTAGGTATTTAGTTCAGTTGTTTCCATAGTGGGAACTTGCATTTAATAGCTTTCTATAGTTGAATCAAATTTGTCAATTGAGCAAAACCTTCTTACTAGATCCTAAAAGCACTGATTTACAAGTTCGGGTATGTGGCTGCATGCAGTGTCTTTATCATCTTGTCATCCTTCTGTGCCTGAAAATCCATCAGCTAGGCATCTTGCATCTGATTCTATAGTGGACAATTACATTGATCTAATGAGCTAGTAATTATTGCCTGTTGAACTTTCAGATTAAATTTAGATAGGTATTAATTACAAGTTTCTGGTACCCAGTTGGAGAGTGGAGATGGTGACTCTTTGCCAACGTAACCTGTTTCCTTTTTCTTAATAGCACTAAATGATCACAGTATGATATGATCTCCTCACTGACCTATATGTACTTATTGGAGTGAATGGACACAAGAACCTTGTGAATGACAAGGATGGGGTGTGAGAGGTGAAAGGGATCTTTTATCAACTAGCAAGGAAGAGGTCAGGGTGCTTTGTGTGGAATTGCCTCCTTTTTTGACCCAAAATGGTCCCTGCCTTGCTGATTGTAGTAGTGTGGGGGAAAAACCTTTCTCTGCTAGGGAATGTGCTGAAGGGTATATAATAGTGAGATGATGATATTTAAGCTTAGCGTTCTGGAAATTATTGAAACTTTTGTTGATACTTTTTAGTTTTAAGTTCGTATTCTTAAAAGCTTAGAAACTAGAAGTATCTTAAATAGTTTTTAACTGCAAAAGATGCTCAAGGCATGTCTTTTAACTGCATAAATGCTCAAAGCATCTAATACATGTTTTAGGTTTAGTTGTTGGAATGTGAGGGCATCTAGAATACGGATAACCAAAAATGTTCAAAGCATCAAATTTTGTTGCTCAAGATTCAGTGTGCCTAAGCTGAAATGAAAACGACAACTTTTCATTAAAATCGATGCTGATGGTTAAGTTTCAGTTTTGGTGTTTTATGTTTAAGTTTGGCTTTGTTCCAGAGAAAATAAATGTGCATGGAGATGTCGATAGCATGAATGAACTATTGGAATGTAAATATCTAGTTAATGTTAAAATTCCAGTATGACGTTTTTAAAGTTCAAGCTGCAGTGGAGATGGTCACAGTTCACTGCAGATCAATAAATAAGTTGGACGCATGACGATAGTAGAAGGTAATGCGGCTTGGTGACATTTAATTCTGTGGGGACAAAAAGCAAGCAAAGCAGGTCTGTGCCAATGTTTTTTCTCTCTTGTGATAATCTCATTGAATGCTTTCTAACAATTGACAAGTTCTTCTGCACCTTTTTTTTTTAAATTTTGTTTTGTCCTGTATATATACATGCTTATCCAACACCACATCCTCATTACTTCCCAAATGATACTTATCTTGTTTGTTTTCTAGTATCTTGGTTGGTAATGTGGGGGGAAGGGATTCTTGATAACGTTGATGGAGATTAGAATGCAATTGTACTACGGAATAAGTGCCCTACATAAACTGTCATATTGAGGAAATGACAAAGAAATATGATATGCATTGGGAAACATATGTTACTTTAAAAAAACAATGAAATAGGTCGGCAACCTAATGCTGAACATAATAAAGATATTTTATTAGTTTTTTTTTGAATTTAGTAAATATTTAGCTCACAACCTTCCCAGAAGAGTAGGTACTTAGTGCACAAAAATATGTTATAGTTGGTAAGTAGCACCTAATAATTTAGTTGGACCATTAGTTGGGTCCCATAAGGTGGGAACATATCTCTAGTTCAAACAACAGTTCAATCTATAAAAAATTAAATAACTCCCTTTAACATTTCTTATTATTTATTTGTTTTTTGAGTTACATGCCAATTTTTTCACACCTGACCAAATGCGTTAGACTTTTTGTTTCTGGTTGATGACTTATTGTTTATTCTTAATAATAAGCAGTTCCTTTACTCTTAAGATCCTAAGAATTCTACAAATATACTATTTTAAACCTTTCAGAATTTTCACCTACAAGTGAAGAGCAGCTGGGGCAATGTTTGTGCTGAAGGAAAATATCACCTTTTTTGTTATGAAAATAAACAAGTGGGCAATTGGATTGGTTTAATTAATTGGGGGCAGTACGGGTGATGAACTCAGTGCTGGGTTAGTTAGTGTGTCATGAGGGAACACTGAAGGCAATGTTTGTGCTGATTCATGATTCTAGAATAGACACGGAATGGAATTGAAGAATTCAGAGGCATGGCAACTTTTGGATGCACCGACGCTCCTCCTGTTGCCAATCTAATTAACAAAGGTGACCAAATCTGTCATGAGGGTTGATTTTTGAGTGACTTTTATTTTTTTAAAAGCATAAAGTTACTACTGATATCTCCCAATCTTTCTTATTATGTATATCATATCCAAACTTTTAACATGGTTGGTATGAAATAGCAATTACATTAGACCATTTGATATGACTCATTAGTTAAATTATTTTTACTGTTTTCATTTCGCAGAAATAAAACTATACAAGAAATCATAAACTTAGAAGGAAAATAAGGAAAGAAATAAAGAAATAAAGAAACATAACTTAGCAAAAGAAATTTAAACTAGGACAACACATCCCTTTTAACTCATACGGCAAACAATAAATTTTACCATTGAAAGGCTTTTTTTTTAATATAAGGAGAAATTGGGTGCTTCCAAATGTTTAGTATGGAGGTCTAGGGATTAGTTTTCAAATTTTATGTTCTGTACCATGAGATAAGGTGTTGAAATAATAGGTTCATTCTTCATTTGCTGGAATTAGGCTTGATGGGCCATGCTACTAAAAGCCTTTTTTATAATGTTCTTTGGGCAATTACCAAAATTACATTATTATTTTCTAAAACAATAATTAATTATTTATTAATTGACATAAAATAATATAATTTTATAAGTGAATACTAAATTCATAACCTCTTATATTTTTACCTGACCAAGGGAGAGGAGTGTATACAATTCATTATTCTATAATTCTATAAGTTGGATGGGATTAGCAAGTTCAATTTTTTAATATTTTATTATGCAACGAAGAAACTATTTTAATGTTAAAATAAGTAGATAATTATTTTATTTATTTACAAAATTTTAAATAATTTTAACTTATAATTTCTTAAGATTCAAATAAAAAATCTTAAAATTCTAAGAATAGGTCTACATTACATTTTATATTTATGAAATTAAGAATATAAGAAAATTTTGGTAACAAAATAAAAAAACTTATATTCTTAATTTTTATTTTGCCTGAAAATTTAGTTATTTTTAATTGTTTTTAGTTACATTCTTATATTAATAATTTGCATATGAGGAATTAATTTTCTTGAAACTACCTGTCAATTTGTCAACGATAAAACATTGATCAGCTTATTTATTTCTCTTAGAAAATTTCAATTATATTGTTGCATTTCAAAAAATCCCATTTTATCGAATTCCTTTTTTAAAAAAAAATTCTTCACACATACGCCTTCTGTTACGATGGGAAGATAAAATATATCCTTTCGCCCTTAGGAGATAAAAATTTCTTTCCATTTTATCGAATTATGATACAATCGAACACCAGTACAATACTCATTCTAAGCTCCTCTCAAATTTTGCTCCCCTTAGATTTTGTAGGGTTGAAACCTTATCCAAAAATTTGGATCATGGGTAGTAGTCGTGATGCATTACCTTAGATCATGGTCTCTTTCTTTGGTTATGGTCCTCTCCCTTTAACCATAGTGCCAAATGCTTTGCTTCAACGCTCTCGTATCATGCGAGATTCGAATCCTCCCTAACACATGCTCATACCATTTATGGTTTAAATCCTCTCATGCGCACTAGCAATCCTAATACTTGCGAGTCTTATGCACATGTATCCATGTCACACGTTCCTCCGAGTGTTCTCGATGCACACATCCCCCATGCATTATTGCCTCCTTACGTGGCTCAGATGAGCCTCAGGTGTGCATATGACACCATGCATGATGCACCTGACTCAATTTGGGTATTGCAATACTCCCCTGCCTGAAGTTATCAATGCCTTTCTCGACTCCTCTGCTAAGTACTTTTAAAGGAGGTCTTTGAATTACCATAATATCGTGTCTTTCTCCCAACTTGCTTCTAATGCAGGATATCTGATATGCATATGCCTTTGAGGAATTTTGTTTCTGCTCTCTGTTCTTCTTGGTTCATGATCCTTTGAGGAATTTGCACAAAGATAACCTAGGAGGAGAAATTTTCAGCTGTATTACCTTTCCAAGCAATTATCTAGTTAGTTGCCCCTGATACAGACTAAATTCATATACTTGTTGCATTTGCATCTTTAAACATTTGGAATGCTCGTTGTTTTCTAGTTCTAAACTGAATTAGACTAAATTCATATACTTGTTGCATTTGCATCTTTAAACATTTGGAATGCTCGTTGTTTTCTAGTTCTAAACTGAATTAAGGTGTTTCTGTTGTTACTTCAATCCAGTTTCAGGTGAGGCTAATCATGGCAAGATCGCGGCAATGTCGAGCAGGGGTGAGGTGAAGTTGGAGAAGGCGGGTGGAATCCCACGAGGCACGAGAGCGATACGTGTTGTGTATTAATTTGTAGTTGCAAGTGAGGTTTTGAAGAGTATTCTGGAGAGCCTAAGTTCAAGCCCAATTAAATTGCAGGTTAATTGGGCTTCAACTCAATTCAAGAAAGTGGTGGCCACCCTTTCTCACGTCACCTCCCCAAGCACTTAAGTATGCTTATCGGGCCATGCTGCCTGCAGGTGGCACAAGCCAGTACATCTCGAGCCGTGCCTAGCATGACCCATACCTAATCGGGTCGTGGCTGGCACGACACTATGTGCACAATGTGTACTGAGCCACATTTTGGGGCTCAAATACCGTACATGACACAACATAACTACAACCTACAACCTATTATATGGGCATACTAGATATTAAAAGGAATCAAGGAGAGCGCTGTCTTTTAAATGAAAAAGTAACAATTTTTTTCAACACTTCTATGATGTGTTATTGAAAAACTCATTTCCAACCTTTCAATTTTTACTCTAAAGCTCAAAGCCTTCAATAATCCAAATCAAAAAAATTTCATTCTATTAAAATTTTCAAATTTATCATTTTTTTATAATTACTATTTTATTAAAATATCACTTAAAATCCCTATAATTACTCTTTTATTTATATTCTTAATTCTAGTTATTGTATGAATTAGTAAATAATATTATAATAATATGTCATTAACATGGCTAGATTTTAAAAATAAAATCATAATATTATGTGTATAATTTATATTCTAATCTTAATTAGAAGATTCACAACTCAATTTTTTTAAGTATAGAGATAATTTTTAAAGTAAAAATTATATAATTATAAAGAATATTATATATATTTTTAAAAAATTATATACTTTAATAAAATTAAAATTTATATATTTTAATACAAATATAAAAATAATTAATATTCTTTAAAATTTAAAGTTTAAATAGTTTAGGATAATACACTTTCGTGTCGCAGTGTAAATGGGTCGTGCTCGGGCCGGCCCGAGCAAAGGTCGAGCCGGGTCCAGCACAGCACGCCCCAAGAGCGTGCCATGCTCGGCCGGGAGTAATATTCACCCCGGCCAGCCCGGCCCGACACGCGGCACGCTGCAGGGTTGAAACCGAGTTTTTACTAGGAAAACAGTCCACTTTAAAGCTACACCATGTCAATTTAACAATATTGTTTATATAATAAATATATATATTATATATATTCTTTTTGGTAGAATTCTCTTTCGTTTGATAAGGACTGCATTATTTCTTAGGTTTCATGCACTCCACCGACTTTGGTTTAGAAAGAGGTTCGTTTCTGCTATTCTTCTTCTTGGTTCTTGATTCTTTGAGGAATTTGCGCAAAGATAGCTTGAGAGAATAAATTTTCGACTGCAAGGATATGACTACAAGGGAGTATCTCTCCGAGCAATTATTGTTTTCATTACATTGGGTGGACTGCAATAAAAAATATGGTGATTGGAATGATAATTTGAATGCCCAATGTGTCTGAATTTGACATGGAGAAAATGTTGCGCAAGCTTAAGGAGATTTCAGAACATACTTTTTCGACATCATCTTTGAAAGACCGTAAGTATTTGCAAAGAGGATGCCATCATATCACCTGAAAATGAGTGGGAGTAAATTGCAACAGTATCTGAAAATGCTGAGGTATCAAAATCTACTTTTGTAGATGCATCCTACCATCTCCATTGTTCATCCATCTTATTGTCTCTTGTCTGAAAACTTCTATTTGTTTATTTTAGTCGGTGCAAATCATCAAAGAATTGACATCAATGACAGAAGCATTGACCAGAAAGCAGGTATTGTGTTTAATACCTGCTGATGTATGACATTGCCACCTCTTTACATCTGCGACGATGCTAAATATGACAAGAGGTGAATGTTCAGACATTGAAACATAAGCAAGCTTATTTTGCACAAGTTGTACTGGCATGTTTCCAGAACTTCCATAATGTAAGTCTTTTTGCTTGTATAATTCTTTTGAAGCATCGTGGAAATTTAGTAGTATAATAGAAGTATAAGAAATTTTTTTGACGTAGATAATGTAATACTTCGTGGATGGCAAAGTGCAGTTTAATTTACTTGATTAGACTTGAGTAGGGCTATATTATTTTAAAAATTATCATCTTTTTAGTTTTAATGTAAAAAAATATTAAAACAGTGAATAGTTGAATTATAGATGTCATACGTAATATTTGAAAATTCCATATATAGTTATTTATATATTCTCTTTTTTAATAATATTTTATGTCATATTATCATTATTATACAAAATACTCTATTTTACAATAGGATGATGTGATTTTAATATAATAAAATTTAAATTAAAAATATTATATAAGCAAAATAAAAAATATAATATCTCGTAAAAAATAATTTATTATATAACAATATATTATTAAAAAAATATAATATCGGTAAAATAACAATATATTATTAAAATAAATTAAGATAACTATGATAACTAAAAAAATAATATAAAAAAATAGTATAGGGTTCTAAACTTAGGTACAAAGCTATTATTTTTAGATTTATTATGATAATAATTTTTAATATTAAAATAGTTGTAAAGAAGATTTATAATGTATTGAGTTCGACTCGCAAGTTAAAAAATAATTTTTTGTCAAGTTAAAAAAATAATTTTTAATATTAAAATACTTCGTGAGTTCTTAGGTTCGAAGTACATTTAGTTCTAAAAAAATATTAAAATAGTTTGTATAATAATATATATTATAATATATTTACTTGATATAACAGTGATATTTAATCATAGAAAATTTTGATACTATTCAGTGTTTTACGGTCTATTTTTCTTTACCAAAAACCTATCATTAATATATAAAGATGGATGTGCCTGCAACTATTATCGTGTAAAAAAGAATCGCAACGTGAAGAGAGGCCCAATTGACGGTCTAGATTTAAGATCGGTACTAAATAGACGACCAGGCCCGTCGATTTCGACCGTCTTTGAGATGGGACCGGGTTCATGAATTGAACCGGACACGGCTTTGATGCGGGCGGAGGAATCGATGCCGCTGCTCACGGCGTCCTCCTGTCTCACTCACGCTCTTCTCCTCTTCTCCGGAGCTCCACCGCCCTCCCTTCCTTTCTGCATCTTCCTCGCTGCGTTCGCCTCTCGGCCGCGGGTGTCGCTTCCGGATCGCCTGCACCTCCTGATCTCCGCGGCCGTTCTCCTGGGCTCGTTCACCATGTCGTCGGCTTCTTCCGCCCGGATGCTCCGCTCCACCGCGTCTCCGCAGTCAATGGCGGCGCCCGGAGGCTGTTTCCGTCCCGCGGGAGTCGATGGAGATCAAGGGTTTCCATGAGCGTCTCGGTTGGATCCAGAACGTCTGTGTCCAATGAGGCCCTCTTCCAAGACTATAAGCCCTCACTGCTTTCCTCTTTCTCGGACAGGCGAGTGGATCCCAATTCTGTAGTTCTCTATTACATCTCAAGCCCATTAGAGCTAGGAATTCGTCCTCCATGCTGAGTTGGCCAGAATAATCTTCCATCTTTGGTTTCTGTCGGAAGAAATGGAGACCTTTTTCTGGATAATTCCATGAAAAGATCGAATTAATTAGCAGGATCTGTTTGCTTGGGATATGGAGTTCACCGGACGAGATGGAGAAGGAAATGAGGTTCTTTTGAAAGCACGGCAGTTTACGTAAAGAATGCATATGCCAATTCAAAATACTGGAATGTGGATCGCCAGAGGTATCCTTGCGCCAGATGTTTGAATCCCCGTCCCATCTACTTCGACTCACCTCGCTAGGACTGTTCATATCTCGGGAGTACTATTTTCTTAGAAAATGGTGGTGTGGTACTTATTCATTGTTCAATGTGACAGTTGTTTCAGCGCAGCAGGGATTCAATAAAGTGGAAAATCATGGCTGACAGATTATTTTATTTTTCCCTTTGCTATGTTGTTTTTAACATGGATAAATAATTTGTTCCAAGTTTAAAGCAGCTATCTGTTTCAGCAAACAGTGTTTCCATTTCAGAAACTGAGTTTAATTGTGACCAAGGTGGATCTTAGTGGATTTCTGATAAAAAAATTTCTTTGTACAGGGTGCACAAACTGTTGGAATGGGAGCAGAGGCTCAGAGTGTGAAAGCAGCTGCTCAATTATTCAGTAAAGCAAATGATGTTCTTGGGTATGCCTGCATTCTTTTATGTTTCCTCTATAAACACTTTAGCTATCTGCAAAGTTCTCATGGAGCTTGGTTAGTCCATTTATGCATATGACAGCTGTAGGTACTTGTACCATATTGATATTCTAACTTAAGTTTTTGTTCCCTTTTCCTCACTTTTGATCTGTTGGATGTTTGTCAATGGACCAAAGGAGAAGCCTGATTCGACAGTTATAAGCCAGGTACAATGACAAAGGATGTGTATACATAACCAGGCTGTTATTCTGTAACAAAATTTGTTTGTACGTAGCCTCCAAGATAATCCTCTTTACTTTTATGATATTAAAATGAAGAACAAAAGTTTTCATGTTGCAAATAGTTTCTTAAAAACATGATAGTTATGTGAAGCTTATTTCAATATTACTATTGTTAGCTAGTTAGAACAGCATTCATTCATTTATCTGAAGATTTCCACATAATAACAAAAAACTCTAGCACATGTCTTGCTGAAATGAAATATCAACTAATAATGTTTAGTCATCGATGTTGATACTCTTATGGATTACAATGCAATGGCAATAACGAAGCTGGCTCTGTGGATATTTGAAACAAGAAATATATCCATTAAGATGATGATAGCATCCAAACTGCTTGCAGCCAGCTATATATGTTACTAGTCTTGCTGTGGTTGAAGTACTCAAAGCACGTGAAGGAGGTCAAGATATAATCAATTCTGTAGATGTCACCTGTGGTTTGAGCCTGGGAGAGTATGCAGCCCTTGCATTTGCTGGTGCATTCAGGTACCTAATTATTTGCATATTCCGTTCTTTTTTCAAACCTGACGAAATGAAAGCATTTACTCATTATATTCACTAGTTTTGAGGATGGTCTCAAGCTTGTCAAGCTAAGAGTAGAAGCAATGCAGGTAGGCATCTAAAAGAATGAAGTAGACAAATCCTTATGTCACCAAAACTTATTTTGAGGGATAAAAAGGTTTATGTTAGCCACATTGTCTACTCAGGATGCAGCTGATGCTGCCAGCGATGCTATGGTTAGCATCATTGGACTGGACTCCGACAAGGTGCAGTTGTTATGTGATGCTGCTAATGAAGAAGTTGATGACCAAAATAAAGTTCAGATTGCAAATTATTTATGCCCGGTATGCTATAATCAAATGCTAGATGACCTTGTGCGTGAAAAATGATTGCTCCCTTGATCCTGGGATTTGTTAAGTTCCTGCAAAAGTAATAAAGATCTTTCTGAAACTAGTATCGTGTTTAAGCCATCCACGAAGATAGAAGCATAACAACATGATATTACACAAGTGTAGGAACAGTAGGTCTAAAAGAACGATGTTTTAGGATTGATAATGTCTTGTTGAGTTTGATATGTTTATAACATTGAGGCAGGACATGATATCACACATTATACCAGTTTACATGCTGTTATGCATGGATCCCACACACTTTAATGCCAAAAAACAATAAGCCTTAGCTTTTCAAGTTTAGCCTTTCTCTTCTGTTTCATTGACCAACAAGAGTAATCGATATTGAATGTTGCCCATTTGACATAATTTAAGAAGAGGAATCACCCATTGCATGTGAGGGGGCAATGGGTGAAGATATGATAATCTGTTGATCCAATTCCTCCCCACACAATTCGCAAGTTTCCTCAACTATGATTCTGTCACAGAGGAGTCTAATTTTTGTGCAGCTTGTCCTATGGTAATTGCTAGTGGTTACTTAATTTCATATGCACGTTGAGCCTCCAAATAAACTGTGCCCGTTCATCCTTTTTATATAAGGAGTGAACTGATAAGAACCCTTTGACTACCATGCCATTTAGTCATCTTTGGGCATCCAAATAATGTGACTTCCTGCATGTCATTTATGAAATTTCTCTCTGCAGTTTCTGAAACATCTGCATTCAGCATCAAGGACCACCAGCTGAAGCTTCCTGATTCCCAAACAGCAGCATCAGCTAAGAGTATGTTCTTGTACTCTGCTGCTTGAAAAAAATTCAGGATTCAAGTTTGTCATAGTTTTATGGTTGTGTCAAGGTTCCAACAAAAAATGTATATCCCTTCCATCCCCCACCTTGTTGAAACTGATTGTGAAATATCCTTCCAAATGTACATCCCTTCCATCTCTCACCTTGCAAGAACTGATTGTGAAGATATCCTTCGACTTAAACTTTTCTTATATGTCTGAGTCCATTGGATGGTCGATTAGACATGTTTTTCCTTTTTCCTGTTCTTTTGACATAGTTTGGCTTGATTTCCACATTATAGGATGCCTTGGAGCTGGATCAATTAATCAGTTACTTGATAAATAAGGAGAACTCGGAGGGTGTTGTGCTGCTTGGGCGTAGTACTGGCTGCCAGGTTGGACATGTGAAAAAAATGTGAATTTATTCTTTATTACCTTTGGCATTTATGCCAGCAAATGAAATTCTTGATGAGTTTTTGTGGCACAGGATATTGTGCATTATATGAAGACAAATTTTGCATGCTCCAAAGCAGTTCGAGGAGTAATTTTGCAGGTCAAATTCCTAACTTGCTGAATTTTAAAGCAGTATTGTATAAGTCTCTCAAGTGCAAACATTAAAATTGCTATTACCTGGATTATTCATTATTTTAGATGCAACTTGAGTTTATGTGTGTATTGAGAACAAGCCTGTATGGAGCCTGGCATCTGACTATTGCTAATAACATACTTGCGACAAAAAAATTAGTATATATCAACATCGTTTCATCTGTATCATGGAGTAGAAACCTTTTACATTGTATTGATTGAATGCGAAGACTTAATAAAATATAAAACGATATATAAAATACTAGTACCAGTACAGTACTTGTAGCGGTATTTGCCTCGAGTGCTTTCTCATTAATAATTTTAAGATATAAAAATACTTTTAGAAGGTACAAATTATAATTTTAAGATTTAAAAGCAAAAGAATATACTATATGGAGGTATAAACAGGGGAAGAACAACAAACTTAATCAATAATGATTATAATTTCAAAAAAATCAATAAAGATTCAGAATCGGTAAAAGTTTATATTAATAAATAATTGTTAGAGATTAACGATGTATCAATATTCTCTAGTAGCAATATGAACATCTTTCACCGTACATATTGAAGTACTGATCATCATAAGAATAATTAAGTCTGTCCCGACTAAGATAAATTTGATGTGCACTTGGCAATCACTTAATTATGATTCTTTAGAGAATTTTCCTTATAATTCGACATTTTGTTACTATAGAAATATGAAGACTCTGATTTAAACCTTCACCAAAACAAGACCTATAAGAGCTCTTTTGAGACCAAATTGATGGTAGACTATATTGACATAAGTTTTGATCAGGCTCCAGTCAGTGACCGTGAATATTGAGCCACTCTGCCTCAACTGCTAAGATGATAGATTTGGCTGCAAAAATGATAGCTGAAGGTAGGGGAATGGATTTAATGCCAAGAGAAGTGGATTTAATGCCAAGAGAAGCAGATCCAGAGGGAGGCACCCATAACTGCATAAGGTACATCTCGCTCATCTCACTGCTTAGTGTATTTTTCATTTGGCACATCTCATTTCTTTATATAATTTTCATTTGATAAATTTACTTTCTATTTTTTTATTTGATCCAGAACCATTAATTTTATTATTATTATTTTTATTTTGTCCAACAACTGTTGAAGCACAAAAATAATGATGCTTTCTATGGGTGATCCTACAACTAGGGATTACTACGATGTGATCCACCTCATGGTATTGTAGTTGCTACACCACAATCCAAATGGAACATACTATTCACCTAATCACCTGCTTTCTCTGATGGTCAATGGGAAGGATGCTCTCTTATCCAGTTGATTTGATGTTGAAACGGCGAGTCTTTGTTGTGGAGTTCTGTGAAAGTTGACAAGGATGAGAGAATTGCAAATATGGGTTTTCTATGTACCAATATCATATCGTTTGAACCTTGAACCAGTATACAATGGGAGTCGTACCATAAAATTTAGTTCCTTGATATGAGAACCACAACTTTCTGGATAAGTGTGTAATTCGATCCTAGTTTTAGTTCCGCCTGCCTTCTAAGGAGTTCAATATGTACTAGTATCCTACGGTTTGACCTTTGAACCAGCATGCAATGGGGGCATACCATGAAATTTAATCCCTTGATATGAGAACCATAGAGCATTCTGGGTAAGTGAGTAAATAGATCTTAGTTCCAGAGCAACTACCTTCCTCTGATTCTTAATGTAGTTATCATTCTCATTGGTTACCAAGGAATGTGTATTTTGAGTCTGCTGTACCAAATCTATGTTAGCAGGAAAAATAGTAAAACAATTTTTGTAATCTGGAGCATCAAATGGTTGCTAGGAGCATGGTAAATATGTTAAGGCTGGCCACTTGGATATGCTGAAATAGTTAGCTTGTGCGTTGCAAGCTTGCTCAGGTCCTATGTTACATGTAGTATATTTAAATCGAGGTTGAATTAGACTATTGATAGAATTTGTAGTCATACCAATTTATGACCTGCTGAAGTTATCACACCTCTAGTATTTTGGAACTAAACCAGTCTTTTAATATAGCTATAATAATGAATCACGAGCTGTGTTACTAAGTCTGTAAGATGTCGCAAAAGGTACCACTCTCTTTGTTCTTACATGGGGGATGAAGACATGTTCAATTTAGATCTTAGTGATGACCAGTTGAGAATAGGTACCACTCTCTTTGTTCTTACATGGGGGATGAAGACATGTTCAATTTAGATCTTAGTGATGACCAGTTGAGAATGAGACTTGGCCACATGTCATGCCAGGTGTTTTTCCTATTCACTTTAATCTAAAGGCACAATAACAAACTATATCTCTAATAATGTTTTTTGCTACTATGTCTTGTTACTTTATAGGTTGTTTATTATCTGAAGTCAATTTTTTTTAAGAACCTTATGAGGTCATGCCTAGAGGGTTTATTAGTGTTGGGCTCAATAGCTTTGCCTTTTATTTACTTTAGATTGAATAAAATAAAAGTTATAATTGTATTTATTTTAAGATAACACCAAAAATTATATACATAGATAATTACATGAAATATGACTGAAATCTACCCATTAGATTAATTATATATGATATATATATATATATATATATATATAATTACTTACATCTCCTTTGTTATTTCTTAATTATATTTATATCTTTTCTAAATAATAATAGTAAGAGTAGAATTATCATTTATTTATAATATTAAAAGACTTAGGGTTGGAAAAACTAAATTAATATGAAATATTTAAGTATCATTCTTACCGTTACAGTATAATTTTAGCTCTTCTCACATTCATCTTCAACCCACAGTTTATTCTATCTGCTGCTATAAATGGGAACAAATTGATGGGTTTCTTTTGTAAGTTTGACGATCCTCTAATTCTTGAGGAAATGAAATAGTGATGAGGACCTGATGCTGCTGCGATGGCGACGGAGGAGGTGAAGGAGATTGGAAGAAGCAGCAGAATCTTGATGCGAAGGTGGAAGCTTGCGTTAGAATGACTGTAATGTATATGACTTATGCCACTATCATCGGGAAGAACGCTGGAGAAAATGCACAAACTGCAAAATCTAAAGGAATGATCCTTAGGGAGCAACCTTAGCTTCATTTCTTAGTGGCAGCACCTAAGTCTGCCCCTTAAGGATCATTCCTTTAGATTTTGCAGTTGGTGCATTTTCTCCAGTGTTCTTCCTGAGGACAGTGGCATAAGCCATATATGTTGCAATCGTTGTGACGCAAGCTTCTACGTTCGCATCAAGATTCGGCTACTTCTTCCAGTCTCCTTCGCCTCCTTCGTCGCCATCGTAACAGCATCAGGTCCTCGTCACCGCTTCATTTCCTCAAGAATTAGAGGATCGTCAAACTTACAAAAGAAACCCATCAATTTGTTCCCATTTATAGCAGCAGATAGAATAAACTGTGGGTTGAAGATGAAAGGGGTGTGAGAAGAGCTAAAATTATACTGTAACGGTAAGAATGATACTTAAATCTTTCATATTAATTTGGTTTTTCCAACCCTAAGTCTTTTAATATTAAAAATAAATGATAATTCTACTCTTACTATTATTATTTAGAAAATATATAAATATAATTAAGAAATAACAAAGGAGATGTAAGTAATTATATATATATCATATATAATTAATCTAATGGGTAGATTTCACTCATATTTAACTTTATTTCATGTAATTATCTCTGTATATAATTTTTGGCGTTATCTTAAAATAAATACAATTATAACTTTTATTTTATTCAATCTAAAGTAAATAAAAGGCAAAGCTATTGAGCCCAACACTAATAAACCCTCTAGGTATGACCTCATAAGTTTCTTAAGAAAAAAAGACTTTAGATAGAACTGAATAAACAATCTATAAAGTAACAAGACAGTAGCAAAAAATATTATTAGAGATATAGTTTGTTATTGTGCCTTTAGATTAAAGTGAATAGGAAAAGTACCTAGCATGGCATGGGATTTGTGGTAAGATTTAGTTTTGGAATTTCTTGCTTCAACTATAAATTCGGGCTCATATGGAGTTTTTGACATTATTAACCAACCTTATTTTAATAATGTCGTAAATGACAAGGTAAAAAAACTTTTTGCCAAAAGTAACCGGTCAACTTTCCACGTCATGATATTGGATCAGGTTTATTAATTAAAAAATGATTCTTCGCTCGCTTGCTCGTCTCCCGATTCCTCGCCCGGTCTGCCCTTTACCTGAATCGTCTGCCCATTTTGCCCAGTCCCCATTGACTTGATATGTTTATTTTAAAACCCTATTTTATCTTTTGTTCCGTACTCTCCTATCATCAATATTCTTTCTCCTTCACTAGCTTATATAAGATAATTTTTTATTAACAATATTCTTCATCTTCTATTTTATCTTTTCTTCGGTACTCTACTACCTCACACCGCTCACTGCTCACTTAGCTAAATAAAAATATTCATCAATATTCTTTGTCCTTCACTAGCTTATATAAGATAATTTTTTATTAACAATATTTTTCATCTTCTACTCGATTATGTAAGATAATCTTTTATTACCCTTTAATAAATAAGAAGTAGTTTATTTAGAGAGTCATTATTCTTGACATCATTACCATCTTAGAATTGTGAAAACCAACTTGACTAAGGTCCATAGAAGGGGTCTTCTTAGTTATACCATAAACAACATCAATATTATTCATCTTATTACCCGAGGAGGGTACACAGGATTACAAAAGAAAGTATATATTAACTTAGTGCAAGTAGAACAAACATTAACATAAAATACAATAGTATTAATTGAATAATGTATATGTTTTTAGATGACTAGCATTAAAGGTCTTCAGTTTGACAATATAAAAATCATAAGGTAAATACACTAGCAAGTTCACAAAGTATCACCCTCAAAATATTATTCAACTAGAATTACAGATTTTTAATATGTAAACAAAATTAATATAAAATACAATAATATAATTCTTCAACTTATCCTCCTTAAGGTACATGTTCTTCATTTAATGAAGTTAAATCTCAAAAGGTAATCAAGAACTCAAAGTGAAAGATAAAATTCTTTTGAAGAGAATGCTTGAATAAAATATATTGCTCATTGTTTCTTGGCTGCCGAAAAGGAATAAAAAACCATTAGCTTGCATTAATTTTGAGTATGCAATATTTAGAAAAATATAAATATTATATTATTTTCAAATACTATTCATAGCATACACATTTATCTTTTGAGGAGAATGGGTGAACATATCTTGGCTGCCGAAGATACAATAGAAAAAATTAAACTTTGCAGTAAACAAAGTTAGATATAATTTTATTTCAAAAGGTAGTTTATATCTATATATAAAATAATAATTACATATGTATTAATCACCATAATTACATATGTAGCACGACATTTAGCTCTATTATGGCCAACTTCTTTACATATTCCACAATGAATGTTGGATTTTCCTTCTCTTATATCCATCTCATTATGTAAGTGGATGGACTTTGGACGACCTCTTTTTCTTCGCAATAGTTTAGGATCAGGAATAATCATTGGTGTTTGAACATCTGGCCAATAGTCTTCATGCAGTAATGGGTTGAACTGTGGTTCCCATGTTTTTGAATATTGATCAAGAGTATAGTAGTGTTCAATAAATTGACTATTATCAATCCCCAAAGCTTGACATACAGCTAAAACACGAGAGCACGGATACTTGAACACTGTTAATTTTCCACAAGTGCATGTTCTTTCATCTAATCGAACAGCTTACCTAACTTGAGAATTGTGCATCCAATTATAAACTTCAAATATACCTCTCTGACTATCAATTGCAACAAGATGATGAGAGTTTGTCTTTGATATACTTCGCTGCAAATGTATAACAATTTGAGAAGTAAAAATTTCTCCTATAGATATTGCCTTTACACACAAACCTCTTCTGATATTGAAATAGTTAACCAACCTATAATATGTAAATTGAATACATGCTGTGATTGGCAAATTTCGAGCACTTTTTAGTACACTATTAAAAACTTCAGAAATATTTATTGCGAGTATTCCATAACTTCTACCTTCATCATGCGCTAATGTCCATTTGGACAATGGTATCCTATCGAGCCATTCTTTTGCTTCAGTATTTAAACTCTCAATTTTTTGCATGACTTTATTGAATTTTTGAATCTGACACTGCGAACCTGCTTCATACACAAGATTTTTTAATTTTGCATTATGAAATTTATCATTGAAATTACTGCACAAGTGTCGTAAGCAGAATCGATGATGCCAACCAAATCGATGTAGTTCTCTAACTGCAGATAAAATTCTCTTATGACGATCTGATATTAGGCAAATGTCATTAAGTTGAGACACTATTTCTAATGTAAGTAAGAAACCAACTTCATGTATTTTGACTATCTTCCTCAAATATAGCAAATGAAAGTGGAAATAGTTGGTTATTACCATCAATTGTCGTTGCCATCATCAATTTACTTTTATATTTTCCATATAAATGTGTCGCATCAATGCTGATTAAAGGCCTACAATGTTTAAATCCTTCAATTAATGGTCCAAAAGTCCAAAAAATACTTTTAAATATACAAACATCATCAGTGTCAGTTGAGACCAATTTCCATTCAACAACAGTACCTTCATTGTAACATTGCAGTGCTTTCATAAATCTAGGCAAGTATGCATACGACTCTTTCCAACTACCAAATATTTTTCCAATTGCCTTTTGTTTTGCCCACTAAACCTTCTTATAAGAAGTATTGTAATTAAATCTATCAACTATGAGTTTTTTTAATGCAGCAACAGTAATGGATGGTTATACACTTACAATGCCTTCAAGTTCTGCTAAAATTAATCGAGAATCAAGTTGAGGATTATCTCGACTTAATTTTAGAAAAACACAAGTATGTGGACCATTATATTTTGTCACTTCAAAATACCCATGACTTCATTTTTTGCATGCTCGTAGCTTCCAATTGTATCCACATTCTAATTCCATTTTACAATTAATACTCCAAAAAGTTGTTGACTTTACAGCTTTATATTGTCAATGTGTTTTGATTGAATGCAACTTGAGTGCTCTTTGTAAGCTTTCTTTGTTTTCAAAAATCATACCTTTCTGTGGTTTTGTAAGATAATTCCATTTATTACCAGATGCTAAAGACCACCAACTTACAACTGCATTGCTGACCCCTTCAATATTATTCAATTCTGTAATAGGTTAATGATGATGCGATGATCCTCTCGTAACATTATAATCTTTCTGTTCATTAGCACTTTCATAACCCATCTCTTCCTCTATGTCATCATTCTCATTAGATGCAATATCATTATTCTCTAAATCAAAATCATTACCCTCTTCACTATCATCATCATCGTTCTCCTCTAGATATGTCTCATCGTCCTCATCATCATTATCCATGATATTATAGATTTGTCCTCTTCACTAAGCTGTTCAGTCTGATTTTATAGATTTCCTCTGCATTAATTTCCATGATATTTGCTATTGGTGCACTATCAAAGTACTCCATATTACTAAAATTCTGTGAACATTGTGGAGAAACTTCTATATACAAATAAATATTCATCAATTATGGGTATGATTCATCATATCAAGCATGCAATTCATATTTCTATCATCTGAAATTGGCAATTGTGGGTATTTTGAAGTGACAAAATATAATGGTCCACATACTTGTGTTTTTTTAAAATTAAGTCGAGATAATCCTCAACTTGATTCCCGATTAATTTTAGCAGAACTTGAAGGCATTGTAAGTGTATAACCATCCATTACTGTTGCTGCATTAAAAAAACTCATAGTTGATAGATTTAATTACAATACTTCTTATAAGAAGGTCTAGTGGGCAAAACAAAAGGCAATTGGAAAAATATTTGGTAGTTGGAAAGAGTCGTATGCATACTTGCCTAGATTTATGAAAGCACTGCAATGTTACAATGAAGGTACTGTTGTTGAATGGAAATTGGTCTCAACTGACACTGATGATGTTTGTATATTTAAAAGTATTTTTTGGACTTTTGGACCATTAATTGAAGGATTTAAACATTGTAGGCCTTTAATCAGCATTGATGCGACACATTTATATGGAAAATATAAAAGTAAATTGATGATGGCAATGACAATTGATGGTAATAACCAACTATTTCCACTTTCATTTGCTATAGTTGTGGAAGAAAGTCAA
Organism: Thalia dealbata; assembly: GCA_030544415.1. Classification (NCBI taxonomy): domain Eukaryota; kingdom Viridiplantae; phylum Streptophyta; class Magnoliopsida; order Zingiberales; family Marantaceae; genus Thalia; species Thalia dealbata. The sequence continues at coordinate 29,028,326 of CM060457.1, read as the reverse complement.
GATACATGAAGTTGGTTTCTTACTTACATTAGAAATAATGTCTCAACGTAATGACATTTGCCTAATATCAGATCGTCATAAGAGAATTTTATTTGCAGTTAGAGAACTACATCGATTTGATTGGCATCATCGATTCTGCTTACGACACTTGTGCAGTAATTTCAATGATAAATTTCATAATGCAAAATTAAAAAATCTTGTGTATGAAGCAGGTTCGCAGTGTCAGATTCAAAAATTCAATAAAGTCATGCAAAAAATTGAGAGTTTAAATACTGAAGCAAAAGAATGGCTCGATAGGATACCATTGTCCAAATGGACATTAGCGCATGATGAAGGTAGAAGTTATGGAATACTCGCAATAAATATTTCTGAAGTTTTTAATAGTGTACTAAAAAGTGCTCGAAATTTGCCAATCACAGCATGTATTCAATTTACATATTATAGGTTGGTTAACTATTTCAATATCAGAAGAGGTTTGTGTGTAGAGGCAATATCTATAGGAGAAATTTTTACTCCTCAAATTGTTATACATTTGCAGCGAAGTATATCAAAGACAAACTCTCATCATCTTGTTGCAATTGATAGTCAGAGAGGTATATTTGAAGTTTATAATTGGATGCACAATTCTCAAGTTAGGTAAGTTGTTCGATTAGATGAAAGAACATGCACTTGTGGAAAATTAACAGTGTTCAAGTATCCGTGCTCTCGTGTTTTAGCTGTTTGTCAAGCTTTGGGGATTGATAATAGTCAATTTATTGAACACTACTATACTCTTGATCAATATTCAAAAACATGGGAACCACAGTTCAACCCATTACTGCATGAAGACTATTGGCCAGATGTTCAAACACCAATGATTATTCCTGATCCTAAACTATTGCGAAGAAAAAGAGGTCGTCCAAAGTCCACCCATTTACATAATGAGATGGATATAAGAGAAGGAAAGTCCAACATTCATTGTGGAATATGTAAAGAAGTTGGCCATAATAGAGCTAAATGTCGTGCTAAAGGAAAACAGATACAAAAATAAGGTGATTAATACATATGTAATTATTATTTTATATATAGATATAAACTACCTTTTAAAATAAAATTATATCTAACTTTATTTTTAACGATTTTGCAAGTTTACTACAAAGTTTGATGGACAGCCAAGATGTGTTCACCCATTCTCCTCAAAAGATAAATGTGTATGCTATGAATAGTGTTTGAAAATAATATAATATTTATTTTTTCTAAATATTGCATCCTCAAAATTAATACAAGCTCATTGTTTTTTATTCCTTTTCAGCGGCTAAGAAGCAAGGAGCAATATATTTTATTCAAGCATTCTCTTCAAAAGAATTTTATCTTTCACTTTGAGTTCTTGATTACCTTTTGAGATTTAACTTTATTAAATGAAGAACATGTACCTTAAGAAGGATACGTTGAAGAATTATATTATTGTATTTTATGTTAATTTTGTTTACATATTAAAAATTTGTAATTCTAGTTGAATGGTATTTTGAGGGTGATACTTTGTGAACTTGCTAGTGTATTTACCTTATGATTTTTATATTGTCAAACTGAAGACTTTTAATGCTAGTCATCTAAAAACATATACATTGTTCAATTAATATTATTGTATTTTATGTTAATGTTTGTTCTACTTGCACCAAGTTAATATATACTTTCTTTTGTAATCCTGTGTACCCTCCTCAGGTAATAAGATGAATAATATTGATGTTGTTTATGGTATAATTAAGAAGACCCCTTCTATGGACGTTGGTCAAGTTGGTTTTCACAATTCTAAGATGGTAATAATATCAAGAATAATGACTCTAAATAAACTACTTCTTATTTATTAAAGGGTAATAAAAGATTATCTTACATAATCGAGTAGAAGATGAAGAATATTGTTAATAAAAAATTATCTTATATAAGCTAGTGAAGGACAAAGAATATTGATGAATATTTTTATTTGGCTGGGGGAGCAGTCAGCGATGTGAGAGGTATGAGAGTACCGAACAAAGGATAAAATAGAGTTTTAAAATAAACATACCAGGGCAATGGGGACTGGGCAAAACTGGCGGACGGATCAGGCGAGGAAGGGCGGACCGGGCGAGCGAGCGAGAGAAGAACTGTGGAAAGTTGATTGGTAACTTTTGGTAAAAGTTTTTTACCTTGTCATTTACGGTATTATTAAAATAAGGTTGGTTAATAATGTCAAAAAATCGGCTCATATGCCTCCTCCAGCGTCCCAGTTTCTTCCAGCCCCAATCGCCGAAAGAATTAGAGGAATAAGTTCACATATATAACCTCTATAAATTATTATAAAGGTATCATTTTATTTTAGCACTAATCTCTAAGCTAATGTAGTGAATCCCCGGGGACGTTAAAATGAATAAATGCAAGCTCTCTAATTTTAGATGCCTACATGCATTGCTTCTTTAAAACTAGAGAGCATTTATTCATTTTAACATCCTCTGGGGATTCGTTGTATTAGCTTTGAGATTAGTCCTATAATAAAATAATACTTTTATATGAACTTAATATGAACCTATTCCTCTAATTCTTTGGTGATGGCACGGCATGGAGGCTGGAAGAAATGGTGACGCTAGAAGAGGCAAAGCCAACAGTGACAAGAGGCAAAGCCAACAGTGACAAGGGAGCGCCGAATTTGGAGGAGAAAGTACATGCTTGCATTGGCATCTCGTTGGAGTATCTCACTTGTTTCACTGGGCTCACAAAAGCTTTGGCCGAAACTGCGAGCACCACAAAAGCAAAAGCCATGGAAGTAGCCATCTGGGCACCTCATTCACGTTTTTTAAGATGTCGCCACACTTATACACTTCCTACCACAAAAGCATATGCTTCATTCAGAATGGAAAAGTTACATCACAGAACTAAAATTTCACTGATCGGAAGGAAACATTGAAGATGTGGTCATTATTAGCTAATTTTACTATTATTGTTGATTTATCTAACTTTTATGTCAACTCTTTAGTGAAACTAGTTCTGACTTCTGACACATGATTCCTCTCTTATTTGCTAGATATATTAAAATCCAAGGTCATGGGGCAGTGATAAAACATTGTAAATAAATTATAAGAAACACACATAATCCAACCAAAATCATAGTTGAAATTTTTATTAGTATAACTAACAAGCTTAAGTAGCTCTGTGTGCAATCTATACGAAGCTACAGATGCAAGTGCCAGAAACTAGAGGTGTAAAACGGGTCGTGCCCGGCACGGCCCGACACTGTTGATGTGTCGTGCCGGGCTGCAGGGTCTAGGCCCGCGAGCTGACACGGCACGGTATGATTATATATATAATATATATATAATTTTTTTAAAAAATAAATGACCGAGTGGATAGCGTATTGCCGACCTCATTTTGAATCTCGCCGGCTGCGAATTATTTTCAGCAGCAGGCGGTGTTTTGACAACCAGAAACATGGATCATCTCGGGACAAGATGACATGTAGAGATGTATCACAAGCGGGTTTTGACAACCAGAAATATGGATCATCTCGGGACAAGATGACGGATAGAGATGTATCACAAGCGGGCTGTGCCTAGCACGGCTCGATGTTTCTTTCGTGTCGGACTCTGAGGTCTAGGCTCGTGGGCTGACACATACGGTACGAATAGAATATATATATAATATATAAAAATAATTTTAAAATATTAGATAACCGGATGGCCATAGCGCGTCCGCTAGTGGAATTAAATTTGACAGGACAATATGACAAGACTATTCTGAAAATAGAAAATAGGTACAGATTAAGCAGAAAGAACTGGGAATTAAGAGCCTTTACATGCTGCTGAGTCTCTGCGCAAATTCCTTGCGGACGAGCCGTTCGGTCCTTCCCCGTACCACGGTTGCCGTATCTGCTCCGGCGGATTTGTCACGTTCTTCCTGCCACGCCCCATCTCCTCAAGAAAAGCGAAAACGAATCCACCCATGAGGAGAACCTAAGGATCAAGAACCGAAGTCGATGGAGTCGGTCGATGAAGAATGAAAGCCAAGAAACACAAAAAGAAAAACCGATAGGCATTGGGCATCACAAGCGGGAGGGGAAAGGAAGTTGGCGGCGAATGGAGAAGCGAGGAGGGAGGAGGAGAGCGGATCGTGGCTGAGGAAAGGACTTGCACATTGAAAATATTGAGGGAAGCCTCAGAGCGGATCGTGGCGGCGTCGAGCAAAGGCGAGGAGCGGATCGTGGCGGTCGCGAGGTGCGCCTTGCGATTGCCTGTGTTAATTTGATTTGAAGTTGTGCAGGTTAGGCTTCAAAGAGCGTGCCCAATTTAATTGGGCTTCGACTGGTCACCCTGCGTCACCTCCCCCAAGGCTTACCTCCCTCAGCGGCGAATGCAGTCCAACGACGAACTCTCCTCCTCCTCTATCGTCCTCCCTCAGCCTGACTTAGCGGCGAATGCGATCCAACAGTGCAGCGACGGCGCAGCCACTCTCTCTCCTCCTCCTCCCTCCTAGCTTCTCCGTTCGCCGCTTCCTTCCCCCTCCGCTCGTGACGCCCAATGCCTATTGGTTTTTATTTTTGGGTTTCTTGGGTTTCATTCTTCATCGACCAACTCCATCGACTTCAGTTCTTGATCCTTCCCAATCTCTAGGGTTCTCATGCGTGGATTCGTGTTTTGTTTATGTGCATTTTTTTTTTCTCTTTTCTTGTGGAGATGGGGCATGGCAGGAAGAACATGACGAATCCGCCGGAGCATATACGGCAACCATGGTACGGGGAAGGACCGAATAGCTCCACGATTTTAAAAATAAAATTATTAATGTACTTATTGATTATAATATTTTAGATATTAGAGAATTTCTAACATCAAAATAGAAGTTTATTTAAATAATTTAAGCTTCTTGAATTTATGTGAAAGATTTTATTGGTGAGGAAATTTAAAGTAATAATAATTATAATACGTGTTCGATCGATGGAGAAAGAGCAGAAAATAATACATAAATAAGTACAAAGACATGTTCAAAGTTAGTTTTTTATTTTTGTTAATTACGATGTAAAACTCCTATAGACTATTCTTTAAATTTTAATTAGAAAATTCATAGACAGCCCAATTTTATACTCAGAGATTTAAAGTTTAATTTCAAGTTATTCTAACCGTAGAGTAGAAATTTTATAAAAAATATATACTATAATAAAATTAAATTTTATATATTTTAATAAAAATATAAAAGTAATTAATATTTTTTAAAGTTTAAGTAGCTTAGGATGGTTTTTTATTATTTTATTAAAAAATGGGTGGCTAATGTACTTATGTGGGCGGGCTGGGCCTAGCTTGAGACAACTTGCTGTGCTGGGTTAGTTTCTGTACATTGGTAGACAAATAAATCGGACATGCTTGTGTTCCCATGATTAATAATATTTGTTTTCAGCCTAATCTACATAACGACATTTTGTAATCCTCAATAAGTTAAATGCAACATCTTTCATTCATAGTAGCAAACTCAAGCATGAAATTGTTTGCTATTATCAGAGGTGAGATTATCCTAAATCTAACTAAGACTAAAATGTGGTTACATATTCTTTGATTCGCTTGAGATTGGGAAATTATTGCTTAAGATAACAGGATCACATGACCCGAATGATGGTTTGTTTTAGACTTATATTTGATAGATGTCTTCAAGACCAGGAGATGCATATTGACGGTATCTGTGTAGTCATATTTTTACAATGGTGATATGGCCTGCAATGAAGTAATATCTTTACAATTGTTCTAATTGCCCAAGAATATCGTTGTAGTCTTATGTTTACATTGCATTATATCAGAGTAGGAGTTATAGGATGGTGGGAGTGATTGATGAAGTTAGAATGCCAAGAGATGGAGATGACGTTTGGTGGATGTGAAAACACGTTCTACAGCAACTATTCCTTCAGAATCACAAAAGAGAAATGCAAGGTAAACTTCCCTCCTTTGTAAGTGTACCTATCCTTCTGATGATACTATAATATATCAAAAACAAGAATCGTTTAACGCTGAAATGGAGCTTGCAGTTTGAGTGTAGGGAAGGTGTTTCGAGTGCCAGCCTTTTTAGTTTTGAAAGGAGAAAAGAAAGCTAGTTTGAGAGTGTTGATTGTTTGCTTCAAGTGATCTTATTTAGTATGTCCATCCGTCTTCAAGTTTATAGAATCATTCATCCAAGTATGGACATGTACGGAAACAGATGTCTAGTTTTATTTGGTTCTCCAGTATATTTTCGTGTCTTATTTGTGGTGAATATGCGCGAGTAATCCAATTTTCGTCGTTTTCTTTTTTTTGCAACTTCAGGCTCCAGTTGACGTGTTATAAGTACCTCTGGGACAATTTGGTTACCAATAACTTTCCTGCGGACCAATTCTTTCATCATTTCGGGTTGAATCGTCGATGTACATTGTCAGAAGATGCCAAGAAATTCATTGATGCATTTGGCTTTAATGTAAAGGTAGATGTTCCATATTTGTATGATTTAAAATCATGACTACTTTCTGTCGGCTTGATTTGCAGTATTTTTCATACTTATTGAAGTTTGGAGTTGTTGCCGTAGATATGACCATGCCAAACTTTAGTAGTGTGAATTTATTGAACTCTAAATATATACTTTTTTATTTATATGTTGATTATTCAAGTAACCATTTATTGTCAACAATCACATTTTCTCCATATGTGCTGCGATATTCCTGATTTTTACGTCAAGCATGGTATGTTTGATTCAGGTCGTGGATAAGCGTTTTCTAATTTAATTAAATGATGATCTTTTGGCCTGTCCTTACTCTGCATATATTTTCCGCAATATTGAAGTTATGTCTGCTTCTCTTTTTTTGTGTTTTTCCTAATAAAACTATATGCGATGTTCTTTATTTGGCACCTGTAGACACTAGAAGACGTTTTCACGCATCTTCAAGGCACCTGTTCTTTGCTCTCCTCATCTGATTAATGGCGACTCTTGAGGTGACTTCCGGCAAGCAGTTGAACTTTGGATGTAATGTATGTTCTGAGCTCACCCTCGAACTCAGAAATGCCATCATCTTCTCTTCTTGCAGATATGAGTTGCAATCAGATCAATCACCACTAAAAGACTACTATTTCCCCTATGATCCTAGTTGGTTTCGCAAACAAATCAGCAAGTGCCTCGAGTTCTGGTTAGGAGATAGGCAAGCTGGCTTTGTCCAGGAAAATGAGAAATGGAAATGCCACCATTGCGCGTTTGCTTCCATGTGCCCTAGGCCATCTACCAAAGCCAGTTACGGAGCAAGCACGTAGCTGGTAACAGTATTTTTTTGTGAATTTTTGAAGTGTTGCTCCCGATGCTGGCAGAAGCTTCAGATCTGCTCTGCTCTTGTCGATAATTTATCTCTCATCTTGTTGATCCATCTGTTAGTTGCTGCTTCTAGCTAGATCAGTCCCAACAAGAACTTTGTGCTGACTGATCTCACATTGTTGTATATTTTTGTCCTCCAAAGCAAGCATTAGTTATCCTGATGCTGTTCTTTTGTGTATGCTGATTAATCATTGGGCATTAGTTATCCTGTTTTCAATTCGGTTGTTAGTGTCAAATTAGATAAAGGAGGTGGTTATCAGTAATGCTTCCACAGCCAAGTTTCTTATCAGTGTCAAGGGCATATGCTTCCTTCTAATTATTTGCAGCTTGCGCGCTTTTGATGCATAATTTTCTGATAAGTCTGGGATGAAGAAGAGCATGCGCCTTGGATTATAAATTAGAACAGATGGCAGATGGCATTAGTAAGTGCATCATTTTCTCTCTTTTGTTGCTTTTAGGGTTTGATGTTTCACTATGCTCATTCATGGCTTCTATTTTTCTTTATTTCCAGAAGTATATGATTAGATATAATGCAGTTGCTTGTGAAGGTTGACGGAGCAGCTAACTTGACAGAGCAGTATATGATTAGATATAAGGTTGACTGATAAGAAGCAATTATTGTGAATTTTAAGATTCTTATTTGATTAGTTCATCAGATATTAACAAGATGATGTTGATAATAGCCGTCTGTGCTCTGGGCCTTGAGGGGAACATCGTGCATGTATGATTGATATGGTTAAAATATTTAATACAGTCCACTTGGTTTCATGAATGTTTGGTCAATGTATGAGGCCTTTTTTTATTTAAGTACTCAGGAAATAGAGATTAGTTTTCAAAGTTAATTTTATTTTAAGTATGAGGTTGATTTGATTATAAATTTTATTTTGTTTTGATTAAAAATAAGATTGAATTTAGAAATCATACTTCTTGCTGGAATTGGGCTTAATGGGCCCTTATATTTGAAAACCTTTTTTATAATGTTCTTTGATCAATTACCTAACTTAGTTTATTATTATTAATTAATTAATTTAATTATTAATTAGCATCAAATACTGAGCTCAAACAGATAAACTATCTTAATGTTAAGATAAGTAGAATACAATTTAATTTACAAATTTTTTAAATATTTTTTTGATGCTAAAAAATTATGTATTTATTTATTTTTAAAATATTAACTTATATTATTTAAAAATTCAAATAAAAGAATCTTAGAATTCTAAGAACAGTTCTTTATTATATTTTTATTTTTATTAAATTAAAAATATGAGAAATTTTTTTAGTTACATTCTTTTATTAATAATTTGTATATAAGGAAATAATTTTCCTCTCTAAAAAATATATCCTCCTATAATTTGGATAGAATAATAATTTAGTTTTATACTAAAAGGCTTCCTGATTTAATACTCACAAATTTTTAAAAAAGAAATTCCTTGAAACTAATTAAGCTTTATGGTTAAAATAATTGACTTTATACGAGATATTGTAATAATTTTTCCTTTATAGAAAAATACATCCTTCTATAATCGTCATAAAACAATTTATTTCTGTTAGAAAATTTCAATAAATTCCTTTTAGAAAAAAGTTTTCTTCACACACGCCTTCTGTTTCTGTTACGATGGGAAGATAAAAATATATCCCTTGGCTCACGGGAGATTTGAGTTATGATTCAATCGTTGGATCGAACGGTCCACGTATGTCTATCAATTTACAACGCGCCCCTGTGCAATTATGCATCACCGTCCGATATATCACATCCAACGATGACGCTCGGTGGAAGCAGCAGCAGCAGCAGGGGAGGGGAAGGAAGCTCCCTCTGGTCTCATGGCGTCTCTGTCTCTCTCCGCCGCACGCCTTCTCCATCTCCGCCCGAGCTCTGCACCCGCCGCTTCCGTCGCAGCTGCCGCCGGCCCGGTCACATGCGGCCCTCGCGACAATCGCGGGAAGCTCCTCCGCGGTCGGACCCTCACCACGGAGGCAATCCTCGCGGTGCAGGCCCTCAAGCGCGCCGCCGCCGCCGGCGACGAGCCGCGCGTTGACCGCGTCCTGTCCTCCGACTTCTCCCGCCTCATCAAGTCCGACCTCCTCGCCGCGCTGGCGGAGCTGCAGCGACAGGACCAGTGGCGTCTCGCCTTGAAGGCCTTCGCCGCCGCCCGTCGGGAGCCGTGGTACCGGACCGATCTCGCCGTTTACGCCGAGATGATCTCCACCCTGGCGAGGTGCGGCTTGCCGGACGAAATCGATGCTTTGGTCGCCGAGCTGCTGACGGAGAAAGAGGATGGGTGGGACGCCTCGGAGAACGCCAAGGGGATTTCTCGGATCATTAGGGCTTTGATGGCGGCCGAAAGGGGGAAACTTGTCGCGAATTTTTACAGGGAGTTGAAGAAAAAGGGGTTTGAGCCTGATGATTTCTTGTTTAAGTTTCTAATACGAGGCCTCAGAAGATTGGGAGAGAAGGACGCTGCTGATGAGGTGAAGAAAGACTTCGAAGCATGGGATGAATGCGGATGTTTACCTGCGGAAGCATTACCTGTTTGATGAAATGCTTAGCTGAACAACAGAAGGTTTGGTTCTTTCTTCAACTCGTACAATAATGGTCCTCTTTCAATCAAACTTTAGCTTAGGGTTATAAGCAATTGATTCAGTATCTGATCTGAATAGTGAACTGGATATGCAATTGGCCACTTGAAATAAGATAGTTTAAATTATATAGCACAACATTCTGTGGTTAAGTGAACTCCTTTGCTTGGAATCTTCAAACTTTTGGAATGTGAATTTCAGTACCAGAAAATTGTCCGCTCAAAACAATAATGGTCCTTTTTGAATCAAACTTTAGTTTAGGGTTATAAGCAATTGATTCAGTATCTGATCTGAATACTGAACTGGATATGCAATTGGTGACTTGCACAACATTGGAATTTACATTCCAAAAGTTTGAAGAATCCAACCAGAGGAATTCATTTAACAACAGAATGTGTGCTATATAACTTAAACTATCTCCTTTCAAGTCGCCCATGGCATATCCAGTTCAGTATTCAGATCAGATACTGAATCAATTGTTTATAATCCTAAATTAAAGTTTGATTCAAAGTGGACCATTATTGTTATGAGAGGACCATTTTTCTAGTACTGGAATTTACATTCCAAAAGTTTGAAGATTCCAAGTAGAGGAGTTCATTTAACTACTGAATCAAACTTTAATTTAGGGTTATAAACAATTGATTCAGTATCTGATCTGAATACTGAACTGGATATGCAATTGTCGACTTGAAATGAGATTGAATTAACGAAACAAGAAGCTAATTGTTCATCACCTACTTTCCTGAATGTTTTGGGCAAATTGCTCTTATACCTTGGACATGGAAAAAGCACTCTAAGCATGAGATTACTTGACATGTATAAACAATGCATGTAGGCAGATAGATGATGGCCATGAGCTTATTAGATCAAAAAGTGATTCTGATGTTTTTTACTTGAAATGAGGGTCAACATTAAACATGATTTATGTGTATCTGAGTTATGTGATCAGATGTTTTATAATGTTGTTCATGACTTTTCCAGTATGAACTATTATGTTGTAATAAGTTGATGCTTCACTATATAAAGAAAGCCTCATAATGAAGAGGATCACCTGGTATTTGCATGGCCTATTCTCACTTCCTTTCTTGCATTGAGTTTCCAATTATAAGCTGTTTCAAATTAGACTCATGCATCACCCAGTTTCTAATTTTCTATGATGGGTCTTGTTGTTTCTTTATTAGATCTGCTAATTGAGTTGACCCATAAGCAGTGATTGCTTTTGCATACTGTGCAGATATTTCTTTCTGCTAGAATGAATAAAACCTGTATGCTTGTTGGAACTACGACAGCTTTTTATCAGTAGCTGATGTTTGATTCTTATACAAAGTTTCCTTATGAGACTTGTGTCCCTTGGTTGATTCTTATTTGCTTAAAAGTTTTAAGGAAATTTCATAAATTGTCATTTTGTTGGGTCTTTCTCATGTTCTTGAAGTTTGCAGGCATGTTGCATTTCCATGAAGTACCATCACTCCCAGCAGGCTCACATTATGATCTCCATACTGAGGTGTGTATATATATATATTCATTGTTGAAGAGATGATGATGCTAAGCAACTAATTTCAACCGAGGAGATCCTGCATATGGCAAACATTTCCAGCAATTGATTCACCAAAATCTCCATTCGATCTTCCTTGTAGATCAAATCCTGTCCTGTCATGCTTAAATATCAACATCTTTTCAATACTTCATTATGCTGTACAAAGGCAGCATTTGTTAATTGCTATGTAGCAATAGACAATTTGCTGATGTTTCATTTTCTCAAAGTCAATAGTTTCTATTGGGCGATGCTTTTCTTTTTAACAAAATTAAAACTTGTTAGCGGCAACGCCAATTTTATTATGTCACATTCAACTATCAATTGCTAATTTGCTATATTGCGGTGCTGTGTAGTGACCGAAGAATAAGAATGAATCATCTCACCTTATTAAAATCACTTCACTTTGGCATGAAATATATGAAATCTACTGCTTGTATAGAAATTTAACATTCTAATTAGATAAGTATACACTTTTATGCATGAAAAATCAATTTATTTTAAAATTAACTCGTTCAATTTAATCTTCCAAAGTTACTGGAACTTTTATTCTAAGTAGATAAGTGTGCAATTTATGCATAAGAAATCAGTTCATCATGAAATCAATTGATTCAATTTAGTCTTTAGAGTCATAGGGATCACCAACCAAATTTAATTTGACTAGGTAGGTCTGTTCTTAAAAGTATTATTTTTTTCTCTAAAAGATATTAATTTTTTAAAAAAATGATGATGATAATAATAATAATATATAATATATTTTTAGATTATTAATTAAAAATATTTTTATTAACAATATTGGGAATGATTTTTTAAATATACATTTAATGAGAAAATAATATGATTATTATTATTATTATTAAAAATGATCTTAATCTTATTCCACCCCTAAAAGCAAATAAACCAAGCGCGTTCAAAAAAATTTAAACATCCCGCTCTTCCCGTTGGATTCCCAATTCCGACTGCAACTGTTGCCCTAATACGTTCTTCCTCCCACGAACTCTCCGTCGCCATGGATGCTCATCCCGCCCCTTTCCCCGGTAAATCACGTCGCCTTCTCTATTTCTCCTCTAAATACCAAGTTCTTCATCATCGTCGCTTCCCATTTTTTTCATAATTTGTTTTTTTTCCTGTTCTTTATGATCCAGTTAATGTGGCAGGCAAACGCAGGATGGGATCGAGGTACGCAGCGAAAACTGGAGACGGCGCCGCGGTCGTCAAGAAACCCCCATGGCAGAGCGTCGCCGCTGCTGCTCCTCAAATCGGGTAAAAAATGTCGGTTTTTTTTCACCGTCGACTGCCCCTGTGTTGGTGACCTAAAATGCTTCTCTTTTTGCTCAGATCGAAGCGTTCTTTCGGCGTCCCCAGAAGCACGAACGTTCCCAATGCTCCCATTGAGAAGCCCCAGTTGGTTTCTAAGCCGCGAAAAATTCCACCTTCGGTGAAGAGTCCTCCAGATCCGGATCCTGTGCCGGCGACGAAAACAGCAGCAGCCGTGTCTGTTAAGAAGAAACATCAGGTTTCTTTTCAAGAACCGAAGACCGCGGTAGCTAAAACCACCGAGGAAAATGAACTGGAAGAGGTGGTCAGCACGCCGATGCCCGCGATCAAGCCTGCCGTGTCTGCCACGCCCTACCTCACTGCACAGAACTGCAGCAAGTGTAAGCTTGACGAGCTTGAATCTTCTGAATACTGGCTTGCCCAGATAAGGCTGGCCGAGTCCACGGGGAGGCACTTTGTCTCCGCGGCATTCTTCCGCCTTGCATTGGAGTGCCATGCCCAGGTTCGGTTTTTTTTTTCCTTATTGAAATTTTAATCTTTTGCAGAATTGAGTCCCAGTGATGGATTCTAAGATTAACAAAATCTTTCCTTTGTTCTCATTAGCCCTTCCATAAGCTTCGTAGAGAGCTCAGGCACTATGTGACCCGACATCCAGTTAATTCTACAGAATCTATCTGGATTGATTTATCTCAGGCTTATGGACTAAAGGAGGAGAAGTTGGTTTATTATTCATGTGATCTTGCTCTGAATAATTCACTTTTGGCTGAAATGGATGATTCCTTAGATGATCCTGAAGCTGAATCATGTTGTCCTGATCAAGTTAATGTTTCCTCAGAAAAGGATGATTCAGAGACCATTTCTGATCCTGATTTACTGCTGGGCTGTGAAGAATACAAGGAGGATGAATCTTCAAAGCATGTCAATGTTGATCATGTAGAAGTTTGCGAGAGTCTGCATGTTGTAACTGAGCATAAAAATAATTGTGATGACGAGGAATTGGAGAAGATGGAACAATCTGGAAGTCCATCAATAGACGCTTTAACAAATTGCTGCTCTGCTAAGGATAATCATTGTGATGAAAATGAATCGGAGAAGATGGAAAAAACTGAGAGTCCGGCAATGAACACACTAACAAAATGCAGTTACATTAACGATAATGATTGTGATGGAAAGGAATTGGAGAAGATGGAACAACCTGAGAGTGGTTCAATAAACACTTTAACTAGTTGCTGCTCTGCTGAGGATAATCATTGTGATAAAAAGGAATTGGAGATGACACAAAAATCTGAGAGACAATCGATAGACACCATAACTGAGAGTAATTGCTGCACTGCTAATAAGCCTCTGGAGGGCACAGTGTCGGAGTTAAAATCATGTGGAGATAGTTTTAATAACAAATCTGAACTTTGCTCGAATAATTCCCTTCAGCAGAAGAAAGTGCCAAGATGTTCTACTAAAGCAAGGGGAATGCTCAGCTCAAAGGTCTCAGCTAAAAATGCAGTAAGGATTAATGATGGCAAAAATACTAAAAACAGGAGTAATCAGATTACTGGCAGAAACAAGGGAGATGGGAATGTTAAGGCTGTGTCCAAGTAAGCAAACTGATTTCTTTTTTTTTTGTTTTCAATTTTCAGTCTAATAAGTATTCTCAAGTTTCATATTTATTTATGCTCCTAATCCTGCATGACGAAGAAACAGGTTTATTTATTTATTTATTTTGGTGGAAGGTTCATTTATTTATTGCTTGCAGGATGGAACTAAAAACAAATGCCTGAAAACTGAGAAGAAACTTTGGGAAAAAAAACATAATAGCTTAAGTTGGGGATATTTTATGTGAAACTTTTTGGATACGTAGTGTGGGCATCTTTTTTTCCCCTTCTCTTTCTAATTCCGATGAAATCCTAGACTTGTGATGAATGGCACTTTCAGTGTGAGAAACCAACCAGAACTCACAGAAAGGAATAGGCAATCCAACTTCTGAACTAAACATCAGCTGGTTTAGTGATCTATGTGGTCAACTGGTCAGATGAGAAATGGCTCAACCTAATACGTGATCATCTATCCTGTCAGAAAAGTTCAAGCTTTCTCTTAGTCATAAACAGTATCTTAATTGATGAAGATTAAGCTTTTCACATGATTGTTCACATTCGTCCGTACCGAGCTAGTAACTATCCACTGTAGGAATTAAACTATTCCATTTCTCTTTTTCTTTGGCCGAAATTTGAAAGATAATACTCTTATATCTTATACACGAGAAAGATTTTTTATAGTCTTTTCTCTGATCTATTAAGAGAGTTCAATATTCTTTATGTCCGCAGGAACTTGGCATGATGGCCAGAAGGTGGCAATCCTTATGCAAAATCCTTGATTGCAATCCTTTATCTGATTTCATGTGTCTAGCTTGACCACGATTGTGTAAATCTTGCATTGCTTGAATTGTGTTTAAAAGAAAAAATTGGCTGGGGGGGTATGTTTGGTTTTGTATGTACATTGTAGAGTTATCTATGTTTGCTACACTTCAACTGTGATTGATGCTACTTAATTTACTGCCAGGTATACATTGTATTTGCTTTGATTTGAAACACTAACCTTATTTGTTCTTTAGCACATCAGTTTGTGGCATAAATACAAATTCATACATCAGGTTTCTCCAGCTATATAAAATTTCAGTAATGTTTTATTTGTCTGTTTTTTCTTTTTTGTTTACAAAAGGAAAGTGTGGATGAGCATTACTTGAACTATGAGCAACTGCAGGGGGCAAAATAATACTTAAAACATAGGTGTGCATGAACTCTACTTCAACCAATGAACTAATGAGGGATGTAGGAAGACATGATTCAATCAAAACAATGATGATGATGTGACATGATAGGTGGCACTGATATGATACTTATTTAAAGAAATTGAATAACTAAGGATTAAAGCATAGTATTTTAAATGTAAAAGGAAGGTTATGTTATTTTTTAACTTTTGCACTTAAGTCTAAACATTGTTTTAAAAAATATTTTCGTACTAGAAAAATTAAACAGTGAAGGGTTAAAAATTCTATTATTTTTAAACTTCTGCTGCAATTAAGAAATGATAGATAGGCCTAAATTCAATACTCTCTTAACTTTTTCAACTTAAATAAGATCATCCAAGTGTAATTAGAGAATAATAGAGGGATGCAAATATAATTATTCCTCTAAAATTAAGTCAAATTGTGTCGTTTTGCAACGCCAAAAAAAAAAAACTTAATTTGAGAAGGCATTTGCAACGTGAACAATCTATCAATGCTAAGTTGGATAAATGATTGATTACCTGCAAGAATGGATGGATAAAAAAAATTACATGCATTGAACATTTTATTTACATCTCGCATTGATGGGAGCCTCACATGCTTCAACTCACTCTCTACTGTTTTTTTTTTTGGATAAATGGACTAGCCTCACCTCTTCTTTTTTTTAATTAACCATCCCCTTGTAAAAATTTTAATATTATAATACAATCTCTCACTCTCTACTGTTTTATTTTTTTTTGGATAAATGGACTGGCCTCACCTCTATTTTTTTTAATTAACCATCCCCTTGTAAAAAATTTAATATTATAATACAATCTTTCATTATGTTAATATTACATGCATTTTCTCTCTCAATTTTAATATATAGTATTTCAATACTCATATAGAGTATAGGTTTATACAGTTGAAGTAATTGTGTTCTACATAAAAGGTTACAATTTAATACTCACTAAGTTTTTTAAAAAAATCTTCTTTATCAAGAATATATTCATAATCAATATTATTATAAGATTAATAGATTATTGTAATATTATAAATATTAAAATAGTAGAGGATATAAGTGTAATATTAATTTGTAAAAGGGAAATCTCTTATTTATAATAATTATTATAACAATATAGATTGTTGGAATATTAAAATATAAGAGGGGATATAATTATTATATTAATATTTAAAGAGAAAATCTCTTTAATTAAAAACAAATATATAGGAGGTGAGTACAATCATCCCTTTTATTTTTAAATTTTTTCCCATAAATTTTGAAGTCTAAATTTTATCTTTTTGTCAAGATGGACCGTATTGTAATACCTGCCATGTTTGATTTAATTTTAATACCACAACATTAACTAGATGAACACATAAGAGCATTTATATATATATATATACTCATTCTATTGCAAAAAGCTCTCCACCCATCATCAATCTCCATATTGAAGTGGAGGAAAACAAGCAATAAGGTAAGAAGTGTTTTTATTTTTAAGAGAAGATATAATATAATATAATAATAAATTAATGACTATAAAGTTTATTTTTATTGATTACTGAGGGATATTTTTTTTCCTTTATATATATATATAATTTGAATAAGATTTGTATTACTTAGTTCTGAGTAATTTTATTTTTTAAAAAATTATACTAAACTCACAATCTCTATTATAAAATTTTACTATTCCGATTAAATGGCATTCATTTTGTGCATTTGAGTTGAAGTGATTTCATGTTACAAGTGATAATAAATAGTTAGACGCTTTTAGATGATAAAGTGATTTCATTTTTTTTTTCTTGATTAAAAAGTAATTTATGTTATTATTCTTAGCATCTAGCTAATTTTCTTCTTCTAACCTTTTCAATGCCCCATGAACAACCTTTTTTTTTCATTTGGTAATTTTATGAATTAATTTGATGCTAGTAATAAGATTTGTTATGTTATCTTATGCTGTGTTTTTAAAATATAAATATGGAGATATATGGTTAAAAAAAATTAGATAAGAGATGAGGGTGGGCATCAAAAAATACTTATTTTGAATCCTTTCTAGAGGAGAAGAAAACATTTTAATAATCAGATAGAAATTAAGAGATGAGACCTTGCTAGAATTTAATATTATTTTAATTTTTAAAGTTCTGATAAATATTTATTTTTTGGGTGGAAAGAAAGTATATTTGTTTTGGAAGATTATACTAGTGATTTATGAATGAGAAAAATAATTTTTTTGTTAGATAGTTATAGTGATAATTTTATTTGTATTATAATTCAAAAGAAAACTGATTGAGAGTCTATAAAATTTAAAAAAAATGTGAAGGGAGAGAATTTTTTTTTAAAAAAAAAAATCTTTCTTTTCTCATGATGGATGCTCAACTTGTTGGTTTACATTTAATTTATTTGATTGCAGAACTAATTAAATTGGAAAAAAAAACAAGATGCAGAAGGAGGGGCTCACTGCAGGCAGTCGATGCTCATCATCATCCGGCCAAAGGAGTCATCATGAACCTAACCCTAACCCTAACCCTAATTTGCTTAGGAAGAGAAGGAAGACAAGACCTGCCGGCCATCCAGGCAAGTTTTGTTTGCATTAAAAGTTAAACAACCAGACCTTTTAATTTCTTTTATATTTTATCATGAATTATAGTTAATATTAAATGAATATTCTCTCACATATATTTTAATATTGTAAAGCTTGTCTGACCTCTCTTTTTTTAGATTTTAATATCATAATAATCTTCGTACTAAGTTTTAGTGATATTAAGTTTTTTAGGGAATAAGAAATATAACCTAAAATTATGTAGGAGAATTCTTTCTTTTGTATAATACTAGAAGTTAGAGGGAAACCTCTATAATTAGGGATAACTAACAGAGAAAAAAAAGGTTAATACAATTATTCTCATATTTTTTTAAAATTGAAAATGGAATGTTGTGCTTAAATTCTAAGAATAAACTTAGAGGTGAAGTGTGATGTTAAAATTATAAATTTTAGTAATAGATATTGAGTAGAAGGTGATAATTTTGATATAACTCATGGAATTTTTATGTTTAGTTTAATATAATAATATTTGGATTATTGATGGCAAATTTGTTTGCAGTTTTAATTAATTTGCTGGGAATCAAGAAAAAGGATGAAATGAGTGCCGGCATTAACAATTTAAAAATGCTGCTTGTGGAAATTAACAGATCCCGACGCAGAAGTGGTGGCGCTGCAGCCGGCGGACCTACTGGCGACCGGCCGCTACGTCTGCGGCGTCTGCGGCAAGGGATTCCAGCGCGAGCAGAACCTGCAACTCCACCTGCGCAGCCACAACTTCGCCTGCGACCTCAGGAGAGCCGGCGGCGGCTGTGGCAGTAGCAGCGGCAGCGGCAGCGGCGGGACGACGACGACCACCCCGGCCCGGCGCAAGGCCTACGTCTGCCCGGTGGCCACCTGCGTCTACAACGACCGCTCCCGCGCCCTCAGCGACATCACCGGCATCAAGAAGCACTTCAATCGGAAGCACGGCACCAAGAACCTGCTCTGCCCCCGCTGCTCCAAGTCCTACGCCGTCGAGGCCGACCTCAAGGCCCACATCAAGACCACCCACGCCGCCGGCGACCACCACCGGTGCGAGTGCGGCGCCGCCTTCGCCAGGTGCGCCATCAGCGGTGGATTGCTTGCTCGACGAACCGCCGTCGTCGGACGTTGCTTGGTCATTCATCTTTATGATCGTCTCTCGCAGAAGAAATGCCTTCGAGGCGCACAGGCTGTTCTGCTCCAAGCTTCTGGCGGAAGGAATTGGGCTGCCGCCGCCGCCGCCGGCCGCTTCCGTTGGTGAGCTTCCAGACATGAACGAGGAATTTGTGCACCCTGACGATGGTTCTGCTTCGAATGAGGAGGCTCCCCGGGGCGAAGTCATGGCGGCGGGGCAGCCTGACGCAGATCCCGCAGCCACGGCTGATGACCAGGACGCGGCCCCGCTCTCCGGCGAGCAGCTGCGTCTCGCCATGGAGATGATGCCTGAAGACCCCGAATTCGTGAAGAGCCTTCCGCCGTGCCTAAAAGAGATGTTGAAGACTCATTACGAAGAAGTCTTCGGAGGGTTTCTACCGGCGACTCCGCCGTCCGCCGCAGGTAATCTCTCCATGCTGCTTTCACCGTCGCGTGTAGGATTTGCTGAAGAGATCTTTGACGGCTCTCATCCTCCCCCCATTCATGGAGTATGGAGCAGCCGCATCATCACAGGCCAATCTTTCTCTGTCGAACTCTGCACACAACGGCGATTTCTTGAGCTTACCGTCGACACCAGCAATGGCCGCTCCGGATCTCTTCAGCGGGGACGACGACCCGATGCTTGCAGGCTTATCTTTAACGAACTCCAACTCCATGGACCAGCCATATCAAGCCGGTGCACTTCTTGGATCATCGGCGACGGCGTTGCTGCAGAAGGCAAGGGACTTGAATCTTTTCCAGCTGCAGCAGGAGCACAACCTGCCGGCGTCGCCGGAGGCTCTGCCGTCGGATTTCCTAACCTTGATGCCGAGAGCCACGGCGGAGCAGCGGCAGGAGCCCCGCATCGGCAATCCGTGCAGGAGCGCGTTCTCGCTGCACCAACAGGATAAGAGCGGCATTCCGTCGAACACCACGAGCGCATCATCTTCCTTCTTCGGCGGCATCATCAGAAGCACGGACGCCTACTCGCAGCAGAAGGAGACCAGGCCGGAGAAGACGCCCGCTACCTTCTTGGGTTTCCTCACAGCCTCAAGGCCGACGCCGGAAGCAGGTGCTCCACCTGAGCTGCCGCCGAGCACAACTGGGAGTGGTCTGCTGGCTCCACCGGCGGCGATGAGCCGGAAGGGGAAGGAGGTGGTCGGTGAAGGGGCCGGGCATTTGGACGAACAGGAGGCGGGCTTCTTCTTCGGTGGTATGCTAATGGCCACCAAAGGCGTTTCTTCTGAGGAATTTGCAAGTGAAGCAAATCAAAGATCTCTTAATTGAGCATTTTAGTTCTAAATATGCTATTAAGACTTCCTTTTCTGTGTTTTTATGACTGTGCATGTGTTTTCTCTAAAACATGCTTATTTGGGAACATAAATAGACTAATTTGGTGCTTAAGAAATGTAGTTGTGATTACTTCTTCTGTTCCTTGATTGTCCTCTATCATCATGCCTTTATATTTCTCTAAATTGTCAAACTGTAGCATTTGTGTTATCAGAATGTCAAGTCATGAAATGTAGAAGATTCAAGTTTATTTCTTAAGAAAAGGATATCTTTACATGATTGCCTCGTTCAAGTGTCAATATCATTTCATTCACTAATATAAATGTTAAATGACATGATCTTTGAGCATTGTTGATAGGTCACAATCTCTAGAACTAAAAGCAAGAATGATAAATAATGGCAGCATGCATTTGAGAGAGATTTGAGATCAAACAGTGATAAATTACAAGGATATAATACGAGCATAAAGAGAGGTAATGGATTTTGAGCCCTATCAAGATGACATATCTAAAAAACAAGCAAGTGATGGAGGTAAAAAGGAGAGGAGAAAAAAAAAGGTGAGATGTCAGACGGAAGATGTTCTCACCAAACGTTGATGAACACTGGAGCCCTGCATGTGTTTCCTACTTTTCAATCCAGGCATTCGCTGGGACCTGCAAGGATGCAACAACTGTGAAGACAGGCAACCTAACAAGAGCCTAGAAGGAAAAGAGCTGTAAAAGTTTATACACTGAGCCACACTTCATGGCAATAATATATACGTTTGGCCAAACACCGGAAAAGTGAATGGTGGGGTTCACTTCCCTGAATAACTTTGTACCTTTTTGTGAGTTGTACCCTGCCCCATTGGTCGCCATGTGTATAGTTTTCCTTGACCTTATCATCACACTTCAGATCTGAGAAGTTAATCAACCAAGAGAATTGAAGAACCACAAAGTATGGGTTTTGAATTGTCTAATGTTGTGTACATGATGATAACATTAGGATAAAGATTTGCTAAGTACATACATAAATACTCTTGGCTATAAGAATTTGTGGTATAAGGGGAAAGAGGACAGAAAGGAGTTTTTTGTTTGTACCGTGAGATACTGCAAACTATGGGTTTTGAATTGTCTAATGTTGTCTACATGATGATAACATTAGGATAAAGATTTGCTAAATACATGCATAAATACTCGTGGCTGTAAGAATTTGTGGTATAAGGGGGAAAGAGGACAAAAAGGAGTTTTTTGTTTGTACCATGAGATACTGCAAACTATGGCTTTTGAATTGTCTAATGTTGTGTACATGATGATTGATGATAACATTAGGATAAAGATTTGCACAACACAGCCAAAGGGAGAAAGAGGACAAAAAAGGTTTTTTTTTTTGTTTTCTGACATGAGATACTAATATGTTGCTGAAAATTGAAGGAAAGAATCTTCTAATATCACACAGCTCATTAGCAGTTGTACTTGGCATTTTCAATCTCTTGACATGCAAACCTCAATGAGTCTGTCATGGCAAGCAAAATCTACCAGTGACATAAAGCGAGAAAATGAAATAGAAACCGTCGAAGGCTCTCGAGTGATCATCATTGTGTGAAGCTTTTCTAAGAAAGAATTGCAGCGATGATGTTACTGCCAAGCATCAATATTTGCGACTAAATTGAGGAAAACTAGATGGAGAGTCGTATTATGTTTGGTGGAGGATGCCCTTCCATGACCCACCACACTTCCTCTCTTTCCTCTACCACCAGCATAAAATCCCCTCCTTAGATCCATCCAGGAGTGCACAAGTAAACTAGGAAAGAAAGCAGTCGATACCTTGTTGCCCTTGAAGCCAAAAGAACCACTGAGGCCATGCAACGCTTCACCACCCGTGCCATTATCCTTCTCTTTCTCGTCCAATTGATCAATGGAGCTTTGGCTCAGACAGCAGATGCTCCGGTTCCACCAGGTCCGCCCAACATCACGCGAATTCTTGAGAAGGCGGGGAAGTATGGAACACTTCTCCGCCTTCTCAAGAGCACCCATGTCGGCGACCAGATAAACAACCAGCTCAACAACTCCCTTAATGGCATCACTTTCTTTGCACCCACTGACGATGCTTTCTCCAGTCTCCCCCCAGGTACAATCAATTCCCTCACTGATCAGCAGCAGGTTGCACTGATCCAATTCCATGAGCTTCCTTACTTTGTCGCACTCGGCCAGTTCCAGACCATAAGCAACCCTGTAAGAACACAGGCAGGTGACTCTAACAATGGCAGGTATCCATTAAACGTGACAAGCATAGGAAAAGTGGTGAACATATCAACAGGAATCATGGATACCACAGTGGCCGACACGGTATTCTCTGATTACCAGCTCGCTTTATACCAGATTGATAAGGTGCTCCTTCCTTTAGAAATCTTTGGGCCACCGGCTCCGGCTGCTGCACCTGCACCAGTAATATCAAAAGTCAATGAAACCTCCATTGCTGAAAGTCCTACGGGCGGCGTTGCAGATGTATCTGCAGCAGCGAAGATGATTTGGAGCACTTCAGGAGGTATCTTCTTTGCAACTGCAGCAGCCATTTCCCTCTGGTTCAGCTTCTAAGAACTAGAACAGTTCTCTTCGACATTTTGCTGAGTTACTGGTTATTCAGGCGAACATGGAGGATTGCATTTCTCATATCTGTTGTAATTTGCTTTATTTTTTCCATTTTATT
Source organism: Thalia dealbata (assembly GCA_030544415.1). Taxonomy (NCBI): domain Eukaryota; kingdom Viridiplantae; phylum Streptophyta; class Magnoliopsida; order Zingiberales; family Marantaceae; genus Thalia; species Thalia dealbata. Next base: position 29,005,189 of record CM060457.1, on the reverse strand, counting down.
TTGGTTTATCATTGACGTGTATTTTCTGCTGTTATTTCATTCATATGTATGATATCCCTAAATTAAAAAGGAAGTAACAGCATATTCTTAAGAAATAAATTTCCACCTGCATTAATTCCTTTGTGTTGAAATTACATGCGCAAAGCTCAAAAGGAAGCACTTCAATAAGAAATATTACATTACATCTCCAAAAAGAATAGGTCATATTTTACATATTTACATATTTGGTAAAATTTATATGTAGTTGTACAAGTAAAAATTATGCTCTCAACAGGTTTCCTATAAAGGTCCAAGTAGATCATCAATTACAACGAAAAAGGTAGTATTTCTCTTTATGTAGAACGTGCTTTATCAAAACTATAATTCTAACCTTTCAAGCAACTTTCACTCAGAACTGTTCAAAAACTTCTTCCTCAGCCCATCATTTTAAGAAAACTAAAAATTGTAAAAGTCTTTGGGCTTCTAAACTGAAGCAATGGACATTAATAATTCAGAATTTCTTTGCCAAACTTCAAAATCTTCAACACTATATAGGTACAATTATCCAACTCAATCTCAGGATTATGCAACTGTAATCATTATTTCTGTTCATGTGCATCAATTAAAGAAATCATGATATTCAACTTAGTAAAAAGACAAAAGCAATGAAAAGTTGAGTTATCATTAAGATGATGATGCACCCCAAGACAAAAACCTAGTTGCTAGTGCCGCAGGTAGGATGTATTTTTGTTCAATTTGCATTAAGTTATAGCCAAAGAAAGCCAATCAAACCACCAACCTCACTGGTCACTATTAATCCCAAGCTATATCTTAAAAATTCTTGGCTTTAGCAGCATTACATATTCCTTAGATAGCGAGTGAGTGTTTCCATATCAGAAATTTTATTCTCAAACCTCTTTAAACATGTTGGAATTGCAACCTACATACTCCATTATTCATCAACAAATAAGTGTCGGAGAAATCCAAGACAGAATCAAAGACAACAATTTTTTGGCCAAACATATTTCATTTCATTTGAAATTCTAGCATATTTCACTTGATTTGTGGATATGCACAAATAGAGTATTTGATTCATACATTCCAATAAAAAGAATAGAACAAAATAAGCATGCTAATTACACAAAGAAATCCCCATCCATAGCCATCCTATCCACACAATGAGGAGCAGTATCTACATGGAGTATCACTCAACTCCAAGCGAAACTCTGTACATTTAACTCTCAAACACAAATCTATGAACAGATGAAGGGCAGACAGAATTCCTGGTCCAAACATTGTTCATATTCTACCATCTTCATCACAAATATGCACAGGAAAAAGATGCATATTTGAGCCCGGAAGCCGATGAACATCAGGCGGACAGAGGAATACCTGACTCATCAGAAGAAGATGGCTGAAGCGCCTTGATCTTGATGTTATATTTCCTCCACGAAACCTCCCCGTTGCCGGAGCGGGATTCGAAGCTGTCGGACCCAACCGGCAAGGAGGCACCGTCTTCGTACCCGACGCCAACGAAGTTTCGACAGTTTCGGCAGAACAATTTGGTCCTCCTCCTCATCAATCCCCATGACCGCAACGAATCAAAGTAGGGCCAGCACCGCAGCTCCTCGGCCTGAGAAAACCGGCTCTCGTCCAACGATACGAACGAGACGACCCCCTTCTTGATGGACTTCCTATACTTGGAGCCGATGTTGGCCGTATTCCGATCGATGGAGCTCAGATTCAGCTCGTAACCACAAGAACCGCAGCTGCATCAAAAAGGAAACAAAACCTCAAGTCGGTAAGACACATTATTCCGATCGAGAGGACACCGATTTTGTGAGGGCGAAATCGCAAACCAGTATGTGACGGAACGAGCAGACGTGAGGGGATCGGCTGCCATTGCAGGTAGGGGTTGCTCGAAGTGGCCGGACGACGACGCAGCGAGATGAGGAAGACGAAGACGCGTGCTGCGTTTTATAGGGAGGGTGATGAGCGGCGCGGGAAATAACGGAGTGGGCTTCGCAGCGGAGGCGGCGGAGGAAACGTGCAATGGCCCGCCGACCGAATTATTTTATGGTGGTGAGCGGCCGATCTGCGAGTGATCAACGGCGCAGGAATGCTTTATGATGCGTGTTTCGGGATATCCAACGGTGAGGATGGCCGACCTAAATAATTTATCGCGGTGGACGGCAGGTTTGACGCGTTGCGTGTGCAGGTCACGTCGGACTCGAGTCCGGCTTAATTGGGACGCGGATTGAGGGATTAATTGCGAATCGGGTCGGTCCGGACCGGGTTTAAATTTTGGCTTCATATAACGGGCCATTTTTTTAATTGTCCAATTCAAGGGTATATATATATATATATATATATGTACATATATATAATTTAGTTTAATATAAATCTAGTACCTTATGCTGCTCAGCAAATTTCTGATCCTATTTGATCCATTTCATAATATAGTCATACAAATGGATCTTGCCTGATTTGACCCAAAAATAATCCACCAGAGCACCATTAATTACATGTAGAGTGTGTCCAAAGGATGAATATAAATGGAAGAAAGCTTTGTTCTGTGAGATGGTGGTGGTGCTTCGAAAGGGAGGAAGCTCTGGTCTGTGAGGTGAAGCCAAAGGGAATCATCTTTCCGAGAGCACTGTCAGAAATGTTAATGAGTTGGACTTGTATTGGTCCACTGAGGACTCACCTAAAGTCTGGGCGGATATGATATGAGGCATGCTCCATTATGTATCGAGCCAGGTTCAACGTGACCATATATACTAAATCAACGTCAAACTCTTCCGCACTAAAAGTGCTTACCAACTATTCCAAGTTATGTTAATGTAAATTTGATAAACTAACTAGTATAAATCATTTTTTCAGACCGTATCGTAACATACTATCGTATCGTAATGTGATGGCCCAGCAGTGTACACCCATAATGAAGATGCAATTAAGTTGTGCTATCGTGCTAAGCATAGAGATGTAACTGGGCTGTGCCCAGACATGACCGTAGGTACATGACATCATAGCATGTCATGCTCAATCTACCATGCTAAAAGATTAGATTTTGTCAGACACAACCTAATATGCTCCCAACTAAGTTTGACCTGACTTGATAGAAATTGCACCTAGCATTACGTTATTTTATATTATTGAAATATCTATTTTTTATTATATATTATTTATGTCATGTCGTATCAGACCTCCGAGCCATACACTAAGTTCGACCCCGTGCCCATTTTTACATGTCTAGTTAGGCACGACCTGATTGTGTCGTACTCATATCGCTCACGAGTAACACGACTAATTAAATATCTTATTAGGTATAATCTAGCTTGTGTTGAGAATGTGCTGTTTTTAGGTGGATCCGCCTGTTAATCATATCTATTTAGCAATTTTCTATATTCTATAAATGAATGATTTAAAAAATATATATATTAAAATTTATTATTTTATAATATAAAAAATTATTTTATTCCCTATGTATATATATATAATATTTACTGTTTGTGTTAATATAAATTTAATGAATATTTTTAATACATGTGAATGCGAGTTAAAGCTTGACGGAGTCGCATTGAATTAGAAACCGTAGTCAAACCCAAATATTGCGGTCAGCCCCCAATTGACGACTCCCCCTCCCCCTCCTCCTCGGCTGCGCCTTTGACCCGTAACACGTGGGCCGAACCGTGGTCCGACCGCATCGAGCCACGGAACGAGTCCGGTCCACGTGAGAAACGTAAATAAATATATAGATAGCCGGTGACCTCACCATCCACCGTCCATCTCTAAATACCCTTCACATGTCTTCCATTTATTAATCTGTTTTAATCCGTCGGATCGCATTTATTAAATTGGCAAACGGATATTTGCACGGATTTAATTAATTAATCGATTAATATCTTCCGAATTAAATGCTAATAAATACTCACAACCAGTTTATAATTTTTATATGAATCCCATCCATTTACTATAAATGAAAAAATATCTCAACTATATTTTCTCATAATAATTATTAAAAAAATAAATTAATATTTAAACATAACTGGAATAATATATTAAGAAATAATATATGACTGCAACAAAATTTTAAACTAAATATGGAATAAATTTTATTATTTTAAATTTTTAGAATAATTTTATACTAAAAGAAATATGATTGTAATCTAATAATTAATTGTTAACTAAGTAGGTTAATACTTGATGTAATATATATATATATAAGTTTATATGAATTACATCCGTTTATTATAAATAAAAAAATTAATTGCAGGCATACTACAAGAATACCCTACCTCTCCACTTTAAAACAATTATAAGGATTATACTAAAAAATTAAAAATAATTAAAACCTCTCTAATCTAAAATTTTACAAATATTATTATTAAAAAATTTAAAAAATAAAAACCACCCCTCATCTTAAAATTACAGATATAAGTTCTTATAATTAAAAAATAACAAAAACTAGGAGGGAAGATTATATATATATAATTTTAAATATAAAATAAAATATTTTTTTATAATTTTAGAGAAATATTTCTGTAGTTTTTCTTTTCAATTACCAAGTAAGTAGATTAATATTGGAGTGTATCATTTTATAAGTTAGAAATTTTTGGATAAATATTTTTTATCAGTGATTTTAATAATTTATAAATTGGAAGGAATAATTTTTATAATTTTAAATTTTAAAGTTTATACGATATATTCGATAATTATTATAAATTAGTTAAAAAATTTCTTCATGATGAAAAAATGAAAAAAAAAATAAAAGAAAAAGGAATCGTCTTCTTCTTCGGTCTTCTTTGTGGAGTTTTTCCACACGAAAAATAAAAAAAAAACACACACACACAGACTGCTCGCCCGCGTCGCTTCCTTGCTCTCCGCGTTGTTTTTTTTTCCTTCTCTTTTCTCTCCTTTTCAAACCCCGGAGTTAAAAACGATTTCCTCTTCCTTCTATTTCTGTCTCCCGATGAGGGCGGAAGGAAGGGCCGCCGATCCGACCGCTTGCCTCGCCTGATGGGGCGGCCTCTCTCCGCCTCCGCCGCCGCCGCGGTGGCCGCCGTCGCCGCGGTGCTCGCCCTCCTCGCCCCAGTCCGGGCCACCGGTTCCGCCTCCACCATCGCCATCGCCCGCGACTCCGCCACCGTCTGCGGCGTCCTCGCCGATGTATCCCCCCACACCGTCCGATGCGCCCCCGTTGGTGCTGGCGCCGGCGCCGGCGCCTCGCCCTTCCCCATATTCCTTAACATCTCGTTCAGCTCCGTCTCCGGCGGCTACGCCTCCCTCTGCGGCCTGCGGGCCGACGGCGCCGCCTTCTTCTGCTGGGACGCCGCCTCGAACTCCTCGAAGCGGGTTTACAACGGCCCCGTCCCCCTCGAAGAGCTCACCGTTGGGGAGGCCCAGATCGCCGCCGTCGACCGCAGCCGCACGTTTGTTCGGTGGTGGCGCGGGAATAGGGACTTCGTCGCCAACTATTCGGGGTCGTTCCATTCCCTGACCTCCGGTCAGGGTTTTACATGCGCGGTGAATGCTAGTGGCTCCGTCCTCTGCTGGGGGCCGCGCGGCCGCGCGATGGAGGCCGCCTTCGCTAACCACAACATGACGAGCATCGTCGCCGGAGATTCTCAGGCCTGTGGTATCGACGGCGGCGGGCTCGTCGTATGCAGCGACGGTGCAGGCCAAGCGATGACTTCCTCTGCGTCGGCTTTCGAGTTCAGAGGCCTCGCGCTTGGTTCTAACCACACTTGCGCGGTCAGGCGAGCCAACGGCACTGTGGTCTGCTGGGACGGCGGTATGACCGGCGAATACGCTCCCGCTAATAGCACGGCCTTCTTGTTCATCGTTGCCGGCGGCAATCTCACCTGCGGCCTGACTACGACGAACTTCACTGTGCTTTGCTGGGGCACGGACAGGAGCAACCCGGCGGTAAGTAGACTTCCGTTGCCGAAAATTCTTCCTGGGATTTGCACCCCCAATGAAAGCTCTTGCAAGTGCGGACCATTTCCTGATTCAGATACCCTTTGTTCGGGTTCTGGAGTTATATGCCAGCGCTGCGATGATGATCGAGGCAAGCAATCAAGTCCGCCTCCGGTGTCCTTGCCGCCGCCGCCGCCGCCGTCGCCCACTTCGTCCAAGAGGACCGACAGGGGGTGGCTGGCATTTGCTATTACTGGGTCAGTGGGAGCATTCGCCGGAATCTGCTCCATAGTCTACTGCGTGTGGTTTGGTGTCTGCAGGCGAAAGAAAGTGCACAATTCCGTTCAACCAACGATCGCAAGCGCTGGAAATGGCGGATCCCACGCTGCTCCTTCATCTGCCACGGGTGCCGGATCGATCGCGAGCCCCTTCACGTCGCCTCCTGGTTCGCGGTCCCGAATTTTCCGGCGCCAGGGCTCGCGGGTGATGCGGCGGCAGAGGAGCGGCCCGTCCTCCTTCAAGGACCGGGCGGAGGATTTCAGCTTCTCGGAGCTTGCCGCCGCCACTAAAAACTTCGCCTTGGAGACCAAAATTGGGGCCGGGAGCTTCGGGACGGTGTACAAGGGGAAACTTGCCGATGGACGGGAAGTGGCAATCAAGAGGAGCGAGTCAGGACCGAAGACGAAGAAGTTCCAGGAAAAGGAGAGCGCTTTCCAGTCTGAGCTCGGCTTCCTCTCTCGGCTCCACCACAAACACTTGGTCGGCCTGGTGGGCTACTGCGAGGAGAAGGAGGAGAGACTCTTAGTCTACGATTACATGAAGAACGGTGCTCTGTACGACCATCTACACCCGAAGAATGATGAGCATTCCACCGCCTTGAATTCATGGAAGATGAGGATAAAGGTGCTACTGGACGCATCAAGAGGGATCGAGTACCTCCACAACTACGCCGTGCCTCCGATCATCCACCGAGACATCAAGTCTTCCAACATCTTGCTCGACGGGAATTGGGTCGCCCGGGTGTCAGACTTTGGATTGTCGTTAATGGGGCCGGAGTCCGAAGCCGGGCATCTGTCGATGAAGGCGGCCGGCACCGTCGGTTACATGGACCCTGAATACTACGGGATGCACCACTTGACGGTGAAGAGCGACGTTTACGGGCTCGGAGTGGTGATGCTTGAGGTGCTCACCGGCAGAAGGGCAATCTTCAAGGACGAAGGCGGCAATCCGGTCAGTGTGGTCGATTATGCAGTGCCCCTCATTGTGGCCGGAGACGTGGGGAAGGTGCTCGACGTAAGGGTGGGGCACCCCGGAGTGCACGAAGCGGAGGCAGTGGAACTCGTGGCGTACACCGCCGTCCACTGCGTTAATCTTGAGGGCAAAGATCGGCCGAGCATGTCCGACATTGTTGCTAATCTGGAGAGTGCACTCGCTCTCTGCGAGGAAAGCCACGGAAGCATCTCCAGCGCGAGCATCTCCCTTGCTTCGGTAGATTGAGCAATCTCACTCTCCAGAGGAACCTGTACTTCTCACCCTCACCCTTTAATTCTTCCATCACATTTTGCATATACTGATAGCTTGTAGTTGTTGATGTCTGCGAATTTGTTTCCTCCAACCCCATATATTCAGATTGAGATAGGTTGACTTCTTTTGTTTTGTTTTCCTGTTTAGTTCAATTAGAATTGACCTTCTTAAACAAAGGAAATACAAGAGATTGTGCATTCAAAAGGAAGACTTTTTAGTTCAGCTTTATTTTGTGTGGTTCCACATTTGTTTATAACATATGTTGAGTAAGTCCTGACCGCGTCAGAATTATCATGTAAAGTTTTTGTAGGTATTTTTGATTGTCTTAATGGCTGTTAAATTTGGAGATTTTCAGTATACTGATTCCTCTTCGGTTTCATTGGTTGGAATTGAGGTAAATAGGAAGCTTCGGTTTTGTCTTGATCCAGCGTGTAGCTCAACCTTATGGAATTCAAAATATTTTACTGGTCAAAGGGTGGACTCCGACATAAGTTTCACGTTACGTGTTTAATACTCTGTTGTGGGTCGGGGGGGAAGAGAACATGTTTGCTGCATGATTGGGGATCCATGTAAGTTGCAAAAGAAGATAGGATGTTGAAAAGTTGCCATTGTCGACCTTTTCCTTTTGAATACTCATGATGATTACGTTTTGGAATGCTTGTTGGACATATGCTTATGCCTCTAAATCAAGTTCTTCTTTGAATTCATTAATTGACCAGTCCAAGTCATTTATTTTGCTGAAAATTTTGGCCAATGAAGATGACTTCTATGTTGAAGCCATCAAAGAGTAGAAGATGACCGGTTCTACTCCAAATAGGAAAAGGAATTCCGAGGCATTATACAAGTATCCTTGAGTTGAGGACTTTGTATGCTGAGGATAATGACGTATGGCCTTACAAGTCAAATGAAGTAGGTGAGTTGAAGGAGCAAAAACTTACTTTTAGATTGAGGACATAATTTGCTATTACTTATAGTGTTAATAGTGTCTGGTGCACTTCATTGGAAGCCGACAATTGAGAATGGAAGATCTCTTGATAGCAACTGACCGTGAAAAAGATAGGATTTCCAGTCAGGTTTTAATAGTCATGGGAAGTAGGATAGGTATTAGCAGAAATAACTGCGGTGATTTAAACAAGTCAAGACGTCAGTTTCTAGAGCAGACCATTCATCTCTCTAGAAGCCTCATTTTTTTTTTTTGGATTTGAGTCTCAATAACAAGAGGAGGTATTCCACCAGGTGCTCGCAATTACTTGATTTGTTAAGATTCAGTATGAATACTTGCTAAATAGGTACTGATATGAATACAGTAAGAATAACTACTTCAATTAGTTTAGTATATATATAATCTATGAATACTTGTTAAATAGGTTTTGATCTGAATACAGAAGAATAAGTGCATACTTCAATTAGTTTAGTACTCTGTAATGCTGTCTATATATATAATCTATGAATACTTGTTAAATAGGTTTTGATATGAATACAGAAGAATAACTACATACTTCAATTAGTTTAGTACAATGTAATGTTGTGTATATATATAATCAATGAATTGACTTATAACACATTTTAGATAGAACTAATATTCATAGGATGGATTTTTGCTGATGTTCATCTAGGTGAGTTTCTTGTATTATCTGCCATCTCTGTGAGATTGGTTAATCAGGATTGATCTGGTGCTTATCTAAGATCAGACTGATCAAGCTACATGCACAAACAGATCAAACTTAGATTGACTTGGATCTTTTACTAACAGGAATCAGTATGAGACGGATTGCGTTTAAAATTTCTGCTACTTTTTAAGTGACAATCACAGCTCAAAGTTTGAGGTGTTGGGCTGCAGAGCTCGGCAAAGTGTGAACACAAGGTTCCTCTTCGAACTACAGCACTAGGGACTTTTTGTCAAAGGTGATCAAGGATTAGGTAAAACTAACTTCTCGATTTGCTGCTACTTTATTGCTTGCAGATTCTATTTATATACATCCCCGCAGGTATATAATATTTATGCAGTGTGCTGGACTTTATCAGCGTGGCTCTCTTTTGCCTTCATCTACAGCAATCAACACATTTGAGTTGGAGTCGGAAAAAGATCAAAGGGAAACAGGAAGACTTTGGATGCGCCGCTGTCGTTTAAAATCTGTATCTTTATTTTTGTGGCTCCACATTTGGTTGGTCCCGTGTTCTTTAAATCCTTTCAATTAATCACATCAAACAGCTGGGACTTCAAATGCTGCCGCCGACCTCAGTCGACTAATAAAAGCCAAGTGGGGGGGTCGGTGATGCACCCATTTTTACGTCACAGATGTTACTTTAATACGTGGAATGTTGGATCACTACCGTTCTAGGTAGGATGATTCGGTGGCATGAAAATTCTATAATTCTTTGTTTCTTATGATTGTAATTTCACGAATTAATTTATTATTATTATTATTTTAATCATGATATGATATAATATTTTTTAAAATTTTAGTGATTATTGAACTCATAATTTTAATTTTAATTTTAAAATGGTAGCGATTTTTTAACTCACTACTTTATACACAGACTTAGATTACAAGTGTAGTAAATTATAGATAAAAAGATGTAAATAGTCGAGCTAAGTCTTCATTTTGTTCAATTTAAGAAGGCCTAAAATTCTAATATAAACTTTTATCCCTCAAACTAAAACTAAATTTTTTAAAAAAAACTTATAACCTTACTGAGTAAGCTCTTTTTTCTTCCAATAACTCAAATTTATTTTTTTAACCTTATAAAAGTACATTATTAATTTTCTAAAAGAAAGAGTTAAACATTAAAAAAATATTACTGATGAGGCTCACATGTATGTAAAAGAAAAAAAAAGAAAGATAAAAGATTGGCCATGCTGTTAGCCCATTAGATCTTAAGAAAAAAAAATAAGGTCGATTCATTCTGATCTAGAACATGATTTCAGGAAAACAAACAGAGGACACTACAATATGCCACCTACCTCCCATGACAAGAGCATTTGCTTATTCAGCAAGAATCAAAAGGCACCTCTCCTACGGAGAAAACAAAAAAGATCAGACTAAACCTGTTACAGCCATGCCACCATCAACCAGGCAACAACAACCCTCATCTCACTGAGTTGAGTTCAGTTCCCTTGGTGCACAGTGCCCAGGACCGACGCCATAATGTACAAAATAATATTAACTAACATTATGAATCCGAGCTAATCTTCCTAAGCACATTCATGAATGACGGAAGCCAATTGAAACAACATGCTCAATCCAATCCCAAAATTCCTCCTTTGGCGGTGTCGCAGAAACCATTTCTTTCTTTTTTTATTACTCTCAGAAGATTCTTCGAATCATATCCACAGTTGAGCAGGCACACCCTATGAATCGGGCTCCTGTAGATTACACAGCAGACTGTACATTGCTCTTTAGTAACAAGGGCTGCATACTGTTGGCATATCTCAATACGTAGTGTTGGTGGGAAATCCTTGCTGCTCAAACCATTCGGGCATGCGAAACTTTTCATACAGTACGGGCCTGACATCTTTCTTCTGTGAAAGTTCCTTCAGAAGTGGAAGAATGACTCCAATGAGCTGGAAGGATAGAAAAGATTTTAGTTTAGGCAGAATAGTTTGTTAGTGGACAAAAAAAGTGCATATAAGAAGGAAGGGTATTCTGCATACCTGTTCATCACAGGGCTGTGTGGCAAAGAATGGCACGCACGGTATTCCGTTTGAAGGTTGAAGCAAGAAGCTAAATGGATTGTTGTCAACGATGACAATGCGGGAGAGATCTTTTGATATACAGGTAAGATCTTTGACATGTTCTCGATATTCCCTGATCGATTTACAGAATGCAAATTTATCGATGATCTTTGCAGAATAGTTTGTGCAAAAATATTAATTACATCTCCATTAGTCTGCGTACGTAAAATGCAGGCCTTCTTATTTCATACAGTAAGCAACCTTTTAAAATGTTATTCAATACTTGCAAGGACATAAAAAAAAGTAAATACTCCGCTCGTAGGTTTATGACACAAAAATATTTTAAAAAATCGGGAGGACATAGAAGCCTGCACAGAGTGTTCTAAGTAGCTCTAAAGTAACATATGAGATGAGAAATGTCAACACATTTCCAATCAGGATGATTTCATTTTTGCACGTCAGTGGCTACAGTTCCCATCACATGGCCGTGAGATCAATTGAGTATTTAGATGTGGACGTGCATGAATAGCAACTTTCACGATCAAGAATTCTATGATAAAAAAAGCATCCACAGGACATGAAACTTTCACTTACGTGCTCACAGTTGAAGGCCTGTATAAACGATGAGATAATTTTTTGTCCACATCTATCCAATCAACGACAGGGCTAGCATAACCTGAAACAGACAGAATGAAAAAATAGTTCACAGACCACAGAAAAAAGTCCCAACACAAACATAATCATTTAGGATAGGGGAAAAAGAAAATACAACCTTCAAGACCTGCAGTGAAAAGAACAAGGTCTGCAAATTCACTGATCTCTTTAAGAAATTCCCGCAAACCAGGACGTTCAAAAACAGTGACATGATTAATCTTTTGTCTTCCATCAATATCCTTCAAAATATGTCCAAATTATTCTCTCATGAAGTTTCAGACAAGCTCCAAACTATATATGGCCTACCTTTTCTGAAGAAACACAATCCAACTCAAAATACTTTACACCTGCTTCAACAGCCTGGGTACGAATGGTAGGTGGAAGACTGGATGTCTCGTATGCACATACTAGAGTCTCATCCAAGTCCAGAACAACCTGCAAATTTGCAAATTTGGCATTAAACGGTGCAGTTAGAACAAGCGAGTAACTACCATCCCTGTACGCTGAAGATCATTGTAAAAAACAAAAACTAAACCAAGGTGTCTACTAGTTACTGGCACATGGATCATTTTTGTCTACCCCCAGGGAATATCTTTCATGCCATATCATCAGGTGCTTTTTTTAACTCAAAAGTGACGTTTCCAATGCTGGCAAAAGAAGTATAGTGGAGAGTACACTATTCTGACAATGATGGTCAGCAGTGAGATACATAACTATGCCCCCAAAATGCAAGAACTTGTACTCTTCTCATCAAAGCTGAAGTGCTAAAGAGACTCCATAATTTTACATTTCAAACATACATTTACAAATGTTGCCAGACTTTACAGTGGTCCTAGTTTACTTTCTCTTGCTGTGAAAATAAACAAATAAAGAGCCACATATAGAAGATGGGACTTATGGTACTCAAACAGAAAGGTCAACTTTATTTTCAAGGCTATTTCTAAGATTAATCGATCATACGGGCAGGTAAGTCCAAACCAGCAAGATCAATCATCTAATAAATCACTAAGAAATGCAGGGAAGAAGGAACGGAAGAAAGATTAGATTCACTGGTTTATGCAGGATGAAGGAAAAGAAAACATCTAGATAATCTAGCTCAAAGCAAAGGATACCCAATAACTTAGAAAACCTAGACCCAATCTTCCTGAGCAGAAAGCTTAACGAGCAGCAAATAATTTCTACTAGCTTAATCAAGCAATTCATCGTTATATACAACAATGCAGAGATATGGAATATCTGATAGCAATGAAATTAAATGGAAATAAGAAGTCATGACGTCTTTTGTAAATTGATGGAACACCTTTTGTTGAAATTAATTTTTTCAATCATTTTCATCAGTTTAGTGAATTAAAATTTGTTAATTATTCCAAAAGTATCAGGCGATATTTACCAACATTTTACTTATTGAAGCCTTTTAAGTCCCTGCAAAAAATGCCCTCATTTCAGAAATCATTGGTAAACTCAGCTCATGTATTCCTAGACAAACATTCCAATCCTCCTATTTCCCATCCAACCAACAATGCAGGTACGTTTTAATAAACTTTGGCTGAAGACCGGTCAAAAGCTGTCCTTGCTTTTCTCAAGAAAAAATTTCCAACATTACTGCAATGAAACCTCACATGCACTGAAATTTTGTGCAGTTATGGATTATTCCGTTACCTGCTATATGGATTATTCCGTCTAGCTATCATCAGGGTGGTTTGTGCAGGCTTTCATGCAGTGAAAAAGGACACAAGAATAAAATTTTGGTGCAGCATCGTATTTAGGAAACAACTATTGCAATGACATCCTTATCCTGTTTATCTACAGCGTCCTAGTAAAAACATTTCCCTAGATTTTACATCATCGTTGAGACATTATGACGTGGATATACATATTTTCTTTACTTTTCCAGTTCTCATTCATTAACTTCTGTACGCTACTAAGTTCCAATCAGTTGGAGCACTGGGCAATAAACTCCAACGACGTCAGAATGTTGCAAACTTAGATTTTTCCTAAATCACTGGGAAAAGTAGATGCAATAACCGGTCGATCAGGCATGATTAACGCAGCCCTTTCTATGACGCAATCTTCCGACAAACTTAAATCGATAAGAGATCTCAAGATCCAATACTCAAAAAAATCAGGAACATAAAGGTCCCCAAATCAAGAAGAAATACCTACCTTGAGCCGATCGAGGGGCTCCGTCCCGGAGGCGGTGTGGATCGACGGGGCTTCAATCGCCTGATCGACGGTGAGAGGCCTGTAAGCCGGGGATGCGGAGGAAGGGGAGAAGAGGAGGGAGTGGGCCGATTGGCGGATACCGATGAAGGAAAGGAGCTGCGCCCACGATGGCGTCCCCCGGAGGATCTGGAGCAGGAGGCGGCAAAAAATCGCCACCCAGCTCATCAGCGCTCGCCAGACCTGGACGCTCTTGCCCGTGCCGGTCGCCGCTGAGGCCCCGACGGCTGGGAGGCCCGGCGCATAGAACTCCGCTTGGGCGAGCTCCGCCATCGAGTAAGAGGAGGAGGAAGGGGAGCGAGGGGACAAGAAGATGGATGCGGCGCGCACGTGCCGCTCCGCCAGCCGACGAGGCCGAGGGGTATGTAGAGGGAGGACCGGCGGAGGCCGACGGCAAGAGAGGGAGGACCGACAGCGGCGACGGCGACGGCACGGCGGCGGCGGAGGAGGAGGAGGAGTCCCGGTCCGGCGCGTTCGTGCCAGCGGGCGCGGACGAATTGATCTCCGGGTCGCGGACGGCAGTTTTGTTGCCACCGCAGCTGACGCCGAGTCGCCGATGCTTGCGGCTGAACCGACACCACGTCCTTCGTTAAGATTCGTGCCGAAGTCTCTCGATGGCCTCCTTTTTCTTTTTTCTTTTCTTTTCTTTTCCTTTTCGTTTTCTTTTCTCCTTTTCCATTTTTCTTTTTAAAATTTCCACATTCCTTACAGTGATAAATAATTATTCTGGTCCTCACAGAATATAAATTAATTGACACAATAAATACATGCATTCCATCTCGTATAATCTTCCACCGGAGTCAAACTAAAATAACTAATTGAATAATTATAAATTTTTTTATTATTATTATTATTATTATTATTATTATTATTATTATTATTATCGATGCCTCCTATGATACTTAATAACTCTAACTGTAGAGACTACTCAATTTAACTGAGTATTAAACTTATCTCCCTAATTACTTTAATAAAAAAGTATATATTTTGTGTACTTAATTTTCCATACAAAATAATTCTAAAAAAAATTATTATTATTATTATTAAATAATAATAATAATTTTTCATACAAAATAATAATTTTCCATACTTAATTATATCAATCTAAAATAATTAATTTAATAATATTAAGAGAGATTTCTAACTTACATTGTATAAAACGTATCTAAAAACTATAATTTATAAAGAAAGTAAATAAATTAAAAAAGTATATGTCACTATATAAATTAGTATATCACACCAGTAGTATTCTAAGTTATTAATAATTTTTTTATTTTATCTTTATCTAGTCTAGTAAATATTATTATGTTGATATGTTGAAGAATAACTATTTCATTACTTATTGTGTAAATAATATATAGTTCATCTCCTCTCTATTATTATCACATGCATAAATTATTTTTTTACTTACCTTTTAGCTATTTTAACTGAAATATTAATTATAATTTTTAATATAATCTATAATCATACTTATTCATTCAATTTCAATAAATTATTTTATTCATCCAATAAATATTTTCTACTAGTCAAATACCATAAAACTCTATTTTTTTAATCTATAATTTTTAGTATTTATTATTATAATAAAATATAATTCCTCCTCTAATTTTTTATATTTTATATTGTTATAAATATTTTTTTTTGTATTTATTTTCAAATTATAAATAATAATAAACCATATATGATTTTTTTTTCTCTTCTGTTATTTATTAGTAATAATTTTATCATCTTTTGAATGAAAAAGGAAATTTAAAAAGGTGGTCCAGGTAAACTGCATCAGCTGCATCCTTTTAATTTATCTAATTTTAATTGAGATGGATGACGTGTGGCTGCGGCAAGTGGAGGTGCACATGCTGCTGATGGAAATGGACGACCTTAACATTACTTCTTTTTTTATTACGAGGGAATCAAGATGTGGGATTAACATTTATATTTATACGGTTAACTAATTAGAACGAACTTAATACTTAAAAATTAAATTATAGATTTAAGATTTATTAAATTTTAAATATATTTACTTAATATCTTTATTTTAATCGTACTAATATTTTTGATTAGATAATAAAAAATAATAAGACTCTACTTCGAAGTTAAGTAAACTGAATTTTAAAGGATGAGTAATAGGTACATATAATCTTTAACTAACAGAGATTGTCACACTCCAATACTTTCGCGCCAAATCCGAAAGAGACGTCGAAGTGTGCGGCGTATCGTTGCAAAGGAAAGACGATACAAGTCTTGAAGCGAGAGTAATGAAGTCCAAAATACAAGGTTGAGGGAAAAGGATTGTCTCTTATTGCGGCACCAGTAAAAACCCCCAAATACCAATGTCTACGAGTCTTTCCTACCACTTATTAATAAAGCAATCATAACTAATATATATATATATATAATATACAGAGAAATAGTTACGTAAAGACAATGACGCCTCGTCCCAACGAAGGCATCGCTTCAAGACGACTCCCCAATTCTAGATTGTGACAGAAATACTAACTAGAAAGATAATTTTTAATAGAATAATTTACACAATGCTAGTGAGCTACTTAGAAAGAATTTTAGTTGTGATTAAACTATTCAATGATAAAAACTTTAGAATATTTGTTGAATAAATATAATATACTGAATAATTTGTTAAAATAGAAAATAAAATAAAAAAGTATTAATATAGATTTTCTGAAAAACTACAATTAATATAGAATTATTAAAATACTAAAATGATGACTTAGGAAGGACAGTTGATAATAAAATTAGGAATGAAATAGTTATTTAAGATAAAAAATATTTAATATACTAGATAATAAGAAAATTTATTATTTTATATATTTTTTCTAGAACGTGAACTGATGGGAATAATGCATCATTCTCAAACTAATGATTTGGTTAAATTGAGGGTGGTGACTTTAAATTAAAGTTATAATTAGGATGTGGGAGGTTATTTTTTTCCTATATGTTATTTTAAAAGACATATATCAATTTAATTTTTAAACGTGTCATCAAGGTATTTTTGTTTACCCAAACCTTGATGGGCTTAAGCGAGCGGGTCGGGCGAAACACGATACGAAGAATCCGATCCATTAGCATGGATGGGCGTATGATGAAATGCTCGAAATGAGCCCAATGTCAAATACTGGATCAAAATCCGTCCACAAAACCCGTTAATAAGAGGCCCGTCAAAACCCTAAGCTCTTCCAGTGCCCCCAGGCAGGGAGTGCTTGCTTATCCGCAAAAACAGAAACAAATAAATAAATATATATACACAGTCAGTATTTATCGATCCTAGTAATGCATATGCAGAACTGCAGACAGGTCCGTTTGAACTGAAATCAGTAAATTCTGTATTAATTAGCATCGTGCTAAGAGCTGCACATCCATTTGTCACTCTAAAAAGTTTATAAAAATATCATACATGGGATTGGTCTTCGTTGTTAATAATCTCATCAGCTAAAGAAGATGCAAGGAACTCGGAAAGACTTGGACTTGGAACTCTCCGTCTCAGATACTTTGCTTTTCTTTTGAGCTAGTGAATCGGTCCTTGGCACCAGTATATTTCCAACAATAGGTTCTAAGTCGCGCCAAGGATCTTGCAGCATCGACTCAGAGAAGTACCTCCCAATATCAGATTTAGCCGAGGCTTTATTCTTGAACTGTCTGCCTCTACCACCACTGAAGTGTCCCCCCTACCTCTTCCAGAAATGGAATGGGAACCACTCCTTCCAGCATAGCCCATAGAGCTTTTTCCTCTGCAAGCATGAACACTTGAAAGATTATTGCTTGGAGTGCATTGAGGAAATCCTTGTCGAGCTGGGTAGCTACCCTGCGCTCCCTGATTCCCTGAGAATGGAGTTGGCAATTGCATATGGCTTGTCGATGGACTGCTGCGAGGAAAATGTGATGGTGTGCCGTAAGAGCCAGGATCTGGAGGTTGAAACTGATTAACTGAAGGATAGCTGCGATCCACATAGTTGTTCTTTTTTCCTACTAGAAGCAGCAAACTAATCAATAAGCACGCACAGCTTGATAGACCTTGGAAAAAAAAGTTTCTATACATAGACGAAATAAGATGCCAAAGGACAAGTAATTTGGGTTGAACCATGTGGCTGGTTACCCCCTTCAATTTGAATCGTTCTGGGTGTCAATCCTTGCAGAAGTGACGGTGATTACCAAGCACATTACCCATGTTAATGCTCAAGTGAAAAACCAAAACTTATAATAGGGGAACTTAAAAGCAAACAAGACAAAACAGACAATAGATGAGGAGCTAGACAATTGCAGATGAGAGCAAGAGAAGGAAGGGAGGAAGTTTATGTATCACTGTTATCCCAGGGGCTATATATCATAGAAACAATAAAATGACACATCGGATCTGGATAAAACGATAGAACAAGACAGGTCGTACAACAATGAATTTTTTATTAAAAAATAGCACGTTAACCTTATTTGTAATGAAAAGATTAACGATCAAGAGAAAGAAATTTGCTGCTGTCTGCGAGACAGATTGCCTGACATTACTAGACCTAAGATGATGTCCAAGAGTAAGTGGCTAGGGTAAAGATAGTGTTTTCCTGTACTTTTATGCCATATAGCCCTGATGCTAAGGCATGGGTCTCAGTAATCCACATCAGGACAATTTGTCTCTCTATTGTGTTGAAATTGCAATTATCATAGCTCCAATATAAACTTAACCACCTCAAGAAATATCTTTCATTGTTAATTATTAAAAAATTATAACGGAGGCTTCTGGCATATATCTAAAGGCATGAAATAATACATATCTGAAACCGAAACATAAAACAAGATCCATTCTGCAAATTTAGTAACAAATAACTAAATCAACTGTAGAAGAATTCCTAAAGTCCTAATAAGTTCCATCATGGAGAAGAAAATGGCAGCTAAAATGCCCAGTCTATGGGGCAAATACGATGATCACTAGAGAGCTACTTAAGAAGTTACTGGAAAAACATTGGATGCCATTATGATATGCAAGCACCTAAATATTTACCTACGAATCTTCCTAACAAGAAGAAAGCATTCTATTGTAGATTTTTGCATAAAATCTCTCTGAGGTGCTGACGCCTCAGAAATATGATTATACTTTCAAAACTATTTTCGCATGATCAACCAAAATTGAACAATGGCAGATGCAAAAAGTTATCCTAATGATAGGCATCTAGTGGCAACAAATTAAAACCAGTATGCAAATTAAAACCTAAGATAAACTCAGTTCATACTTCGCTTCATCGGTGATATACTCTAATAAAGTCAGAGCAAACACCTAAAAGAAAATTTCATCTTAAGCATGCAATATTTACGGGTTTGTTCGGAACAAAGACAGCAAACAGATTATGGCTAAACAAGACGTTCACCAAATTCTCTAGAAAGTTCAGAGGAAGACAGGGATTACCAGCAGGAAAAGAAGGCAGCGACGGTGGAGGTGAGCGAGAAGGGGTACATCCCGCACTACCGTCGCCTCTGATTCTCTAATTGGCCGGGAAGGCAGACATAGGGTCGGTGTAAAATCCAAATCTAACAGACGAGGGATCATCGAGTGCAGGGGAGTCTGCAAATTGTGGCAGCGGCAGGGCCGGCGGCGTTACCGCCGGGGCCGGAGGGAAGTACGTAAACTGTGGCAGCGGCAGGGCTGGCGGCGCGACCGCCGGGGCTGCAGACAAGAGGGGGGGGGGGTGGAACGGCCCTGCCGACGGGACTGGATGTAAGCAGGAGGGGTGAGAAGGAGCAGCAGCAAGCCGAGAGGCCTCCGAGCGCAAGGCTTGCAGCATCGCCTTCCTCTCCGCTGAATCCATCTGAAACCACGAACGAGCCCTAACCAGTTGATTAGTATAAATTAATTGGTTGATTAAGAGGCTCATATAGGAGATAATATTCATATGGAAAATTTTAATTTTCTAATGTGAGAGATATAATGCAGATTAAATTGAATCTAAAAACAATATTTTTTTTATAAGGGTATGATTTTTCGTTAAATTTTAATTTTTTATATTATTTATTTTTTAAATATTATATATTTATATATAGATAATAAAATTATTAAACTCTACGAAGTGTTATTATAACAGAGACAGAAAATTAATGAGTTTTTATAATGACATATGAATTAATATTATTTTAATTTTTTACTTGTTAATTATATTCCCTTTAGGTAAGAGGCTACGGAGTTGGGCACATTTATCTCCTGAGACGATCACCTTATGTTTATATATAACACATCATTTTGTTACAGAAGTAAGACTTGACGTTAGGAGCTGTGGTTTCATCTAACTGAAATTAAAAAACTTTTCTTACAATGTTCAAGTACATTATGTTAGTGCACAGCAAGCTGTGGTTAGAATGACAGAAATGTGAAAGGATTTATACTCATGAACTAGCGGTCTAGATGAAAGATGAGCTCTAATTGTAAAAAAAATATTTTAATTTTTTTTTATGTACCCTTCACAATTTTAATTTACTAAATGAATAATTCTACTCGGCCTTTTAGTCCAAATTGCACCTGAAAACCAACTTCTTTATAATTTTTTAATAATTCAAAACCTAGATAGGACTTTAGATGTCTCTCTCCCTATCTCAAATTTAACGAACTCAATAAGACTCGATATCAATTTTACTAAATCGCTACTTTCGGTTTCAGATCCTCTGTTTTCCTTTTTTGCTAGTGAGTTTGAGTCAGTCCTCGGCACGAGTATATTTTCCACAATGGGTTGTAAGCCGGACCAAGGATCTTGCAGCATTGACTCATAGAAGTAACTCACAATATTAGGTGGCAAGTCAGATAATTTCAGTGCTTTGGACTCTATTTGTTCCCATTTCTCCATTCTCACATCAAAATCAAAGTACTTTGTTTCCATGTCATACCTGCAAGAAAAGAAGTAGATGAGCAAGCTACCAGGGAGAGTGTTCCACCAAACAGAAAGCTACTGCTTAACATAATTGAAGGAAGAGCCTAGTTTTTAATTTTTAATCTTGGCATATATTGTTATAGTGCCAAGCATCGATGGTATGTACTAATCCAATGAGGAGAAGCAGCAACAAGACCATTTATTTTGGAGATACATATATTTTACACTAATTTTTTTCTTTCAAGATAGTATTTTCGGTCTTCACTAGTATTAACATAGGCTTTCATCTTTGGGAAAATAAGAAAAGGTGTTGTTGTTAAAACTTAAAAGTTAAATTATCTGATTGTGATTATAGCTGATAAGAAAAGGAACCTCTTTGCTAGACGTATTGAGTATCCTTTTAAATCCTAAACAACATTCTTAACGTCAAGTCCTATCAATTGATGTCGTAAACGGGCCGTGCTCAGGCCAGGTCAGGCTCGGCACGGGGCATTATCCACCCCGGCCAGCCCGACACGGCACGGGGCATTATTCACCCCGGCCAGCCCTAGGGGCGTGCTCGGCCGAGCCCAAGCAGGCATGTACAGGTTAAAAAGACATAAATATATGCTTGTGGGATTCAAATTCAAGTATTCAGTAGGAAAATACTATTAGTTACCACTACACCAACTTAAAGTTATTTATTTTATTTATATAATATTATATATATCGTGCTTCGTGTCGTGCCGCCCTAGGCACATGGGCCGGAGAACAGTAGCCCGGCACGACACGCCTACTTGGACGGGCCGTGCCGAGCACGGCATGCCTATTGACTAGGCTGGGCTCAGGCCGCCCGCAGGCGGCCCAGTCCGTTTTACATCTCTACTGATGACCCTCTTCAGTATCCCCAAATGCAGTGACCAACAATATATTTACAATGTAAAATTTTGGTTACAACATATGTTTTACTATCTAATGTGGATGGTGCATATAAGCAGCACATAACTTGATGGGGAAAAGAAGATTTCTAGCCCTTAGGTAAGCAATTTTTGGAAAAGAAAGCACATATTTGAGAAAGACTAAGTTAGAGGCTCACTCGAATAGGTATTTGTCAAGAATGGTATCTTATCTTCTTCCAAAGCCTGAAATGAGGCCAGCTTCGATAGATGCCTCCAACTCCAACCAATCCTATTTCAAAATTCATAGAAATTTCAGAAGCTTCTTCAACATGACAAGACTTCACAAGGTATAAAATTCCACCAGGCCGATAACTAATAACAGAAGCCAAATGCCTGAGCTTTTCATTTGCAATTTCTTCACACCAAACTGTAGCAACCATTATCTAACAAGTGAAACGGAGATATTGAGAAAGAAATGTAAGGAAGAAAATATCTTCAGTGAATAGAAGTTAATACCAATTATTCAAACATTGTGAGAAGGAAGGTCAAGATCCTTATTTTCTTGTATAGCTTTCCAAATCTGTTGTACACTAATAGAAAATCCAGAAGCAGGAACAACCACATTCCCTATCACCAACAAGACCTCCTAGTGCAATAGAATGGATAAAGCGTTGTCTTAGTTTAGCAACCTGCGTTGGATCGTAAAACAATAATATGTGAGAACAAATAAACCAGCAAAACTTAAATTTGGCACTGCAATTTAGGCAGCAGATGCAAACTAATGTTATGCATGTCTTATAACTGCATACCTGTTCCTTGAATTGCTCTTTATTTTCCACATAACTAGACAATTCTATGACCTCTACCTTTATAAAAAAAATATTTTTTACGTGTCAGAATAACTTAGATAAAATTTGGCATTACATAGAAAATCCACTCACATTGAAATGATCACCTGTGTATCTGTATGCTGTTCTGACTTGGAAATAATATCCCAAATCTAAACAAAATAATGACCGCCAATTAGTAGCAACGAAACATAAATATAAATACATATCACGATAATTAAAAAATAGTTAGGAAACAAAACTTTTGGTTGATTTATAAGGACCACACTTAACAAATTAGTTAAGTTAAAAAGACGACCATACCTTTTCAATATCTTCATGTAGTACTGATTGTAAAAGCTCCAACGGGTCTATCAAACAAGTTTAGAGGGTTGTGTGTTGATAGTAATCACAAAGAAATGAAGTCAAATAAAAGTTACTGCCTAAGAAAACCGACCATCATCAGCTGAACATACATAAAATCATATTATAATGAATCAGGAGAATTGTGATTTTCAATAGAAGAACGGAATTTTAGAAGCATGGGCAGCAAGGAAAATTTCTAGTGTCGCACACCAAATGGGAGCTACTCTTCTCATTCATTTTATATTTTGGTGAAGGAATCAGATGTTAGAGATAGTGAGGCTCTAAGAACATGGAAGTTGAAGTTGCCACATGAGATTAACTTCATCGATTGGATAAGGAGGAAGGATAAGTTACATATCAAGATGCACTTAACGTGTAAAGCAATCGTGGTGGAAGAAAATTGTTTACTATGTGAGGAGGAAGTGGAGATAAGGGATCATCTATTATGTGAGTGCCTATGCTTAAGGAATGCTCAGGTCAGAAACTTTTATAAGTCCATTAATATTTTTACAGTTTATGTCTCTAGTTAGGCCAACTTGCACTAATATTCGTGAATAAGACATGTGACCCTATATTATTCTCTACTATTTTGCTAATTGTCCTCGATACTTTCATTGGTAAAACTCTTGTACTCATATCTCCTTTCTAGACTCCGTAAAGGCACCGATTTAATGCATTCACTAGTAAAATTGTTGTGCTCATATCTTTTTTCTAGACTCAGTGGAAGTACTGGCAACTCGTGTAATTATTAATTATATTTATCTTGATGGCTTAAAATAATACCGATCCATATATATATTAACCTGTGAATAATTTAAGTAGCCTTGAATATTTATTAGGCTAAGTTGATGAGTTATGACTTGAAATTAGAATGTGGTAGGTTTTTTTCCCCCACATTTTATCTCTGAAGACGTATATCGATTTAATTTGTAAATGTGTCACTAATATACTTTTGTTTGCCCGAACCTTAATGGGCTTAAACGAGCGGGTCGGACGAAGCACTACACGAAGAATCCGATCCATTAGCACTGATGGGCTTCTGATGAAATGCTCGTAATGCCGAATACGGGATCAACAAAACCCGTTAATTTGAGGCCCATGAAGGAAAACCCTAATCGCCAGCTACTATAAAAGGAACGAGAGGGGTTTCCGATCCCGGGGGAGCGCCGCCGCCGCCGACGTCGACGAAGGGAGCGGGAGCGGGAGGGGGAGCGAAGTAGAGGAGGAGGAGGAGGAACCGGTGAAATGGTGTCGGGTTCGGGGATCTGCACGCACCGGGTGGTGGTGGACGCTCGGCACCACATGCTGGGGCGGCTGGCGTCGATCCTGGCGAAGGAGCTGCTCAACGGGCAGCGCGTTGTGGTAGTGCGGTGTGAGGAGATCTGCCTCTCCGGCGGGCTCGTCCGCCAGAAGATGAAGTACCTGCGCTTCCTCCGGAAGCGCATGAACACCAAGCCTTCCCACGGCCCCATCCACTTCCGCGCACCCGCCAAGATCCTCTGGCGCACCATCCGGGGGTATTGAGATGGCTCCTCTTCCGCTCACACTTCGCTTACGGTCGGAAAGATCGGTTCATTTGATGACCTCTTCCTTCGCTGCAGAATGATTCCCCACAAGACCAAGCGTGGAGCGGCGGCCCTGGCGAGGCTCAAGGCGTACGAGGGAGTGCCGCCTCCTTACGATAAGATGAAGAGGATGGTCATCCCGGACGCTCTCAAGTATGGGATTCCTGCTTAGTTGGATTGGAAACCGCCTGTTCTTATGCTTTAAGCTTCAACTTCGGTTGCAATAGCCTTTTGTGATTGTTTCCTTCCAGGGTTTTGAGGCTGCAGCCTGGGCATAGGTATTGCTTGCTCGGACGGCTTTCATCTGAAGTTGGATGGAATCAGTATGACACCATCAAGGTAAGCCAAAATCGTCCATTTCCATCTCCCCAGACGTGCTTTATTATCAATTATGCTTATTCCAATTTCACCGTTAATTTTATCACCCTGTTTCCATGGTTTTGTTACGCTGTCTAATTCTAGTAAATGTGTTCGAGTTTTGTGACAATTTGCCCACATTTGATTGACTAACTCAATATCAATTTCACTGCCCTGTTTCCATTGTTTTCCTACATTGGCTAATTCTAACAAATGTCTGTTAGAGTCATTTTTTCAATCTGCGCAATCATTACGGTACTTTTATTGAGCCAAAACCAAGTTCACGCTACCATGTATGGAAAGTATCCAAGTCCCTAGTATTTTTCTTCAAACCAACTGAATTGCGCCTGTAAAACTTCCAAATTACACGGTCCTGAAAAATCTCTGATGGTCTGATCAACTAGAATAATCAGTTTCTCCATAGTTGCATAGGAAGAGCTTTGCGCATAATTCATCAGGTAACCATGCCCTACAAGAAGGAATTATTTGGACCGCCATTCTTCTCTAGTATGATATAGGCTATGGTACCTGCTGCTTGACAGATGTGTACATGTCTCAATTCCTGAACAGCTCAACTTATCTTGCAAAGTACTTGTTACAGCTATTGGGCTGGTAGATGTTGCATGAGCCCTGTCCTATTTGATGTAGGGTCTTCAGTCTGTGGTTGAGTTTTCTCAGGACTGGAGACTGGTATAGAAGCACTATACAAGACCAGACTGACTATCAACCTAGCTAAGTCCCAAGCAGAACTGGGAAATGAAGTTGTTAAATCACATATGTTCTTCAAAATATTCTTGAATTATATGTAATGTGTGAGAAATATGAAAACTATACAAATACAAGTTTAAATTACTAGATTTTGGTAAACTAGTCAGCCGATGAAAAAATCAGTTGGCCATCTCAGTTGTCTCATCCATGAGGCAAGTCAGCTTAGTGTTCCTTGTTTCAGTTTGGAACAAGTCTTGGTTTGATTGGCTCTGCTTTTGTCGAATAGTTTCCTTTTCCCTCTTGAATTAGCTTTCTTAAGAGGAGTAAACTATATAATATATGTGGCTCATGCGGGTTGCATTCAACAGCTTAAAGAGGAGTATTCAACAGCCCAGTATTTGGCTCATTAGGGTTGCATCAATCTATTCCTTTTCTTGCCTAATATAACTACAGAAGCTGCCGTTTGTGTGCTCCTAACTAAACATTTTTAAAAAAATGCTCTACCCTTGCAGGAGCTGGAGGAGAAGAGGAAAGAGAGGGCCAAGGTGGCATACGACAGGAGAAAGCAGCTTATGAAGCTCAGGTTGAAGGCAGAGAATGCTGCTGATGAGAAGCTTGGTTCTCAGCTTGACATCCTCGCTCCAATTAAGTACTGAGATAGAACCACCATCTAGCTCTTTTTTGTCATAAGAGTATTGAATTAGTTGTTATTTTGCTTGGGAATAATGTTCCATTCACCTTTTTTTTGGCTATTTTCTGACTCAAATATATTATTTCTTTAGGATTTTACCAGACCTTTCTTGCATAACCATATCATTCCTAATTCCAAATCGGAATTTTGTTTTGGATTTTGATGCCTATTCTAAGATTTTAAATTGAAGCTAGAACGAGTTTGCAGTATGCTATGAAGTAATTAAAAGCATATAATATATGTGCACATTTATTAGCAAAGCATAATGTGGCTAAGAGTATTGAATTAGTTGTTATTTTGTTGGGAATAATGTTCCATTCCTCTTATCGACAATTTCTGACTTTTCCAATGTAACATTTCTTTCGGATTTTGCCAAACCTTTCTTGCTTAGCCGTAATATGCCTAACCAAATTATAAGTTTCTTTTGGATTTTGATGTCTATTCTGAGAAACAAGTTTGCATTATGCAATGAAATAATTAAAAAAACATATAATATATGTGCACATGTATTAGCAAAGCTTAATGTGCCAAATAGGTGTGGCTAAGAGTATTGAATTGTTGTCATTTTGCTTCGGAATAATGTTCCATTTATCTTTTCGGCTATTTCTGACTCCTCAAATGTGAGATTTCTTTAGGCAGAGACATATCATTCCTCATTGCAAATCATTATTTTGTTTTAGATTTTGATGCCTATTCTAAGATACAAGTTTGCATTATGCTATAAAATAATTAAAAACATATAATATATGCGCACATTTCTTAGCAAAGCATAATGTGCCCAAGAGTATGGAATTAGTTGTTATTTTGATTGGGAATAATGTTCCATTCATCTTTTTGGCTATTTTCTGACTCCTCAAATATAGGATTTATATCATTCCTTATTCCAAATCATAATTTTGTTTTGGATTTTGATGCCTATTCTAAGATACAAGTTTGCATTATGCTATGAAATAATTAAAAACATATAATATATGTCCACATTAATTAGCAAAGCATAATGTGCAAATATGTGTGGCTGAGAGTATTGAATTGTTGTCATTTTGCTTCGGAATAATCTTCTATTCATCTTTTTGGCTATTTCTGACTCCTCAAATGTAAGATTTCTTTAGCATTTTGACAGACCTTTCTTGCATAGCAATATCCTTTCTCAAATGTAAGATTCCTTTAGCATTTTGCCAGACCTTTCTTGCATAGCAATATCATTCCTAATTCCAAATCATAATTTGATACAAGTTTGCATTATGCTATGAAATAATTAAAAACATATGTGCACATTTACTAGCAAAGCTTAATGTGGTGATATTTGCTACGCAAGGCAATGCCCCTTTTTTTTCTTCCTAATATTTGTCAATTGAAAACTGACGTCTCATGTCAAAATTTACCAAAAAATTAAGGCATGCCTGGTTGTAGACATGAAAAATAAAAGTAACACTGATGAAAATGTAACCGTGAAGGATTTTAAATTCCTCTATGCAACTGACAAATCATTCCGGAGAAAAGCTCACAAGGATGACAGCATGGAAATAGAATGATGAACAAGTACACCATCTGCATCAACAAATTCTCAACGCAGAACAATGTGCTTGTCTTAACAAAAGTATTATTACCAGTTATAAGAGGAATACAGAATCACAACCTACCATGACTGGATTTACCCATTCCTCTTCAATCATCCTAAAGCCAAACAAGAAGTCACACTTGACAAAGAGACATTATTAACACACTTCCTACTACGCTTTGATGAGGGAAAAAAAAACATCATAAAATGATCCAAACCTTTTGCAATGCGGATGATAATTTCTTCAGTCCACTGTGCAACAAGATGATGTTTTGTAACCTTCCTTTCCACAAAGTAGCATCGTTTTCGGATACATAAGCTCCAAGTTTGATGGCACAGCTCGGACGAGCGTCTCTGTCCATGAAACCAAAACTTGGTCTTCCAATTACGCAATGCATTCTCAAATTGTGCTGGATGTATGCATCATTGTCACTTAAGAACTCTAATAAACTGACATCAAATAAGATTATTAAACCATCCAAGCAAAACAGTCTAAATTAAGCCAACATATAAACTCCGTGTAAGCAGAGGGAAAAGAAGGGGCTATGAGTTGTATGATCTCCAGATCAAGGACCAGTTTTTTAACTTTTCAGTCTTCTATATTTGATTTTTTACAGTCAAGTACGTGGTCAAAGTACTAAAATTTTCTGGAACAATAAATTTTGGCAGTCCCTTCAGGTGTGATTGATGCACTCGTACAGGCAAAATAATGCTCTATGTTGCAACAAGGAGTACTGAAGTGAAACATCAGTTGACAGAAGATACTAAAAGTGGCAGTCCAGATCAAGGACCAGTTTATTAACTTTTCAGTCTTCTATATTTGATATTTTACAGTCAAGTAGGTGATCGAAGTACTAAAATTTTCTGAAACAATTAATTTTGGCAGTCCCTTAGGTATGATTAATGCACTCATACAGGCAAAATAATGCTCTAAGTTGCAACAAGAGTACTGAAGTGAAACATCAGTCGACAGAAGATACTAAATGTGGCAGTGAAGACTAAGCAGTAAGAAACTATATAGATGATATTTGCATAAAACATCAATAAGTCACCCAAATGAACCTACAAAAAACCAGTGATTCGTTTATGGTAATAGAAAGCTGAAGATTGTGTAATTAGTACAAGACAAAGAAACATCTTTCAATAGCAGAGACTTTCCTTATTATGTAGTATCTAATTCATGGTATTTTCAAGAGAATCAAAAGATAATAATATACATAGTAATTTGCTTCTTTAAATTGTTAGACAAGATCAACATGAAATTTTGTTACAAGTAAACAAAACTAATCTACCTTATCCTGTCCATACTAGAAGAATGTGACCGTCCATACAAAAAAAAAGGATTAATTTAGGGGGGGATATACCTGTCCTGGGAGAATAATGTTGCGCCAAACTTTGTTGAGTTGTGCCAACCTATGCTGCAGGTTCGAGCAAAGACATTATGCCACAGTAAATAAACATAACTCGAGTACTTAGACCTCAAAAGCTACTAACTTTGAAGAATAGGCAACATTATGCCATAACAAATTACTGTAAAGTACAACATTGTTATACAAGCTACAGCTAAAAAGGTGACATCATCCACGCCATGTCTTCCATGGAAAATGAACAAGTACTAGGAATCAAGTATGCTCCTGAAATTATCTACTGCACTCCAAAACCTCGAGGTTGAACCAAAGAGTTAGCTGCATAGTCTGACATCACATTGTTTGTCACCTGTATATATGAAGTGCTTAACACACATGAGTAACATATTCACGATACGAAGTTCACAAGCAATATATGCTATTTCTGACCAGTTTGCCACTTCTGAAAAGTAAACTTCGATGCATCCCCATGAATGGCACTCCGATATCATAAGAATGTCACTGATTGGTTCATCAGTAGTCCGAGTCATGACATATCAAACTCGATCATTGAAAAGGCTGATTATTTGCACTGGCTGAGAAGATAGGCTGACTTCCACCCAGTGGATCGGTAATGTTAAACTTTTGTCTAAACTGTTCAATGAAATCCAAAGCAACTTGTGTATTCTCATTGGATAAGCAACCAAAGTCTGCAAACAGAACAGCCTTTTTGGATATTAATTCATAACGGTTCATCTCCGGAGTAGTATTCCAGTTGTTATAGCTGACTTTTACCTTTGTATGTTCTCTTCTGAAGTCCTTCCTCCACCTTAGAAGAATGTACTTTTGTGGCACTGAGAACACACCTTTCATCGTAAGTAATGTGATGATATGTCGACATAAAATGCCTTGAAACTCAAATAAACGACAACTACATCTCACATCAAAGTCGGCTTGCTTGAAATAAACAGTAAAACACACTTTCTGGTTACTCAAGCCATTTTCCACTACCGTATCCTCTATAACTTCATACACACCGAAGTCCTCTTCCTCCTTCATGGAATGGACATAGCAAAACATTTTCCCCTTAAACTCCTCTTGAGTTTCTTTGAATTTACTATTGGTGTATGCTTGTTGAAATTGTTTTTCAATATTGTAATGACTCACACAGGGAGAACAGTAGTTGAATGAGTTCAAATCTTCTTGTAATTCTTTCTCAACTTTAACTTTCAAAGCTTTATCATACCGTTCCACAAACTGCTTTAGCGTGGTCTTCGAGTTTACATACCCTTCGAAGAATGCATGAATAGTATCACTTCTTTGTATAGTTGACATTCCTGCCCAAAAGCTGTCTTTTACATAAACTGGAACCCAGAGATGACGGTTATCGTACAACATACCCAGCCATGAATTACTCTCAAGATTGTACTTCTGAATCATTTGGCCCCAATTGAAATCAAATAATTCTTTGCTCATTGAGTCATAAACAACCTGCAACAAGCTGGTCTTCACTGATTCACAGCTAGAATGCCAACTTAACTTCGCTGGAATTTTCTTCATTATGTGCCATAAACACCACCGATGTCGAATCTCTGGGAAAACAATCTCAACTGCCTTTTGGATAACTTGGTCTTGATCAGTAATTATAGCCTTTGGCGCATTTCCACACATACAAGCGAGCAACTGCAGAAACAACCACACATAGGTTTCGGTGTCCTCACCTGATAGTAAGCCACAACCAAAGAGAATAGGCTGACCATGATGATTAACTCCAACAAAATTAACAAATGGTATATCGTATTTGTTGGTCAAGTAGGTAGTATCAAAGGTAACAACGTCACTGAATGACTTGTACGCTACTCGGCTCCTTTCATCTGCCCAGAAGATATTTCTGATGTGACCCTCTTCATTGAAATCCATAGAATAATAAAAATTGGAATTCTGTTCTTGCATTCTATTGAAATAGTTGCAAACTGCTCCAGCATCTCCAACACCAAGAGACAGCCTCCTAGCTTTGTCCATGTTGTCAACGTAGGTCTGACAGACCTTCTCCAAAGAAGATTCATTTTCCTGTCCTCCAAATTCAACAACAGAAGAAGCAAGAGGCTTTGCTACAGGTACACCAGCCTGATCATTTTTCTCTCGACGCCTTTTGATACTGGTACTGACACTCCTCCGGCGTGGAAGATATCGTGCTCTAGTCGGACTCAGTTCATGGTTATGATCAAGAAAAACTGAAGTCACCCGCACAACCCCATCATCATAAACTCTCGCATTAAGCTTCGCATTGCACTCTATCTTCATCGTCAAACTTGGATTGACCAATTTGTCCCGTTTGCATCTTGATTTCCCACCACGACCGCATGAAAGTGTGACAAAATGCAGCCGCCCTTGCTTATCGTTTTTGGTAGACTTTTTGAACACCGGAAAGCCTTCTTGGTTGCCATATGTTTTGTAGTATTCGTACAATTCCTCTATAGACTTGAACATCATTCCGGCAGAAGGCGGCTCAACTGCATCCTTCCCTTTAGAGATGGCATCTACATCGCGTTTATTCTCATCCTCTGCTGCGACCATCGCCACGCCGATGTTCTCCTTAGGAGGCGTACCTTGATCAATCTCGTCTCCCATGAACTCTGTGTATTTGAAAAATAGCAGTACCTGAATCAAACAAAACGCAAGCCTACATGAAAACCACAATGCTGAGGTAGAACAATTTCAAAATCACAATTTGAACTTGAAGGTATCGTACATACCCTAAATTGATTGTGAAGAGCTTGTGCCCTAACCGAATCGGTAATGGCAAACCACTTAAAACCCTAACAAAAAACCAGCGTCTCCAAGAGCCTGCCTACCCTTGCAGTGCTCACTGTTGCTGCGAGGCGCTGCGTGAGGGTGGAAGAAGGGCACCGGCCCGCTTCCTTCAGCGAGGCGCGGAGAGCGGCTCTGCGGACGCGACGGAGGGAGGGAGAAAAGCGACGGAGCCGGGAATAGTGTGCCGATCGAGCCGCCGGAGTTCGGGGAGAAAGCCGGTGAGACGAAGAGGAAGCGCGGCCGACCAGGGAGGGAGGGAGGGAGGGGCGTGAGAGCGGAATGTCCCGGAGAGGAAGACGGGTCGTGTCCTGTGTTGGCGACTTAATCGCGTCGTGAGTCGTGGCCGCGTTATAAATCGTAGCGCAATCCGTGACGAGAACTCCCAGCATTTTTCCCCCTCTTGGAAACTACGTGTACTGATGAAACGAACACCCTTCTTCTTACCGTCCTTCGTGGATGCGTCTCAACCACACGTACTCTGGTGCGTGGCTCACGACTAAAGAAGAGACCATCGTTTGGTAGAACTTGTTCGAGTCGAAGAAGCGACGTAAGGCGAAGAGCGCGCCGCCGCTCCGTCCGTGACTCGAGGCACGAGCGCTTCGCATCGCGAGTCCCCGAGTCGTGCCCTAACTCGGAGATGGGGCGAGAAGGAGATGGAACTTGGAAGCCGGAGGAGCCGGCCATGGTGGTTTACCTACTCAGGGAGATCCGTGCCAAGCTCGCCTGTAAAAGGGCTGATGAGATCTTTTTCGGGGGTTTCGGTGAATCATGATGGTTGGTTGCAGGTAAGCTTCGTTCCAAACGTTGTTCTCGCTGGCCCCGACCCCCGTTTTGAGATCTTTGCTTCCCAAGCTTATATCTGCTGTTGATTACAGTTCATTCTCGATTTGCACATCTATTGTTCGACGGAATGCAGTGATCTTTTCATCATATGGCTGTCACATGATATTTTTGGATGCTCAGATTAAGAATCAGCCCATGCTTGCTACTTTGCCAGGATGGTGGAGGTGGTACCGCTTGGGTTTCAGGGATATCATATGACCTTATTGCTGTAGTTTTTATGCTCTCAAGGCACATCAGCGCTGGCTCCTGCGTATTATTAGTTAAGGTGGGGGTTCTGTTCTCGTTTTATTTATTCTTCTCAGGTTATAAATATTCGCTTATTTTGGCTGTTGATGAAAAGCTGGTGCCATCAATTAGTTTCTCCCATTTTGTCCCAGGGAGAGCGTAGCTGTTTCTCTCTTTTTTCTCTCTCTTTTAGGATAATAGCTTGTCATTCTATAATGATGAAACAATTGATAGAAGAGAAGACGGTCTATGATGAAAGAGATATTTTTGGGGGACTGATTACTAGATGAAGAATGTGTTGAGAAGAGAGGATGATCAAATCTTGATTCTTGGCACTGGCAAACTAGAACCCCTAATTCTCAATGCATGTGGACTCCTGTTGAGTGTCCCTATCCAGTAAGAACTTTGAGAAAGGGGGATACAGATGATTATGCCTTTTCTGCCTCCTGTAGTTAGGATTGGTTGAGTTCATTTAGAGGCACCCAAAACAGTCACGAGGTGATTGAGGAAAAAAAATATCGATAGTTATTATTGTTCAACTAATGTGACAATTAGTAGATGATAAATAATTTGTCCATTTTCACTCAAATTATATTGCCATGAAGAAGCTTCTAGTAGATAAAAGCTTAATTGAAAGGGCAGCAACATAGATTCTATTCTTGTCATGAGGTAATTAATTCTCTCTTGTTCCAGCACTTGATATCTTTCTCCTTGTTCAGTATGGGTACATTAGTCCTTCAAGTGGCTGTACGATTGGTTTTGCTGCCTTAATTTGCATGATTTTTTATTGTAAAAGAACAACGGGCTTCCCAGTAGGATCTTGTTAATAAAGAATGTAATGCATATGCAAATCTTGCTCATCAGAACATTGTGAAACTCGAGCACTTGTAACTACAGATGCATAAAAGGGGACTGATCATACTGAATATATTTCTCCAAAACGAGTTTTTGACATCTTCACATAGTTGCAAGCAAGGTTAAGCTCATTAAGTTACAGCAAAAACCATCAATGACTATAGCTCATGTAAGCTGCTAGGAAAAGCCATTCTATCTACTCTATGTTAGAAGGATTATAGCTCAGGGAAAGCTTATTTTATTTGTCTCGTTGCTACTGTTGGTGATGCTACTGTGCTTGTACCGGGCTTATTTGATCTTTCCTAACATTTCGGCCGCAATTATCAGTTCTTCCTATTTCAAGTGAACAAGAAATACTTTGTAGGATCAAGACCTTCCAATGTTCTTTGGAGGAGTATCCGAAAAGAGACACTCAGCTGAGAGGCCTTAGTGAAAAGTAAGTTACAACTATCATCTAAATAAGGACTTCTAATAATCCATTCATTTAGATTTGCTCTCTCTTATTTTTTGACTAAAGAATTCCTTCAGCGAGCAAGAGATCCATGTGTACGGGATATCTCCTTCCAAAGCTGATAGCATAAAAGCAATACGAGTGCGCCACTTCCAGTTGAAAGAAACCGCAAAAAAATTCAAGTATGATCTCCAATCCTTCTCCTGTCACTAAATTCTTAAGACTTTTGGTAGTATGTCAATAAATTCAAATATGATGCGGATCCTTGTCGCTTTAGTATGTGAAGATTTATCAAGCCTTACAGATCCTGATTTGACCTAATCACACTCAGGATCACCTCAGAACCATTTTACTTGCTGCTGACCATCAATAAACTGATCGAGTTACCAACCAGTTATTATGTATTGAACAGAGGAATAAGGCTATATAACGGTTAGATGGTAATAAAAAAATGTTGACTTGAGGAACATATTTATTGGTTATATAATTTGTAACGTTTCTGTATGGCTCATGCAGAAACACAAAAATATAAAATATTAGCTTAGCCGCTTAGTTTGCTTAATCTCCAAAGATACTAAGTAGTAAAAATACAAAATCCCATCTCTGTATGATAATGCCCCCTAAATATCTTAGCTGGCCCATCTGTGTTTTCAGACTGATAATTACAGGCCTCTTGAATCTTCTCCTACTCCTTTTCTTTTAATCTGTTCCTTGAATCTTCTCCTACTCCTTTTCTTTTAATCTGTTCCTGACTTCTTCTTGGATACACTAACTCGTGACGAAATCATCTACTATCTCTCTGATTTTCTTTACAGAATCTGAACTCATGCGATTTCCATTCATCCAGTTGAAGCAGCTGATCCAGTTAAAGTTTGAAAACAACTGATGGTATCTCCGTGTCACGACGTCTTCAAGAGATATGATTTCGATCCCGTGCAATGTACGGCGCTAGCAAGCTGTGCAAACGCCCCCCA
Organism: Thalia dealbata; assembly: GCA_030544415.1. Lineage (NCBI taxonomy): Eukaryota > Viridiplantae > Streptophyta > Magnoliopsida > Zingiberales > Marantaceae > Thalia > Thalia dealbata. The sequence continues at coordinate 28,969,908 of CM060457.1, read as the reverse complement.
CGCACATTCCACAAGTGCTAGCAAGCTCGCCACTTGGGTTTGTCTGCTGCCGAGCTGTGCCCTCGTTTTGTTGGAGTTCGTTCCTTTCCTATTGCGAACGAACTTGGTTTGTTTCTTCCCTCTTGCTTGTGACTGCTTTATCCTTTTCTCGCCCACACTCCCCTTATTTTCTTCTCATCTCATCTCATTATATTGACTTTAGGGGAACAAGTCAAGCAGCAGGGGCACCCAAACCAACCGTATGCAAAACATGCTTGTATAAACTTCCATTCTCTCACCCTTCCATTATTTTCTTTGTATATTTTCCTTCATGGTGGGGGCTATAAATTGACCTGCTTTGAACAGAGAACTTCTTGTCTGGTATAGCGCACAAAGTGGACGACAAACTTATCAGCGCAGGAATTGTCCTTGAGTTTGGATAGTACCTTTTAATACATAATTCAAACATTGTGCGTGTGTGATAGATAGATAAAGAGGTGTCTTTGTCATATATAGGTTAGATTAGTGTTTTTTATTGCTGATCATATTGGAATCCACCGCACAATCAGTGCTTCTAGATTTATAGCATAATCAGTTGTGCTAACTAGCTTTTTTTTTTCTTTTATATTTCTAGGACTAAATTTGGCTAAATGGGGAGGCATGCAGCAGCTTTTTGAAGGACCATTTGATTTTTCTTCTCTGAGGTAGCGATATCCCTTCTCCCTCTCTTCTACTATATGATAATTATAAAAATTATATTTCATAATTTAAAAAATAATAAAAACCTCTCTAAGATTTTAATATATGCACAGTAGAAATATATACTCTTATATTTTAGTTTAAACTAGTAGAAACATCTGCTCTTATATTTTTAAATTAAATAAATCTTCCTTATTTAAATTTTTTCTCTATATTAGAATTGACTAGATAAACAAGAGGTGATCTTTATGATTTTAAGATATAATATGAGAGTTTTTTACTATAAAAATTAGTCTGGGTAATTTTAACTCAATCTCAGGAAATGTGGTTTCATTTTGACTCACTCCCTCATCACCCTCATTCAATCTCATGGACTGGTGCACTGTTTTGTCACATGGATTAAGCACTTCTTCTAAGATCACGAGAGCATTTAGACCCGTCACTGATCACTTGCAAAAAGTTAGACCTAGACCTTCTAATGATGGTTGGCCAGGCACCAACTGGTGGCAGTCCCACTTAATGTGGTAGATCAAGTCCTTCTTTAGCTAAATGTTTCACAACATGTCACTTGGTCAAAAGATAAACTCTATTGCATTGTTGATTAGAAAGAAAATATGTACTTGTATTCCCGTTTATCACATGACATAAAGTTTTTTAAGAATCAAAACAGAAATAGGATTGTTATTTATTTCTTAAACGTACTTGCAGAAGAATTAATATCGCTGACATGGGGCAATTTAATTCCCTTTCAAACTAAGAAATATAATTGTAAAATTAATTACATCAGCACTTTCTATAGTTTATAATAGTTGGTAAAACTATTCAGAAAATAGTATATTTTCCTGTTAAGGTCTTTATAAATCTTTTTTCTGTTATACTTTAAAGTTGTAAAGATGATTCTCTATTTGTTCAGGTGAGCTAATTATTCACCTAATATGATGGAAAGTAGTCACTCACCTCACAGGGATTTATTTAAGTATTGTCAAATGCTCCAATTCTTGCAGATGCCTCCTACCCCGGCTCAACAATAATTCTCAGTTATAGGCTCAAGTTTGGAACAGCAAGTATGACACACTTGACCTCTAGCCACCAAAGAAGAGGACTGCAAATTGTTATAATTTAATCCAATATTCTATGGTTACCTTTTTGGTAAGGTTTTCTTAGACGGATTTATTTAAGTGTTGTTAAATGCTCCATTTTTGCAGATGCCTCCTAGCTCTGCTCAACAGTAACTCCCAGTTATAGGCTCAAGTTTGGAATAGTAAGTATGACACACTTGCTCTGGCCACCAAAGAAGAGGACTGCAAATTGTTATAATTTAATCTATGATTACCTTTTGGTGAGGTGAGGTTTTCTTAGAGGGATTTATTGAAGTACTTTTAAATGCTCCGTTTTTGCAGATGCCTCCTACCCCTGCTCAACAATAACTCAGTTATAGGCTCGAGCTTGGAATAGTAAGTATGACGCACTTGACCTCTGGCCACCAAAGAAGAGAAGGGTTGCAAATTGTTATAATTTAATCCAATATTCAATGGTTACAGATGATTCTACCAAGCTCTGTTTGAATCATTGGATTACCCAACTACTGATTTCTCGATGGCCCACCCAGTTTAATGCCATGCTCCTTCTTTGAGCAAATTGACAAGGACGCTCTTCTTGCCTTTATTTCCAATTTATTATGGCTTATCCAGAAGAATCATATCACGTCTCGCAAGGTAATATTTCTTCAACACATCTGATCTTTTATTGAACAGAAATGGATGGCTAAGACTTTGACTTACATGAGACTAATGGAAACAAGGGGGTGTCAAAACCTAGAGCAAATTTATCCATAAGAGATGGAGGATCTTTTATTATTATTTATTATAATGATGATGCTGGTGTTTGGGTTTTGAGGGAATACAAGTGGTTATATTTTTATTATTTTTTAAAAAATTGAAGATAGTCTTACCCTTAAAGTTGTTGACATGTACGAAATCATAATCACATAATCTAAGATGCGAGATGGTGTGTGAAGCACAACATTTAAATCTGCAGAAGTACTAAATGGGACTCAGGCTGGTGGTTGGTTCAAAAGGGAGTACACTTGTAGGAGGAAAAAGTGATTGTGATCATAAAGTTTAGTTGTGCTAAGAATATTAATCATAAAAATAGATAGAATATTTTCTTATGTAAATCCAATAGCTTAAAACTAAAAATTAGTAACATGATTGATTGTAAAAGAGAGTTAAACTATTAATCATATTATAACCCATAGCCTATAGATGGTACTATAACCCCATGATTTGTATTATTAGTCTAGTTTTGAAAGTTACTGTAGATATTTATCAGTTACAATGGATTATTTATATAATTACCTCCAACAAGGATTCAATTAATCCTTGTTTATATCAATCAACAAGGCTTTAATGATGGATTATATCCGCATGTTTTAATGATGGATTCAAATTGGATTTGGTTGCACCGTCATCGGTATCACTCTAAATCAAATAATTATTTCAATGCCACAGAATGGCTGTTAAGGAAAACGTGGATTTTTAAGGAAGGAAAACCCTAAAAAGGCTTGAAATGTTATCATCGTCACCTGTGACATCCTCCGGTGACAACATAATTACCCTAAAAACCCTTCTAATTTATTTCAGCATAAAAGTTGTATAATTAATAACTTAGTAATTTACTAGAGAATTGTATTGGGCGGAGGAGATAATATAACTTACTAAGCCAAAAAACATTATAAATTTTAATTTGATTTAGATAAAATTTATATTTATGTACAAATTTTTAGGATGGCCTATTTTTACTTCCAAATATTTACATTTATTATTGCATTAAAATTTTCAAATAAGTATATTACCATATTATTATTTTATTAAAAATAAAGATATTTATTAAGAATAATTATATATATACCCCTCTATTATTCTTTTCTTTTTTACAAACAAAATAAAATTTTCACATAATTTTACTATTATATATAAATATTTTACTCCTTATAACTAACTTATTTGATAGTATCAAAAGTTCTTTAAATTATCTCAGGAAAAATATTGAAGTCATACAGAGAGTAAATGAATTAAGAAATAATATATCACTATATGAACTATTACATAACAACAGTAGCACTTTAAGTTAAATATAAGATAATAAATTTTTTTATTTTATTTTAATCTAGCATGATAAATATTATTATCTTGATTTGTCGAAAAATGACTATTTCATCTCTGACTTGTTTTCTTAAATAGTCTTAAGTTTCTCTCCTCTCAAATGTAATACACAAAAGATGTCATCACCACGTGCACAAGTTGTCATTTTCATATCCTCATTTTAGTTATTCCAGCAATTGAATTTATATCAGTATTTCTTTATTCTATTTCAACAAATAACTTCATATAATCTTGCTACATTGAGTGCTCTAAGATTTCTACAATCAAATATAACTAGTATATTCATTTTATCTATATGTCCCACTTGAGCAGTTAGAGCAATCAAATTCTACACTAAAATTTAATACTAAAAAAATTTAATTTTTTATTACCCAGTTAAAAAGTCCAAATAAATATTATTTCTTGTGGACCGAGTGAAAACTCCGAGACTTAATTTTTGGTTAAATCATCTGCTTATTATATATCTACATATGGCTTAAAATAATATCTGGATTAATTTTATCATGTCTTTTTAAAATAAAGTCTTTTGCAGTAATCGGACATCTTGCATTCATATTTATTATTCAATGGTCGTTTTCCTGGACGACGGTTTTTATCCTTAAAAGAAGAAGAAGAAATTAAACGACGGAGCATGAGATTTCACACATTGTATTATATTATATTAATATATATAAAGGAGACATGCGTTCTCATTAGGATGTTAAGGGTAATTTTTTTATATACTTTTTAATTTAATAAAAATAGAAATAAATTTTGTATGTAAAATTTATATTTAAATATATTTTTTTATTTATTTAGTCTAATTTTTTAAATCGTTCGTGTATATAAAATATAAGTAATTTTTTAAATAGGAGATAGTAAATTTAATAATTTTATTATCATTATATTATCATCCATAAATTTTTTCTCTATATAATTTATTTCATAGCAACTTAATTTCTTTTTAGCATATCATACTTCAATATCACATAATACAAGTTGAGAGTTTAATATAATTTTTTATAATATTAAGAGTAATTCTTAACTGACCTTCTAAGAAGAAATTTGAATATAACTGTAGTATAGTAAATAAATTTAATATATTTTATATTTATTATAATGTATTTAATATTTACTAGATTGAAAAAAGTATCATTTACTTAAAAAAAATTAGTTACATTTAAAAATATAAAAAATAAATTAACTAAAAATATTTTTATTCGTAAAAAATTATTTAAATATATATTTATATATTTTAAAGTTCATCTTTTAATAAAAATATTTCAACATTAATTTAATTTAAATGTGCTATAAATCATAGATGAAATAAATGTATCAGAAAAGAATATTGAAATAGACAGTAGATACTTAAAAATCTTATAATTATTACTATGATATTCTAACTATTATTATTAGAGTCCAAGTGGTGTGTGTATATATAGTCTTCCAGGATATATTTTCTTTAGGAAAAAATAAGGTAGGACGTTTACATATCATAATCATCATCATCACTGTTAATAAAGTCTAATCACTAATCTAAAAGTCTAATTAATTAAGTAGCTAGGTGCGCAGCGTTCGCAGGTCAAAAGACAAGAAGAAAAGTGGCCTCATTGTTGACACACAAAAACACTCAGCGTGTTCCACGTTATCTGCTGAGGCCGACGTCTTCAACCTTCGTCTCCCTCTCTCTGCTTCCCCTGCTGCTGATGCAACCTCCTCCTCCTCCTCCGCCCTCTTTTCAATTCCTCCACGTCTTTCTTCTTCCTCGATTACTCTTCTTCTTCTTCCTCCCCCTGCAATCTCCGCATCGGGTTTGCTTTTTGTTTTTTTTTTTGATGATTTAATCGTCGCTGTCTCGCCCGATCTCCAATTTGACGTCTCAAAGTTCGCCTCAAACCCTCCGTCGACGATTCCTCCTCCACCCATTTCTTCATCCTCATGTTTTACTCGTTCCTTAATTTTTATCTTTTCCCCCCTCCCTCCGCCGAAATCACCAACGTCACATCACCCTCCCCCCAACGCCGCAGTCTTCTCACCGGCCGGCGCACCCATCTCCGCTCCCTCCCTCCCTCCCTATATAAGCTCACCTTCCCCCCATGCATGTCCCCCATCCCACTCCTCTCCTCCTCTTCCTCCTCCTCCTCCTCCCACCTCGAGCCGACCGCACATCGATCATGGAGGTGGTGCGGGAGTGGCCGGAGCCGATCGTCCGCGTGCAGACCCTCGCCGACGCCGAAACCGTCCCGGACCGCTACGTCAAGCCGCCGTCGGAGAGGCCGGACGCCGCGGCAGCCGCGGCGGCCGCGGCGGCCGGGCTGAAGCTTCCGGTCATCGACCTGGGTGGGCTCGCCGGCGGGGCGGCGCGGAGGGAGGAGACGGTGCGGGCGGTGGCGGAGGCCTGCAGGGAGTGGGGCTTCTTCCAGGCCGTGAACCACGGCGTCCCCGCTGAGCTGGTGGCGGAGATGCGGCGGGTGTGGCGGGAGTTCTTCGGCCGGCCGATGGCCGAGAAGCAGTCCTACGCGAACTCCCCGGCCACGTTCGAAGGCTACGGCAGCCGCCTCGGCGTCAGGAAGGGCGCCATTCTCGACTGGGGCGACTACTTCTTCCTCAACCTCTTCCCCTGCTCCGTCCGCTGCTACGACAAGTGGCCGGCGCTTCCCTCCTCCTTGAGGTACGTATATCTCGATCGATATCCGGTAATAATGCATCGAAGGCGATCGGTTGATCGATGGATGGAATCGGAGCAGGGAGACGACGGAGGCGTACGGGGAGGCGGTGAAGCGGCTGTGCGAGGAGCTGGGGAGGGTGCTGTCGGTGAGCTTGGGGCTGGAGGAGGGGTTCGTCCGGCGGGCGTTCGGGGAGGCGGGAGCGGGGTTGAGGGTGAACTACTACCCGCGGTGCCCGCAGCCGGACCTTACGCTCGGCCTCTCGCCGCACTCCGACCCCGGCGGGATCACCGTCCTGCTGGCGGACGACGACGTCCGCGGCCTGCAGGTCCGCAACAGCGACGCCTGGATCACCGTCGACCCCGTCCCCGGCGCCCTCATCGTCAACGTCGGCGACCAAATCCAGGTATTCGCCTCTGCATCCACCTCCTCTCTCTCCCTCTCTGCACCCGTCAATTTAATGTCCGTCGTCGCCATCCTTGAACTCCTTCCTCTCCCACGTGCATGAAAAATATGTCCTCGGCATTTGATCGAACACGTCGCCCCCCGTCCCTCCTCTGCATGCATACCTCTTAAAGATAACCCGCACGAATCTTTAAGCAGCAGCTGAAGCGCTTGATCTGATCTACATGTGATGCGTATTTTTTCCATCCACATGCACGTGAAGTAATTAATTTATCATAAATGCATGAAATATATATATATATATATATTATAATATTTAAATTTATTTTATTTTCAACCCAAGATCTCACGACCAAACTTCCCGTGTAAAGCCTAATTACTCTAATGTACACTGTTGCATTATTTAGAAGTGATAATTTAATTACGATAAAAAGTCGGGTCAACTTAAAAGAATTGATAATTATTAATTGTTTAATCATCCTCCAATATTTTTTAATTAATTATATCTCTTCACGACATAAAAAAACGTGCCTTAATTTTTGGAGGCTAATAAATTTTCCCCGCCGTCCAACCATTATGTTTATATTACTTATATAAATTAAATAATTTTAAGGAAAAAATTATAAAAAATTTAGATGAGACTTAAATTCACTTTATACATCATAAGCATTTATATTACTATACAAGTATAAGTATATATGATGTAGGTTTTTTGTTTCTCTCATGTACAAAATATAATGGATTAATAAGTCCGAGTTTTCTTATTTCATCGTGAAATCGTATTCTTTTTTTTTTTCCTCGTGAATCGAACATTGAATCTAACGGTTTATATTGATCGAAAACATCGTAGATCCTGACCAACGCAGCATACAAGAGCGTGGAGCATCGGGTGGTGGTGAATGCGGCGGTCGAGCGACTCTCCTTCGCCTTCTTCTACAACCCTCAGGATGATCTTCCGATCGAGCCCGCCGACGGACTAGTGAGCTCGAGCCGGCCGGCTATCTACAAGGGCAAGACATTCAAGGAGTACAGACTGTACATGAGGATGCTGGGGCCGGGCGGCAAGTCCCACGTGGACTCCATCAAAGCTCCTTGATTGGCTGATTGGTCATACATATATATATATTATAAAATAAAGTTATGTTGCGGGGGCCATGTCACGTATATTTCAACGTGTGCCGCCTTCTTCTTCGTCTTCTTTCTCTCTTTTCAATCTCCAATTATTATGCAACTTCTTCACTGCTCATATTGTAAACGTGTCGAATTTAATTATTTTATGATGGATTTCTAAGTCAATCTTTTTCCTTCAACCGTAAAGGCACGTGCTGGGGAATCTAATCCCCAAGCAATCCCTACATATTTTTTTTATATGTAAAATAACTCAAATTAATGAATTAAAAAATAGTTTTATAATTCATTACCTTTTTTTAAAATCAATTAATCTTATATTCATAAGTAATATTATTATCATCTTTCACTCACAAGTTAATATAAATACCACCACATAAAATTGTGCATCACAATAATAATACTTTAAGTTAAATATAAGATAATAAATTAGTAAATTATAGATCGAGTTAGAATAGTAAAATTCTATGAATACTACGAGTTTAATACTCTATTTTAAAAATTATATTAAGTAAATCTCTTTTTTAAAAATTATAAAAATATATTAGTTAATTATTTTATATAAAATAATATCATAATTATGCCAAATTTAATTTTATTGAATACTTATCTGCCTCTTGTTTGAATAATTTGGCTCTGCGTAGAAAATCGTTAATAAAAAAATAAACTTTATTCTCCTTCCTTTAACCAAATGATTGATTTAATAAAATAACATTTTAAATATATATAAACAGCTCATCAATTTGTAATATTCAACCTACTTTATTTTTAAATAGAAAATTATTCTTAATATTATAAAAGAGTTGATTTAGAAATTTAAACATTAGTCCGGATCAACATAACATCATCAATCGATATGGACGACAGATTTATCTTCTAATTATTTATTATTATATATCAAATAATATTTTAAAATACTAAAATAACTTATCACCCTAATCATATTTTTTCCTAATATTATTTACTTATTTGTTATGATAAACATCTTTTATCAAGTATTTGATTAGAATAATTGAGTTTTATACGAGAAGATCAAGACTCATTAAATTATAAAAAAAAAATTCAAGACTCATTAAGTTATAAAAAAAAGTACTACAAAATAAAGAGATACTGGAGTATTATATATATTTTTTATAATTTTAATATTATCATAATTTGTCTTCCTATCAAATTTTTAATACCGCGATTTATATCTCTCTAATTTTCTATCCTATTTATAATAATCATTTAATATTTAATATTAGAGGAATATTACTATAAGAGATCTATGTAGACATTCTTCTTATTAGATTAACATACAGCTTAATTAGAAAAAAATATTACTCAATAACTTTCATTTAGATACAATAATATTTTATTTTGGTCTTATGATTATTAGATTTAATGTAGAAAAATCATCTACCTATTTTTTTTATTGATAATTTTACTGTGAGCATCATCTTTATATGCTACAAGTGTGCTCTTTGGGGACCTACTGTGTTTCCTATTGGATGATACATATTGGGCTAAGCTCAAACCCTATCCTACTCATTTATGATCATGAGCTTAAGAGTTGTGCCCAATTTTATTATCGTGTATTTTAAATCAATAAAAAATAATATTATGGTCAAATCCTTCCAATCCTTACGATCAAATCCCTTCGATATCAACTTTTTCGAGTTTGGACTAGTTTATTCTTTTAAGTTCAATTCCAATTTGATTTAGTGTGAAAGCAACTTTTTTTTTTAATCAGCCTTATTTTCTACTCTGTGATGTTGATGACGGACCAACCATAAAATCGTCTTTTTAAATGAAATAATATCATGTCATTTTCAAAAAAAATAAAAAAATTGACCGTATTCAAACAAAGTCAAAGGCACGTGGTTAAATGACGTGGCACGCTGACCTATCCAGGTAAGTGCTGCAACTTGGACTGAGTGCGAGTGCAAAACCCACCTCCTACTTGAAGGCCCCCCCCTGCGTTTGCATGCCTCACTCAATTTGGGTTGGTCAAAGTGTTGTGTCCAACCTCAAGCCCATTTAACTTTGACCCCAATTTGGGTTGGACAAAGTGTTGTGTCCTCAATGTCTTTGACCTCAAGCCCATTTAACTTTGACCCACGTATTACTTCATGTTCTTAATGTTGGGCCTTTTATTAGGCCCCTAATGATACAGTCATCCTCAGTTGGCAAGAATATTAACTAGAAAGATTACTATTGGTATTAGTAAGAAGCGTTGGAAGAGCTTAATTTGTGATTTTAAATACTCAGGCGAGAGCTACATTCATTCATTTTGTGTCTTACTTTACATCAGAAGTTGATGATTGTAGATAAATTACTCGAGTGAAACATAGAGATAGAAGAGAGTTATTTATCGTGTTAGGCTGTAGTGGAAATCTTTAAATATTTATTAAAATATAATAAAATATTAATATACAAGATATAAAAATTATAATTATGACTGCTAGAATGGTTCTGTACGAGAGAATCATGAGGTCCTCGGTTCAAGCATCATCAAATTCTAAAAAAAACTGCTAGAATGGCTAATAATAAAATATAAAATGTACGCTATGATGTAAAAATTTATATATCATATTTAGGATAAGAGAAAGTGATATATTTTATTTTATTGATTTATAGTGTATGATATTAAATTTTTTAAAACTTAATGAGTCTTCAACCCAACTTAGAGCTCAATTACTTTGACTAAAGGATATACACTCTGTGTACAATAGCATATGATATAGTACCGATGCTAGATATTATTTAAGAAGGTGAATTAAAAATTATTTAACACCGTATGAATTCAATTATTTATTTTATTTATAAAAAAATAATTTAAATTGATAAAACGTGAAATAGTAATTATATTATATTATTAACATTATCTTGGATAAGAATGTGAATCGGATGTGATTACCCGAACTCCACTGACAGTATAAAAATTACGTGGACGTCCCCATCGGTGGCATTTAAGTAGGAGGCGATGCCTCGTCAGATTCGCGTCCACTTGCTCTTGGATTTTGCCTTCCATTGGTCGCCCCTTTGACTCTGCAGTCAACCTTTTCATTATTTTTATCCCGTTGCTTTCTCCACACTCAACGATAATAATAATTATTATATTTTGCCTTGCAATGTTTTTTCTTTAATTTTTTTATAAAACAAAATTAAAAAAAATATAAAGCAGGCATTACAATTATTATATTATTATTATTCGCACGCCACCAAATCTTGGTCGTATGAGCAGGTCAACCAGATCCGACCTACGTCCGTCATCCTCTCATCCCCACCGTCCATTTCTTAATTTCCCTTTCCATTTTTTTTCCCTCTCATCATCCTTCCCGCGCACCGCGTTTCCAGCGAGCGCACCGACGGAGAGCTACCCACCCTCTCGGCTGGCTCTGTTGCCGGGTGGGTCCCGTCGGAACGGACCAACCGGCAGCGAGGTGAGGGTCGGTGTGACCGTCCGGACGGTGCGGAGACGGCGGAGATGGGGAAAAAGAAACCCGCCGCGCGTGAGCGCTCCACTCTGCCGCCATCGCTCGCCACGTGTCCCCTCCGCTGCGCCGTACAGATATTTACGTCCACGCGTGTGGCGGTGATTCGCCCGAGTCGACGTCGTCGGCCCGGTCGGCTCCACGCGGCGCGGCTGCTGACGCCGTCAGGGCTCCGCCGTTTCGTTTCGTTTCATTTCGTTTCGTTTGATTTGGTGTCATTTCGTTTGGATTTGGTGTCATTTGGGAAGAGGAAGGCGGCGACTCGTTGACCGGAGGACTTCTCTCGCTCTGTGGTTATTTCTGTTCGACCCCCTGTAGATGCGAAGAATTAGCAATGAGCCCTGGGGATGTGCTTTGCTTCGGTGTTTTGTTGTTAATTCAGAGAGATCGAGGGGGTTTTGGTGATTTATCTTTTTGTGGGAAAACCTTTTCGCCTGCCTTGTATAAACTATTCGTCTCCTTACCACCTACAAAAATGGACCGAGCACCAAAGCTCGCCTTGCGAACTGCGTCCCCTTCGTTTCTTCGGTTCGATCCTTCGTCGTCCTCTGGAATTCGCTGTGAGTACCTTCGATCTGCCATCGATTCGTTGGTTTTTTGATGTTTTGATCGGTTGATTTTGCGAAGTTTTTGAGTTTTGATGGAGGGTTTTGCCGGATTTGGGTTGTTTTAGGTCATAGGGGAGGCATGTGCGGCCCCCTCCGGAATCCGTCCCTGCCGGCCGACGGCGATGACGAGAAGTGTCCGCCGGCGGTTGAGTCGGAGGCGAGCGCGCTGCTGCTCGAGCTCGCCGCCTCCGACGATCTCGCCGCCTTCAAGCAGGCGGTGGAGGTCGATGGCTGCCGGGTCGACGGTGACGCCCCCTGGTACGCCCGCTCCCCGGGACGCGGTATGGGGTACCAGCAGCGGAGCCCCCTCATGATCGCTGCCCTCTTCGGTAGCACCGCCGTCTTGGAGTACATCCTCGCGGCCAGCCCCGCCGAGGCCGCTCGCTCTGCCGCCTCTGATGGCGCTACCGCCCTCCACTGCGCCGCCGCTGGTGGATCCCCCGCCTCTCTCGATGCCGTCAGGCTCTTGATCCGCGCCTCCGCTGACGTCGTCGATGCCCTTGATGCGAGCGGCAACCGCCCGGGCGACGTCATCGCTCGGCAGTTCTCGAGCAGCGTCGCCAAATCTCTTGAGGTGATGCTGAAGGTCTCGTATTGTCCGGTGATTTCTTCCCCCGGGAAAGAAGAGCCAGCGAAGCAAGGGGAAAAGAAGGAATACCCGCTGGATTTGACGCTGCCGGACATCAAGACCGGGATCTACGGCACCGACGATTTCCGCATGTATACCTTCAAGATCAAGCCGTGCTCCCGAGCCTACTCGCACGATTGGACGGAGTGCCCCTTCGTTCACCCCGGGGAGAACGCTCGGCGGCGAGACCCCAGGAAGTACTCCTACAGCTGCGTTCCGTGCCCTGAGTTCCGTAAGGGTTCTTGCCGGAACGGCGATGCTTGCGAGTATGCACACGGCGTGTTCGAGAGTTGGCTCCACCCGGCGCAGTACCGGACGCGGCTGTGCAAAGATGAGACCGGTTGTAACCGCCGGGTATGTTTCTTCGCCCACAAACCGGAGGAGCTGCGGACGGTGAACCCTTCCGCAGCCTCCGTCGCCGGCATGGTGCTGCCGTCGCCGAGGTCCTCGTCGCCGGGTCTGTCCTCGCTGGACGTGGCCACGGCCTTGATGCTGATGCAGCAGCCAGGCTCGCCGATGTCGCCTACGGCCTCACCAGGATTGGGAGCTACAGCGGGATGGATGAATCAGACTGGCAGCGGCGTGATGACGCCTCCGGCCCTGCAGCTGCCGACCAGCAGGCTGAAGGCTTCGCTGAGCGCCAGAGACATGGATTTTGACCTCGATTTGCTTGGGCTGGAAGGGTATCAGCAGAAGCTCATCGATGAGATCACCAAAGCTTCATCTCCTCGGGCCAGTTGGGGATCGAATAGCTTGGCTCCAGGTCGTTGTTCTTCTGATTACAGCGACTTGTTGGGTCCGGCAGATCCACCGCTGCGGAATCAAATGCAGGGTCTCTCCATGAGGCAGACGGGCATGCAGTTCCAATCTCCCACTGGCCTCCAGAAGCACCAGTCTCAGCTGCTGTCCGGATATGGGGGCAGCCTGTCCTCCTCCCCTCCTCCCTTCACCGCCGCGTCCTCCTTCGGGCTCGACCATTCCATGGCCAAGGCCATCATGAACTCGAGGGCCTCTGCGTTCGCCAAACGGAGCCAGAGCTTCTGCGACCGCACTGCGACGGCCGGTCGCCACTCCACGCTCTCTGCAATGTCGATAGCGGCCGCCGCCAACCTGCCGGAGCACTCCGACTGGGGCTCTCCCGACGGCAAGCTCGACTGGGGCATTCAGGGAGAGGAGCTCAACAAGCTGAGGAAATCTTCCTCCTTCGCCTTCCGCAGCAACCAGCCGCCTGCCGCTCCGGCAGCAGCATCCACGAACGAGCCCGACCTTTCCTGGGTCCAAACTCTGGTGAAGGACGGACCTGCGGCACCACCAGTTGGCCACCGGCTCGGCACCGGCGAGCAGCAAAATGGATACAAGCTCAATGGCAGCGGCGGCGACGTCTTCTCTCCATGGGCCGAGGAAAAGATCATGGCATAGTGCAGAAAGCCGCCGCCATTATTGGATGAAAGCAAGCGCTTACTCTGATTCTTCCAGCTGACAAAAGTTCTTTTCTTCATTATATCTTTTGAATCAATTATAACTTTTTTAGCAGGAATTGTCTTTAAGATGCCCGAAGGGAGTCTGATCTCGTGCAAAGGCATCCTGCAAGTTCTTTCATTTATATTAATAGCTGAGGAGAATAATTATAGATGATTAATTATACAGATATCATATATCTATATTATAAATCATGAACTGGAAGAGAATAAGCAGAGCTCGTGAAGCTTCTTCCTGTTCTACACTCTCAGTTTAAGAGACTTCTCCTGATCAAATTCAGCTTGATGTTATACTTATTTTTGTAAATTTTCATATTCTCATCATGTTCGTGGTGCTAATTTGTTTTATTCTGTGTTCTTATCATGTTCTTTATAGTGGGCAACTGGGCACTATCAAACAAACCTACTTTATTATCGCTCGACATGTATATAATTCCTTCCACATGAAGGGAAAAGAAGCCCGGTTGGTGATCGATGAGATGATGTGTTGCATCCCTCGCCGAAAGCTCTCGTCTCTCCATCACTCAGTCAAATTGGTGGTGGCATTTCGCTGTGCCTGTTCATGGCCGGCAGATTCCATATGTTTTACTTGTAAAGCACGCTCTGCTGCCGTCCACAACGAGACTGGAAACAAACCCAAAATCTCTTCCTCTGTTTCCTCTGTGGTTCTTAGATTTTGATCGAGACATCAAGCTGCTGCTGCGCCAGGACTTGATCAACATCTTCGAGTGCAAAAATCCTTCTTGTCCCTTTGCTTCTTTAAACCACAACCGTGTCATGCTTCCTTGAGGTTTGCCGTCGGGAAGACGACAGAGAAGGAAGGAAACCTCTCGAGCCCTCACCGTAACCTGATGGGCCGTAGGCCTGCGAAAGGTATTCCTGCTCCTGGCATTGATGTCGAATTTATAGTTGTTTGACAAAAAGACCACCTTGGCGAAAGGAGAAGTCAGAGATCAAAGACTTGTTTGTTTCACTGGACTATTTGCAAATTATTACGGCAGCGGGTGCCATTTTTTTTACAAGTATGAATTCATGGCGCAGCCGGAGAGCTCGCACACTGCCTCATGGAGGACGACATCGAGCATGTCAAGCGCGAGCGCTGCTGCGACCTCACTCGCCTCTTCCGAGTCCGACCTCCAACTCGAGCCCTTCACTTCCTGCTCCGTGAGCATGCAAATCTTCCCCCAAATCTGACTCCAATGCCTGCTCGCTTGATCGCCGTTGCCGGACTTCTTGACGCTCGGTTCGTCGAGCAGGCTCGTCGCTCGATCTTTGTAGGCCTTGTCGGAGAGAGGACTCGGAGAATTGGAGCTCAAGTTCTCAAATTTCGACGACAGCTTTCTTCTCGATCGCTGCACCTTCCTCTCCTCCTCTGCAACTCCCAAAACGATCAGATCAAGGTCGAAATGTGGACCGAATTCTGCGAGATTAAGGCCGATTTCCAAGTTACCTGAAGGAGGAGAAGACGAAGAGGATTTGAAGGTGATGGAGTAATCGAGCACTGAAACCGGGCTCGTATCTTGGGACGAGCTGCAACCCGCTTCTGCAATCTTCTTCCTCGCCGGCGATTGCTTCTGCTTCGGCGGCGCCGGCGGCGGCTTTACTTTGTCTTCCAGCTTCTCAATTCGGCTCGATTTCCTGTGGACCACCCTGCACGGAGGAGCACCGACGGCAGCGGCCTTGTCGCCGCTCTGCTTCCTCTCGCTCAAATTCTCCTTTTGAGCGCTCTTCCTCTCCTTCCTCGGCACGCCGCTCGCGTCCTCCGGGGTAAAGCTCAGCACGAAGAAGTCCTCGTTCTCCTGCCGCAGGTACGTCGGCGCCTCCCGGAACGACGCCGAGGCCCGCCGCGCCTGAGCCGCGTTCTCCCCGGCGCACAGGAGCCCGGGCCAGCTCTCCGCCGAGTTCGTCGACCGGCTGCGGGGGAGCGACTCGGGCGGCGGCGGAGTGTAGGGGAACACCGGCATTGAGTCCAGCCCCATGAGCCGGGCGACGATGCAGGGGGCACCGGGCGGCTTGTGGTGGCTCTTCCGCTGCTGGTGGTGGAAGGGCCCGTCGGTGGCGGAGCTGAGCTCGCTGCGGCACCCGTCCCGGCCGGGCGCGGCGGCGCAGAGGAGGCGGCGCAGGGCGCCGGAGAGGCAGCCGGATGCGGCGTCGGAGTGGAGGGGGAGGAAGGGGGAGCGGCGTGGAGTCTTCATGGCCGAAGGAGAGGGATTGACTGATTGAGAGAGAGGAGGAGGGATTTGAATTGGATGGGAAAAGGGAGAGACAGCGAGCAGAGGCGGGCATGGCGTTTGAACGAACAGTTGGAGGGCGTGGTTGGGAAAAGGGAGGGCGAGTGGGGTCGGTGGGCCTGCCGAGCTCTCCCCTTTTGGTCTCTCCTTTCACATTTAAACGAGGAGCTACTTGACAAAAATTACATCATCACTGTAATCCTCCATGTCAGAGCTCGAGCTCGACCTCGCCATGAAGAAGAAGAAGAAGAAGAAGAAGAGGAAGAGGAAGAGGAAGAAGAAGAAGAAGAGGAGAGAAGGGAAAGCGGGCGACCCGAGGGCGGGAGAGACGGGTCGAGGCATCAGCCGATGTCTCTGATGAATGGCGGGTGCGGGTCCCCAGCTCTGCCTTCTCTGCTTCCTTTTTCCTCTTCCTCTTCTTCTTCTGCGACTGCTGCAGCTGCTGCTCCTGCATCTTCTTCTTCTTCTTCTTCTTCATCTTCTCTTCCTCTGGAGGAAGTGAGCAGAATTGACGACTTGTTTGCTTGGGAATTAATTGCGGAGAAGTGACGTCTCCTTGCTCGTTGTCTCATCACGCCCAACGCAGAGAAATTATTAAATCAAACATTACATGGACGAAGAATATATAATATGTTTAGAAATTTCCACATGCTGACGTACACTACGAACCAAGACGCTAAAAGAATAAAAAAATACTTATTATTGATGATGACGACGACGATGGCGACCTCAAAGCATTCTGCTGCTTTAATCCCTTTTTTTTCTGAAAAAAAAAAGATAGGATGATTTGGGTTTTTTTTTTAAATCTGATAAATTTAAAATTTATTTTTAACCATTCCAACTAATGTTTTTTATTCTCTAATATTTTTTATTATTAAATTTTTTTTTCTCTAAATGAATAAAATATATCTTTTTTATTTAAATTTTACAAACCGCTGGCTTAATATAAATTTTTTTAATATTAAACTCACCATCTCCACCTAATTGTTCTGAGCAAATGGGCCTGTACTTTTTACTTTTTATTATAACTTAATAATATACAAAATAATTCTCAGCTATAGAGAGTTTGAGGGTTTCTCTTTTAGCTATTTTGTAATGATATTAATTATAATTTTTTATACTGTGTATATCAAATTTTATTTTATTCCAAAATTTTTCACTCATTTTATTTATAATAATCGCTGAGATTATTATAATATCAAATTAAACATAAGATGTTAATTTTTTTTTTTTTAAATTTAATGAGTCTTGAACATAAGATCTCATGATCTTTCAGTATAAAGCTCAATTACGATGTTAAATGTTATATCTGACTTTTTACTTAAATTATTTTTAATTTATCTTCTTAGATACATAAATCCTGTATCAATATTTTTTATTCTATTTATTAAAATAGAATAAAAACATCGTATATTTTTTTATAATAATTTTTGAGATAAAAACATCATAATCAAGATTAGTATAATATTAGAATTTAAGGAACACAATATTAATCTAATACTAAGATTTAGAAGAGATAATTGTTAATATAATTATTACATTTTTAAGTATATTTAAAGGATCTCGATATAATATTTAATACTACTTTAATTATTTATTGAAAAAATAAAAATATGTTTTTCTAGATAAAAAAACATGAGTAGTCTGAATTCGCTCAAAATATTATTATGTAAATTTAAGCCTTTTTAATATGATTATATCAAAACTAAATAATAAAAAAAACTCACATTTTTTTCATTGTAACATTAAGGGGATAATAAATTTTGCTAGAGTAACACTTAGTTGAGTGTATGTATATATTCTATTAAAAAGATTCACACACACGGATTGGGCGTAGCTCGCACGTCCGCACGCCGTCAGCTCTTCGCTTCGGCAAGCCAAGCACGTCGCCGCCGCTGCCTCCTCCTCCTTCCCATCCCTTCTTTATTTAAGACCGCCGGCGAGGACCGCTTCATTACTCGCCATGGATCCCGCAGCGCGTCGTCGCCCTCGGTGGCTCCTCTGCCTCCTCCTCATCCTGCACCTCTCCGTTGGGAGCCTCGCCCGGCCCCTCTTAGGTAGGCATTTCGTCGCACACCTTTCCGGCAAGTCCTAATACTAATTAACTCGCCTCCTCACATCGAAGGAGGGTCGGATCGAGCGGGGCGGTGTCGGTGTCTGATCGTTCCGCTGGAGGACTACGCCGGCCCGCAGGCCAACCAGAGGCACATGCCCGCGCGCAGGACGAGTCCCAAGCCGGCGCCGGAGAAGAAGAAGACGACGAGGATGAAGCGGCCGTGAGTCGAACACCTGGTGCGCGCTCGCAGGACAAGTCCCAAGGGGGCGCCGGAGAAGAAGAAGAAGACGACGACGAGGAAGCGGCCGTGGGTCGAACACCTGGTGCGCGCTCGCGCAGAGAGCCGTCGGATGCTCGGCGGACGGCTGGATCTTGACTTCCTCCTTTTCACTTCCTTCCATAATATAACGATGCGTAAAAAAAAAAAAAGCCTCTTTCAATCAAGACAGGGGTAAAGGATAAATTTTATTAAAGTTAAAGGACTATTCTGCAAAAAAGTTGGACGAAAGTAATATTTTAAACCGTCATGGGGTACGTGGCTGATTCTTATTGGCCTGCATGGCCTCCACGATCCCCGACGTTGTTGCCATTCTACGTGAAAGAATTCTACTCGTTCCACCCAACGCTACACCCACCGATACAATTGGAGGAGATAAGAACGGGTCGATCAAAAGCGTGATGGGTGCAGGTGAATTTAACGTGGAGTAATTTCAATTGGGACCTGAAATTACAATTTATCTCAGTTAGGTCCTTAAATTTTCCCGATAAGGAAAAATTAACGAACGGAAGGACTAAACTGAGAATAAAGTTAAATATGAGGGACCGAAACGGTAATATCCCGAGCTCCGGATCCGCTCCATTAATGGGCTTCCAGTTTTAGGGAGATGACATCCTCACCGTCCAGTCCAGATCCGACGGTTAGGATACGGTTAGATGCAAGGAGCAGAATTGGCAGAGATGGAGTCCCTCCCGGATTCCGAATCGGAAAACGTAATCATCAAATAAATACGCCTTTTTCGCGGCTCCCGGTTCCTTCTCCTCGATCGTCGAATATAAAAAGCCTCCTTTTAGGCGACGAGGTTTATCGTCGGAAAACCCTAGGGATTTTGTGCCCTTCTCCGGGCTCGCTCTCTCGATTCCTCCGCCGCTCAGGCGAGTTCTTCTTCTTCTCCTTCCTGTTGCTGTTGTTGTTGTTGTGGAATTCCGACGAAAGATTCAACGTGGGGGAAGTTTTCTTCTTGTTGATGCTGTGTCTCTCGGCGAAAAGGCTCCGACGAGACGCGTGGTGATCCTACCTGACCGGAACTTGGTCCCGGCGATACGAGGCGGAGACGTGGCCTGGGGATTCGACGACCTTGCCTCCGTCGGCTCTTGTGCGGATTGGAGGACTCGGACGCCACCGGTCGACCAAATTCTGCGAGATTTCGAGGCCAACTTCCAAGTTTCCTGGAGGAGGAGACGAAGAGGAATTGAAGGGGATGGAGTAAGACGAGCTGCAACCCGCTTCTGCAATCTTCTTCATCGCCGGCGATTGCTTCTGTTTCGCGGGTGCGGCTTTACTTTTGTCTTCCAGCTTCTCAATTCGGCGTGATTTCCTGTGGACCTCAATGCTCGGAGGAGCACCGGCTGCGGCGGCCTTGTTGCCGTTCTGCTTCCCCTCGCTCAAATTCTCTTTTTGAGCGCTCTTCCTCTCCTTCCTCAGCACGCTGCTCGCGTTCCTCAGGGGGCGAAGCTTAGCACGAATAAGTCCTTCATCTCCTGCCGCAGGTACGTCGGCACCTCCTGGAACGACGCCGAGGCCCGCCGCGCCTGAGCTGCGTTCTCGCCGGCGCACAGGAGCCCCCGCGAGCCCTCCGCCGAGTTCGTCGACCGGCTGGGGGGTGTACGGGAACACCAGCTCTGCTTCCTCTGGTTCAAATTCTCCTTTTGAGCGATGGCTGCGCAAGGGTGGGAGGATGGTGACGGAGGGTGCAGGACTGGGAAAAGGAGGAAGCTTGTGGTCGGGAAGGCGGAGAAGGTAGAGGTATGGTTGTCATACTATTCATAAATTCATGTGGTTCCTCGCATCTGTTCTGTTATCGATCTCTTACATGAGTTCTCGTCCAAATTTCTTGGTAGAGTTACATAAAAATCGCTGCCAGTGGAGTGGAAGCATCACATGGCACAAGTTTGCACAATGTGCATTGTGCTATTTATATATGACTGAAAACTCCAGCACAGGAACCCATCTACAGGAACGAGATCATCGGTAATAGTTTAGTGCATTGTGCTATTTAGATGTGACTGAATACTCCAGCACAGGAACCCATCGACAGGAACGAGATCATCAGTAATAGTTTAAACATATTACTTTTGACCCATAAGATTGTTTCTTAATCTAATGCCTTTAAGTTTCTCTCGCAAATGCATGCCCAATAAGAGTTGGCTGGCACTGAACAACACGACCGCTGAAAGTTTGGAGAAATAGACCCCCAAACTTACCCTTTTAATGCGTATCTTTCTTACCCAAAACCAGTTTTCCTTCTGCACAAGGGCTTTCACCTTAGGTCCGGGTTTGGTTATATTCCCCCGACTCACCTTAGTTTTTAGGTACAACCAGCTGAAGAAATAGCCATATATAGAGTACGTTAGATGAACTATAGATCTAATACTTGCTAAGGAGCAAAAAAGGTAATCCTCATTTGTTGATTTCTTCTGCATCTTTTATACTATCATGTTAAGGTATGTACGATCTGGAATTATATCTGTCAGTAGGAATTCTTGGGTAATATGGTTGCCTTCTTCATTTGCTTAATGTCACCGAAGCTTCATTGTGCTAATTTAAGTTGGATACTGATACCTGAACCAATGATTATTAATTTTGTTGCTTCACCTTTTTTTTTTTGAAAATCATTCGTCATCTTCTGCTCTGCCAATTTTTTTGTCTTATTGGACTATGACGTCTTCAGCAATCATTCTTATACTGTTTCATTTACTTTTAGATGGGCTATCTCGTTGAAGGCCTTCGTGGATCTTGGCATTCAGGAGTGGCTGTTGGATGTGATAAAGTATCCCGTGTTGCGGGACACACCAATCTCATGGATGGTGACGCTACTGCTGAACTTGTTCAAGAGATTCCAGTATCAGCTGAAATAAAAGGCACATTGGATACAACTGTTGAAATCTGCAGACGACAAACCCGACCAGTTCCATCTCATTTCAGCACCCAAATTTCAGGGATCAGCTACGGCCTCTGTGTTGATGCATTGATTCATGGGGTTTGGTGTGAAGGAGTGATTTTTGACCATCAGGAATCTTCCAAAGAGAGGATAGTGTTCTTTCCAGATCAAGGAGAACAGAAGTTGATAACAGTTGATGTATTGCGTCTTACCGAAGTTTGGGATGAAGTATCTGGCATTTGGAAACCCCGTGGCAAGTGGCTGTTGATTGAAGTGATTCAGCATTTTGAGAGTGAAGGTAGTTTACCTGTTTCAATCAGGGAGATCTGGTACGACTTGAGTGGTACACGTGCTTTTAAGGATCAAATAAGAAGCTGGACTTCTGGAAATAAAGATATTTGGTATACCTTGGTGGCAGAGCTGATCCAGGAGTTATGGTCTGTTGTGATTGGAACTCACGTTTCTGCACAATTAGCAAACAATGCCATGACTTCAGTCGATGTTTGCACGCCAATGGAGGATGTTCTTTGCGGTGAAGTTCCTGGCCGTAAATCAGGTAGTCTGGTTAAGTCCATGGAAGTTTTGAGCCATGTGGATTATGACAATGGGCTGCTTAAATCACGTGGCACTGGTAAAGAAGTTGAGAAATTTGGGTTTCGCACAAAAGCTTTAGATGATTTCATCTCAATGTGCCGCAGTAAGTCCTGCTCTATGGATTTGGGGGAAAAGCTTCGTGTCTTCCGTCATCGTGCAAGGTCTCATCTTATAGCTGTGGGATGGAAACTTGTGGAAAATGTTCAGGGTCGAAAATATTATGTTTCCCCTAATGGAAAACGTTTTGAGTCTTTAGTAACTGCATGTGAAGCATGGAAAACAATTGAAGAAAACTGGGATCACAGAACAGATTGCACTAGCATAACGTACAGTCAGGACTGTGGTGTCCAAGGTACATCTCCCAAGCTTAAATACATGGGTGATAAGGCTGAGGATATCCCAACCACGGAGGATTCAAAAACTTGGAAGCATTTTGAACTCTCTAACGCTGTCTACTGTCCTGATGTAGTAAAATTGTATGCACAAAGTGTTGGAGACAGAAGTCGAAGCTCGAGGTTGGCCAAGCTAGATCGTGTGAATTTAACAGAAAAAATGAAGAAGCATCTTTTAGCATTGGGATGGCGTATTGAGTTTAAACGAGATACACTTTCTAGGTTTCGCTTCTTTTCACCTCAAGGAAGAATCTATTACTCCCTTATCAAAGTCTGCTATGATTTGATGAGGGAAAATAAAAAGGAAAATGAGGAGGTCAAACCTGAACCGGCTCATCTTGTCGATGGGGATGTTGTAAGAGAATCGACATTTGCTTGTAGTTCATCTTGTCAAGCTGGTCAAATAACTGTTAGCCAGGAAACGAAAAGAAGAAAAGTATGTCAATCTAGCAGACGAGTGACTAGGTCAATGAAAAAATCACAGAAGCTTGTTGCATCACCCAACCATCATACTGCAAAAACATTTGTGTCTTGGCTCATTGACAATGGTGTCCTTTTACCTAGGCAGAAGGTATATTGTATATGCAAAAGAGATGGCAAATCAAGGAAGGATGGTAGGCTAAGTCGTGATGGGATAAAATGCAAATGCTGTAGAACAGTGTACAATCTTGCAAACTTTGCTGCTCATAGTGGAAATAGTACTGAGAGGCCTTCTAGTTCTATATTTTTATCTGATGGTAGGTCCTTATTGCAATGTGAATTAGAGCTGATGCATGCAAGCAAGTACAAAGTTTCCCCACACATGAGATTCAAGGGTGATTGCAGTCAACATCTTAGTGACGCAATATGCTCGATATGCCAGGATGGTGGTGAACTAATATTATGTGATCACTGCCCTTCAGCATTTCACTTAACTTGCGTTGGCTTAGAGGTAAGTTGCCCTTTAAACCTGTCGATCATGTATTGGTTTGTTCTGTTTCACTTACTTGGTTAATGCCAAATGATCATAAGTTAAACTTTCTTATTCCTTTCACTTCATTGTTGGATGTCACATATATAATCATTCCATGCTCGTTCATAATGTTTTTGTAGTTGGCCTTTGATTCCTGTAACGATACCACTGTGTATTAATCAAACCATAAACTAAAAAGATGAAAATAGACTAACTCACATTATAGATAGAATCATGATCAAAGTCTCTGAGGCCTCTATGCTTATCTTGCAGGTGCACTGAGTAGCCTAATTTCACATTATCACAATAGTATTTCTGGATGTCTGCTATGTTTGTTGTCCATTATATAGAATGACAGTTAGCATAAAAAAAGAGATGTGGTAAGATCGAGTGAGATGCAAAGAAAATTTTAATTTTTTCATTGTATACCTCTTTGCTCTTTGACTTCATCAATGAGCTAGAGATGGAAGAATTTTATTCAAAGAATATATTGTAACTTTTAGAGAATAGAAAGATTTGATTTTGATAGAATTCCCATACTAAAGATTTGCAGAAACTGTATTTATTTTAAATAAGGAACCAGGAACCTGTGTTCATATGCTTTCAGAAACTCTTTTATAAATGTAAGGTTCTTATTGGTTGTGCTAACGAAGCACAATATCAAAAGCTCAAATTTGACGCAGACACTTCCAAAAAGAAGTCCTTAAAATATGCTGGTTGGGAAACTAGTTTAGAAATAATGGTAGAGAATTGCCCAAAAAGGCTTGTTCGAAAACACCGTGTGAGAACATTGTAAGTTACCTGTTGGCTTTGATCCTACAGAGCTAATCCCGTTGAAAAGTTTCCTTGCTTCGTTGCTAATATAATAATGACAAGTGTCTCTCACTGTTCTCTTAACTTTCTCACACCCCGTGTCATGTAGCTCTTTAATCATTCACATTTTTAACTTTAAAATTTCATGTGGTTGAACTCTGTTCATTTTTTGGTGTTCATGTAGGAGGTCCCTGAGGGAAATTGGTTCTGCCCCTCATGCAAATGTGGCATTTGCGGTCTCAGCCACTACAATCATGACGTTGAACAATTTACAAACACAACAGTATTGTACTGCGATCAGTGCGAGAGAGAGTGTATGTTTGATTTTTACCTATCTCTTGGTTAACTATATCCCTCTATATATTTGTTTGTCTAAGATTTCCTTTTTTTGCAGATCATGTAGGCTGCTTGAATCTTGGTTCTTGTCCAACTGGAAATTGGTTTTGCAGCAATAAGTGTTCAAACGTACGTTCTGATCGAAGATTTGAAACTTTCTTCCTCTTTCTTAATTTACTTTTTATATATTTTGGATACTGTGGAAATTTATTCAAAGTCTTAGCCTTTGCTTAATTTGGAAAATTCCTGAGCTTTATATCTTAGATCCTTCTGTTGGACAATTTGCTGCTGGGATTTCCTTTTTCCTTCTTTGACCCTTTCTTCTAAGTTTAACCTTAATATGCCTATTCAATGTTTTATTTTATCTTTCTTCGATTCATATAATCCCATTTCTGGAAAGCCTTCTCTTGATGCTCTTTGCATTGACTCTGCAGATTTTCAGCCATCTGCATAAACTGATCGGCAAAGCAAGCCCAACATCTGTTGAAGGTTTGTCGTGGACTTTATTGAGATGGTGCTACAATGATAACATAGATGTTCGAAGACGTGATCCAGAAACTGCAGCGCATCACAGCAAGTTAAGTACTGCCCTTGATGTACTGCACGAGTGCTTTGTGCCGATAGTTGAAGATCGCACCCAGAGTGACCTTGTAGCTGATATTATTTTCAACAAAGAGTAAGTCATTTTTTTCCCATACTTTGCTTCTTATTCCTATCGTTTTCTGATGCTTCTCAACATACATTTACATTTTATGAATTCCGTGTTAAATTCGTCTTCATTGAGGATGGTCTTAAACCCTTCCTTTCAGCCCTATATCCTTCGGTTTTGAATATTTTGACTGCTTTGGGGGTTTAAACAACTAGGTCAGTCACTTATAGGATGGTCAAATCAAATATCATTGTTCTTCTAAGTGTTTATTTCTTCTGTTTCATTAAGATCTATGTTTTCTGTTAAACAGTGGTCTGACATCTTCTATCTAGTTTGCCTCCTTTTTAGCCTTAAAACTTCTTATGCATAGTGAAATATATTGTCACCTTCCGGTGCCTCTCCTTGTTTGAGACCTTTCCTTTTTTCTCTCAGATCAGAGCTTAACCGGTTAAACTTTTGGGGATTTTACACTATGGTTCTGGAGAAAGGAGATGAACTGTTATCCGTTGCTACATTCAGGTATCTCTATCAAATATCCTAAGCTGCTACAATTTCCTGTTCCATTTTCATGCATTGCGTATTTCTTGTTTTTTCAGCTGAACTAATTTTGTTTATACAATCTTCTCGGATTTAGGGTCTTTGGTGTAAAGGTAGCAGAAATGCCTCTCATCGGTACCCGTGATTTCTGCAGGAAAAAGGGAATGTGTCGTCTTCTTGTCAACGAATTGGAAAAGGTAATCAATCCCGTCATAAAGCTGCTTTTAATTTCCTCTTTATGCTGCTATATCTCAAGATAAGGCCACTTAATTAGAAGACTCTCATCTGATTCTGCAGCTGGTCCGTTGAAACTTGCATTACTTCTTCAGTTTCTACTTCGTCCGTTTTGGCTTCTTACTTTGTCCAAGTAGGAAAATAGCTAAAGCCTTTTACCAACATAATCATATCCCTTCCTCCCTTGTTCTGGAGAATTCAATTTATATATCCAGCTAAGAAAGACTTTAGCTAGCTGTCCATCTCTATATATATACATCAACCAGTATGTCAATTCTATCTTCGATCTAACATTTGCCGCATATATGATGCTGCTAATTGTTTGCTATATATACAATGAGTTGATCGTTCAATTGATGTTCTCTCACCATGCTATTTACATGCTCATCTTCCAGCTGCTTCGTTCCATAGGGGTGGAAAGACTAGTACTACCTGCAGTTCCTCAACTCGTGGAGACATGGACGAGATCCTTCGGTTTCTCTCTGATGAGCAACTGCGACCGATTAGACTTGTCATGCCACACCCTACTCAGTTTTGAAGGGACTACAATGTGCCAAAAGACCCTATAGTTAAGCAGCTAAACCCCACACGCAGAAGAACTGCCAACAGGTGAGCTCCCTTAATTCTCTCTTCTTCTTGTATATATTTTCCACTCCAAATGTAAAAAAAATTAAAATTTAATATTCAGCTCATCCTAAGCTTTTTGCTGAGATACATATGTCATAGATTTTATCTATATAGGTGATTTTTATTTGAGTTTTATTACTTTTAGACCTCCTAGATAGATAGATAGATGATGGGATTTATTGTACTTTCACTACTCAACTGTCTATATCAGTACTAAATAAGATCAGTTTACCATATCAATCATCCACATTATTATTCCTCAGTCTTAGGCTAAGTGGTCAATTCTTTTTATGTATAATTTTGAAACTAATAAGGATAAAAAATGCAATAAATCCTATTTATTTGATGAATAGAGGGAATGATTTCATATTTTTTTATTTATTCGAGTACAGTTTCTTCCATCCACCTTGTTCTTGTTTCATTTTCAAAAGCTTACCTCACTCATTAATTAATCTCCCTCCTTGCAGCCAAAAAGACATTGAGACAATGCTGGCGCCACCAGCGGCACAGCCGGCGGCCATGGAGTACGTTGAAGTCATAGATTTTTCATCTAAAATTTTAGGGAACACAGAAAAAAGTAGATTTTTTAAATCTAAATTTAAAGGTTTGAAGTTAAAGATTATACTGTAAACACCGGCCGGTTTATACGTTACTTTGCAGCCCTTTTTATTTTTGAGTTATGTGCAGCTATAACTTCGTGTGTAACTTGGTGTTTCTCCAGACTTAAATTAGTTTGCTTGGAAATATGATGAAAAAATTAACACCCATTTTTGTAGACAATATATTTATAGAGAGAGAATTAATTAAAATCAACATTGCTTGAGTTGAACTTTGTTGGTTACCATCAAAAAATGCAAAGCAATATGTAATCTTGGAGATATTTGATTTCTGTTTTCAGCTTTGAAGAACATCTGCTTGTGTTTTTTTTTACCTACTGCTTGATTTATTTGTTACTGAAAGTACCCTAAATCAGTGAATTAAATCAGTCGAACTTTTGATTTGGGTTTGGGAGTCCTATTTCTTAGTGGCACTAATTAGTGGTGGTTTAATGATGATGATCTACTTGCTTGCTACTAGCGTTATATTGCACTACTATTGAGATCTACTCCATACTCAAATTAAATTATATTGTGTAGGATGTCTAATTGACATTTGAAAGAAGAACAAATACGAGAATTAAATTATCTTGCACTCAATACTCCTTGTTGAATTAATAATTCTTGGATGGAACATCTTCCACTTTGGCTCACTGCACGATTCAAAATCAACAACTAAATTACTTATTATATAGATATAATCATAGGAACAATATCAACATAATTTTTCGATAAAACTAGATAAATGCTTGAAGAAATTTTTAACAGGTAGATCAAGGTGCCCCACCTAAGATGATTTCTGATAACTTAAAGAATGTGATTCTTGTTTTTGGTGGATCAAACACAACAATGATTGATTATAAACACAACTTTACAGATTTGGAACAAATCCCACGATGATAAAATTAGGGTTTCAACGGTAGATCCAAGGGTTGATAGATTTTCGATAACAAGAATACGAATTGTGGATGATTTCGGATAACTTGAAGAAGGTGGTTCTTGCTCTTGGTGGATTGAACACAGTTGAGATTGATTATGAACATAACTTTATAGACTTTGAATAAATACTACAATGGTAAAACATAGGTTCCAACAACATATCCAAGGGTTGATGGGCTTCCAATGGTAGAAACATGAATCGTAGATGATTTCGGATAATCTAAAGAAGGTTGTTCTTGTTCCTTATGGATCGAACACAACTAGAATTGATTATAAACACAACTTTATAGACTTAAAACAAATATTATGATGGTAAAACTAGGGTTTCAATGGTAGATCCATAGGCTAATGGGCTTTTAATGATAGGAACATCAATCATGGATGATTTTGGATAACTTGAAGTAGGTGATTCTTGTTCCTGGTAGATCGAATACAACGAGGATTGATTATGAACACAACTTTATAGATGTAGAACAAACACTATGGTGATAAAACTAGGGTTAGCGGTAAATTCATAGGTTGATAGGCTTCTAATGGTAGAAGCACAAATCGAGTGAGAGACTCAAACTATTTAAGTCTTCTATTTCCACCATCTCGCTTGTTGGTTGGCATGTAAACGGATCGTACCCGCACTCACCCCGGTGCAAGGTGATCAAATAATGTATTGGAGATTGGATATCGATGCAAACTTTTTAGAGTACATTATTTTTGATTCACAGTATATTGAACCAAATACCTAAGATCAAAACCAATAAAGATGGATCCTGCCCACTAACTTACAACTTTATGCTGCTATATCCTCTTTATGCTGTTATATCTCAAGATAAGTCCACTTAATTTGAAGACTCTCATCTGATTCTCCAGCTGGTCTTCCCATTGAAACTCGCCTTACTTCATCAGTTTCTACTTCGTCCGTTTTGGAAAATAGCTAAAACCTTTTACCAACAGAATCATATCCCTTCCTCCCTTGTTCTGGAGAATTCAATTTATACATCCAGCTAAGAAAGACTTTAGCTAGCTGTCTATCTATCTATATGTCTATTCTATCTCGATCTAACATTTGCTGCAGATATGATGCTGCTAACTGTTTGCTATATATACAGTGAGTTGATCATTCAATTGATGTTTTCTCACCATGTTTATCTACATGCTCATCTTCCAGCTGCTTCGTTCAATGGGGGTGGAAAGACTAGTACTACCTGCAGTTCCTCAACTCGTGGAGACATGGACGAGATCCTTCGGTTTCTCTCTGATGAGCAACTGTGACCGATTGGACTTATCATGCCACACCCTACTCAGTTTTGAAGGGACTACAATGTGCCAAAAGACCCTTTAGTTAAGCAGCTAAACCCCACACGCTGAAGAACTACCAACAGGTGATCTCCCTTAAAATTTAATATTCAGCTCATCCTAAGATTTTTGCAGAGATATATATGTCATAGATTTTATCTATACAGGTGATTTTTATTTGAGATTTATCACATTTAGATCTCCTAGATAGATAGATAGATGATGGGATTTATTGTACTTCACTACTCAACTAAGATCAGTTTACCATATCAATCATCCACATTACTATCAGTTTTTTTTTTAAGAAATGGTAGCTTGGTTAGACTAAGTGGCCAATTCTTTTATATATAATTTTGAAACTAATAAGGATAAAAAATGCAATAAATCCTGTTTTCATATTTTTATTTATTTATTCGTGTACAGTTTCTTCCATCATTTGTCAAAAGCTTATCTCACTCATTAATTAATCTCCCTCCTTGCAGCCAAAAAGACATTGAGGCGGCCATGGAGTACGTTGAAGTTATAGATTTTTCATCTAAAAAGAAAAAAAATTTGGTAGGGAGCACAGAGAAAAAGTAGATTTTTTTTTCATCTAAATTTAAAGGTTTGAAGTTAAAAATTATACTGTAAACACAGGCCGGTTTATATATTACTTTGCAGCCCTTTTTATGTAACTTTGTGTTTCTCTAGACTTAATTTTTTCATCATATTTCCAAGCAAACTATATATATAGAGAGAGGATTAATTAAAGTCAACATTGCTTGAGTTGAACTTTGCTGGTTACCATCAAAAAATGCATACAAGCAAATATATAATCTTGGAGATATTTGATTTCTGTTTTCAACTTTGAAGAACATCTGCATGTGTTTTTTTTTTGAAACAAGAATGTTCATACTCCTTATTGAATTAGTAAAATTCTTGGATGGAACATCTTCCCACTTTGGCTTACTGCACGATTCATAATCAACAACTAAATTACTGGTCATATAAATATAATTACTTGTTTAGGAACAATATACTTAATTGTATATACCAGGGCATCAACACAGCGTAAGATACTTGGAACAAAGATAAAAAGTGAGGTACGCTGATAAAAAAGAATTAGTTCTTTCTCCTCTTACATTTCTTTCGATAAAAGATAGACGAATGCTTCAAGAATTTTCTACCGGATTGATCCAGGTGCCCCACCCTGGATGATTTCGAAGAACCTGAAGAAGCTGGTTCTTGTTCTTATTGATTGATTCTGAACACAGTTTTATAGACTCGGAACAAATACTACCGCGATAAAATTAGGGTTCCAGCGGTAGATGCATGTCTGATAGGTTTGGGATGGTAGGAAGATGAATCATAAATGATTTCAGATAAATTGAATGATGATAGATATATGGTTGAAAGATTTGGGATGGTAGGAAGATGAATCATAAATGATTTCAGATAAACTGAAGAAGGTGGTCCTTGTTTTTAATGAATCGAACACAACAAGAATTGATTATGAACACAACTTTATAGACTTAGAATAAATGCTACAGTGACAAAACTAAGTTCTTTTTCTTGATGGATCAAACACAACAATAATTGATTATAAAAATAACTTTATCGACTTAGAACAAATACTACGGCAATAGAATTTGGATCACAGCAGCAGATTCATGGGCTGATGGGCATTTGATGGCAGGAACATAAATCGTGAATGATTTCGGATAACTTGAAACAGATGGTTCTTGTTCTTGGTAGATCGAACATAAGTTTATAGACATATAATAAACACTAGTGTGGTAAAATTGGGGTTCCGATGATCGACAAGAACACAGATCGAGTGAGAGGCTCAAAGTATTTTAGTCTTCCATTTCCAACCTCCTCTCCCCTGTTAGTAGGCATGTAAACGGATCATGGCAGTGTGATACAATAATACGTTAGACTAGACAATACATGACAGAAAGATTATTTTATTTGGTATGTCCAGGTTGAAGCGTTGGATTGATTATTAACATCGTAGTATTTATATTAATCTCTCCTTTCACCTTCACTGCAGTCGGCGATTGATGCCAGCGGACCTCCACGAGAGCTGTCCGGCGAAGGAGGGAGGGGAGCCGCGGAGGAGGTGAGCATTACAGCGACTGGGAACGGCGAGAAAGGAGTCGACGGTGGGGTTTGCGAACTAGGTTGGTACTTCGCCCTTTCTTCCGCAAATTGGGATCTTTAGGGGTTAAAAGGGATTATTAGAGGCCACCCCAAATGATAATTTCGAAATCGATTTATTGTTTCCCCATGCTCTGTTTTATTGATGCAACATGCGTTAGAATTCGTTTAAATTCCTTGCGGATTCCTCTGCATTGTTGAACCTAAGTTTAACTTGGAACTTCATGATGTTTAGATTAATTAAAGTCTTGGTTTTCCCCTGTCTTCAATCTGATCCACAGCACTGTAATCTAATTCTCTCATACTATACATTGCTTGCTTAGAGAATTGATTGATTTAAATTAACAATTATGCACTAGGTGGAAGTAGTGCTGGAATTTTCTCATTGCTGCATTGCCATGATTTCTGCACTTGGTTGATTGAGTTGTGGGTGATTAAAGCTTTACCTTTCCCCCGTCCATAGTTTCCGATCAGAATCATGAATTGTGCATAAGGTGGCTATGCATTATGGGTTAGAAGATCAATCTGAGTTAGAATTGAATGCTTGACTTGATTGAAAACGTGTTGGGTTTATTCTTATGCGAATTCAAGGAAGTAGATCAATAGAAATAGTTAAGGAATCATGTGAAAGATATGCTGTTAGTTTTACCCAATTCTTTTTTGTTCTATTCTACCATTTCACCTAAGTTCTAAGTACTTGCTTTGGTTTGTTGATTCTGTCGAGTTGCCGAATATAGAGACTTTTCATGTTTGAGAATTTTCTAATGCTTTATTTTGCTGTTTTAAAGTTGAGATATGTTGCGTGAAAAAAAAACTATTTGCTTGTTGTGTAGACAATTCGACTCTTATTATGAATAGGGAAGATTTCTGTTATAAATACACGTATTAAAGAAAGAAGCAATAGAATGCATGAAATGTAAAGAGTGAATAATCTGAGTTGGTGGAGATTTATATACATGATAGGAAAATTATGTTTCTACCTACTTTTGCTTGCTAATATGTTTTGTTTGATTACGTAAGGTTGAGAAACAAGTGGTATTGCCAATGTTGTATTCTACAAGTTCATTGAGAGCCATGTAGTAGGAAGAACTAAGTTTTCATTTAGCTATTGTTGTGGATTATAAATTGCATGCTCCAGTTTTGATCCTTATTTGTTGCATGAATTGTTTTGATGTCCGAGTAAATGTTTTGAGGTTGAAATTGGTTGGCTTTGCATATATTGACCAAACATGTAGGCTGTTGAAATCAATTGAAAACACTGAAAACAAAATTGATGAATTATTAAATCCTTACTGTTTTCACATCACTTTAGTAAACATGCAGTAGAAACAAATATCTACTTAACTAGATAAATGTACAGTATAGAATGATAGCAACAACAGGTTCAAAACTTGGTGAAGGCTTGACGATTTCAGTTTTTAGTTGCAATCACTTGTGATACTACCATATGAATTATACATTCTTAGGTAGTCATCTTCGGTTCTAAGTTTCATATGTTCAAATGAACTCGATGACATAGAACTGATAACTTAAGCCATTCATGTGAATGTAGGTTGTATAATGACTAAGTTTGATTAATTTAAAACCAGTGAAAATTGTTATTGGTGAATGCTTGGTGGAAATTAACTTGTTTACTACTTCAATGCATTGTAATATACGGTGTCTTTGTAGTAAATAAATTATCTCAGTTTTCTGTCTTTCCTCATGGCTATGTTGAGTTCTAGAAGGATAAAAATGTCATAGGATGAAAATTGTAATTGAATAGTTGTTAAGAAGTGATCTATCTGGAACTAATGTTAATAATAATGGCAGTAATAAAACATGATGTGCAATAAGCTGTTTTCTTCCCTTCTTTTTCCTTTCTTGCCTTATTGTTGCCAAGTAATAAAATTGTTGCGCTAGATATAAATGGTCGTTGCAGTTTTTCCTCATAGTCTCATGGGATGAGAATAAGTACTAAAGAATTGTTTTGCTACTGTTTTAGAGTTCATTATTGTTGTATTTCCCCTCTTTTCCTGTACTATTGTGGTGAATGTTAATGGTTGGTTGAAAGAGTAAAAAAAAAATGAAGGAGTAAAACAATGGTGATAGAGGATGTAGTAAAAGTAAAGATAAAAGCTTGAGTGAGTATGAGATAAAGTCATGGTAAGGGAAGGTTGGCCGGAGAAATTTTGGATTAAGGTATTCCTGGGTTTGAATGTTCTTATTTAAATGGATGGGATGCTTTATAACCTGTCATATAACAATTTTGATGCTGCCATGTGTTGATAACATGATAACTAGGAAAAAAAAGGTAGAGACATCAGTGACAAGTGAAGACATTAACCATATGAGTAAACTAACTGATGTTGATTCTGTTGCAATTTTTCGGCTCCAAAGGAAAAATGGAAGGTGAATGCAGATCTATAATTTTGAAAGATCAGCAAGGAGAGATCAAACTTTGCTTAAACACAAAATTGACAGGATAATAAGTTATGGTTAGATGGTATTGTTGAGAGAAAAAGTATAGATGTTGGATTATGTTTTATTTCTTTTTCTGCCCTATTCTTTCACATTTGGTCTTACTGAATTGTTGCTTAAAACAGTTATGAATAAAAAGCTTGGCAGAATGGAATAATGTTTCCTCATTTCTTGTTTCTTTTACGTGATGATATCAGTAGCATGTTTAAGTGAGAATAAAACAGTAGCAAGTCTTAATGTGGAGGAAATAAAGGAGAATTTTTTTTGTTGTTCCTGATGAAATTGCACTTGTTTTTATCAGATCTATTCAGAACAATTTACTATTCTTTCCTTTCTTTTCTTTTTGTCCAAATTATGATCAAATTGTGGTAGTAGAGATGGTTGGTAAGTGTTTTGATGAGTTGCATGAGATGCTTGTTAATCTAGAATAGTAGTAAACAAGGTTGTTATTGCTACTGAAATATTGATATTTTGTTCCTATTCAAATGTGAAGTTGTTGCTGTGAATCAAATGGGTTGCAAATCTAAATCCATGAGGTCATTGTTTCTGCCTCAAATATGCATATATTGAGATGCTACTGTGTATCATGCTGTGTATTTGACTGCATTCAGACATGGATATTGTTGCCTATACTTTGCCTAGGATGTGCAAGTTATTTTTTTGGGATCTACTGTTGAAACCCTAATTTTTCTTACTGTATAAAGCCCATAGCTTTGCTGGAACTCTAATTTTTCTTATATCATCATACCTACAAATCCAGGGCATTGGAATATAAATATGTTCGAGAAAGAACGATGGCTTCTCTTCGTATGTCACAGATTTCCCACATTGCTCTGCCAACTGGTCTCACTGATCCTTTCAGCTTCAAAAGGGGAAGATTTGCGTTTCGAGTGCAAGCTCCAAAGATTACCTCATGCCTCATGTCGGACATGCAGCACCAGGTGGCGGCGGCAGTGCCCTCAGCAAAGCCGCTGTCGAAGCAGAGCAAGGAACTCATGGAGGCAGATAGGAATTTGTTTGTCGGAACCTATGCACGAGCTCCGGTGGTCTTCAAGAGTGGAAAGGGATGCAAGCTCTTCGACGTCGATGGGAAGGAGTATCTAGACATGGCGGCTGGCATTGCAGTGAATGCACTCGGCCATGGGGATCCTGATTGGGTCAATGCAGTGATCGAGCAGGCCAACACTCTTACCCATGTCAGTAACATATACCACTCCATTCCTCAGGTAAAATTGCAAGCTCTCTTCCACTGTGTGATCATTTGCAGACTCTACTCTTTGCTACAGTTGCTTAGTAGACATGGATGATGCAGGTGGCTCTTGCAAAGCGTCTTGTGGAGTGCTCTTTTGCTGACCGTGTCTTCTTTGCAAATTCCGGAACCGAAGCAAATGAGGCAGCCATCAAATTTGCTAGGAAGTTCCAGAGGCACTCACATCCTGATGATGAACACCCTGCTACAGAGTTTATTGCCTTCAGTAATTGCTTCCATGGAAGGACGATGGGTGCCCTTGCGCTCACAAGCAAAGAACACTACAGGTCACCCTTTGAACCTGTCATGCCTGGGGTCACGTTCCTGCAGTATGGCAACAGTGAGGAAGCTCGGAGGGCAATTCGGCCTGGCAAAACAGCAGCTGTGTTTGTGGAACCTATTCAGGGTGAAGGTGGAATATACAGTGCTACAAAGGACTTCTTACAGGTCCTACGAACTGCCTGTGATGATGCTGGAGCTCTCTTGGTCTTTGATGAGGTAAGCAGCTTAGATCAGTCTCAAAATATGCTTATCTTGCCTAGATGATTGTGTTACCTTCTAAGAAATCTACTTGGGGCATTATTTGGGAGTAGTAGCGGTTGGTTTTGAAATCCAACCTAATCATTAATCATCTTTTACCAAACAAAGCCTGAGGAGAGTATCATAATTAGAGGGTTGATTTGGATACCACATTCAAAATGAGGATTGTCTCCAAGTCCACTATTTGATCATCTCGCACCAAATAATGACATCCCAAATGTTTTGGTTTATGATTAACTTGCCTGATCTGGTCTTTATGGTGCATTTCTGGTTGCACAAAGTTGGTCAGTTTTGATCTCTCAGGTGTGAATCAGAAATAGTGTACCATGAAAAGTTTGCATCGATATCCATGTCAGCAAGATTTGGATGAATTGGTTCGTAACTCCAAATGTTTCACCTGCAGATACACTTGCTAATCCTCCAATTCCCTGTTTCGTTGGTTGTCTGGCTCCGCCATCCACTATTCTTTATGCTCGTATAGTTCAGTTGGCATTTCTTTTTTCCTTGCAGGTCCAGTGTGGGTTGGGGCGAACAGGTCATCTCTGGGCGCATGAAGCATTCGGTGGGAAGCCGGACGTAATGACCCTTGCCAAGCCCCTCGCAAACGGACTGCCGATCGGCGTTGTCCTAACCACTGAAAGGGTGGCCGCAGCCATGCGCCCCGGGGACCACGGCAGCACCTTTGCAGGCGGTCCTTTCGTTTGCCATGCTGCCCTTGCAGTGCTGAACAAGATCAGTGACCCGACCTTCTTGGCCAGCGTAACCCAAAAAGGACTCCATTTGAAGGAACTTCTACTCAAAAAACTGGGGGGCAACCCACACGTGAAGGAGGTGCGAGGCTACGGACTCATCCTGGGGATTGAGCTCGACGTCCAAGCTGCTCTCCTCGTCGATGCCTGCCGAGAGGCTGGGCTTTTGGTGCTCACGGCCGGGAAGGAGAATGTGGTTAGGTTGGTGCCTCCGTTGATCATATCCACCGAGGAGGTGGAACAGGCTGCACAAGTGATAGCATCATGCACAAGTGACTGCCTGTTCTTGACGGTGATGCTGCATCAAGTTGAGGGACGGACCCTGGATATGAAAGAAACGATCAATTAGTTCACTTAGGGATGAAATAAAATGTAGAGCTCCCATATCTAAACTCAAGTTTTGTCCTGCGGAAGGGAAACAGTTGGACTTGTGTTCATTCTCATCTTCAGGGTAAAGTTCAGAGAGAGATGTAACTCGGTGTTTGTGCTGTGGAAGTGAAACAGTTGGAATTGTATTTATCTTTAGGGTAAGTTCAAAGATATAATTAATCCATGTCTATAATACATGGGCTTGGATTTAATATGATTATGTTTTGCTGAACTCAGTCACAGTCAGGATAGCTCATTCGATGCATAAAGAGTACTCTTCTCTAATTAGAATGTTTATATGGATTTAATACTCATTGATTTAAAAAAAAAACCTTGTACTTCTGTGAGTTAAATTTTATATTATGCAGGATATGAGCCAACAGAAGGTAGGAGACGGGACCTCCGAATGAATGGAAAATATCAAATAAATGAACATAGAAGCGGTGGATATAATAATATAATTTGATAAATTACAGTAACATCTTTCTCCTATCCTTATATATTCCTTATATATATATCCATGTAATGCCTTGTACTTTTCCCTAAGGAGTCTAGAATAAGACAACTTAGACAATATATCAATATAACTCAAACACTTATATATAAATATTTTATAATTAAAATTAGAATCAAAAGTTAGTTATTATTATTTTATAATAGCAAATAGGAATGACACCAGATTATATCTATGACTGGGGCTTAATCAAATACAGTTGCTCTTAATCTAAGTACTAATAGATAGCTCTTATTGAGAAGTTATAGGTTAATCTAAGTACTAATAGATAGCTCTCATTGAGAAGTTATAGGTAACAAGTTTGCAAAGTTTCATAACTCATTTGATGCATAAAGAGTAAACTCTTCTCTAATTAGGTTGTTTATATGGATTTAATACTCATTGATTTTTAAAAAAACCTTGTACTTCTGTGAGTTAAATTTTATATTATGCAGGATATGAGCCAACAGAAGGTAAGAGACGGGACCTCCGAATGAATGGAAAATATCAAATAAATGAACATAGCGGTAGATATCAACGGATAATAAATCGGTGCCCTCTACTTTTCCCTAAGGCAGACTAGAATAAGATAACTAAGTGTATACAAAATACCTAGCCGGTGAATCTCCATATATACAAAATAAGGATAGTATTGTTTTACCTTTCAAAGGTACCCGATCTCCATATATATAAAATAAAGATAATATTGTTCTACCTTTCAAATGTCGGGTACCTGGCTACTCGTTTCACGATCTATGAATCCCTCTCATGTTGTGATTTTGAAAAATAAAAATAAGTTTCCCTATGGGATGAGTACCCTCGTACCCAGTGAGTCGAATAGAAAATAATGTAAAATCGAGAACATAAAATAATAAAATCTCATTAATCGAATAATCTAGCTATTCAGACACAATAGCTAAACAATAATAGCAAACATGAATGACACAAGACTATATTTGGGGCTGGCTTAATCAAATACAGTGGCTACTGACAACTGTTACCTCAGGGGAGGAATCATGTATCATAAGGTACCTAGATCAAAGTAGAAGCACAATAATATAAAAATAAAGCCTCATTTTCCCCTTGAGTTACCCACTGTACCTCACTATCTGGTTTACCATAACTAGTCTAGTGAATATCCCCAACCAAGAGTTATCTAACCTCCAATCTTGGCGGTCTAACACTTTAGTCTCACGGCCCTCTATCTAGGTGGCTCATGGGAATGCGACAAAAGAAATATCACTGTAGCAACGATTGTGCTCTAAGTACACTTGTTTATGATCATCCTAGTCATATGCACCCTAAAGATGAAATAAAATTATGTATAAATCAATAAATCTCTTAGAGTATGTTTTTCATTATACCTCTAGCTTTTAGGATAAATAAGTGCATGTGCTAGCTTTAGAATCAAATAAAAGCATAGTATCATGTTTGTAACAAATCGAGGGACAATAACAAGACAAAGTTTAACATGGACAAGCATGGATATCAAAAGTAATTCACAATTCATTTACATAATTAGGCATATTAATTAGCAGGAGAGCCAAAGAATAACAAACATAGTTAACTAAAAGGATATAGTTCTCCTGGACTAAACATTGAGAGCTATCTTATTTATCCTACTTGGAGAATAAACACTCACTTGATCTTATTATCATAATCGCATCCTATCTCGTATCACGATCGTTCGTATCCTCGTGCTCCGTTACCGAATTTCCTATGAATATTTTAATGAATCTTAATTTTCAATCTGGCAACAATTTCTTAAATCCGTCTTCGTCAACA
This sequence comes from Thalia dealbata, assembly GCA_030544415.1. Taxonomy (NCBI): domain Eukaryota; kingdom Viridiplantae; phylum Streptophyta; class Magnoliopsida; order Zingiberales; family Marantaceae; genus Thalia; species Thalia dealbata. Next base: position 28,930,510 of record CM060457.1, on the reverse strand, counting down.
TGTTTAAAATAATCTCTAGAATTACCCTAATTTTTATCTCAAGTTCGTTGGAGAGTCATCAAAACCCTTGTCGGTGAAATTCTTCGATCAACACCAATATTGGTATCAATCGAAAGCTCTCTTCCTCAAGAATTCAAAAATCATATTTTCCCCAATTTTTAGTATGTAATCAATTTTACCAATTAACTCAACTTAAGTGAAATACCTAAGAGTTTTTAGCTTGCCGGCGGCCAATAGCTCTTAACCTAGGTACTAATGGATAGCTCCCGTTAAGGAGAAGTCATAGGTAGCAAGTTTGCAAAGTTTAATAGCCAGAATGGCTGGAAATTATCAGAGCAAACTCCGGCAATAGAGCTTCTGCCGATGATGCCTCCATCTCAATTTCTCGCTCGAACCTTCATCAAAACTCAAATATAATGGTTCTAATGTGTTTGCCCAGCTCATCTGATATCGTGGTTCAAATCTCGTCGAAAAACTCCAACTGTGATGATCAGAGTGTCAATGACAAGGTGAGGAGGCAAGTTGCTCGTCGTCAAAAATTACATATGTATTGGATTACATATCCATGGTATAATTTTTATGTCAAAATTTCATATTTCAAAAATCCATATACTTTTTAAAAATAAATTATCCATATTATTTTTTCCAATAAAAAATACGGCGCAGCAAGACTTGGAAGAGTATGCTTTATAAAAAACATTTTAATGTTGTCGAGTGCCAAATCATATATAAAAATAGGCTTAGTTTGTTTTGGTGTGACAGTAGAAATGCCTAAAACAATTTCGAAGCAAATATCCCAGTAGATTGGAACGCCAGATAGTTGAAATAAAATGAGGAACGAACGCAATAAATCTGCAAAAGTCCGATAATAAGGTTAGTTCACATTAAGAGATTTAAGGTTAGTTCCGATAATATTGATGGATTCTAAAGTAGATCAAAAAAAGAACTGAAACGCAACTAAGAAGAGGAGAAGGAAAAAACCTCGACGATACCGCGGAAGACCCCTCGAAGATGTTAATGACTTACGATTAAGTCATTACCTGGGGTTAGACTCAGGCGAGAAGATCGTCGCAAAAGAGAAGGAAATCTCGCCTGTAGCCCTTCAACTGAATGAATCAATAGAACGGAAATTAAAACGCAAAAAAAGAGAAAAGAGACTGGTGACTCTAAAGCAGAGATCAGCAAAAGAAGATGATCTTTTTACACCTTTTTTACTTTAGCATTTTGATGCATTCAATTAGTAAATACCTTAACCATCTTTTCAATTGTATTTTATTTCTGTTACTTTCTTTTGTAATCCTTTTTGCTGGGTGAGAATGATTTCTGGATATCTGTTTCATATTTCGTGCTGTGCTCTATTAGTTACTTCAGTTTGTGTTAGGTGATCTTTATTGTTTCTTTTGACCATTTGAGTTTTGAGTTTCATGCTTTTGCTTTGATCATGTTGTCAAGAAGCAGTAAATGAAAAGTCGGATCAATTTAATATGCTTTCTGAAAAAACATTTGTTTAATTCCTATTATGATGTCCAATGAATATTGCATCCTTATAATTTATAGTAATTTGCAAATTCACACTTTGTTACACAGACGTTAGTATACCAATTAGATTAAAATTAGAATAAATGTAGAGTAGAAAATATTCATTCTGGTATTTGAACACTTACACATATCTACAATATTCTAGAGTTGAACAATGTTTACCTTTTTCTAGATTGCATCTTTCCTTTGCTCCTGTTCTGTTTATACATGGTGACATTCCCATATTTTATTACTTTTCAGTTTCTAATACGTTGCCATGATTCTCTCATAAAACCAACATTTATTGCATATGTTATTTATGTGATATCTCAGGTTCCTGTGTTCTCTATCTAACTCTACAATTAGTTGCAGCACTTTCTACAGCAGATGAGTGTTCAAATGCAATTACTTCAAAATGGTGACCTTTTCCATCTTATCTGCAGGGCGTTCCAGTGGCATCCATTCATTTCAAAGCTCTTCTTGGTGAAGGTCTCCAGTCCTCACCTTCTCATCTTCCCTTTATAATGTCTATTTTTTATTCATCTTTTGCTAAACCTATTCATTTTGTTTTCAGGGGTGATAAGGAACACACCGGTCTGTGCAAAACCACAAACTTATATGAATCTTAGTGGTGAATCTGTAAGTAGTCCTGAAACTTTGGTCTGATTTATTTTTCTTCAATCACCTTTTATCTAGTGAACCAGTTGGTGCATGCTTCGTTGTTTGTGAATCAGCAAGGTTCATGCACCAAATTTGCTGATTAGACTTAAAGGGGGCAACAAAAATATGTTTTCCTGTGCAAAATAAGAGTGACAGCGAGAGTTTGGAACAGAGGCGCTAACTACTTGCTGTGTAAGTTAGTTTATCGTATATGCAGTGCATAATTCTGAAGCAGAGATAAACGTAGTCATCTCTTTAATGTTTGCAAGTTCTACTTGCTATTATTTTTTATGTTGATACAATTTGGGGGGTATGGATTATACGAGATGCTTGATTGGTATAAATTCCTGACCATTTTGGAGCCAATTGTAGAAATGATTTTGTTCATGGACCCTTACAAACTCACTTTCTTCTTTGAGTTGTCATGCTTGTAAACTGGAGCATTTGCAGCATATGGATCGGATTTTGATGGCAGTGATCTCTACTTAAATTTAGATGTTTAGGAACTCATCGTGGTGATATCTGCGACGAAGTAATAATTTTTTGCATCTGGTACAACGTAGAGGAGACCATTCGAGACGGTAAAAAGAGTTTGCCATTAATATAAATAAAGCTAAGATAATAAACTACACAGCATGCTTCAAGCTGCAGGGGCAGCGCTGCTTCCAAGGATATCGGAGACTGACCGAGCAGCATTTATGGCTGCGTTAGCAGCATCCTCGGCCTGCTGGGCTGCTTCCTCAATGGCATCAGGGTGCGCATTGTGGTTGGCAGCTAGTGCAGCTGCGGCGGCAGCAGTCGGCGGCTTGAGCAGCGAGAGCGCCTGCGCGAATGGCGTCAAAGGATATGATTTGTTGACCAGCTCTTCATTTTCTATCTCGTTTTCTTGCAGTGATACTTTGCATTCCATTTCTAGTTTCCTTCCAAATGGCGGCCCCTTCCACCGCAAATTCCTCACTCGCTGCGGATACAGCCACTGAGGCAGCTCTCCAGGCACGTCTTCAGTTTCCTTCCAAATGGCGGCCCCTTCCACCGCAAATTCCTCACGTATCGCTGCGGATACAGCCACTGAGGCAGCTCTCTAGGCACGTCTTCTTTCCGGTCAGGCTAGTGACACTGGCAGGGCTGCTAAAAATGCTTTGAATTTGCGGTGGAACGGACCGCCATTTGGAAGGAAACTAGAAATGGAGTGCAAAGTATCACTGCAAGAAAAAACGAGATAGAAAATAAAGAGCTGGTCAACAAATCATATCCCAGGAAGTAGATTAGAACGCCAGATAGTTGAAATAAAACGAGGAATAAATCTGCAAAAATCCAGCAGAAGAAACCTTCACGTAAACATTAGGAGATTTAAGGTTAGTTCCGGTGATATCGATCTATCTTGGTAGTATCCAAAGCTAAAACAGAGACCGGTGATTCTAAAGCAGGTCAGCAAAAAAAAAATGAAACACAACCAAAAAGAGGAGAAGGAAAGAACTACCCTGATGATACCACGGAAGACCCCTCAAAGATGGAAATCGAGTGCAGAGGCTACGAGTGAGCTGAGTGAAGATGGAAGAAACAGAAGGTTTAACGCTTATTTTATAAACTCCTCGCCTACCTGCAGAGTCCTCATCAATCTCCATGAGCCACCTACCCTGCAGATAGGCATTCATTACATTACATTACATGGAGTTAAACTCAGAAGATCATCTCAAAGAAGGAGGAGATCGCGTGAGTACAAGGTAAGGACGATTCTGCAGTTTCCTTTCTCTTTGCCTAAAGAGGAGGAGATCTCGCCTACAGACCTTCAACTGAATGAATCAACAGAATGAAAATGGAAAGGCGAAAAAAAGAGAGAAGAGACCGGTGATGTTCATCTTGGTGGCTGTGGACTTCATCTTGGTGGACGGAGTCATCGAGACGGCACTCCACACTCCACACGGCGACCATGATCGGTAGAGGCCTGAGGCCAGCGCAGTCCGAGCACACGCCGGCAGCCGGAGTCGGAGATCGCACGGGGCAGGCGGGCAGCCGAGTGAGAGTCCACGCGAGGCATGCGGGCAGTCAGCACGGCACCCTCCCGGAGCGTGCAGGTGCGGCGGGCCGTGCCCGGTTTGCATGTCCACACGAAGTACATTCGACAGAAAGAGGTCGAACTATTTCAAAAGAAAACCTAAGACGATTTGATGGCAGCTGCGAATCGCAGCTGCCATCCGATTTGATTCGCAGAATCAGACGATTTGATGGCAGCTGCGAATACGATTTGATTCGCAGAATTCGCAGGATTTGATTCCGACTTGATTCGCGTAAGCCAAAAATCTCTAAACTTCTCTTCGTCTGCCACCCCCTCCTCCGCTAACCCTCACATCTATTACCTCCCCTCCCTGACCTTCTCTGACCTTTCCGAGCTTATAATGTTATAGGTTAGAGGTTTCGAGATCTGTCAAAACAAAAGAATCAACACAGCGAGATCTGTCTCACAAAGTTTCTTAGCTTCATCGTGCTTTCCTTTCATACTGAGTTGTAATTTCTTAGCTGCCATTTCATCGTACTCGATGCTTGTCGCTGGGTTAAATATTCTTCATCTGACATTCCATCTTTTGAAGAGTGCAGATTATTCTCCTCATGATCTTTTGCTTTTGGACTTGCACTAGAAGAGCAATTAGAAACATCCATTTGGAAGCTTATTCAAAATCAGATAAAGATTTATCATCCCAAGACATGCCACTTTCCAAGAAAAAATCTGTCTGGGCCTTTTCATTTCAAGATTTCGAGAAGAAACATCATTCAAATATTCACGTCTTCCACTATCCACCTCCTGAATGCCTCTATTAGTTTCATCAGATAGGACACCTTTTGAAAATTCAGTTTGCCCCTTCATTCGATCGATCTCTTATAGCATGCAAATGAGCACATCCATGAGCAGCCCAAGAAGCTACCGCAGATACAGTCAACTGGCCCAAGGAACCTCATCGTTCCTCCACAACCTGCACAATAGAAAAGAAAAACTTGACTATCATAAAATAATGCATTGCAAGTTACTGACATCGAAAAAAGTATATACTTCATCAAGTAGATGTCTTTCGCGAGCTGCTTGCTTTAAAGCTTTGAGTCTCCAACTTGCCCCACCATCACCAAAAACAGAAGATGGAAGAATTTTAGATGCTTCATCTGGATACCCAGTTCCATTGTCTTTTAGATATGGGTTCAATTCCTTTGGATTTGGTTTTTGCATCTTCTTATTTTTTCACACACGCTTAGGTGATAGATAAATCTTAGATACAATCGTTTCCTATTTACATCCAGTTATCAAATTATTTTCAGTTGGTTCTTTATCAAGCAGGATAAGTTGGTATTCCTTTTTTTTTTCTTAAGGTTCCTTGGGAACTCGAACTTAGAAGTTTGCAACCACAAGCTATGAAGTATTACATCATTTAGAAGCTTGTATGAAGGTTCACTTACAAGGTTAGTGTCCAAGTGCTACGGCAAACTGAAGCCTAAGAAGAATCATGCTGCAGCAGGAGCAATTTGGTACCTCAAACATCTGGGCTTCACCAGTAAGTAAGAAGCATATGGCATTCTGAGTTATAAATGGTGCTATCTTCTTTTATTATTATTATTGTAAAGTGCATCCTCAAGCACTGTGTTACGTCCACTGACCTATTAAGCAGAAAACTGCAGGTTCATAATTCACATGTATCAGCATTCATCAAACTAAGAAAAATGAGGATGATACTAACCTTCACATTTATTTTCAAAGCAACATTTTCCAAGTACTGGTTGTTTCCTTTCATTGCATGTTTTGATAGACAGCATTGTGATACAGCTCCAATATTCGTTTGGTTTTTCCTGTAGAGACAATTGGAAATTTCATAGAGACAAATTGATAGACAGCATTGTCAGGAAAAATTATAATTAATAATTGGATGCATCTTCCCGCCATTCCAACTTGCTTGAATCTCTCAGTTGACAAATGTTGAACATCTCTCAAAGAGGATTCAATGTTTTCAGGATGAGTTGACCGAATGTCGACAAAAGGCATTGGATTGAACTCCTTCAGATTTGATAAGCATATTAGAATAAGAAAATTAAATGGATAATGATCTGTGCAAGCGAGAAGTTATAAAGTACCATGCCAACAAGACTGCCGCAGAATCCACTGACTTGATCTATGTGGAGGCAGGAGAAGCTTAAGCATGTCCAATATTCTACTTTGCCACCATTTGACCACTCTCTACACATCCGTGAGGGATTAATTAAACAAATTTTCCAATAACTTGCACAATCAAAAATCTTGCTTTTGATATACGTATATGTACATATATATATCCATTTCACTACCAATTTTATATTAGGAAAACAGTGAATGACATTTAACTGATCTAGCCTATTGATTTGGTTATTTTTCAAAAGTTTGTCAAAATCACAAGGGCATAGCATGATAGCATTTGAATTGTTATCGATTGCCTCCAATTAAATTTCCTTAAATACAACAAGTACTGCAGACATACAAACCTCAATAGCATCATTGAGTAGCAATTGAACTAGTAAACAACCAAGTTAAACATTCCAGAAGAATGAGTTGCAATCAGAGGTACTAAATACAAAACTCATGGTAGCATAATGTCCTCTGGAAAGTAGTAACCAGCAGCACACCTTATTAATCATATTCCAGCGACCAACATTAGGAGTGCAAGATTTCTCTCTTTCTGAATCATGATATTTCAGCTGAAGATGAAAAATATATATCACAGTAGTTATGGAAATGTAAAATATATCAAAAAGCCGAAATAAGCAAATCAACAAACAGTGCAAATGCAGAGATAAATTTAACAGGATAAAGATTTAGTGAAGCTTATTATGGACCGTTATGCCAAACTCTTTCACAAATTTGTCATCATTATAATTGTTCAGATGGACCATCTGCAATAATACACAAACTAAGCCAAGAAAAACACAATTGAGGGCATCTTTCAATGTATAACTTCATGCACTACATACTTCCATGATGCTTGTCTCCCGCTGTTGAGGCCGTTGGCATGTTGCCCTTAGTATTCCAGTCACCTGTTGCTCATTGAGCCTCTCTGTGAACCTTTGTCCATCTACAATTCTACAAACCTAACCATCAATTAACACAAAATGTCATATACATAGGCAGTAAATAAGGCACATTGAAGCAATGAAACAAAAAGATAAAAAAAGTAGCACTGAAGTAATGAAACAAACATGACGGTAGAAAAATATCATGCATAAATAAAAAAGACCTCCATAGGCAAGTACTTTTGTCTAGCATCACTTCCAGCTTGTAGACAAGGCCATGAGACATGCTTCAGAGGATAATTGTACCATTCTCAAAAATATCAAACAACAGATACCATTTTTCCCTATTTATCAATTGGAAACCTAAAAAACAGGATGACGAATTCATTCAGTATCAGACAACATTATGCAAAAGTCTGAACAAGTTAGGGAAAGACGAAGTACGTTATTTGATTCATGGACAATGAGCTTATCCCGGTGATTTTATAAAAATCTTTATTATGCACTACCTCAACTTTAATTCCTCTTATAGCTTTCTTTATCTAAAAGTGGAAAGACCAAAATCAGAATAAACGTAATACACTGTTGAAGCTAGACATAGCGACAATCATACTTACTAAAGGCTTTTAAAAGCTAACCTTAATGTGATCCCTGTCAGATAAAGGTCTTGCAGTATCACGAAGGTTAAGATATTCTACTACAAATTCCACAACATTTACAGGCTTATAGAATGAAGTTGTAGATATATTTGGAAATAAACAGACTTATTAGAATTACCTTAAACATCCACTGCGATAAATGAATACATACATATAAACCTTCCACCATGTACATAGATAAGGATAGATATCGATATTATAATATCTAAGTGATGCTCAGGTAGATGCAAAATCATATGTATAAACCTTCCATATCCTACTACTAACAGAACTTGATTGAAATTAATTCTGCTAAAATTGAGTAAGTTCAGTAACAAACAATGTAAATCCATATTTGAGTCATGTTAGAATGGAGTTATAGATACAAGAGACATTGTGTAATATAGGTCAGGAAGAAATTCTGTCATGTGATGTTTAGTTTCATAATTTATTTATTTCCTTATGTCTGCCTATACATAGGCATCTACATATTCTTTTAATATATTGAATAAAGTTTCATCACTTTGTCTCCTTCCATTACATGAAAGATATCAACTCCTCAGGATTTTTTTTTGTCTAAGAATTCCCTTGAAATGGAAGGGATTTTAGCAAAGCATTTCAAATGGAAAGCAGGAGAAAAAAGAATCACTCCATATGAACTATTAGTAAATATATATTCAATAGCCTTAGGTTACAAATTGAACTAGATCACTTTCAGCACCTCTATATTCATTCAAAGTAAGCTTGACCTTATTTATGCAAGATTGATTTCCTGAGAAGTTTATCTAATGTTTTGGAGAATACACATTCTCCATGATCCTTCCCCATTTTGAAGTGGAAGGGAAATTAGAAACTCATATCAATTCGGTAAATCAAACTATTCATAGATTGTGAAATTATGTGAAAAGATTGACCAGAGTTCAGATATGCAATTGATAATAACCACATTCAGAGATGCATGCATGCGAATGAAAGTATGTAGGTGAATATGATGAACCTTCCAACAAACATTAAACAACCAATGTCAATGGCAACTGCCAACTGCAATAGATATTTTACTTAGAAAATAATTTATTGGTATTGCGTGTTTGTATGTCATTGTATTTGTGGTGTATAATCTAAAGCATCTACTAAGTAATTATAAAATCCATAACCGTGAGCCAAGATGAGAAGAATACTACACATCTCTTCAATATTAAAGCTAATTATCTAATATATATAGTAATTGAAATTTCATGTCTTGCAACATGTTTTAAAGGAATCATGAAAAGAGAGTAGAGATGTAAATGGGCCCGTGCCGCCCGAAGGCGGCCCGGTCTAAAAGCATGCCATGCTTGGCATGGCTTGCACTTTCTGTCGTACCGTGCCAGGCCTCAAGGTTCAGGCCCGCGGGCCAGTACAGCATGACACGACATGAATAATATATATATATATATTAAATATATAATTTTATAAAAATATTAAATAGTAGAATGGTTAAAAGATTTATTTTTCACAGTGAAAGCACAGCTTCAAATTTTGCTGAAGATATATTTTATAGCGGTTTGACCTTACCAGGCCGTGGTTGGCTTGGCCCGGCATGCTACAGTTTCGTTCCTTTACATGAATTGATAATTGAATTCATGAACCTCTTATGCAATATGCAAACAATGTTGTTAAGTGTAGCGAACATTATTGAAGGAAACCCCAGCAAACTTAATTGTCACTCTGAATTCCCTTTCTCCCCTGATATATTGAAAATCGTACTTAAAGGATAATGTATTATAAGCAAAAGAAACTAAAGTGTTTCCTGAATTCTCTTTCTCCCTGATATATTGAAAAACACACTTAAAGGATAATGGATTATAAGCAAAAGAAACTAAAGTGTTTCCTTCTCAGATAGGCAAACCTGACATTGACCATCTGTTTTTCATTACACACTTTTATCAAGAAAGATTTTGCCGTCAAAGGCAGAGGTCCAACGGTGCACATGCTCTTTCTTCTATCATAAACTGGCAAATGTCTTCCTGAATGTTCATCCTAATGACCTCACTGATAATCCTTCTGTTGATACGCCTGGATGCCGAAACAGGATATATTGCAATCTGCACAACAGAATAGGTAAAGCTGACTATTATTTTCTGCTTCCAAATTAGGGAACCAGCAACCCTCTTCAAGTACAAATGTGCACTTATAGAAATGACCATGGAGATTATGCAGCGCAGCCCAATATCCCATCTAACTAATTTAATCATACAATACCAATTTAAATATGAATTTCTATTTCTTTTTCATTCATCATAATTTAAAGTATTTATCAATCACCCAATTAGTTATTAATCTAATTTAACCTATCCAGCCTTGGCCCATATTGTCAGCCCAAGCCCATCAACTCACGTAATATTATTAATTAAAATAAATTACTATATTCCATCTAACCAGCGTAAGCATACAGTTAATAACTAACTCTATTTGAGTAACTCTATTTAATTACTCAAAGGCAAGCTAACATATTTTATTCATTCTAATCATTCTAATTAAAATTTAATTACTAAATCTAAATCAATTTATTACATTTTATCAATGAATACCCATTATTAAATCTAAGTTTATGCATTGGCCTAATTTACTCCAAAGCCCAAATTTTCAGTTCATGTGGTCCAAGTTAAAATTGGTCAACCTAAGTTAACTAAACTCATAAATTAACAGAATTTACTTGGCTCAATCCACTCGACCCAATCCAAATCCATACAACCTTACACTCATGCTCCCAACCTAGACTAGTCCATTCGGCCCGTTCTCATGATCCAAGCCCTTTAGGTTTAATTTCTCTGATTTATGAAAAGCCATCAAGAAATCTAAAACAATTAGTCTATAATTCAATTTAATATCAAATCTTGACTAGCTAAGTGGAACTAATTAAAACTTTTCAAGTGCTAATCCTTTTCAATTCCCCACCTTATCATATTAGATCATCCTCCTAGAAGAGAGAATGTAACAAGGTACATGAGAAGCAAGTGGGGAAGACAGTTCAGAATTAGGATATCAATTAACATAACAATACTTTGGTTTAACAATTTACGCCATCCCCCTTTCGTGTGATGCCCTATTCACTTGTTTGTATACGTTTTTCATTATAAATAGAAGATACATATCTTTTCAATGAATATTAATTAAGGTGGTATCAGCTGTCTATGTTTAGAGTTCTGGTTTAGGAAATCAAAGTATTTAAGATGAAGCCCTATTGAAGTAGGAGAGCCTACCGAGAAGGGTTATAATGATACTTTACATATTGTTTATTCTTTCTTATATATATAGAGTGCTCTAAGTTGTCAGTTATGTGGAGAGATTAAAACATAACATCTTATATCTAAACTCAAAACTTTCAGTATCCTGCCGCTGAATCCGATGGAATTGATGTTGTCCTCCTCTCCTGCCTCCCATTTTTATCTGCATGCAGTGTGTATTAATCCTACTTATTTAATTCATCGATTTATTCATAAACGATCGACGATCCTCCTCGATCATTCCGGATAATTATCATTTCCCCCATCGAATTTTCTGAGTTTTTCTCTTTTTCAGAAATCTGTGCTTAACCACCACCATTGCCATCCAGTTGTTGGTTGTTTTAAGGGATAATTTCATGTTTACTTTAACACTTCGCCGTTAACCAGGGTTCATTCTGGGAGATCCAGGGTTCACTGTGGAAGATTAAATCACAATCATCCTTAAGTGATTTGCTATCGATCGTTCATTTAGATTCAAGCTTAGTTCAATCATTTAATAATCCACCAAATAACGTCTAAATTAGGATCCATTTGCACAGTTGAATTCCTCAACAACCCCTATGATTTTAGTTCATAAATAACCTATGGTGATTGAATTAAGGATGTGATACACGTTGTGCTTAGGGTGTGAAAGTATTATTTTAGGACATAAAAAAAGTAAAGTGTCGACAAGCCCTCCTCTTAGATATATATTGAATAACTCATCCTATTATTTTTTTTCCTTTTTTCAAATATTATGATGTTATGTTATATGCAGACAATTAAGTAGTTTTTCTCTAATAGTGATTTAAGCTGTATGTTTAATAATTATTAAATTTAAGAAAATACATGTAATATTATGAGGCCTCGGTGACAGGACTGTCTGCAAGCTGCTGCGTAGGAAGCAGAAGCAGGCCCATTAAAATCCACCCTGGCCTGGGAATATTCGATGCAGTACTCATAAAATTGCTCTATCAACCACTATCTACTTCAGGTACACAAAGTGTACATCTTCTGATTAGAGCAATTTGACTCTATACGGGAGATATGTGAGGTCTTAAGTTCAAGTCTCACTAAGTTCTAAAAAAAAAATCACTATCTACTTCAGAGATACTTTCTGAAACATTTTTTCAAGCCAAAAGTTCAGTATCTTCCTTTAGGCGTGGTAAGGAGCGTCAGGGGTCCTGGCTGCTTTTACAGGACGGGAAGTTGGAACGGTGCTTTCCGCCGCTCTTGATCGCTTGCCCTGGGATTTCTTGGAAGTTGCAGGTTTCTTCTTCTTCTTCTTCTCTGACTTGATTTTTTTCAATGCTGCAAGCCGTTTTTTCAGCCCATCAATACTAAACTTTGATTCGAGGTTGCATATTTCAACGCACTTGATAATGGATTTAAGGGCATCAATCTTCAGGTTGGTCGACTGCTGCTACAGGAACATTGCAGGTTTTTTTATAACTTACACCATCAGATGACTAAAATATAAACTAAATGAGAAAGTTGTGGTAACGAAAGGACTTCAATCAGTTGAAATACCTTCCCAGCATTTGAATTATTCCCATCCTTAGCTAAGGATTTAGCTTTTTTCTTAGAGATTCGAAGATAGGACTTGAGGAGTGATTCAGGGGGAAAACGTTCGTGCAAACCAGATTCATGAACAAGATAAACAGCTTCAACCTCCTTGCCACTCTTTATCAACTCATCAATGACACCTGCCATAAAGCACAAGAAGCTTCTCATAAATTTTCTAGGTTTAGAGAAATCAATAATGTGGCCTAGGAATAACATGCCAACTGTTGAACAGAACAAAGATAAAAGGGTAGATAGAGATGTACAGCACCTGCATTATCCTGATAGTGTGAAACTACAAATATTCTACTTTATGTACACCTCCATTTGCGTTTTTCTGTTCCCTTAACAAATCTATATTCTTCATTTTATCTCATTCAACTCTACTCCAAGTAACTTGCTACCATTTTGTCACCTTTCATCAGATATACCTTCTCAAGCTTAATATCACAGAGGTGTTAAAAAATGCCAGATTGAGAAACATAATTGAGCTATTCAAAGTTCCAATTATGTTGAATAGAAACTTAAAAAGCACTCATGTTCCTGATGACAACTATATTATAGTGGGATAGAAACTTAAAACGCACTCGTGTTCCTGATGGCAACTACGTTTTACATGTTAATGGTCAACTACACATTCGATTACTAATTGAATATCTCTACCTAGTTTGTTTATAAGTCACAAGTCCATAATAATGTCAGGAGAAAAGTCAGCTTCCTAAACTAATAATTTCGTTCTAGCTAATGTAGCAGAGGACAAACTAATTCAATCACTAGCTATCAGTAGAAGGAGAATCATCTTAATAACTTGCAGCAAAACCTAAATTAAAATACAAATTGAAAATTATATGTGTATACACACACACACATACACAGAAAGTGGAGGTGTTTCACAGACATGTGTTTCTACAATTATGCTTGAATAATATAAATTTCAAACCAAATGCAGCAGGACTAGGAAGAGTATGCTTTATAAAAAACATCCTAATGTTATCGAGTGCCAAATCATATATAAAAACAGGCTTAGTTTGTTTTGACGTGACATAGTAAAAATGCCTAAAACAATTTCGAAGCAAACATCCCAGTAGATTGGAAGTTACTACTGAAATCAGAAAGCATAGTACAATAAAAAGTCGCAGCTGAGAGTGACCAGATAGTAACTTCACAGTTAAAATTTAATAAAAAGAATAAACTAATTAATGTATGAATTAGACATAAGGGAAAGATGGCTTATAAGATTACTGTGATCGAGATAAGTAGCATGCGTCATCAAAGAGAATAAAACAGCAAATGCTGCACATATAGAAGATAGGGAAAGATAAATTCGAAGGAGACAATTTAATTCAGTACTAGGAAGAGAAAATTTGCTCAAAAAAATAAACGAACTCAGTAATCCAGCGCGGTTACCTGCCAATTGGTCTTCAAACCCCAGCGCAGATGCAAGCTTAGCGATTTCTTTCCTGGAGGCGTGCTCCACGAACAGCTTCTTCAAGTACTCCTCTTCAAACCGCTTCCTCAGACCAAATGCCGCTACAACGTGGAGGAATATACGTGCCTCCGAACCACCCATCGTTTCTTCTCCTTCATCCCCCTTCGTACCAAATTTCTCTTTCCACCACTCGGCCACCCACGCAGCACTCTCCTTCTTGATCCCCGAGTCCAGCAGGGAACGTAGCAGCATCTCCAGCGCCCAATAAACATCGTCGAACCATCCCGAAAAATCTTCAACGGCGTCGATCACCAGTCCCAGAAAATTTTCAACGGCGTCGATCACCAGCCGCGCGGGGTCGAGCGACTGGGCCACGGCGTCGGCGATCTCTCTCGGGAGAGCCGCGAGGTCCTTGCGGCGAGACGCCACAAGGCGCCAAAGCCCGGAGGAATCCATGCGGTGGGCGTACCAGCGGAGAAGGCCGTCAAGGTCGTCACCGGCGGGGGGGCAGTGGGCGTCGGGCTGCTCGACCTTGGTGAGGCCAGCACCGTGCTGGAATGTGGGGAGGGCGTCGGCGGGGGAGAACTCCAGGCTGGAGAGGTCTGGCCTGCGCCGGGAAATTGCTTCGAGGGACCTTTTGTCGGCGGCGATGGACCGGAGGCCATCGTCGAGGGAATGGATCTGGGCGTCGAGCGACTGGCAGAGGGAGGAGAAGTAATCGATGACGGGCTGCGTGCGGAGGTGCAGGTACTGCAGTTGGAGGTCGGCGAGCTGCTCCCCGATTCGCCGGCCAGCGGCCGCTTCGCCGAGGTGCTCCTGGATTCGCTCGCCAGCGGGCGCTTCCGCGGCCATCGCGTTGTGGAGGGAGGAGGAAGAAGAGTGGAGAGACGGGGAGGGGGGTTAATTTTGTTCATAACTGGACCGGGCCAACGCTCAAATACGGCCGATAAATATAAATTTTCAAAAATCCAAAGCACCAGCCAAAATCGAACCAATGACTATAAAAATCCTACGGTTAGTCAAAAAATTTATTACTTTATTTATGTGATTATACAAGTATTATGTTATATTTTTTCTTTTTTTCTTATTCATAATTGAAAGTGATATTTATACACAGTGATATCTTTTGTTTTGTTAGAGTAATTGAGCTCTATACCGAACGATCACGAGGACTGGATTCAAGTCTCATTAAGTTTTAAAAAATTAAAAATAATATTTTATTTCATAACATGAGCAAGCAGTTTGCTATAGTTAAAATATTGAATATTCTTAATTCTACTATGAATTCAACTCTACTTAAGTTTGTTATAGTTAAAAAATTAGATATTATTAATTCTCCTGTGAATTCAACTCTACTTTTAATAAATTAAGTTTGTTATAATTAAAAAATTGAACATTCTTAATTCTCTTGTGAATTCAACTCCACTTTTAAAAAAATTAGACATTCTTAGTTCTCTTGTGAAGCATCCAAGTAACTGAGTAGCAATTAAAGTTTTAAGTACTAAAAGTTATATTTATTGATGAAAACAAGACTAAAGTTATTACCTTTGCGGCCAGGCTATCACCCTTCAGAACCATGATGTGTTCTTTTTTTTTCTATTAGTAGAGGCCTACTAATAGAAACCATCATCATTAGCAGTCCGTCTCAAAATCTGTTGACCCTGCTGATATTTTCAACGAAGATGTGTTTTTTTCTTTTCTATTCTTACAAGCCTACACATGTTTGGCACTAATGTGGTCATTTTAATTATAACTCATCATAATTGGCGGTCCTCAAAATTAGTTCCTTTTTCTTTTATATTACTTAGGATTACTTTGAAAAATAATTATAATTAATTGAAATATTTTAATTTTATCCCAAAAAATTGTTTTTTAAAGAAGAAATATTGATATGCTAAGCTTTCTCCTGTTATTAAACTTATGATGCTCATCATCATTGCCTAACACAAGTGTTCTTCTCTAAGATTTATCGGGCGCTCAATTATTCTAATATGATAGACCTACACTTTTGAGTACTATTGGACTTCTTATTAAACCCACATATTTTGAGTTGGTCTTGTCAATCGAGTCTCGTCTTACACTTTTATAATTCTGGGCCTAAGTATTATGCTCCAGCTAGCTCTGGGACGCCATAGCTGGCCCCACCGCTGCCACATGAGTCCCCGTCAATGTCGTATTCTTCTCGGTGGAGCAAGTTCGCCACCGAAAAGAGGCTAGTCGAAGGTGACATAGTGGTTTTTGCTAGGCACTGTGCCGACAATCCCTACATCGACGTACCGAAAACTCCTCCGATGCCATACACTAAAGATAAATCATACTTAGTACTTTCTAATTTTTAACACATTAATCACAATAATAACTTTTCAAATTGTGTGTGCTGAAGCCTTGTTCATATCCTTGTTCTTCACACCTCAGCCATGTAAGTTTTCAGAAGTCTTTTATCATTGGCCATGTAAGTTTTTCTTTAAATGGAAGAAAGAATAGCAATTCAAGTCTATATTATGTGGGTTAATTTAAAGGTGTTCTTTTGGGACAGTGTTTGAA
This sequence comes from Thalia dealbata, assembly GCA_030544415.1. Taxonomy (NCBI): domain Eukaryota; kingdom Viridiplantae; phylum Streptophyta; class Magnoliopsida; order Zingiberales; family Marantaceae; genus Thalia; species Thalia dealbata. The sequence continues at coordinate 28,913,891 of CM060457.1, read as the reverse complement.
TAATATAAATATCATAGGCTCGATTTGATAGAATATTATATTAAAAATATTAAAATATTATATAATAAAGTTAGGTGTTATTCTTTTATTAAACACTATGTTCGAAAGTAAGGACTAGTTGAATTATATAAAAAATTATTAAAATATTATAGAACAAACAAACACCTTGTACCTGAACTGATACGCTACTACAGTACGTCGGAATTAGCCTGGAGTCAATCCGGTTGCATCACTTCAATGCTAGATTTTTTTTTTTTTTTTTTTTGCAGTTTCAATATAAAGCAATTTCATTTACAGCGAGGGAAGGAAAAAAAACGCCAGCTAAATTAATTTTTATTATTGTACAACATTCAAAAGCTGACAAATCTGTGGGGTTGTGATCTGTCTTTTTTTTTTAAAAGCTCGTTAAATACCTAAACTCTAATATTGAAACTAAATGCTGCTAACTTAACGTGGTCTCCTTTTGCTCCAATTAGATGGATATGCATCAGCGGTTGCCTTCTTTCTGTTGCTTTCAGGCTTTCCAGCGGATGCACAGAGATAGCTGCTTTCAGGCTCAACGCCGTATGCTCTCCAGAAACCCTTGTTTGCCATGTTTGAATCTGACGGCAGATCAGGTTGGAAATTAAGATTATTTTGGTCAACTGAGGAAGAAGAGCAGCAAGCAGTAAGAAATAATGAAATAATAATTGCAGAAGATTAAGCATTATGATTTTGCAAATTAATTGCCTTTATATGCTCTGTTGATGATGAAGTAGAGAGAGGGCATCATCACTTGTCCACTTCTTCTTGTATGTTTACATTCCCTAGATAAACCAGTTGCATCTCTTCCCTCCATATCTGCAATGAAATGCTTGTGAGTAAACAGATTTTTTTTTGAACTTCATGAGCATTGAACTCAATATCTCCCATATAGAATCTAAAATTACTCTAATAGAGGAGCCTAGCTCTATATTTTTTTGAACTTAGAGATTGAACAGCTTGGAATCAGGATGAAGGTAACGCACCATGTCACGGAATTCCAGGCGGATGTGAGGCACATTGGTCCTATGGATATCATTGCCATCAGGTCCTCGCTTGAAGTAATCTTTCCCAATCCAATGCGACTATAAGAGAGTAGTACATCCACGAATTACGAAAAGTGAAGCAATGTGTATTCAGATAAATATTCACCTTGGTGGAGAATCCAACGCAAAATGGTTACCTTTAAAGCATGTGAAAAACCAGATTGGTAGACTGAATTCCTGGCGATTTCACATAAATCGCATGAACTTAGCTTCCACACCTGTAAAATAGTAGATTGTGTTTTAGTCAGGGGGTTTGGATTTATTTAAATGCAGAGCAGGATAGGAGATGCAAAAGAATGACGCAGGTTACCGAAGCTGCAATGCTGTACTCTTCCACCAAAGGCTCTTTCGTTAGGTGAATTTGCAAAGGGTCATCAGTTGAGAGGGAGACATTTAGTCCTCTGCGGAAGAACACTGGGAAAGGGTTTCGATGGTAATCGAGAAATAACGAATTGTTGCTGAGAGGAGACATCGCCAAACCAATCTGGTATGGAAGTTAAACTTGGGTGTTAGTCTTAAGCAGGAGGTGGAAACCTTCTCAGAGTTTAAGTAAGCATCAAATGATCTATTTTACCTGAGAAAGATAATACAAGTATTGAAGGACGGGGGACTTTCTTAGGTTGATCCCATGAGCAATGTTGGTGCAACAGAGGAATGTTGCAGCAAGGTGGTCAGTGTCGCCGGCCTGCAGATAGAAGACATCAGCATCATATGATAAATAAAAAACCGAAAAGCCAAAGCAATTAAGAGTTTAAATTTACCTCTCCGGAATGAGGACGAAATTTGATTGTTGTCATGCCCTTGGATTCGCGTAGCTGGCAGTGTAACAAGGCAATCCAAAAGGATCAAAATGGGGGAATATATCTAGTTTAAACTGGCAAAATGCATAACCATACATGTGAAGCTAAAACACAAAATGTCATCTCTCTCTCTTTCAGCTAAGAATAGACATGAAGTACTCGTACAAGAGAGGAGTGTGGAGATAGAAAAGGAAACCTTACTTTGTTCAGTGTGTACAGATTAGCATAGCAGTAGTACACATAATAGGAGAATGCAGGGTTAAAGACATTTGTCCATTCTTCGGGAGTAGGCATATGCTTTGTTGGACGCCTTTCAGGTTTGCTTTCATCATCTACCAAATCCAAACCCACGACCTGATAAACAAGAAGTAGCAAAAGAGCGGATCATTTCTTGAAGGTCAGAAAACTAATAATATTAAGCGAAAAAAGGATGAAGAAGCAAACATAATTCAAGAAGCATTCTGATCAGGGATGTTTAGCTACCATGGTATAACAGATATCGCAAGATACGTACTGGTCTATCCCATGGGTGGTACACCAATGCATTGCACTGAAATCAAAATATTTCTCTTTCACCTTTTTCTGCTGACCTGTGCAACTTGAAGCCAGGTCAGTGAGGATCTAGGCCCATGCTAGTATTTTTCCCACCCTAAACTAGAACATTGTATGAGACCAAATGAATTGAGTTCCTCGGCATGATCAAAATCCCACTCAAAGTCATGCAGCTCCAAGCATTCTAATCAAGGTAATGCAACAGTCGGTCATACTGCATTACCAAAAGTCATCATCGATGGATAGATGAGGGAATTTCTTTAGTTAAGGACCGTAAAACTAACATATGTTGTCCACAAAGAACATTAAACTAAGCTAAAAGCAAGTATCCTTTTATCCTCTACGCTGATAAAAATTCATGATCAGGTAATTTCCCATATATATAGTCACGTACAGAACTTGCTACATTTTTTAATCATTCATGTTGGTAACTATGTCCATCCCATCTACCATAGTAATCAAATATAGAAGGAGATGTACTAGAAACAGACATTTACCTGTTTCAAGAAAACATGTAATTGTGGATGGGAATCTGGGTTCACTGTGACCTCAAAAAGAGGTAGGAAAATGTTGTCAAGTAGGTTTTGGAACGATGTAACTATACCCATTTCCTTATACACATTGTACAGTCGTGGAATCTGCAAAAGATGGAGATTCTTATAATTAAAATATCATAGACTAAACAATTAAGATGAAAATCAATCACACCAATAATTGTACACAAGAGAGCAACACAAGTGAAAAGCTCTTAACCAAATGGTCACGATTTCTAGACCGTCAATGGGTATTAAAACAATAATAAAAAGAATAAGCATAATACATAACAGATCTCAGGTTTAGACGAAAACATAGAGAACTTATAACACCATGCTTCAGACTAGAAATCCTACGGTCAGAGCTAATTAGTGTATCGCATGAGATTTCTCAGTAATCACAGTATCTTCTTCTCGGAGATCAATTTGTCTAGAATAAGCAAAACTTTACGTTATAAAACCTGAATGTATCAAGGTCAAACAAAGATTACTACTTCTCACTCGCACCTTATAAATGATCTTCCAATACAATACAGCACCAGAAGGCAGGCAGATGGACTTTATAAAAAGGACAGGTACTTGTGAGTTTTAAGGTAAGATCCTAATATCATGTCAGATTCGACTTCAACCTTCCTTATCTCTTTCTAAACAGACAAATACAAGTAACAAATTAAGTCTTAGACTCACATTTCATAAATATCATCATATCGTAAGATTGTAAATATCATCATATAAATTCCATTATGTCAGACTCAACCACTTGACACTAGAAAGGAAGCAAGTATAGATGAGAATAGATAAGCAGAAAAAATGCACACAGGAAGACACCATAGCAGGAGTTGCCACGGAAGTACCTGAATCAACCAAACAACATTTTCACTGTACAGTTCATTATTAACTATCCAACTGGCAAGTTGATCCCACTCACTTTGCTTCCTTCCATATATTGATATCCTATATTCAGCCATCTGATGCAAATAACAAGTAGACATCTCAGGAAATGGATATATATGTTTCAATAAGCGGCAACAGTCACATATATGTCACAATGAAAACTTTTAAAAATAAAATAATATATGAACTGCACAGGACATTATTAAAAAAATGCTACTAATCATAAACCGAAATAAGATCTTGGCAGTCACTGAAGTTATCAATTAGGTTTTATATTTATGCTAAAGCAATGAACTATGAAGCCAGCTTGCAATTGCGCCACACTTTAGTTTCCTAGTCTCAGTGCCTAATACCACCATTTTCCAAGTTCTAAATCATTTCAATACCATTGAATATTTTGTAATTCCATCTAAATGCTTAACGGTGACGTGAGACAATATAGACACATTTTTAGTGTTAACTACAAAAATAAGAAAGTGGTAACGGCAACTCATATAAAAGATTATTTGCGAAAAATAACGTTCATGCACGATGCAATGCGGAAATTATTTAGCAAAAAAGGCCCTGAAAAAAAATTGTGAAACAGCTCAATATCAGGAATAAACTACCTGGTATTTACTTGCAGCAAGATCAGAAAAAACTTGCTTTGTCAGCTCACCCAGGAAACGGCCTACAATAATATAAGTGCACAAAGTGTTTGGATGAGACAGAAAAAAAAAACTTGCTTTATCTAACTACATTAGTGCAAACATAAAAAAAGAATTCTGAATTCATGCAATAGTCTAATCAATACTTCCATATCAGGGCATGCAACACATCCATATGGACTGCACCTTATGTGAACATCCAAACACATGCATGCACAAAAACACAAATTTAGATATGATTAATTTTTTAATAAACAAAAATGGAAGCAACAAGAACTGATACTGATATGTACCAAACAACTCAGGATAGTCACCAGAACAATCACATGGTCATAAGGAATTCAGATACAATGAGAATAAGACCAACACAACAGGAATTCAATGAATACCTTGTATGAGATTATCCTGCTTCAAAAAAATCTCCCTTAGCCTACTCTGGCCACAAGGATTGTATTTGAGGTTGAATTTGTCAAAACGATGAAAGGTGCTTTTATCTGCATGGACATCTAAGAGGTCAACATTTAGATCATACCTGTTGCAAAAAACATAAAACTAAATTAAGTTCCCTTGTGGAAGAAAAATGGCCTGTAAACTGAAGAAGACGGTAATTAGTTCAAGTAGCATACCCAGTCAGGTCCAAACTCTCAAATACCTCCTTAAGTGTCATATAGGTGCCATCTCTGAAAATCACAACCTACAAAAAGGCTATCTTTGAGAAGTCATACCGATAAAATAGTCTAAAATCGCAGTTACTAACAAGTACTTCCATCACCATAAAGAAAAGTGTAAGACTACAGCAAGAAGTTAAAATGTACAAACCTCATCAGGTTCTTTCCTCAACTTCGACTTTATGAATCTCAATAGATGCTTTTGGTTCATGCATGCTGAGTGATGAACATGAGTGTCAACCTTCCTGACATTATAAAAATCTCGATGTGGTGCAGTTTTCTGAGCAAGAAATTCTCTATCCGCATTGAGCATTAAATGGAGATTAAATTTCTGCCAGGAGAGTTCATATCATTTTAAAAATAGAAAAAATATTATAATTGGTTCTAACCCATTTGTTAATAGTACCTGCTCAAGAAGATCGAGGCGCTGATGGCATAATGTTCTTGTATTTCCAAGTGCACTTACTCGGAGGATATGATGCAAGTCAGTAAAAAAGGTTGTAGCATCAGCTACAGGGAAAAGTCTCTCTTTTGCTGAGTCAAAAATTGAAGTAAATGGCATGTCCAAACAGAATATGAGAAAAATAATTTCAGAGATAAAACTTCGGCAAGGATTCTTACAATCATTATTTGGATAAACATGAACAACCCCATCTACCATGTGAAACACGTGCTGAAGAAAATAAAACATTTTAGCACTAAGGAAGCAAACAGATCAACGGACTAGAACAAAGTAAAAGCTTACGTCAGTCTTCTGCTCAAGCACATACGCAAAGGGGTTAGGATTTGGCTTTGGGGTAGAGGGGTCAGTTATGACCTCTTTCTCCCAAGGAGCAACCTCATCTCTGAAAAGATAACTTTCTCGCAGTTCAAGACATTTCTGGATTATTTTGTAAACTTCAGTTTCCTCAGAAGATGGTATCTCTAAATTCAAAAGATGATAAACAGAAAAATATGTTAGAGCACCAAAACACATTGCAAAAATTTAGCACTGAAATTCCACATGTTTTTGATTTGTTTGTAAGATAGTATTTCTACGAGCATCTTAATACATATCAAAAATTCCATGTTACATGAGTAACATAAGGAGATGTTTCCACACCTGCATGTGTAAGCACATCAAATAGGAATTAGGTACGTTGAATTTTGAAGATTCTGTTTGTAGGAAGGATTTGATTAGGTTCTATGACCATGACAAATCTACCACATTGTCCAAAAATTATCAACATTAATTAAAAATAGGAAAGAATCCAGTAGCAACTTGTGGATAAAAATATAGAAGAATGTTTAGCTTTGTATATTTAGAGACAAAACTGAAATGAAAAACGAAAATACAGTATAGTATCTCAGCATGGATATAAAGGGACAGTAGATAGGCAAGAAAATTTCTTTAGAGCCTAAAAATGTGAATGTTGAGAAATCTTATGAATCTGAGGAAACAATGTTGTTTACGTACCATTTGGTGTGATTCTAAGCCTGACAAAGGATTCTTGCTCAGGCTCTCTCCTAAGAATATCTGCTGCTACTGGATCAGGTGGAACACCATGTAGATCACCAGATACACTATGAGATCGGATCATGCTAGGTGCAGTCAACGATTTTGTGTCCCCACTTCCAGTAATATGATCAGGCAAAGCTTGAAATAATGTCTTATCATTTTCCCCCTTTTCATAGCACAAGGAAAGAACAACGAGAGGTGAGCCCATTAATAAACCAATAAAACACCAACAAAAAAAGGAAATATAGTAAGTAATACAAATTTCATAAGAAATTAAGAAGTCAAGATTAATACAGGCAATATCATGACAGTACATAGTATATCAAAATATAGTAAACAACCATAGAAATAAAAAAAAATATATAAAAAGTTTATAATACCCCAAGCACATGAAGAGACTGCATGGAATAAGCAGTCATATAATAATAGCAGCAAATATACAAACAACTATGTAAAAAACTATACTATTCATAAGATTTCTATTTGATGTGCTTACACATGCAGGTGTGGAAACATCTCCTTATGTTACTCATGTAACATGGAATTTTTGATATGTATTAAGATGCTCATAGAAATACTATCTTACAAACAAATCCAAAACATGTGGAATTTCAGTGCTAAATTTTTGCAATGTGTTTTATTGCTCTAACATATTTTTCTGTTTATCATCTTTTTAATTTAGAGATACCATCTTCTGAGGAAACTGAAGTTTACAAAATAATCCAGAAATGTCTTGAGCTGCGAGAAAGCTATCTTTTCAGAGATGAGGTTGCTCCTTGGGAGAAAGAGGTCATAACTGACCCCTCTACCCCAAAGCCAAATCCTAACCCCTTTGCGTATGTGATTGAGCAGAAGACTGACGTAAGCTTTTACTTCGTTCTACTCTGTTGATCTGTTTGCTTCCTTAGTGCTAAAATGTTTTTTTTTTCAGCATGTGTTTCACATGGTAGATGGGGTTGTTCATGTTTATCCAAATAACGATTGTAAGACTCCTTGCTGAAGTTTTATCTCTGAAGTCTTATTAAAATGTAAAGTTTATGGAGGCAAGCAAATATACAGACAACTATGCAAAAAACTGAATTAACATGAGTAGAAGACAGGCTAAATAAAATAAATAGATCTGCTGAAAGATTGAAAACAGCAACATCTTCTAAGGAGCAAACATTAGCATCAAAAAACTAGATACACCATTTGGAACTATGGAATGTGGCATAGAAATATATCAGCACATTATATGAAATTTCGTGCAGTTTTGGGCAGGCAAAAAGACTATGTCCCAATAATGGATTCTGCACAATTTATTTTCAGTTTAGGTGAATATTAACCCAAGCACAAAATAAATGGAAACAAGAAAATACGATTTTCACCATACAAGTTTACAAAAAACTAACAGCCAAAAGCATCTTAATCCGCCAATTAGAAGGTAGAAACATAAAATGTTTTATATTTTCAACAGAGAGGAGATAGAATGCTTTATCGTTCATGCTAATAACATAACAGCAACACAGATTGAGCATCCGTGTGATGTTCTCATGTACAACCTTGGAGCATGCTTGGGGACATCACTGTGTAGGATTTATCCAAACAAAAGACAATTAACATAGAAAATTAACTTACTATATTCCCATTTGTGTCCAAATAGCAAGTGTCAAGTTTGTCATCATTTGGCATATTGCCATCCTCATCTGATCCCTCTTGGCTCTCGAAAGCAGTAGCACTTGCAGCAGGAGATTTAGGAGATCCTTTTCTGGCACTATGTCCACCTCTTTTATTGATTGAATGAATGGAATGTTTATTACCTGATGCACCACAACTGATTTGATCACTAAATTCATCTCTTTTACCAAAAGGGGGAACGACCAGAGTTTATTGGGCGAGATAGTAGAGGGAGAAAAGATTATCAATCACAAACAGAATTATTTGCAGATAAAAGACAAGTACATGAATTACGAAAAAAACAGATGCCAGATTCTAATTGTGAACGCATTGAACTGCACTGGACATATTATAATTTTCATATCTGTCTACGCATGTACATGATCATACCGCTCGGTAGAGGGAGAAAGATGATTTTTTTCTCTATTCCGTTTGAGCTCTATTTGTCATACATGAAGATTTCCAGAATCACCTACTGCAGATACTTAAAAGTTCATATATGAATACACTTGGGAAGTTGCATGAGAGAGTTTATAAAGTTGTTTAGATTCTCTTATCTGTATATTTGATTTAGTTGGTTATTTAGTGTTAATTTGGACTTAGTTGGATGTATTGATTTAAATGTAGTTAATTATAGTAAAGTTTTCAGATATACGTAATCAAATTCTCTACCCATAGAAGAATCAAGGCTTGACAGTCTAACAGTCTACCCATAGAAGAAAAACCGTCAGAATTGTTGATCCATAAGTACCTTCAGGAACCGTTTGCAACCGAGGCAGCCCTAGAGGAATCTGAAAGCCCTGCAGCTCTTCCTCCCCCGCCGCCTCGGTAAGGAAGGGCCCGTTCATCAGCGCGGCCCGCTCCTCATCCTCGGCCATCGCCTCCTCCTCGGCGTCCAACGTCACGTCCGGCAGCGACGCCGACCCGCCGCGGCGGTAGTACCCGGGGTCCTTGCGCCGGTGCCCGTGTCCGCGCTGGCCTCCCCCCCGCGGCCGCCGGGAGGGCTCCTCGTCCTCGCCGCCGCTGCCGCGGTCCCGCTCTCGCTCCCGATCCACGGCGCGGGCGAAGTCGAGGAGCTGCGCCAAGGTTTTCCGATGCACGTAGTAGGCGGAGATGGCGACCACGGAGGCGCCGACGAGCGCCGCCATGGCCAGGTGGAGGGCGTAGTTGTCCATGCCCTCTTCCGCTGGTGGTGATCTGCCTCCGCCGCCTCGACCCGAGCGGAAACCCTCCAAGTGGAAGGGAAGAAACTTCGACTGTGAGAGGGAGAGAGAGGGAGAGGGATGGAGATCGGAGGAGGAGGAGGCGTCGGCCGTTTGGGGGGAAGAAGAGGAGGAGCGAAACGGAGAGGTATTTATAGAGAGGAGGGAAACGGGAGATACAATTGGCCATTCGCCATCGCCATTGCCCTTAATTAACCCCAAAAATAGAGTGACCTTATGATATATAATTGGAATAAAAAAATTATTTTATAATTATTTCTTTAAAAAAATACCTAATTATATAATCTAGCTCTTATTTTTTATGATAACATTTACCTATGAAATATTTACTGATAAAAATATTCTATTTATTATCAAGATTACTGAATCAGCCATTATTAAATATGGGTAGAAGATTGAATATTAGCACAGCAATTTATTTTTTTCTATTTTAATTAATAAATATATTTTTATATATTTAATAGAATTTCTATTCCTCTAAAAATTTAGATATAATTACTATATTATGCAACTCATGAGAATAGTAAATATAATAAGAAAAATATTGTAGTACAAAGTACAAATTATGATTAGAGTAATTAAAGTCTATACGAGAGATTGTATGGATTCAAAACTAACCGAGCTAATAATAATAAATATTTTTTTATAAAAAAAATACTTTCACTATTTCTACTTTAATAATATTTTTTAGTATTTACAAATGGAGTGTGAATATTAAAGAAATAAGAATTAAAAACTATTTGTTGTATTTACTTGGTTTGTTATTGAGTTAATGGAGACTTTTATGGTATTATCTTGTTTAGAAAAATAAAATAACAACTATTAGGTGAAGATAAGTGACGATGAGTTTATTTTTTTTAATTTAGTAAATCTTCAAATTATTTTTTACATTAAATTTCAATTTTAATTGATATAATATATTTTATTAAAAACATGATTTAGTATTAAAATTTAATTATACATAAAAATTTTATAAAAATTTAGTTAAAATAATTAGACTCTATACTAGAGGATTAAGAGGTATTAGGTTCAAGAGCTAAAAGCTACGTTTAAGACTTCTTAATTTCTAAAAAAATATTAAAATTTAATTATATTGGTAGATAAAACTAATACTTGTTTTATATCATGAATAATTATGACGCAATAAATTAGGAGGAATCCGATGCTGCGGGGGCACGTGGATGATGAGATGCTGAGCCAATTGTTTGGCACATTTTGCCATGCATATGCGGTAGGTGTTTGGACGAGCATGTTGCATCCGGGACCCGATAAAGCACTAATTTTGTACCGGAGAATATTTTGATTCTTTTGTCCAAATGGTTTGATTTGATCATCCAAATTTCATCTGATGATCAAATCATCGGGTGATCTACGCTGAGGAGACGATTAAAAATAATTTCAAATAATTACATTAAAACTCTGTGATTCTCTTATAATAATATATTATTATAATTAAAAGAGTGATGACGTCAACTTATATAGTAAAAAATATATTATATTATAATAAAATTGAATAATATTATTAAATTTATTATTAAAAATAACTGGACTATGTTTATTAAAATATGAAATGAATAAGTATTAATATGGACTATATAAAAACCACAGGTTAAGAAAAATATATAAAAATGATAGTTTATTATTTGATGTATTAACTTATTTAATAATATATGTTTTTTCTTTTGTCCAGCTAAGGATTAATGAAGATTATTATTGGTATTATTAAGTAAGTTATATTTAGTTAAAATAATATAATAAAGTTTCACGTGCAATGTATAACGCTAAAATAATGTATTATTTTTATAATAATCTACGGTAAGATTTATTTTATTTACCAAAATAAAATAATTTAATTTCATTAAAACTATATATATAAATATCCAAAAGGTAAAGAATCTGCAATAATATTAATTTTTTAATAATGCCTTATTAAAAATATTTCAAAATTACAAAAATATTTTTTTAAATTTTTTTAAAAAATTAATTTATTTTTTAAAAAATTATGGTAAATAATTATATAATTTTAAAATCAAACATAGCTGGAACATAAGATAATACGTTTGGACAATTTCTTTGTACGTATGACGTGTCATATCTGTCCGGACTCGGCAATAAAAAACATTTTTTAAAACGACTCACGTGAACGGGGAATCTTCTCTCTGCATTAAACTAATTTCGATAACGATAACGATGCAATTGAAGGCCGTTTTTTTAAGAACACACACGTGCCATAAAAAAATGTTTTTGCGCACGTGGGAAAAAGTTAGCTTAATTGATTAATACTATCACTTAGTATCAGTGCCCCCCCAAATAAATAAATTTGTCCTTTTAATTTTTTAAATACTTTAATTTTATCTTTAAAATAATGTTTAATTATTTTGCTTTAACAAGTTACCCAATTAGATAATAGATAGCGAGTATTAGAATAATTAAATTCCACGGGTGTTTAAATTATACATTTGATTGTATTTAATTATTATATATAATTTTACTATCACTACCTGATTGGGTAAGAGAGTGAAAAAAAATCAACTATGCTTAACTACTGTAGAAACTTTATAACATTTAATTACTAGAATAAGTAGGCAGAGTACGATACAAAAGATAATTTACATAGAATTTATAATTTTAAAAATATATTATTTATATATATTTAGTTTATAGCATATAATATAATAAGCAAAAGTGTTTGATCGGCTTAATTTATTTGGAGCTTTTTAAATTTAATAATGCCATCATTAACAGGAAAAAATAAGTAATGCTTAAACTGACGGGTCAACGTGCCACGTCGTCACGTTGACTACTTTTTAATTGAAAAGAGGCTTCGTCCTCGTCCTCGTCCTCGTCCTCGCCCCATGCTCCAGCGACGCCGACGATGCTTCCTCCTTTTTTCCGGCTCCGACGAAGCGACTGCTATCATTACCTGCTCCGGTCAAGTTCTCCATCGTCATACGCGATCTTCATCGTCTTCGCTTCACTTGGAGCTTGGAGAACTGGTCCATCATTGTCTGCGTCGTTGATGGCCGGTGTGAAGGAACAGTCCCTTCCTTCCCATCTCCTCTGCCCCTCCCCCCCCCCCTCCTCTGCTTCTTCCCACGCCCCAATCCATTCCTTCCCATCTCTTCTTCTGCCCCCCCCCCCCCCTAAATCCCAACCCAAAACACCACCCTCCTCTCCCCTATCACCCAACACATCCTCTGCTTCTTCGCCCCAATCTGTCCCTTCCCATCTCCTCTGCCCCTCCTCTTTCCACGCCCCAATCCCCCTCTCCCATCTCCTTTGCTTCTTCCCACGCGCGCGCGTCCCACCGGAGGGGAATGATCCTCTCTGCAAATCGCCGCCCCGGCTCCTGCAAATCGAGCTCCGGAGGTGATGGCCACAACTCCTCTGTGTTTGTTTCGATGCTTTTTTTTATTTTCTTCCGGGCAAAGGTCATGGGTGAGAAGATCTTCTCGCTGAGACCGGAGCAAGGGTGTTGCGAGCAGCAGCGGAGGAGGAGAAGGTATTCGACTCAAGGAGGCGCCGCCCGGGCGGCAGGGAGAAAGAGGTCGATTCCAGGAGGAAGGTTGACGGCGGCAGGCTGAAGACAGAAGGTGGTTTTCAGGGCGGAGCGGCCGTGGGTTCGGCCGGAGGTGATTTTTTCAATTTAAAAGTAGACAACGTGGCACGTTGACCGGTTAGCTTAGACATTATTTATTTTTTCCTGTTATTCATGACATTATTAAATTCAATTAAAAAGCTAAATTTATTTGGCTCGAAGCAGGCTCGCGCTCGAGGGCAACGCGAACGGACACGTGTAGTTAGCAAGTGCGAGCACGCATCTTGAGGCGGGGAGGAGGCAGACCACGCGTCGCCGTCGACCGTAGGATCAGAACGGCGTCCGAGAGGGAGCCGAAGTCCTCCCTCGCATGGCCGGCGGCACCGAGGGCGAAGGGCGCGGGGACGCCTCCTCGGCGGTGGCGGCGGCGGCGGCGAAGCGGCCACCGATACCGGTTCACGTGAGGGCTGCGGCGGGGTCTCTGGGCGGGACCGTGGAGGCGTGCTGCCTGCAACCCGTCGACGTGATCAAGACGCGGTTGCAGCTCGACCGCGGCGGGACGTACCGCGGCATCGCCCATTGCGGGGCGACGGTGGCGCGGGGCGACGGTGGCGCGGGCCGAGGGCTTGCGCGCGCTGTGGAAGGGGCTCACCCCCTTTGCCACCCACCTGACCCTCAAGTACGCACTCCGCATGGGCTCCAACGCCCTCCTCCAGTCCGCCTTCCACGACTCCGCCACCGGCGACCTGTCCAACCGCAGCAGAGTCGCCGCCGGCTTCGGCGCTGGGGTCCTCGAGGCCCTCGTTATCGTCACTCCCTTTGAGGCAAGCATTACCTCAAGCCCTTCCTGTATCATTTCTTATCGATATCTCGCCCTTATTCACTTTCCGGGAGCTTTGTCTCAGAGAAGTTAACCTTCCTTTTGTTAACACTTCATTTCCACCTTTTCTATTAAAAATCTGCTTTTTGACACGAGTTCTAGAATTGAATATTCTGCAAAACTTCTCTACAGTTGAAAATTCCTTAAGGACATACGGACGAACATTTTTTTAAATCATGAATCTGATACAGTCATCCATGATTCGCTTAAGTATAATCTTTTCATAAAAAGTGTGTATCCATTAACGAGATTATGAAATGAAAGTTGAGTCACTACCTGATTCTTCTCAAATCCGGTACCGAGAAACTATGTTGTAGTTGGAAGTCAGAGCCTGATCCTTTACCGGTCATCATGAACCAAATGCCACTTGTGATCTTGGCTATAACAGCACGTGTTATTTTCCACGTACAAATTGTTTTCTACATGCTGTTTAGGGACTAATACTTATCTTCCTGTGTGCTCATTTTTCATAGATAGTTTGATCTTTACAGTACGGTTGTAAAGGTAAACATGCACTATAGTTGCAGGCACATCTATCTTTGAAAAGGTGATTTATGTTATTTAGCCACATCCTTGCATAGTTTAGCATGTTGATAGTTATACTATAATGCTTGTCTGCAAAGAGCTTCTCCAAGCCCCAGTAAACTGGAGGACTTATCTTTATGTTATAAAGAATAAGCTACTGTCATCATGACTTAGAAGAAGTTCAAAACATTATGCAAGATTCTTTTCCCTTGGTTGAAGATCAGGAGCACATTGTTGTGGCAATAGTCACCTGCCTATGATGATGATGCACATCAAAATTGTATCAATAATTTACCAACATCAGCGATTGATAGGGTTCACTTGAAACTATATTTCATTGTAACTTATTTATGTGCTTTATTTTCTTGTCTGAACAAACAATATCCAGGAATCAAAGTGAAGCAAGAATCTTAGATCAGTTATCGGTACTAACTATAGCAGAATTGTTGAATCTCTACCACTTTAGTGAAATAAAATGATAAGAAGGAGAATAGCTGCCAATAAGAGGAGGGTGGAAGGGAATGGTTAGGACATTCTCTTGTTTCGGCGAGCATTTGTGCTTTGGCATGTTCTGCTTCACTGCATCAAAATATAATGTCATGTAACTATGCTGTACAACTTCATCTCATTTGCACTGTACTCGATTTACTATTCTACTTGTTGTATCTCTATAAGGACAATTTCCTGGATTGCCAATTTAGGTCGTCAAGATCAGACTGCAACAACAGAAAGGATTGAGTCCTGAACTCCTGAAGTACAAGGGTCCTATACACTGTGCAAAGATGGTAATACGTGAAGAAGGAATTCTGGGACTCTGGGCAGGAGCAACACCAACGGTAATGAGAAATGGAACAAACCAGGCTGCCATGTTCACAGCTAAGAATGCATTTGACATCATTCTATGGAAGAAACATGAAGGAGATGGAAAGGTACTTCATCCTTGGCAGTCGATGGTTTCAGGCTTCCTAGCAGGGACCGCCGGTCCCATCTGTACTGGACCCTTTGATGTTGTCAAAACCAGGTTGATGGCACAAAGCAGAGCAGCAGACGTAAAATACAAGGGCATGGTCCATGCCATCAGGACTATCTACGCCGAGGAGGGATTGCGCGCACTGTGGAAAGGTTTGCTTCCTAGGCTTATGAGAATCCCTCCGGGGCAGGCAATAATGTGGACTGTTGCTGACCAAGTGACAGGACTCTATGAACGAAGCTTTTTAAAGGTTGCGAGAGAATGACTATTGGTATACCCTCTTTTGCTAGAACCACTTTACTGTCTGTAATGTTTTCCGGCTTAAATAATTGCAGCACAAAAGGTAAATAAAGATGGAGTATCAACAATTAGGATCTAAGTTGAGGAAGGTGTAATACCAGTGCTTAGGATTCCACAAGCAAGAAGTTGTGTGAACAAATAAGGAAGCAATCTAATGAGTTGGTTCCATCATTTTTCTTCCTCTGGGCCAGTTATACCGAGGTCAGAACTGTGCCCTACTCCTAAATTCATTGATAATAGAAACATCTTCATCCTGCCCTTATAATTTTAATATATGATCCACGAGGATCATATGAAGCTCTTAACCATTTTAACGATTTTAAACTGATCAATAGATCCATTTTTATTCCAGATTAGGACTTTGTCTTTTTGTTGTATTATTACTTTTGGTATCGTGACAATTAATAATGCTGTCGTCAGTTTTTTTATTGATGAGAATTGACACAACAACTTGCCACATAAAAATTAGTGCCCTGAGCATCAGAGATTCTTCATAGGAAATATTTTATCCCAAAGCCTAGTATATGCTTTAGCATATACCATAATCGGAAGTATTTTTACGTGTTCATGCATCTAAACATATCTCCCCTGTTGAATGATAATTTTTTTAATCTTTCAACCGATCCATTTTGCTGATTCTGACCCAAGTTGGCACTGTCTTTTATCGCAGGCAGGGATGCATGTGCTCAAACTTCAAGGCAAGAAACCTATAAACCTGTGACCTGCCCACAGAAGGGGATGTGCTGTGCTGCTGAAGACTGAAGTGTGAATCCCCCAGTCTCCCTGTCTCCAACCTTAATCCCACTTGACACGGAAAAGAGGATGAGGTCGATTCCATTCCCCACATGCGCTGCTGACCTCCTCCGGGAAAAGAAAGCGAAATGTCTATTCCAGCAGCAGAAGATACGCGAGAAAAAAGGGCTCCTTGTAAGTTGCAGGTTTAAGCAAGTATGAATTCTTCCTCCTATTTCTTTTGCTCTTGACAGCATATTCATGATGGAAACCTTAAGGTTTACTTGGAATGAACATAAATCACGCAAAAGCTCTTGGGACTTGTGTTCACAATTTGTGTTTGATTGTTCAAATCAAAGTGTATTAATTATCTCTTGGAAGATACAACAATAGGGACCCGCATGCACACTGTCACGCGCACTGCATGCTGCAGTGTTGTCGCCAAATTGCTTACTTCACTTGAACAAAAGATAAACTAAAAAGGAGTTGGGTGCCAGCCATTAAATCTACAGCCTGCTGGCCATAAGAAGGAGCTATTTTATGCACGTGTAGTGTTCACTAAAATGGATGCTTCTTCTTCTTGTTTTTCTGGCTTGTTCCAAGCATCCATATCTATCGATTAATTTCAATTTTATTTATATATGAACACTTATTTAAATTTATCCACACTTTTTGGTCTGCAGAGGTCTTAATTTCTCATCATCTTGACTTATAACTTGATCTGCTTCTGAAATATGAGAGATTAAAGTTATTTATATGCTGTAGATGCTGATATGATGTGATAAGATGGAGCAGACATGGAGGGGAGTTTGGTTCCATGTTCATCCACCATGACTTGTTGTGCCCAACTTTTTGTCTTCTTCTTCCCCAACATCTGGTCCTCTTCTTGCCATAACTAGGGCTTCCTACTTCCTCGATTTGGATCTGTATCTTCCCATTTCCATTGTTGCAAGGTGGGAGGCCTCCTTGCTAGCTCTACACAGTGCAAAAATGCCAAGTGCAGATGAATGTGTGGGTGAGCTTCACAGTTCACTTGCCACAACAAAAGCTAAGAAAGGGGGAGGAGGAGGGAGATATTGATCTGAGTTGGATGGCCAACCCATGGCCAACTTTGCCCACCTCTCAACTTCACCTAAATAGTAGGCTTGTTTATTTTCAATGATTTTTTTTTCTAAAATAAATATTTAAGTTAGGCTCATAAATCATAATCTTAATACCTATTTGATTTGACAGATAGTAAATCTCTTATTTTATTTGTTTGTCTAGTATTTGGGAGCAAATATTGGTGGCCTTCAAATTTATCATATTTAACAGTAAATTGCTGTTATACTGTTAGTTAATTATTTTATTTCAATCATTCATCTTGGAAATTTTGAATCACTAGTGTCTTCTTTTTTTCAAATTATGATTTATCTAATTCTGCAGGTAGAGATTTAATAAATATTTACTTTCTTTCTCTGCAGATTCAGTACCAAATATCACAGGATTAAGATTTTACTTTCTTTTTCCTCTTATCTTTGTATTAAGATGTTAATATTTAGTTAAAGTTACTCTCCTCTCAAATATTACATATTATGTTATATTAGTATGTTTTGAATTGATTTGCTCTAGCTTTACATATTAGGTTGATTACCCCTCTTCAAATCCTGGTAAATTAATTGAAGGGCACCTAACATGTTCCTAATTGACCACTAGATTTGGGGCACCCCCTATTTGTGCAGTGGCGTGGGCAGGATTAATTATTTGGACAATTGGGGGGGGAGGAGTTATTGATGAAGAAGCATAGAGATAGAACTTGGCCTTATGATTAAGGGCTTCTGTGTTCTCTCATTGTGCAATTATTATTGTTAGGGTAGAAGCCTTTTATTTATTAGATCATCCGGTTTCCCCATAAATATGTTGAAAACAAAGGAACAAACCAGCTGCAGGAATCCAAGTTTAAATGATTCATTGAACCAGTTGCCACCCTAAATCTTTAACGCCACTAGGCAACCGGTTAAGAGTATGGACTTTAATTACCAATAGTTAATTTGATTCACTGAATCTGTTGATGCCACTTGTGCCAACTCAATCTATGAAAAAAACTTAGTTGTTTCATGTATTTTTTTTTCTTAATTGCACTCATGGACTACCCCCCTTATAGTTTAAAAAATAAATAAAAAGAATATTCTAAAATTTTAATATCTTCTCGAGAAAGAAGTTTTTATAAATTTTTAAAAAAATTATAATTTAAAATAATTTTTTAATATATAATCAATAATATTTATAATTTTAAAAATCTTAACAAAAGAGATTTTTTTAGTTCTAAGTAACTCCTAATAATTAGGTTCTGTAGAGATTGTGAATTTAATATTCACTATTTTTTAAAAATAATTTTTTTTAATTCATGATAATTATAAAGATTTATTTAGCTCACAGTACTTACCGTTGGAGCTTAATTATTTTAATTTAGAGTACTAGTTTGTATTATTAAATAAGTTATATTAACTAGTTTGTATCAAATAAGTACTGTGACTAAAACAAAATAATGATAAAGATTATTGTTTTAAAATAATAAAAATATCTAATTTTAAAATTATAAAAACTATGTATATATATATTTCAAAAGATAGTTTTGAAATATTAAAATATTAGAAAATAAAAAATAATATTACGATTAACTCTTTATACTCGATGGTGCTGCAGTTATTATATTATTTTATTTTATTTTTTCCTGATCCATGCTCACTTAAATGTTCTACCTATCAACGTAAGAAGTAGATCTTAATGGCATCAATTTATGCCAAAATTAGATCACAAACCAGAGTTAGATTTCTGAGCTCGTGGGGTGCCGTCCAGAAGATTTGAACCCTAAACTTTGGCCAGGTGAGCTGAACTCACTCAAAACTACAACGCCATGTTTCCTTCTTCTTCTTCTTCTTCCCCTCCTCC
Source organism: Thalia dealbata (assembly GCA_030544415.1). Taxonomy (NCBI): domain Eukaryota; kingdom Viridiplantae; phylum Streptophyta; class Magnoliopsida; order Zingiberales; family Marantaceae; genus Thalia; species Thalia dealbata. The sequence goes on along the minus strand of CM060457.1, from coordinate 28,894,477 downwards.
GTATTAATCAAGAACAGTTAAAAGTTGCACACAAAAATTAAGTAACTCCAGCTATAAATACGCCCCCTCAAAACCTTCAAACTTCTCTCCAATTCAAAGGCGACAGCAGCAGCAGCAGCAGAAGAAATGGAAAGGAGTTGGGTTCGCGGGAGCTCCATTGGCGCCGGCGCGTTCGCAGCCGTGCACCTTGCCTACGACAAGGCCGGCCGCCGGGTGTTCGCCGTGAAGTCGGTCAGCCTGAGCTCGTCTCCTCCTGCCGCCGTGCAGTCCCTGGAGAACGAGATCAGCGTCCTGAGGTGTCTCCGCTCCCCCCATGTCGTTGCCTACCTCGGCGACGACACCACCCCCGACGGCACCGCCCGGCGCCGGAACCTGCACCTCGAGTTCATGCCCGGTGGGACGGCCGCGGCCGCGAGGAGCGGGAGCGGCTCGTTCCCCCACTTGCGCGACCGCGCCCGGTGCGTGGCGCGCGCGCTCCGGTACCTTCACGACGTCGCCGGCGTCGTGCACTGCGACGTCAAGGGCCGGAACGTCCTCCTCGGCCGGCACCCGGGCGTGGCCAAGCTCGCAGACTTCGGCTTGGCGGTGAGCGTCGCCGCAGCAGGTGGCGCCGCCCCCGGCGGCGGCGGATGGGCCCGCGGGACGCCGCTGTGGATGGCGCCGGAGGTGGCCAGAGGGGAGCGCCCGACGCCGGCGGCCGACGTGTGGTCGCTCGGATGCACGGTCATCGAGATGGCGACGGGCGCGCCGCCGTGGCCGGCCCTGAGCGCCGGGGACGCCGGGGGGGCGATGCTGAGGATCGGGTACGGCTGCGAGGTGCCGGAGCTCCCGGCGCAGATGTCGGACGCCGGCAGGGATTTCCTCGACAAGTGTCTGAGGAGGGACGCGAGGGAGCGGTGGACGGCGGAGCAGCTGCTGCGGCATCCTTTCTTGGCGAAAGAGGACGCGGCGCCGGCGGTCGATGGTCCATCTCCCAGAGGCGTGCTCGAGTGGGCGAGTTGGAGATTCCACCCCGAAGACCATTCAATCGAAGAAAGCTGCGATCTTGATAGCCAAGACGAGATTTTGCATTGCGCGAAGGAGAGGATGAGGGGATTGGATAGTGGACGAGGAGCGCTGAATTGGAGCAGTCATGGCTGGGAGCTGGTTTGGAGCTCGGAGTCCGAATCCATGGCGGAAATGGAGGAGGAGCACCATGAATCGGGAGCTGGTGATAGCAGAGGAATCAGATGCTCTGTTTCTTCCGGTCATTTCTTGCAGTGTTCTTCATCTTCTTCTTCTTCCTGCTGTTGGAAGAATGATCTGGGAAGTAAAAATTTGACTGTAACTTCGAAATTTCTGGTGTTCGATTTGTGTAATTTCTCATCAGGATCAAATAAACTCAACGAGATTACGGATTCTTTAAATTTTGAATTCGAAACCTACTTCCCCCAGGAATGTAGTCAAACTTTGACCCCAAGAAATCAGCAGGAGAACGCTGCATCCGGAATACCTGCAAACCACATAAACAACAACACCAACAAGCTCAAAATCTTCACTTGTTTTGGGCTTTTTTTAGGGCTTTCATGCCCCTCCATGATGCCCACAGTTTGAAGTCCGAATCCATGGCGGAAATGGAGGAGGAGCACCATGAATTGGGAGCTGGTGGCAGCAGAGGAATCAGATCCTCTGTTTCTTGCTGCCATTTCTTGCAGTGTTCTTCATCTTCCTCTTCCTGCTGTTGGAAGAATGATCCGGGAAGAACGCTGCATCCGGAACACCTGCAAACCACATAAACACCAACACCAACAAGCTCAAAATCTCCACTTGTTTTGGGCTTTTTTTAGGGCCTTCATGGCCCCCTCTGTGATGCCCACAGTCGCGAGCGATCGAGTTCAAGAGCAGCTTCTTCCACCGGAGGCGGTCGAGCCGGGGCACGCACGGCTCGCGGCTCCGTCAACGATGGAGATGGGGCGGTGAAGAGGGCCAAGGAAAAGGAAGAGCTGCGTGCATCATGATGATGAATGAGAGCTTTCGTCGAACACTCGGCGTGCATGGGCGGCGGATAAAGATCGAAGAAGACATGGGCAAGCACCGAGCGCTGCTCTTGTCGAGCAGTGGCCGGCACATGCACTGCATCATTGCGAGCGGATAAGAGTAAAAAAATTAGGGCAGATTACAATTCGCCCCCTTTTGCTTTCGCCCATCGCTGTGTGTGAGTATATATATAGACAGAGCAGTAGGAGACGGGTCGAGCGATGTCACTGTCGAGCTTCGATCGCGAGACTCATGGAGAGCACCGACGTCGATCGCCCGCGGGAGGAGGAAGCAGCCTCCATTACAGCCGTCGGCGATGAAGAAGACACCGGCGCTCACGTTGCCCCCATCGTCCGCCTCGAGGAGGTGGCCGTCACCACCGGCGAGGAGGAGGAGGACGTCCTCATCGACCTGTACACCCCGATCCTCCCCCCTCCTCTTCGCCTTCTTTTCCTCGTCTTTTCGTTTCGAGATTTGATCGGTCTTTGCGCCGCTGCGATCGCAGCAAGGCGAAGCTTTATCGGTTCGACAAGGAGGGGAACCAGTGGAAGGAGAGGGGCACCGGGAGCGTGAAGCTGCTGAAGCACAAGGAGTCCGGGAGGGTTCGGTTGGTGATGAGGCAGGCCAAGACCCTCAAGATCTGCGCCAACCATCTGGGTATCCTCGTCGCCCTTTGGTTCTTCCTCTCCCTTGGGATGATTTGGATTTCGAATGGAACTTTTTGTTTGATGTGCGGAATGCAGTTCTTCCGTCGACCAAGATGCAGGAGCACGCGGGGAATGACAAGTCCTGTGTGTGGCATGCCATGGATTTTTCTGATGGGGAGCTGAAGGAGGAGATGTTTGCCATTCGATTTGGATCCGTCGAAAGTGAGCACCTTGTTCCTCCATGATTCGTGTATATGTTTGATGAATTTATTGCTATATCTGGATCATATGCCTAAACTCCATTGGAATTGGTCTACTTCATTGTGGTCCTCACTTGTCCTTCCCTTTTCATATGCCAGAAGTTATCAACAACACGTAGAGATCATATATGAGAACTTTTAGGTGACTTAAAACTGTAAGAAAAGTAGAACACATAATGTTTTGGAGGCTCTAGATGTTGTTTGAAATGTTGCCAGTGAAGAACATATTGTTTTGGATTGAAATATATGATCTAAGAAATACTCCTGCTTTTGATGGAAAAAAAACAATAGAATGGTGGGTGATTCAGCTCATTTGAGAGTTTTCTGATGCAAAATTATCGTATGCTTGTTGCGTTTTGTTCACAAGGACATGCTATCTATTTATTAAGAGAGGTATGTGCTGGTAACTCAAAAAATGCAAAACCCGGATGTTGTTGTCTTAATTTATCAAATGCTGTTCATGTGAACTTGTAAGTTAACCTGAACCATTTTACCAGCTTTACGATAGCAGGGAGTTGTGCACTTAGAAAAAGGTCTGGTTATTCACTCTACAAAACACTATTGTCTCTTTTGCAGGCCACTAACTTAGGTAAAGGAACTTTTAATCCTTTTTTCTGCTCCAAGTTTCTTATCTGTGTTCTTTGTTGCAGGCATCTACTTTTTCACCATCGTGAAGTGCTTGAATGTTTTTTCTTTTCACTAACTATGACTTTTGTCAACTGCTGTTTGGCCATACTTCGTGGATCCTTTTTTGCACACTACATTTTGTCTCTGATCATCTATTGTTTGCCAAATTGTGCATCAGATTGCAGCAAGTTCAAGGAGACGGTGGAGCAGATCGTAGAATCGTTCAGTAAGATTGAAGAGACAGAGAACAAGGATGCTTCATCAGCTGCCGACCTCCTAGAGACGTTGAGTGTAACTGAGGCAAGCAACCCAAAAGAGGCAGCAGCCCTTGTTGAGGATGAGAAGAAAGAAAAAGTTCAAGTTGATCAAAAGGAGCAAGGAGAAGCTGAAGAATCATCTTTCACATCTTAGCTTTTGATGAATAAAATTATCCCACCACTGTCGTTTTACTTTGAGGTGGGTGATCTTGTCTGTGTTATGTTTGAAAATTCTGGGTTCGTAAGTGTAATTATCTGCATAACTCTTTGCCTAAAAATGTCGTCAGTTTGAGGTTTAGAAGAGTGGATTTGTCATGGTTGGGAAGAAACTTCTAAGCATTTGTTTTCTTGTAATTATTTCGGTATTTCGTGAAATATTAGAGGTGGATTTGATGATGTTTGTCAAAATGGCCTAATTAATTGTCAGCGTTGGATTAATATGTTTGGGAGTTGCCAAATGCTAAGAGAAGGTGGAAATTTCTATGTTTATCCCTAAACTATTACAAATCTTACTTTAAGAAAAAGAAAGAGAATGACTCAAACTACAGAGGTGGGCATGCGAATCCGCACAAGCACCCCAATTTCCATCTCGTAGGACACTGATATTTTTTAAAAAGATTTTTTATCTTGCTATTTCCATCTTTTATGAACACTAATATTTTTTAAAAAGATTTTTTTATTTTGCTAATCAATCTACTATCTTAAACTCTTAAAAAAAAACTAACGTCAGACTCTGATTATAGTAGTTCCTCTAATTACAGTAATCTAGTTCTATTGATTATAATAATTAGATTGAGTAATTAAATTCTATATTAGATGTTACTTACCAAGTTTTTTAAAAAAATCTACTATTTTAACCACTTTAAAAAAGAATAAAAAGAATATGGTGTGTTAAAGATTTATGATTCTTAGAAGATGTGTTAGACTGAAAGATTCATCGTGATTCTTAGAAGGCCATTATTGTATGAGCTAAATTAGACAAGTTTTATTATTGTTTCAAAGGGAGTAATTGCTATCAGAAGACATTGAACAATAACACACCTCCAGATCTAATTGTTTCAAATGTTTCAGCTGCTACAATAAAGAGGCATGAGAGATTTATTAATTATCCTATTACAGGTATTTATGGATGCAAGTAACTTAAATGTGTTCAATCTCATGATGGTACAAGTTAATAAGGAATGCAAAAGGTAGCAAGAAAGTGCTAATCACAGAGTACTGATGCCAAACTCCAAAATATGTGAAAAGTGATGAATAACCTTTTTGGATCACTTGGAAGGGGAAGATCAATAGATTTTGCAAATAACATAAGCGAAGGAGCAATATATAATAAGTTCATGCTCAAGCCCAAAGAGCGAGTACAGACATTGAAGCAGATCCAAGGACTAATGCCGTATAGCATGCCTTCTTCAATGGAGGGCTTGTGGACATTGTCTTATTGTGGAAGAAATCTACAGCTATTAAATCTACAAGTGCCATATATATCAGTATACCTGCTGATAGGGAACCCAATAGTCCTTCTGATATCAAGGCATTAGGGTTGCTGTCGTCGTAGCCTGTCATGTAGAAAACAATCATCCCTAGGATTATCCCCAGTGGTGTAGTCACTGAGAACATAAGGCACATGTAAGCCACCGTTACCAAGTCGAAACCGGCCTGTCAAAAATCAGCACAGCACAATCAGATCACGCAGGAAAGTAGCTTTAGATGATTCCTGATTCTATCCCGTACATTTTTTCTACTTTACATATCTGGCAGATGTATCCAAGGATTCAAACCTCCTCTATTATGATGGTACATCTAAGATGATTTGAAATATATGCTAACAGAGTTCAACAACGGTTGTGCTAAATATAAGTTTCAAACATACACACTTCTGATACAAAAAAAAGGAACAAGGTATTTATTGTATCTATGGAAGTCAATTGGCAGACTCATTGTCTCAGGCATTGACAATTAGAAAGCAACTGGTGGGGTAGTGGAACAGAACAAAGGAGTCGAGTATAAATTGCTTAAGTAGGTAGAAGGGCGGTCTTTGTCATATGCATTTCAATTATAAGTTTTTTTTTTCCTAAGTGGAGACTGGCCGTGGATCAGCAGTTCCATACTAGTGGAACGTAGATAGCCTTTTAAAAGCTAATATACAAGAAGCAAAAGCTGTCCCAGTGGCATTACATCTAAAGTTTCAGTCAGACAGCATTATTGAGATTAAAAAGATAAGTGGGATGAATCATCTTCTTTCCTTGTGTAAGACAACAGTAGTTTTTCATGCTCTAGGTAAATAAAGTCCCCCTGGGAAAATATCAATTAGATTCTCCACCAACAAGAAAACCCCATCCGATACTTTTTACTGAAAAAAGATAGTAACTAATGTAGCTTACTGGTTAGTTTGATGCCTAAGTTTCAGACAGTAAAAACATTATCTTAACTAAGAAAAATCATAATAATCAAACACAATATCGTCTACCAACCGATCTAAGGTGGACATATCTCTATCTGGTTAGTTTCTGTTTATTTAATAAATACGGATTTGGTACTTGAAAACCAAAATAGCTAGACAATGAACAGTGAGGGGATATAATTAATACTCAGGGCAAATCAAGAACATACTCCTAAGGAACTCCCACTTAATCTGTGTATTTAGTTTAAAGATGCTGAGTATGTACTTTAGATTCATTCTACCAAAAAGTTCCAAATCACCTCAATTCTTTACTTTATCAAAGACATCTGCTGACGACAGCTAAGATTAAAGCAAACTCTTTGAGTAGTGCATCGACTCAAGAAGCAACAATTAGATAAAGTCGACATTTTTTCTTAGTTAAAAATCAGATTTTGATTTTTTGTGGGAAAAGAGAAAACCGCAAAAGAAACGATGTTTTCACCTGGGCGATGCATCCGCCGAGCCCCATCCCTTCAAAGATCTGGTGGAAGGCAAGAGCAACGACGAGCGGTCTAATTGCGCACTGGTTCTGCGACATCCCCATCGTGACCCCGATGATCACCGAGTGGAACACAATCCCAATCTCCAGCACCTGAGAAACCATCCTCTGCTTCAGCTTCGCCAGCCTCTCTTCCTGACTCCCCTGTTCCCCTTCCTCCTCCCCCTCATCGTGCTCATCGCCTCCGTGGTTCCCGTGGCACCCGGTCATCGCCACCGCCGCAACCGAGGCCGGCGGGACCTTCTGCTTGCCCTCCTCCAGGCGCTGGTACTGCAGGGTGGCACCGGATCCGGAAGCGGCATGGGCGTGCGAGGTAGCGACGACGTCAACGAGGAGGGCGAGGAGGGCGCCGAGGAGCGTGAGGAGTCCCGAAAAGGGGAAATCGCGCCAGGGGTGTCGGACGGCGACCTGGCAGTCGGCGAGGGCCGCGAAGGCGTCCGGGAGGACGTGGACGAGGGCCGTCGAGAGGACGACGCCGGCGGCGAAGCACTTGATGAGGAGGAGCGCGCGGCCGTACGCGGGCTTCCCCTCGAAGACCCGGGCGAGGACCACCGGCGACGAGATCCCCGCGGCGCTGGTGACGAGGATGATTGCGATGGAGACGACCTTCAGGTGCTGCGCCGCCTCCCCGTTGCGGCACCACGCCGCCCGGGCCGCGTCCCCGGCCTCGCACCCCGACATCGCTCGCTCGCCCGCCCGCCGTGACTTCGTCCACCGCCAGGCCGTGGCTTTTAAGTCGCGAACGCTCAAAAGAGTTCCCAATTGCGCTATCCCCCATTTCAATGTTGGGGAAACCCGTGGAAGTTACTGGCCCATGATTGGTTATGGAGCGGGGCCCAAGTGACGTGGGCTCGGGTGAGTGGACAGTGAGCCACAGGAGGAGAGTCGGGTAGATGTGGAATGGGTCTGCTTGGCCACTTCCGGGCGGGTGGACAAAAAATATGAGTCGGCGAGTGTGGAAAATTCATTTGCCAAAATTTGACCATTTTTTTATTTCCTCACACTGACGGTGTGTTTGCAATTAAATATTCAATTGAGAAGAGTATTAATTTTTTTTATGCATTATTAAGCTTTTAGAAAAAGAAAACCTATTCAAAATCTTCATGAGTACATATTTCTTCATTGAGTAGGATTAGATCGGAGAGAATCACATCATTTATTGTTCAGTATCATTTTAATTGAGATTGTACAGTATCATTTAATTATACAGCATAACATTTAATTGTACAGTATAGCATTGTCAAAGCTGAGAAATAAAAAAATAATGTATAATATCATTTAATTGTACAGCGTTAACATTATAAATAAGAAAATAATAAGAATAGAAACTAAATCATCTTATTAATTATTCGGCATAACATAACATTGTCAAAGCTAAGAATTAAATATTCACTTGGCAACTTTCTTTTGATGTATTATCCAACTTATCACAGGTAGTCATCTTCTATCACTGTGGATCTAGTAATACCCTTACTTTGACCTATCAAAGTGTTTTAAATCTATTGAATGTGATCAAACATATCTTTAACTTTAGGAGTATAACTCAAAAAGTATCCCTAATCTTAGGAGTATGATCCAAATATTCACTTGGCAACTTTCTTTTTTAATGTATTATTAGGCTTTTTCTATGAAAGAAAACTGATTCAAAATCTCCTCTATGGGTATAGATTTGAATAGGTACTTACTTGTAAATTCAAAGCAAAATTTCTATTATTCTTTTATTCACCTTATCTAATAGTAACATACATGCATTTTATGCAAAAAAATATCTATCAGTTGATATGTTAAATTTTTTGTTTAGGACATCTTTAACATAGAGTAATATTTAACTATATATTCTGCAGAACAAGAATACCTTCGATGATATTTATTGTTCACCTCTACGTCCACAAGTGAAGTTTGGAAAAGTTCTCCATCTAAATGCAAACTTGTACTGCTGCTATAATAGATATAGATAAAAAATAATTCTATAACTCAACACATCCAATTACATAAATGTCTAATTCAGATGAGACCTGCTATTGTACTTCAATTGAGTTGTTGTTGATGATGTTATGAGACTTTGAATTTAAAATAAAAAATAATAACTCAGCCATCAATTAAGCATTTTTTATCCTTTTTCTCTGACATAAACTCACACTATATGACATGAGCTGATTACTATACGTTTCACTGAAACAGGAGAGTGAAGTTGCAAACCCGAGGCAATCAACTGAGTTGTCTGGTGTTTGAAAAGAAAGAAAAAGTGTTGTCTGAGCAAGAATAATGGTCGAATGATTTATGTGTTTTAGAGATGCAAAGTCTAGTGTATCCCATTTATATATATGCTCTATGTTCCGAGCAGAAACAGATGCAGTTTAACTGCTATCTTTCACGGAGCTTTTTAATGACAACGACATCTTAGAAACGAAGAGGAAATACGATGATAAGAGTATTCAAAGATCTAAAAGCTCACACTATATGCTTATAGAGATGTAATTCGGGCCGGGCGGCCCGCGGGCGGCCTGGGCACGGCCCGACTCGGGCCGTGCCTGGCACGATCCGTTACTGTTCATGTGTCGTGCCGGGCTGCAGGGTCTGAGCCCGCAGGCCGGCACGGCACGGCACGATATATATTATATATATATATATATATATAAAAATAAATAGCGGAATGGTTACTACACGTGCCTTCCGCAGTGAAGGCGCGCGTTCGAAACCCGCCGCCCGCTATTATTTTGCGGGCGAGTGCATAAAAAATGCGGGCCGGCCCGATTGGGCCGTGCCGGGCCTGGTCGGGCTCCGGGTCGTGCCGGGCGGGGGTTCCTTTAGACTGTGCCGGGCCGGGCACGGCACGCTACAGTAGCGTGCCGACACGGGCCGTGCTCAGGCCGACCCGAGCACGGCCCATTTACACCTCTATATGCTTATAAACTGATAGAAGACATGAGCTGATTACAGTATGTTTTCCTGAAATAGGAGAGTGAAATTGCCAAGCTGTGGCAATCAACTAAGTTTTCTAGTGTTTGCAACCAAAGGACTATTGTTTGATTAAGAATAATGGTTGAATGATTTATGAATTCGATAGAGGTGCAAAGTCCAGTGTGTCCTATTTATATACATGTTCTATGTTCCGAGAAGAAACGGGATGCAGTTTAACTGCTATCTTCCATCAATGGAGCTTTTTTATGACAAAGACATATCAACAACTACGAGGAAATATGATACAGGAGCATTCAAAGATCTAAAAGCTCACACTACATGCTTATAAACTGATAGAAGATATGAACTGATTACAGTATGTTTCACTGAAATAGGAGAGTGAAATTGCCAAGCTGAGGCAATCAACTAAGTTTTTTGATGTTTGCAAACAAAGGACTGTTGTTTGAGTAAGAATAATGGTTGAATGATTTATGTATTCGATAAGAGATGCAAAGTCTTCTTCCATCAATGGAGCTTTTTTATGACAATGTTATCTCACCAAGAGGAAACAGGAGCATTCAAAGATCTAAAAGCTCACACTATATCCTTATAAGTTGATAGGAGACATGAGCCGATTACAATATGTTTAACTGAAATAGGAGAGTGAAATTGCCAACCTGAGGCAATCAACTTAGTTTTCTGATGTTTGCAAACAAAGGACTGTGGTTTGAGTAGGAATAATGGTTGAATGATTTATGTCTTCTATAGAGATACAAAGTCCAGTGTATCCTACTTTTTATATACATGTTCTATGTTCCGAGAAGAAACAGATAGAAGAAACAGATGCAGTTTAGATGCAGTTTAACTTCCATCAATGGAGCTTTTTTAAGACAACGGCAAGATTCGAAGCAATTGCCAAAGGCTAATCGCATCGAGCATCGAGGATAACCTAATGAGTATGTTAGATAGAAATTAAAAAAGGGGGGGAGAAAAATAGAATTCGCCTCATGCTCTGCTCCACATATCCAAAGTTTCAAAAATTTTTACAAACCGATCTCTCGAATCCTCCAAAGCACATTTCTTCCAGAGAAGACAAAAAAACGAAATCTCGATCCGAATCGCATCAAATTGGAACCATCACGATGATATATTGTTACCTCGCGATCCTCCTCCACGGTCGCCGCCGGCGTCCGTCCTCCCATCTCTCGAATGCCTTCCCCGTCTCCTCGATCCGCCGCCAGAAGAAACGACCCCCAATCCCCGCTTCCCGATCGCTTTCCTCCACACCCGCACCGCTGCTCCTCGATTTGTAATCCCCGCTTCCGCCTCTCTCTATTAATCCTCCAATACTGCACAGAAGCCACATCGTCGCCGAATGCCTCGACCCTCCCCCCGCAGATACCGGGCGTTTTTTATTGCAGGGTACGAGTGGGTCCCACGGGGATATCCAGTCAGAGAGCGGGTGGTGGAGTGGGTAGGGACGGAACGGGTGGGAGAAGAATATTTCAAATCGACGTGGCAGTACGCTATTGGTGGGGAGGAGCTGCAGTGCGGCAGGAGAGCAGGCTTTCCCTCTCGGCCGCCGGTTCTCGATTCGCGTTTCGTTGGTTTTGGGTTGGGAGGGGGGTCCGAGATCGGTCACCGCCGCACCACCGGGTGCGCAGACTCCGTCCGCGGCGCGGTCAGTGCGGCACCGTTAAGCCTCCGACTTGGTCGCGCTCGACCGAGGGTGACGTTACCGCCGGACCGGGGGAGAAGGCAGAGCCAGTTAAAGTGCGGCGTCATGCACGGCCGACGGCCTCCCACGTTCCTCCTCCTCCCATATCGTCTCCCCCCCTCTCTATCTCGTCTCGATTCCTTTTGCTCGAACCCTAATCCCGTCCTCCGAAGCGCCGATTCATGGATCCCGGGCGTCGCCCGGCCTTCCACCGTCACTACCCCGACGCCGGTGGACTCGGCGGAGGTGGAGGCCGCGAGGATTGCTGGAGCGAGGGCGCGACTTCCGATCTCGTCGAGGCCTGGGGGGATCGGCATCTCCGCCTGAACCGCGGGAGCCTCCGGCAGAAGGATTGGAAGGAGGTGGCGGAAGCTGTGAACGAGCGGCGGGTGGCGATGGGGAAGCCCCTGAAGACGGACTCCCAGTGCAAGAACCGGATCGACACGTTGAAGAAGAAGTACAAGATCGAGAAAGCGAAGCCCGGGCCGTCGCTTTGGCCCTTCTTCTCCAGTCTTGATCTCCTCGTCGGAGAGGCTGTCGCTGAGACCTATTCCCGCCCGGCTCCTCCCGTCAGCTCGCAGTACTCTCAGCCCCCATCCAAGCGGCAGGTTTCTGTTGCTTCCACATACAAGCACAGGAATCCTAACCATAGTGCGGCGATGTGCTCGCCGGGCTCATCTGAAAGCCCTCCGAGGGAATTCATCGGTCGAAGTTACCACCTTGACATTGATGATGAGGTTAAAGATGATGATGCCCCTGATGATGATGAGGAGGAGGAGGAGGATTTGGACGAGGACCGTACGGCGAATGGAATGCTTGCTAGTGCATTGCTCGGGAAGCGGCAGAGAAAATGGGGAGTCCTAGGCTGTAGCCTTGAGGGCGATGGCGGAGAAGAAGGGGCGTTCGGTGAGTTGGCAAGAGCAATCATGAAGTTTGCCGATGTCTATGAGAGAGTAGAAAACTCGAAGCAGCAGCAGATGATGGAGCTGGAAAGAAAACGGATGGAATTTGCAAAGGACCTCGAGTTCCAGAGAATGCAGATGTTCATGGAAGCTCAAATTGAGCTAGAAAAGATGAAACGGCCCAAGAATACCTCTGGATCTGGTGAGCATTCTGGAACTTGTACGTTTCATTATTTCCATCATATATTGCAATCAGAGGATCTATATTCTAAAATTGAAATTCCTGCTGGTAGTTGATTAGGTGTTCATTCTACAAGATATCATTAGGTTCCATGAACTTGGCTTCTGATGCTATCATCGTTTCCAATGGTTGGTACCTCGAATTTGTCTTCAAAGCACATGAGAGCAAATTTTGTCCCTCTTTTATTTTATACTTGAACATCTTAAATTCTACAAGACAGATGGATGCCTCTGCATCTTATACAACCAGTGGCTGTCTCAGCATCGAACATAGGAAGATGAGTTTCTAAAGCGGAGAGAACGCTTCTCACATGTAATCAATTGAATTCCAATGGTGCATTTTTAGGCTTACTTGTGAGCAATACTCGAGTGTTATAACACATTGTTCTCTTTTTCACAGCTCATTAACTTAATATTACTCAAATGCTTAATCCAAGCTAATCATAATGAAATCAATATAATACCCTCCATTCCCAAGACGGAACTAAACCAGTGCTGTCACGATCTCCTTAGCTTATGGTTTCACATCCTCATACCTACGTTCAACGAATAACTCTAAACCAAACACTAGTTGTTAGCACATGAGGACCAACCCTCGGATAACATTGTGGGGCTTAAGCAGATAATATAGTAATTTCAGTTGGATTCAGTTTTCATTCATTTGGATCCAACATGTAGACATCACATAAAACTTATTTCCAAAACTGTAAACTATGCTTCCAGGTTTTTCTGGTTACAAACTCATATGAAGCTGTGAAATATAAGGTTCAGCAGCATCTGAGAAATCTCAATTCTTAAATATCTGGATTTATCAAACTTCTTATTCTTTGCATTGTTCCTATTGCTCACTATATCTTACCATGAATATGAATTTGAGCTTTCCAACAGCGGTGAGTTTCGAAAATGATTTTTTGCAATATGGTTACTCCAAGAGAGAACTTTCATTGTGTCAATATAGTGCAAAACTTTATCCTGATATATCCATTCCCTTTCCTCATGCATCATCTTTGGGTATATTTTGAAAAGCCTAACTTATTGTACGGATCTTTTTGTTGTTTTAGTAAGAACTTCTAGGTAGATGCTGAAAATTCTTAATTTGGCTGTCAAACACCTCAAGGAGATGCTTACTCCAATCTTCATCTTCTTTGTTACTTCTAATATTTGTTTGTCTATCACCATCGTATGCATATGACACAAAAGAACCAATGTAGGTACCGCAGGATATTCAAGGACCATGTTGAAGAAGGAAAGATCACCTTAATCATTCGTGTAATTAGGGAGAACTTGAAGGTTAGTGCAATATTTATTTCCACCTTTTGTCATTTCTTACGTTACAATCATCGTTTAATTCTTGCAGAGCATGTGGTTTACTGATTTTAGTTACCGGTTCTTAATTGTGAAGGTCTTCCAACTAGCATACTTAGCAAATTAAGTTCATATTAGTATAGGTTCCTAATAAACCTATACTACTTCGAGATCTTTGTTCACTTAGATGTCTACAAATTGTAGAAAAAAAAGGGTGTCTTTTCTCATCTGTAGAATTCAGTTCATGATTTAAAGACAGATATTCCCTAACCCAGACTACTATAGTCTGATTATTGAAGAGTTTGGTTATCTAGTAAGTTATGTAACTAATTAGATGAGTTAAATTGTAGAACAAAAATTCATTATGAGTTCATTTCGTTCATGATATATAATCTTGGGGTCGATTTATTCTCTAACCGTATATTAGAATTTGAGCATGACAGGAATTAACTGCTCAAGTTCTAAGATATCATAACTGATTAATTTTTTTCTGCTCGTTTCCTTTTGGAACCCAGTAGGGAGTGGCTGCTGACTCTTTTCATGATATCTAAACATATCATACATCCTTTCTTGGTGTCTTAGTGATATCAATCCTTCTATAAATTAAGCTGGCTGCAGGTCTTGATGCTAAGCTTCTTCAGAAAAATATCCGTGCAGTTCAAAGCTAGGATGTTATATCTTTTTAACCCAACATTACTTTGTAGTTTATTGTTGTACGTTCTGCAACAAACATGGATATCTGAAGAATTCCTAATGCTTAATGATAGTACAAGCAAGCAACTGCAGACATATATTTATGACCATACAAAATAATCTTCTGTATATTCTAGCCTCTTATCGCATTAAATGCCCTTTGTTATGTGAAAACCCTCATGCATGTTTTTTAATTGCCAGAGGCATTCACCCGTTTGTTAATTGCTGCCATTTAGGTTTTTCAGTTGAAGTTTCTTTAAATGCTCATCTGTTGATGGGATAATGTTCGCTGGCTGCAGGTGTCAGAGGGACGAGCGCATGGCTCATGGTTGATGCACCAAGTTGTGGTATACATCTTATTGCGAGAAAAAGAAAGGACTAAAATTATCCAGCACCATGGAATCATGGATAGAACTCTCTTCTTTATTGAATTGATCCCCAGAAAAAAAAACCACAGCATAAATTTTGTCTTTTTTCGTGTCCATTATTTTCTTTACTTAGATCATTGGCTATGGGAATGAATTAATAATTTCATTTCTTTTTTCTTTGGCATGCATATCTTTATGGTCATTATTACTACTAGTATACTCAAGATTGAGACTTGTATCTTCTATAGTTGACTATTAATTGCTCCAGATAAGCTGTCGTTGCCATTGCATGAAGGGCCACAATATCTCCGTGCCAACCAAAACAGGGCCCATTAAAAGACTACCCTGTAAGCTCTATTTTGAAGTATGTTACTGACTTATAATAATTTTATTGTTATAGTAGAGGTCACTGCTAGTTCAAACTCCATTTTGAGCACAAATATTTTATCTCGTTCTATGAGGTAGTGGATCTCTGGTTCAATAAGAGTTTTCCAGACAATATCTTGTACTGTGTGGGCTCTCCAAGTTGTACATAAAGAAATAACTTGTTATCATTGTAGTTGGCTTGTTAGCTTCATTTCAAGATTACACTCTTCTATCGGTGGCCATCTCGGTTTAAAAAATCTGCTGCAATTATGTCACCTAAAGCACCACCAACTGATTTGGTGGTGTTTTATTATCAAACATTTAATTTTTTAAAATATTATTGTAGTGTTAAATCATAACATTATTTTATACAGAAAAGTGTGTTTTTATTATTTTAGAAAATATTATATAAAGATACTCTCTGATCTAAAAATTTTCTTTTCTTATATTTTGATATTGTAAATATATTATCTCTAAATTATAATTTTATAGAGATCTTCTTTTGTGACTCATTATTTATAACAATCATCCAAATAGGAATTATTCTAATTATTATACTATTAAAATCTTAGAATATTTAATTCTTTGAAGAGAATTCTTTCTCATATATCTATGTATATTATAAAATTATTACGTATAATTACAATCACATTATTATAATAATAAAAGTTAAAAGGGAATATCTATATTATAATGTTAAAATGAGAATGATAGGATACTAATAATAGAATATACTAATTAGAAGTAGAATAAATTGAGGTTATTTAATTAATAAGGATAAAATAGTGCACACAAATATAATAATCTATTTTACTATATTATATAAAGCTGAAATAAAAAATTTATTACATTATGTTTAACTATTTTGATGTATTAATGTATGCTAAAAAACTAATTATATATTTTTTTATAGTATTTAATCTATTTATAACTTATAATATATGTCATCATATAGCAGTAAAAAATTATTTTTGATGTTATTAAATAAGATCCTTATGAAATAATTATTATTTTTAGTGGGAATGGCTATTTTGTCTGTTAAAAAAAATACTCGTGATATAAGTCTTAATATTTAAAGTGGCTAATGCGATTATTTATTTAAATAAAAAAATGAACTGTTCTCTATTGTGACACGTCTACCGATAACCAAATAATAGGAAATGTTTACAGAAAAATCCAAAAACAAATTAAATAATCAAGTGAAGAAGAGCAGTCTCCGAACCGGAGGCAAAAACAAAACGAGCTCGTCGACCTCCTCCGCAGGTCGCTGCTTCCTCCTCCTCCTCCTCCTCCTCCTCCTCCTCTTCCTCTTCTTCCAGTGAACCCTAATCCTCCCGAGGAAATGGCCCTCTCTCCCCCGATCGGCTCTTCCCTTGCCTTCCCCTCTTCGTCCTCCTTCCCCACCATTCCCCGCCGCAGCCGCCCCCTACTCCTCCTCCTCCGCCGCCCCGCTCCCAACCCTCACCATGCGCCCTCCCTCGTGGCTTCCTCATCCGCCCCTTCCCCTCCAGACCCCATCCCGAACTCTCCATCCAGCTCCTGTTCCGTCAAGCCTCTTGCGTCCTTCGGATTCGACCGGCTGCTGACGAGCGACGCCGAGGAGGAGGAGATGGGGGAGGGCTTCTTCGAGGTGATCGAGGAGCTGGAGAGGATGGTTCGGGACCCCTCCGATGTCCTTGGGGACCTGGTCGAGCGGCTGTCGGCGCGGGAGCTGCAGCTGGTGCTGGTCTACTTCGCGCAGGAGGGAAGGGACTCCTACTGCGCGCTCGAGGTCTTCGATTGGCTCCGGAAAGAGAACAGAGTCGACGCCGAGACGATGGAGCTGATGGTCTCCATCGCGTGTGGGTGGATAGAGAGGTTGATCGGCGAGGAGCACGCGGTGGAGGATGTGGTGGGGCTGCTGAACGAGATGGAGTGCGTAGGGCTCAATCCGGGGTTCAGCATGGTGGAAAAGGTGGTCTCCCTGTATTGGGACAAGGGGAGGAAGGAGGAAGCAGTGGCCTTTGTGAAGGATATTGTGAGACGCGAGGGAGTCGGAGGCTACAAAGTTGAAGATGGGCGAGAAAACGAAAGAGGAGGACCTGTGGGATACCTCGTATGGAAGATGATGGTAAATTCTTCACTTATTTTTTATCTCCGTATAATTTCTTTGTGTTTGCAGGTCTTCTTCTAATCGATTACTGACGCCATGAACTTAATCATTTATTGTGCATTAACATGGTATGCTACTTAAAACTGCTACGAGCTGGCTCATGGACTACAGCTATTCTGTTAATATCAAAATTTTATTAGCTGAGCTAAAATTTGTTCCTTTGGATATTTATGATATTTGAGGCCAATTACTCTCTTATACAATCAAAGATAGCCACAACAAAAGAGGCTTGTGGTGAAACTAACTCAAAACAAAGGCTTGCTACAGTCGTATTCTGCTTGAGTAATCCCAGGGCTAATGTGCTATGTACGATTATATGTATTTTTTTGAGGAAAACTGTAGTGTGCATTGTGCTTCCACGTTTCAGCTTAATTCATATCTTCTCCAACTCAATACCTTTTTTGGATTGAGATGTAGTTTATTCTCTTGATCAATTGTCTCTTGGTTTGAGTGGTAATGCTCGGTACCAAAGGTTATGGGTTCAAAGCTTAATTTTTAAAAAAATGTTCTTATACTAAATCAAAGTATATGTGCCTTTTTGCTGAAATCTTGTTGGGGCATTTTTCCTTTTGGGGTGGTGGTGTGACAGTGGATGACATTGGTCGTTTGTTGATCAACGTTTGTATTCGTATGGAACCACCAAATGCACAGCGTAGCAAGGGAATCAAAGGAATCACATTCCCTATTATTTTTAGGGCATGTCTAGGATAATATTTGGTTAGAAGGTGATTCCAATTAAATTTTAGTTATAACTATAGCTAAAACTTGATTCCAACCAAATGTTATCCTATATCAAACATGCTCTTAGAGACAAAGTAGAACTTTAGAGGTAGCATGGAAAAAATTGAAAGTCGATATATATCTTTTGTTTTGTTGTATTTTTTAGAGGTCTCTATGTGCCTCAGTATTTTGTTTTATTGTATCTTCATTTGGTCTTTCCTGGCTCTTTTTTTATATGTAAGCATCACTTTGACGTCAGATTAATAGCACAACTGTTGGTCTTACTTTCTCTTCTGATTTAACTTCAGGTAGATGGAAATTATCTGGGAGCAGTTAAAGTGGTTATTGATTTTAAAGAGAGTGGGTTAAAGCCTGAAGTTTACAGTTATATAATTGCTTTGACAGCATTGGTTAAAGAGCAAAAGGAGTTCTCTAAATCTCTGCGTAAGTTGAAGGGTGCAATAAAGGCCGGTTTGATTAATGAACTTGATGCTGAGAATTTGGCAAATATCGAAAAATATCAGTCATCTCTTAGAAGGTATGGAGTCATTCTGTCTGATTGGGCACTTCAGGAAGGTAGCTCTATGTTATCAGGTGTAGTTCATGAGAGGCTCCTTGCATTATATACCTGTGCTGGTTTTGGACGTGAGGCAGAGCAGCAGTTATGGCAAATGAAACTTGCAGGCAAGGAGCCTGACAGGGAACTATATGATGCTGTTCTAGCAATTTGTGCTTCTCAAAAGGAAGCTGGTGCCATCCGTCGGTTGCTTGCTGGCGTGGAGACTATGAGCTCTGGGCTTAGAAAGAAGACACTATCATGGCTCCTACGAGGCTATGTCAAAGGAGGGTTTTATTTAGATGCATCAGAAACACTCATACAGATGCTCGACTTGGGCTTATGCCCAGAGTACTTGGATAGAGCTGCAGTTTTGCAAGGACTAAGAAAGCACATACAAGAATCTGGAAATATAGAACCTTATACCAAACTCTGCAAGCGCCTCTCAGATAAAGATCTGATTGGGCCGTGTCTTTTGTATCTGTACATAAACAAATACAAGCTGTGGATTCTAAGAATGCTTTAGAGGACTTTCTATTTTATCTTGTGGCAGTCAGTGAACCGACCAACCTCCTCTGCAAAATGTTTGTCTTTCACCGTTCATGTTTGCTGGTAGAGAATCTGGCACAAAAAGAGTGAATTTTAGTCGGCACTCACCCAGGGGTCAATTTATGAGGGGTACACTGCCATGCCATTTAGCGTAGATAAGATTTACTGTGTATATGAATCTCATCTGATACCTCTGTGTGATTAAGATCATTGCTGTATTTCATATAGCCAAACTTGCGGAGTATGTTACGATATTATTTTGTAAATGGATCTTGATAGTCCCCAGATACTGAAGTTTGTGATTACAGATAGTTCTTATCAGATGCCTTCTGCATTTATGAAACGTCTGTGGACACATTTAAGAAACATCTCTGGACAGGCATGGAGACAGGTGCACAATGCACTCTTCTTTCCACATTTTACTGCACCAGCATTTATAAGAGTACTATTCTCTTCTTTCTCATCATACTAAGTACCTATTGGTTTTGTAATATTATGCCTTCTATTTCATTACCTGCCCACTTAAGCTGTCCTTATTGTTAGTCATTTCATCCAGGATTGGTGGCAGGGAAATAGGCTCTGACGATGTCAATAGATTTGCTTGTTGGATCATTGTCAGCTACGGATGAAATCCTAAACTAATGCCTGTCGAGTCAACCCTGCAAAAGAATCATTGGATGACTCATACTCACATATGTTATCATTATCGTGCTAAAGGCATAAATGACAACAAATCAGAATTTCTTTATCTTTTCAGTGACATCCTCTCTTGGATGGCATGCTTAGCATTAAGCAAATGGTCGGCTTGACTGTTCAAAATGTTTTTAATTCTCATGTCACTGCAATTGTATAATATTATTCACGCTATATGCCCATATCACAGGTGGGATTGCCAGACCTCCCCCCATAAGAAGGTGAATATTCAAACTTCTCCATTATCCAGTATTAATAAAAACCTCCACCAGCGGATGAATCTTTCAAAAGTCTTGTTTGCTTATTTATGTCAAAGACATCTTGTGCTCCATTATCACTTATTCCATAAATATTTTATCTTGCAAGTCTTACTCGACTTGCACCCCCTGCTTCAGCAGTAAAAAAGCATTGGTTGGCAGAGATGTGAGCATGATCCCACTTGCTGGTTCTCTTGGCAGCCTTATAATCTGTGCTTGCAGTAGATTAGATCTTTCTGCTGAGATGTTTATTATGAAACTAATAATGCGGTGGGAGTAGTGCATGCTGGAGGAGCAAAGTTAAGAAAACAACTTCTGGAAAGAAGAGAGCTTTTTCCTGGCAACTGGGGACAATGATGTCTTCTTGTTTATTCATCCTGTGTTGTTCTTACTCCTCTCCACAGTTCGATGCTGAGAGCAGGAATCCTCACTCGGAACAATACATGACATTGGAGGCTCTTCTCTGATACAGCGTTTATTCTGGGAACAATGGCCTCCGGAAGATTCAAAGCCTGGGGGGCTTGAGGTAGGTATCTCTACGTGAGCATTTTATTATTATCAAAGGATAAATATAGTTACTGTAGTTTTAGTACTCTAGTATAAAAGATAAGATGGCCTGGTTCAAGCCTCATTAAGAAAAAAAGTTGTAGTTTTAAGTTTAGAAAAAAATTACTGTAGTTTTAAGTTTAGAAATTATGCAAACTGTATAATAAAATTAATTAGTTCACTTAAATGAATATTACATATAATTTTAGAATAATTATATTAATCTTCACTTTTTCAATGCACTTTCTCTTTAAACTCTTAGTATTAAAATAATCTTTCCTCTTCAATTTTAATATTATAATAATCTTTTTGATAATTATAAATGAGAGGGAATTATTATAATATTAAAATTTTAGAGAAAATTTGTTAAAATATTAAATTAAGATAAAATATAATATTTAATTTTTTAAAATAAAATAGATATTTTATTATTTTAGTATAATTATAACATTCTATGTAAAGTTTATTTGATAATATTTTATCAAGAGTAAGCTAAACATAAGATATAAATTATTTTATTTTAGTAAAAATTATAAAGAAAGAAGTTTAGGAGCGCTATAATTATAAAAAATAAATAAGTGGATGTAATATTTTATTGATTTTTAATGTAAAAATATCTACCATGGAGCATGGTAGTGATATTGATTGAAAAAGATCAGGATGCTTAAATTTACAACATGTTTGGCATGCTTTGTGGTTTCAATCATTTAAAATCATCAGTTAGTTTTTATCATTCAATTAATATTATTTTATATCAATTCACAAGAATCGAATTAATTATATTTTTTTTCTTATTCGTTAAGTTGCACCTTATCAATTAATTAGATTTGCACAGCTGGTTGTTAAACTCCTCATTTGTCTTTTATTATCCTTGCAATTGCTATTTTATTTGTTTATATATATAAATATTCCAACATCCAATAACCCTGTCTTTATTGGTTGATATTATTTATTTATTTATGATTACAGTATTCTTTTTTTTTCCTCTTCCCGCTCCTCCTCCTCCTCCTCCTCCTCGTCCAGCGAGAGGTCATCACGACCGCCGCCGGATGCGGAGAGGAAGAAGAGATCGCAGCGAAGAGGCGAAGACGACCGTCCCTCCCCCCGACTTCTCCGCTGCTCCACCACCGGCCACCTCCCTCTCCTCCTCCAACATCCGACTCCCCTGCCCCCCCCCTCTCCCCTCACCAGCGCCCCCGCGGGTCGATCCATCGAAGCCCCTCTCTCTCCCGCCCCTCGGCGCCCGACTAAGCTCATACACCCCCCCATCGGTCGACCCTTCGTCTTCCTGGAGAGCAGAGCGACGGCAAGCGGCGCGGGGGAAGGAACGAGGTAAATAACCCAACACATCGCCGCCCACCCGTCCTCTCCCCCCCTCCCCATCTGTTGCTGTTCTTCATCTCCTCATCCTCCGATTTAAAGAGAGAAAAAGAGAAAAAAAGAGGGTGCCCTCTTTGTGAAAAAGAAAAAGACAAGGAAGAGGAAGAGGAAAGCAAAGCAAAGTTGAATTTTTTTTTTTTTTGTTTTTTTTTGTTGTTCTCTGCACTTTTTTTGGGGAGGAGGGAGGGGGAGGGGAGGGTGGTGGTATGGTCGTCCGGTCGCCGGAGGAAGAGAGGGAGGGAGGATAGACGAGGGGAAGAGGAGGGGAGAGGGGGGAGGTTGAGAGCTCCGAAGGAAGGATTTTTTTTTAAAAAAAATGCAGAACCATTTCCTGACGACGCTTCGCAGCTTGAAGTTGATCGATGGATGCAAGGGGAGCCAGGTGTACGCAGTGAATCCCTCCTCCTCCAACGGCAATGCCGCCGGAGCTTCGTCGTCGGCCGATAAGCCTGGTCTCCGGCCTTGCTTCTCCCTCCGCACCAAATCCATGCAGAGCAGCGTCGGCGGCGGCGTCGGCGGCGGCGGCGGATGCGGCATCAACTACCACTACAAGCCCTCCGTCGTCGTCGACTCGGTCCTCCCCTTCGGCCTCCCCACCCACGACCTCATCGACCCGCAGATTGACCCGTTTCTCCGCCCCGTGGACCCCGTCGTTGCTCTGTCGGACTCCTACCGCCGGCTGTCCGCCGCCACCGTCTCCGGCGTCGGCGATAGCGCCGGGGAGGCGGAGCACCTCCGCGTCGTCTGTGATCTCTACCTCGAGCAGCGATCCCTCCTCCGCCCCCTCGCGGAGCCCAAGCTCCTCCGCCGCGCCCTCCGCTGCGCCCGCCTCCACGCCCCCGACCCCCACTACCGCGTCGTGCTCTCCGCCTGGCTTCGGTTTGAGCGCCGGGAGGACCTGCTCCACCCCCGCCCCTCCCCTCTCTCCGCCTGCTCCTCCACCACCCCATTCCTCGAGTGCCCCCGCGCCACCCTCCTCGCCCCTTCCCCCTCCTCCTCCTCAGAACACCTCTGCCCCTGCCGCCGTCCCAGTTCATCCTCCGCCCCTCGCCGCCATGACCCACTACAAGAAGCAGACGCCGACGTCTGGTTCTGCATCGGCGACGACGAGGTCCCTTGCGTCCGCTCCAACATCGCCGCCCTCTCCCACCCCCTTTCCGCCATGCTCTACGGCAGCTTCGCGGAGTCCTGGCGCGATCGCATCAACTTCACCCACAACGGCATCTCCGCCCGCGGCATGAAGGCCGTCGAACTCTTCAGCCGCACCGGCCGCCTCGACGACTTCCCTCCGGACACCGTCCTCGAGCTCCTCGCCTTCTCCAACAAGTTCTGCTGCGAGGCCCTCAAGTCCGCCTGCGACGTGAAGCTCGCGTCTTTGGTGCGCACCGGGGACGACGCCGCCCTCTTCGTCGAGTACGGCCTCGAGGAGACCGCGTACCTCCTCGTCGCCGCCTGCCTTCAGGTGTTCCTCCGCGAGCTCCCGGCGTCGCTCGGCGACCCCGACGTCATGAGGTTGCTCTGCACCCACGAGGGGAGGGAAAGGCTGGAGGCGGCAGGGCACGCCTCGTTCTTGCTCTACCATTTCTTGAGCCAGGTTTCCATGGAGGAGGACATGAAGTCCAACACCACGGTGATGCTGCTGGAGCGGATGATGGAATGCGCCGCCCCCGGGTGGCAGAAGCAGCTGGCTCTGCACCAGTTGGGCTGCGTCATGCTCGAGAGGGGCGAGTACAAGGACGCCTCCAAATGGTTCGGCCAGGCCGCCGCCGAGGGCCATGTCTACTCTCTCGCCGGCGTTGCAAGGGCCAAGTTCAAGAAGGGGCACAAGTACTCCGCCTACAAGCTGGCCAACCGCCTCATCGAGGAGCGCGAGCATTCCGGGTGGATGTACCAGGAGAGATCGCTCTACTGCCTCGGCAAGGAGAGGATGATGGATCTGAAGACCGCCACCGAGCTCGATCCCACCCTGGCTTACCCCTACAAGTACCGGGCGATCGCGTTAATGGAGGACGACAAGATCGGAGCCGCCATTCCCGAGATCAACAAGATCATCGGGTTCAAGGTCTCCACCGACTGCCTTGAGCTCCGGGCGTGGTTCTTTCTGGCCATCGAGGACTACGACAGCGCGCTGCAGGATGTGAGGGCGATCATGACGCTGGATCCCAACTACATGATGTTTCATGGAAAGCTGCATGGTGAGCAGCTGATCGAGATTCTCCAGCGTCACGTGAAGCAGTGGGACATGGCTGATTGCTGGATGCACCTCTACGATCGGTGGTCTGCGGTGGATGATATCGGCTCCCTCGCCGTGGTTCACCAGATGTTGATCAAGGAGCCCGTGAACAGTAGCTTAAGATTCAGGCAATCACTTCTGCTGCTAAGGTAAGAGCATCCTTTGTGAATTAAGTTTATACTTCGATGTTTAAGCAGTAACTATTTAGAAATTTAGAAAAATTTTATGCTTGCTGCACAAATATTAAGTTCTTTAGCAGAAGTTACATATCATTGTCATGGTCAATATCAGTTCCTATGGACTGTATGCCATTACATTTCAACTAGTAAGCAGTACCAACTATATCTAACCAGTTTGGTTGTCTGGCTGCCATATTGGAAATGAGGCACTGACACTTCAACTAATACATCTTATTTCTCCTTCTACTCACCAGAATGTGTTCTATTTTATCAAGATATTATCTACACAAGTGAGCCATTCAAGATGGTAGGTTTCAATTGAATGAGATGTCTATTTAGTCATAATTGACTAAATTTAGAAATTCAAGCAGTACCAACTGAATTAAGTTTATACTGCGATGTTTAAGCAGTAACTATGTAGAAATTTAGAAAATTGCTATGCTTGCTGCACAAATATTGAGTTCTTCAGCAGAAGTTACATATCACTGTCATGTTCAATGTCAGCTCCTATGGACTGTATGCTATAACACTTCAACTAGTAAGCAGTACCAACTACATCTAACCAGTTTGGTCGTCTAGCTGCCATTTTGCTAAATGATGTACTGACACTTCAATTATTTCTCCTTCTACTTGCTAGAATATGTTCTATTTTATCATCTACACAAATAAGCAATTCAAGATGGTAGGTTTCAATTGAATGAGATGTCTATTTAGTCATAATTGGAAGTTGACTATTGATTGTGTGGACTGTCTGTAAAATGAGTAGTCAAGCAATCCTGATAGTATGGTGATCACACCAGGTTTGTGATGAGCCTTCCGGTTGGAACTTCTATCATAGCTATTGAGAAAAAAAATTTCCATTGATACGCAGTTTTTGTTGTTGCTCAAAACTACAGACAATCTTGAACCTAATGTACAGGTTTATGATGAGCCTTCCGGTTGGAACTTCTATCATAGCTATTGAGAAAAAAAAATTCCATTGATCGCAGTTTTTGTTGTTGCTCAAAACTACAGACAATCTTGAACCTAATGTACACAGATCAAAGGAGTGAAATATGC
Source organism: Thalia dealbata (assembly GCA_030544415.1). NCBI lineage: Eukaryota > Viridiplantae > Streptophyta > Magnoliopsida > Zingiberales > Marantaceae > Thalia > Thalia dealbata. The sequence continues at coordinate 28,868,915 of CM060457.1, read as the reverse complement.
AGTTCATGTTGTTCATTTGTTTGAGAGCATAAGATGGGTATGCTGATAAAGTGATGATGGTTTGAATTGCCAGGTTAAATTGCCAGAAGGAGGCAATGCATAGTTTACGCCTAGCTCGGAATAATTCGTCCAATGAGCATGAGAGGCTGGTCTATGAAGGATGGATCTTATATGATACTGGACACCGTGAGGAAGCATTGGCCAAGGCGGAGGAGTCCATTTCTATGCAGAGGTCATTTGAAGCATTTTTCCTGAAAGCATATGCTCTAGCAGATACTAATCTAGATCGCTCATCTTCAAATCATGTCATTCAACTATTGGAACAAGCTAATAATTGCCCTTCTGATAACCTTCGAAAGGGTCAGGTATGGACAAACAAGAAAACAGTATATCCATACGTATTAGTTTTCATTATTTTTGGGATGTGAACTAACCTTGACGAGTTGCGGAAATAATCTTCCTCAGGCACACAATAACATGGGAAGCATATATGTGGACTGTGAGATGCTGGACGAAGCTGCAGAATGCTACCTGAAGGCACTCGGCATAAAGCATACTCGTGCACACCAGGGCCTGGCACGAGTCTATTACCTTAAGAATCAGAAAAAATCTGCTTATGATGAGATGACAAAGTTGATAGAAAAAGCAAAGAACAATTCATCAGCATATGAGAAACGATCAGAGTACTGCGATCGTGATATGGCAAAGAGCGATCTTAATATGGCAACGAAGTTGGATCCTCTGAGGACGTACCCTTACAGATACAGAGCCGCAGGTGAGTCATTCAAGCACAATGGTGTTTCAGTTACTTATGTTCATTTAGTGATAGTCACGGATCTAGCTGGAGTATGAGAAGAAGAACTAGAGCAGAATGTAAGAACTCCTAAGAAATCATACGCCAAAGAATTGGAACATACTTGGAAGTAGGAATTGGGTTTACTAAGCTTTAAACTTATAGACATGGGGCTCCTCGTCTTTATACCGGAATTCATCTAGCTTGATCACTTCTTCCTTTTTGCAAGCTCAGCTCAATTACATGTGAAATTTATGCACTGATTTCTACCTCTCTTTGAACTATAAATTCTGCAAGTTGTTAAAGCATGTCTCACAAATGATGATAGCAATTGCTTCCTGGATTCACATCAATTTCTTGTTTAATAAGATAGGACTTGTAAAGAGTTTCACTCTCTTGGATTCAAGTTTGTTAACATCATGAAGATGAAAACTACTGACAAATGAAGTTTAACCACTACCTGTCCAGTGTTGATGGATGACCACAAGGAAGAGGAAGCGATAGCGGAGCTCACGCGGGCAATAGCATTCAAGCCGGAGCTCCAGCTGCTTCACCTGCGCGCAGCCTTCTTCGACTCCATGGGCAACGTAGAGGCCACCTTGAGAGATTGCGAAGCGGCGCTGTGCCTCGACCCAACCCACTGCGACACACTCGACCTCTATAACAAAGCCATGGGAAGATCAGAGGAAGCCCAGAGCATATGAAAACTTCACCAGGCGTTGCTTCCATTGCGCTGCCCGTCCTTCATGTTGAGATCCAAGGATGTGGATACGGCATGGGAAAAGAATGGAATGCAGAAATCATATAAACGTGATGAAATCTTTTAGGCAGGAAGGAGCATGTATGTATATATTTACACAAGTGGTGAATTTAAATTTGTATACGGATGGAAACAACAAAAACCGGGGGGGCATACACTCGGAAGAATGCAGACAGGAGGAGGAGGAGCTGTGTAAAACATGTGTGGATGAAATGGACAAAGCATCAAGTTTACAGGAAGAACAGCAGAAGCTTCTCAGCTGTTGATGTAGTAATTCTTGATGGTGTAATTATCTCATACACGTTTTTGAACATATGATTGTTTATTTTTTCATGATATGAGGAAAAGAAGACAAACAAAAAGGCTGGATGTTCTTTCGAAGCATTCCTTACCCTTGGTGATGACAATATAATTGCTGGTTTATTTTAACGATAAAATATATATTTTACATTAGAAGCCTAAGAACACGATAAAATATATATCCATCTAATCTATCCATCTGATTAGAGTAATTTGATATTTGGTTTATACTTCTGTTTACAGTAATTTGGTATTTGGTTTTATACTGGGAGAGTTTAATATTGGATTCTACATCAGATATTATAGGTATTAAGTATAAAACCTATATAAAATTTATAGGTTTAATACTTATATATATATATATTAGAAGATTATTGAATCCACAATTTTACTTTAACCAGAAGTTTACACTTTATATGATTAATATAAAATGTTTCCGTATGCTTATATGGTTAATATATTATATAAGAATTGTAAAAGACATTACCTTACGGCTAAGGAAATAAGGATAGGTTTATAAGATTAGCATGATTAAAGATATATATTAGTTTTTTTAAAAAAAAGGTTATTTATTATTATAAATAATAAGATAAAAGTAAAGTCTGATGAAGAGCCTACTACTATAATTAAATTACTCACAAAAGATAATAACATAGATAAATAATGGAAGATTCTAAATTTAAGTTTTTTTTTAAAACTTTGTAAGTATTAAACTAACCCCGAATACTCAGCATAAATTTAACATCATAAGGAATGAGATTATATTCGCATAAATTATTAATCTCAAAGTCTTTCCCTTATAAAATGGATATATCCTACGATCTCGCCTGCAGCAGCTCCGGAAGCTTCCTCCTCCGCCGCCGCCGCCGCCGCTGCCCTCCTCGACGTACCCCTTACGGCTCCCGCAGCCTGCAGATGACGAAGGCACGTCGCTGCAGCTCGCGATCCCGCCGGCGGGCTCGACGCCTCAGCTCATCGGACTTGTTGAGCCGGAGGCGTGGGCGAAGGCGGCTTGGTCGTCGGTTCGGAGCTGCCACATGAGCTCAAAAAAACTGAGGAAGACGAGGAATGGAAAAGCTTCGGAGGAGGAGGAGGACGTGAAGGCTTTCGGAGGGGGAGGAGGAGGATGTGAAGGCTTGTTGTTATTTATAGTGAGGCTTTTTTGGTCTTACAGTAGTAAAGCAGGGTATCACCGTCTAATTTTTTTCTTCACTTAGTGATCAATACAGCACCGTCGTGAACTTAGATTAAGGAAAGAAAAAAATAAGAAGAACAAGAGGAATGGAGAGGAAAAAAGATTACCTTACTCAAGCACTAGTAAAACCTCTTAAAATTTTCTACAATCACTCTAGTAATACACTTCCTTTAAGCTTATATCAATGATGAATCATTTGGCTCTTTAATATCTTAAGTTTTATAGGATTATGACTTCAACCTAAAATAGGGATCATGCGTAGTGATTTAGACTAAGTGAGTTAGGCTAGAATTTAAGAGTGTAATACAGGGTCATTGTTTTAAGGAGATCCCAATTCTTCTTATTTTTCCTTTTAAAATTAAATTCTGTAAATTTTAGTAGGTAAAATAGATTATTTATGAAAAGCTTATAAATTTTCACTCTACATTAAAATTGGGAGCATACTTTATCAATAAAAAATTTACAAACATTATCCATATTTTAGTGATAATTATATTAACCTCTAAATTTTAATATTAGAGATCTCTTCTCTTACAATTACCCTTTCAGAATAGCATAACCTCTAAGATTTTAATATTATAATTTTTTGATATTATAATAATATATATTAGATGATGTTAGTAAATAAAAATAAAAATATTATAATACTAAAATCTTTTGAAGGATGTTACTATCATGTTAAAAATCGGAGAGAAAAATATATTATAATATTAAAATAATATTTTCTTTTAAAATATCAAAATCTTGCATGCAAGGGGTTACATAAAGTATATGTTGATAATTAGATTCTCATACGTAGATAAAGTATATTCTGATGATTAGATTCTGATAATTAAATTTTATATAGAAGGTTATGGGTTAAATTTTATTACTTTTAAAAAATATTAAAATCTCATAAATATTAGAAAAAAATGTTAATATAAAAACTTAAAAATGGAAGATCTAATAAATAAAGAGAAATACAGTTGTCCCTAAATATCACTGTATTTTGTGCACTCAGAAAAAAATCAAGAATTATTTATGCCCTCTTTGATTCCCTTTTTTTTGTGAGTGTGAGAGAGTCTTAATAGCTAGAAACAGATCCATTTCTAGCTTCCTTTTTTCCTAAGCCAGTCTCAAATCACCGACCCATTTCAACTCTTCTGCTTGCATTGGCTTCAGATGCAGTGCAGCCAAATGATTCAGGATTCGTTTGAGTTGTTTGCGAGAGGTCGAAGAGAGAAAAATAAAATTGCTGTTAAACTGTAGACAACGATCCATATACAACAATGCTGATCACAGATCGTATATTAACAAATATATATTTCTGTCAAATCATCTAGGAGAACATACGGTAGAGGAAACCAATCTCAAAGAACATATCAATAACGCAGAAAGCAAAAAAGAGCTCGTTTTTAATCTTCTTCTATTTTACATGGAGGGACCATCAGCAGTGGGTCATGATCTCGTGTAACAACATACATTAAACCATTGAACTAATAATGTAACTCTCTCAGCAAGCAAAGCAGTTCAAGTTCAACCCATGAAGAGCTTGGAATCTTGAGGCGTATCGCCCAACACCGATCAGTTGGAGAGTTGGAATCTCCCGCTCGGTTTCTTCTTCCTCCATCCCTTGAAAGAAGAACCAAAGTTGGAATTCAGGACATGGCATGCCAAAAAGAAAAAAAGAATCAAGATTGTGGTGCCAGATCACGTTAAAACTCACAATTGCTGCGTAGAGGAAGAGTGTGATGATTGCCAGAATAATGAAACCATATTGGAACACATTGTATCTGCGCATGAAGGAGATCAAGGACGACCCATGAGAATGATCGCCGTGTTTCAATATGACAAAACCAATTTTTTTCTTTCTACTCACTTGTAGAGGTACTTGATGCCACGCAGAGATTGCAGCGTGTGGCCAAAAATTTCTTGTGCTGCAGTTGCTTGTGAATAGTAGGCAAAAGCCGTGGCGCAGAACTGAATCACACTGCAGCAGTTATCATTGATCATTAAACATGGACGGATGCAAATAGGTCAGATCTGCTAAGCAAGTTCATGAAAACCAAAACATTCCAGACCTGCTACCCTTCTACCGCTCGAAACAAGAAAAATGAAACTTGCTATAATAAATTATGGGACATGGGAAAAGGGCGAAGCACCAGATTCTGTAAAAGAAGCAACCCTCATAGTTGTCTGGACAGAACATAGTATAACGACCAAACAATGTGCATCAGAAACCTTTGTTGGATTTACATCTATCTAACTTTCAAAAGTGACCTTTCATTCTGTTGCCATAACACAGCTATATCAATTCTCAATGAACTCAAGAGGCTATATCACGAGACTATGCAGTCTCTTAAATTAAGGGGGAAGGAGAAGAGGACACATAAAGAATACTTCAAGATGGACTTACCAACATGAAGAAGAATTACTTGCTACTAGTTCAGATCTACAAAAATCTTAAGTCACAAACCTGATGGAGCAAAGCAGGAGGAGTGCCACATTAAACAGAAATGAGTTCATCAAGGTTCCTCCCCACCTGAAACAAGTTCACAGGACTCTCAGGCATCAGAGAAATGGAAAAAGAATGCAGAGAAAGAAATTAAGGAATTCGGTTAATTACTTCATTGGATGGATAGTGATGAAGACCAAGTTCATTCCAACCATCGTTTCTCCAGCAATCACAGCAAGGAGTAGGTAGAAGCAGAAAAATGCAAATGCTGCAGTCCCTAGCAGACCTGGTTAAAACAAGCAGAATAGTTAATTTGATCAACGACAGAGCACAGTATACAAAAAAATTCTTGTTATAAGATATAGCATACCCCACACACTGTCCAACTTGATGAACACTTCATTTAAGAAGGGAGAAAGAGGAGGGTTGATCAGCAAGTATATAACAATATGTGTAACCCATGCCACTGAAACAATCAACCTGAAAAAAATAATTTGAGGAAGTATTGCATCCATTAGTGAGTATACATAACAATAAGGTGAAATAATCTGCCTCCATCCACTCCCTCCTCTTGAAGAATAGATCGTCAAAGATATTGTAAACATCATGGTGGAGAGAAAAAACAAATAAAAGCAGTGAGAAATTTGAGAAACTGAGCAATTGTCTTTCTCAAAGTTATCTAATGAAAGCAAGAACTGCAACAATAACCTGTCATGCTGTAGTATGGACAGGCTCATATATTGACCTAAAACTAAGACCTTCAAGCAATGAAGCAATAGCAAGTACTCAATTTATTCCAACTTGTTTTGGAGGCATTCCTAGCAGTTAAACTAGTCAAATATGAAAACAATTGAAATGAAACATCCTAAAGTAGTGAAGCATATGGGAGTAGATCTAGTAAGACGATCAAATTATAACACTTACCCTATGATACCTAACGCAAATTTTCCTAAGTAGCCAAGAACAGTTAGGGCCCAAAGAGTCTCTGCCTGTACAACAACAAAATAAAAATATTTACAAGAAGGGTTAAAGCGACTAATCAGGACAACTTTTTCATGACTATCTTCACCTGCTCTCCCTGAGGATACATTTCTTCCAAAGCATTCATATCTTCTTCCAAAAGAAGTAACTCCTGATAATATAATAAAGATGGGAAAAGAAAGTTTAAAACAATTTACAAGAGAATGATTACAGAATACATGGAAAAATACTTGAGGGTGACAAAAAGAAAGCTGGAAGATGCACAGATAATAGATTTTAAAAAAATAATGTCTACTACAGCACCAACTTTTTTTTTTTCTAGCACCAACTTTCTTGCGCTATATTCTTGCCAAGCCACCTCCTCGTAAAGCATCCACCCACAAGAAAATATATGAAAAGAATTTTGAGGACCCACTAAATAGATTCTTTCCAGAAATAATTGCTATTATGCATTCAAGTACTACATTCCCAAGTGTAACAAATTCTTCTGATGTCAACTAATAAATTTTGAAACAATTAAATTCGACATCAACAATAAAGAAAATTTTCCAGAAAAGATGTCAATTTTGAATTAACGAAAATGAACTTCTATATTTTTCTTGCTAGTGAATGTTGATCTACTTTTGAACAAGTTGAAAATAATTATGCAGACAAGAACATGAAAGAACTATAAATGAGTTAAATATTGCATCTGTAACTCATCCATGGTTCATTCAGACAATGAGCTATGGTCTGTTCTTTCAGTACTTATTGTTTTCCAATAAATATAATAATAGGGAGAAAAAGAAAGTGAGGGGGAGAGGAGATTTTTCTGAGAGAGAAATTGGTCCTACAAAGGTAGAAGCCTTATCTGAAAGAATATATTTCTGGGAGGATCAATAAACTGATTTCTCGGAATATGCATATTTTCAAGGATATGGTATTTCAAAATTCAGGCACTTTAATTCACTAAGGTACCAGATTCATCCAACTCACAATTTTAAAGTCCTCCGTCTACTTATAGAACTATCCTACAAGAGATTTGACATTACTGCCACTGGCCAGTTAGTACCAGCAATTTATATCGTAAAATGTTATGCCCTCAAAAACTGAAGCTTATTAGCTCCGTGTCAACAGATCTCTTAACAGATAATATAACTGTCTATAAAAAAGGATTTGCATTCATCATCAGAGGAAAATAAACAGAAGAGTGATCAAAAGCAGGTCTTCCAGAACCATCTTAATTCTCATGACAATGAAAATGCCTAAGGTATGCAAACAATAGTGTGATAGAATACTGTGATGAAAAACGAAACAGATATATTATACTAAAGATGTCACTTAACCAAACTTAATTAATCAAACAGCACATAGGTTTTAACACATCAAAGGAAGTGCACCTTTTCAACAGACTTCACATTTTTGCGCCATTTCCTTCCCTTTGAACCACTCCTCTCCTCCTGATGAAGAGCTTCAGTAGCTTTCTTCAGTTCTCTAGCCTTTTTAGCCAATTCAGTTGCTTCCTACCAGATTTCAAGAAAGTTACTTATTCAAAATATGCAGACAAAGGGAACATGGAAGGCTCAAAACATAATATAGCTGATGTTGCACAATTTAAAGCAAGAGATTGATCAAAACCTTGATATACTGTGATCGAGTTATGACGGCTTTGGGGCGGCGTAAGAATGCAAAGATGAGACCCAGAGGAAGACAAGCAATCCCCACACCACCAAATATCTGCCACAAAATATTAACATAAGAAAATTTGTAAGGACACCATCATGCTACGAGAGAAATATTTTCTAATAGAGTGAAAAAGCTCAAAAACTATTAGATACCAAAAACACTTCAAACACAAGAATAATCCCAGCTATCAGAATAACACTTCGTTCAAAGGAAGGAAATGAATGTAAGAAAGCAGGAGGCTGAGAGATAGAACCTACAGTGAAAAGCACTGATCCAACAATTGTTGCAAGAGCAACCACATATTCTGGAAAGCTTGCTCTCATTGTCCATGTTTTTTCTGATGAAGCTGGTGCACCATATGCATCACACTGCACAAAAGAATACAAAGCATGAGTTTACACGAAAAAACAATAAACCTTCCATGATAATAAATAAAAAAAAAGAGAGATGAAAATATCAACAAAATGCTTAGGTCTGTTTCTCCATATATAAAGATACAAACACAATAATAAGTTGATATCACAATATATAAAGATGGCCTCGATTATCCCAGAGATTGGCATGGTGTGATGTCAATTTGACTAGGTAAGAATTTGGAACAACTCCAGTGGGTCATCGTTTTTGAAAAGTCATGATGATCAATTAGATGACCAAGGACTCCAAAATGTACTTGATAAAACTTGCATTCAATAAATTGATCTGCAAAGCATGCAAAATACAAAATATGCAGTATGCACGTCCTATCTACTACTAAAGGCAAGTAATTAAATATATCTTATCAAGAAAAAACACTAATAAACATGACGTGTGTATTCCCAAGGAAATAACCAAAGATTAGTGACCAAATAGGATGTTTTAAAACTAATACTACAAAAGGATGACCAAAAGTGTCGCCACTTACCAGATGATTTGACCCGCCTATGCAAGGTTGTGAGCTTGAGAATGTTGCCCAAGAACTGGGAAAAGTTGTAGCAGCTGAAGAGAGGTGCCTAACTGTAAAATCAACCTTACCAACTAGTGCTGATACCATGAAGGAGAAAAGGTGTCAGTCAGCAAATTTACAAATTTATATAATAGCATAGCAGAAGCTAAGTAAATGTAGAGGCATTTCAGAGTTGAATTGTCTAAAAACAACTAAGTGTTCTAGATGCTGCAATCTGTAAACACATGCAACAACCAAGCATAAATTATCAAGTGAACTACAATGGTTTCTGCCATGCATTACTGTTATGCTCCCTTAATAAAAGCTTGAAAGGAGGTTCAAGGTAGTTTATGACGGTAGACACGAATACCATTTTGCTCTAATACTGGACTGATCTGGATCAAGAGATCACTGAGACATATATCATTCTTGAAAAGAAAGGAGATTAAGAAGCACAGACTCTTGTGAACAATGTAAGTGGTAGTCAAAGAACATAACTTTTGGCCTTTCATGAACAAACTCCCAAGTATTAGCTAAAAGCCTACAAGTCCATGCGACTCAAAAGAGTCTTGTTAAGTCCGTTCAGAAAATTTAGCTAGACAGATCAGTAACAAAATTACCAATGGAAGTAATTCAAAAATCCAGTTGTTGGTACTTTGACTATGAAGTTTAGCTTTGACAAGGAACCAATCAATAAAATGGTGAACAAGTATTTGCATGATATAGGGCATATACACAGTATTTTTCCCATTTCAAATAAATGCTTAGATTAGGATAAGGACATGCATCTTGAACCATTTTATATGTCATCGTCACATCAAAACATGATAATATTTAGCACCAAAGAATACTTTTTAAGTATTATCAAGAGCTGATAAATAGGAAGTCTGGTATGAGTAAGCACAAGGAAGCGGTGAACTATACAGAAAGTACATGTTAAGGACTTGATATCCTTTTTCTTTTCCCTAAAGTGAAATCTAGAGATCAGCATAAAATGAATGACCAAGTTCTAAAAAAAAAGCATAAAATGAATCACAACATCTTTCTAATATACAAGATCATTTGCTCGTAGTTAGTAAGCATATATACCTCTAAAACAAAAGCAACCAGAAGATCCCATACTGACAGAGACAATACTCTCAAGGAATCTCTAGTAACAAGTCAGAATATAAATGATATGTCAAACGCTACTTCCACTAGTCACTATCCCCCTCGTACTCATGCTAAATACTATTATTCAATTAACCTCAGTTTGAAATAACTTTGGGTCTTTGCATCGGGGAAAAATCAAAACCTCAGTCCCGTTCTCATCAATGAAATTTTTGAATAGCTGATTTCTAGTAATCTCTGGTAACAAGTCAGATAATAAATGATATCTCAAACGCTACTTCCACTAGTCACTATCCCGCTCATTCTCATGCTAAATACTATTATTCAATTAACCTTAGTCTCAAATAAATGTGTCTTCGCATCAGGGGAAACCTCAAAACCTAAGTCCCATTTTCATCAAAGAAAATTTTGGCAAGCTGATTTCTAGTAATCTCTAGTAACAAGTCAGAAAAGAAATGATATCTCAGACGCTACTTCCACTAGTCACTATCCCGCTCATACTAATGCTAAATTCTATTATTCAGTTAACCTTAGTCTCAAATAACTTTGTGTCTTCACATCAGGGAAAACTCAAAACCTAAGTCCCATTCTCATCAAGGAAATTTTGGCAAGGCTGAAACAGCATTATGTTAAGCATTCTCTTCTTACCGTCACAAAAAGGTCCGAGAAAATGAAATGACAATGAATCAAGAGAAATAATGAACAAAAGAAATTAAGAAGTACTCACCATACAGAATACCAAGCAGGAGCGCACAGACTATTGCAGATGTCATCACCCAGCACATTGCGCTTTTCACCCTCTTCCCAACAGTCCTGCAACAACAACAACAACAAAAAAATCATGTATTCATCAGCGCACGAAACAAGGAAAATGAACGTAAGTAGGATCTCCCCTTGAGAAAGGCAAAAGGTTTACTTGTCCTGGTCGCCCTCGTAGTAGAACATGGCGAAAGGTATGACCAAGAACACAAGGATGGCGTCGGCAATGTAGATGGCTAGCCAAAGTTGCTTCATTGGGAGGGTGAGAGAACAGGCGCCATTGTAGATAGCGTGGCGACAGGCCTGCCGATTCGCGACGTCCGCCGGGAGCATGAGGATGGAGATGGCGGCGATCGACAGGCCGAGGACCACCACGAACTTGGGGAAGTACGCCTGGTTGGCATCGTCCGGGTGCTGGTAATTCACGAGGAGGTAGACATTGACGAGGAAAACCAGCACGCAGACCACCACCGCCACGATCACCAGCGCAAGGTTGAAATCCCCCATCCTTCCGCCTCCCCGATCTAGCTCGCCGCCGGATCCGACGCCCCCTCCAGATCCAATCGAAAAAATCCCCGCGCCCCGCCCCCCTACCGAATACGCATCAAATCCGCGAACTTTTCCGAGGCGGAAGGAGGGGGCAAATGCCGATGCTTGCGGAGATCCGACGTAGGGCTTCGACCTGGAGCTCGCGGTTCGCCTCCTCGTCTCCGGCGAACGCGAGCGAGCGAGCGAGAGAGAGAGCGAGAGAGAGGGAGGAAGGGAAGGGAAGGGAGGGGAAGGTGTTTGACGAAATGGCGAGGAGGGCTATTTTTTTGCTTTAAACGGACAGGTTGGCAAATGCCGCGGCCCGGTTGGAGGCCGTCGTGGCCCGTTGGAAAACGTTTGTTTTTTTTGGTTTGCTTAAACCGCCCCTCTTCACCAACTAATTTTTTTATTAACCAAGTTTATGATTAAAAAAAAAGGGTAAGGCAAAGGGGAACCCAACAACAAATAGGGATGAATTTTTATGGACTTACTCTATGTTTACCTCTAATTATAGAAAATTTTTCTCTAAGTTTTAGTAGAGATTTTTTTTATTTTAAATCTTAATATTACATCTCTATCTTTTTCTCAGTTTTTTAATATTATAGGGATTTTTTTCTTTTAAAAACTTAGATATTTCTTGATATTATACTAAATGTTTTAGTGACTTCTACTCTTGAATTTTAAATTTTAATGAATTCATCGTGAGTTCAATTACTCTAACTAAAAAGACGTATACTTTATGTATAATTTTAATATTATATTGATCAACCTTTTATTTTATAGTTTGATAGATATGTATGATTAAATAAAATTATAAAAAAAATAATTTTGAACATAAATTATGAGTAGGATAAGACTTCAAGATTATAAGATTTACTAAATTTTTAAAAATTTATAATTATTATATTAGATAAAAAAAATATTATAGAATTAAAGTGTAGGTTTTAAATTTAGAGACTACTCTCTCATGTTGTGTATATAGAATGTATGTTTTTTTAATTAAAATGATTGGATTCTGAATTGATATGTGTGGAACAAATACTCATAGAATTGGGATTTCCTCCTAGATTCATTCAATGAGTGATGGCTTGCATCAAATTAGTGAATTATATCATTCTAATAAATAGTAAAAAAATAGTACATTTTCAAGCAAAAAAAAGAATTAAGACAAGGTGACTCTCTATTACCTTATATCTTTAAGGGAGCTAGGAAATAAGAAAAACTTTAAATATCATCCCAAATGTGCAAAATTATCTATTACTCACCTTTGTTTTGCTGATGATTTACTTATATTTTCTAGAGAAGATGAAAAATCTATCAAACTCCTACACGAGGCATTTCTTAAATTCTCAAAGGCATCGGGTTTGAAAGCTAATGCACTTAATAGTAGTATCTACTTTGGAGGAGTACCTGCTAAAACAAAAAACAGAATATTACATATATTTGACTATAGAAAGGGCTATTTATCATTCAAATATCTAGGAGTACCTTTGGCTCCTAAGAAACTAAAAATTACAGAATGTAAAGTACTATTTGACAAAATAATGGTTAGACTTAAAAGTTGGACTGCCAAGTTGCTAACATATGTAAAAAGAGTTCAACTTAAAGTCAGTGTTATTTGGATTGAAAAACTATTGGTCATAATTATTCATATTACCTAAAAAAATAATCAAAATGATGGATGCAGTTTGCAGGACATTCTTATGGATCAGTTAAGACTAATAGGGAAGCTTTGGTAGCTTGGAATAAAGTTTGCACATCAAAGTCAGCCGGAAGACTTAACTTACTAAGACTAGACTTATGGAATAAGGCAGTCATCTTCAAGCTCTTTTGGGACATGCAGATGAAGAAAGATAAATTATGGATCAAATAAGTACACACTTATTATATAAAAAATAAAAATATTCATACTATGACTCTACCCAAGCAAACAAGCTGGATGTTGAAGAAAGTGATGATGAGTAGAGAGGTATTACAATATCATCCCCGACTGATAATAATACTAACTAGAAAAACTACAATTAGTGTAATTTACAATATATTGGTGAGTACATTGCTAAAGAAAAATTGGACAAGTTTGATATGTGATTCTACAACTAGACCTAGAGCTACCTTCATTCTATGGTTTGTTTTGCATCAGAAATTAATGACTGCAAATAAACTACTCAAACAGAACATGCAAATAGAAGGAGGATGTCAGCTATGTCTAACTGCAATAGAAACCTTAAAACATTTACTGAATAAATGTAAATATAGCAAGACTATATGGAGTGATTTGTTGAAATAGAATGAAGAAGTTTTAAGACAAACTATATGAGAAACCACAATTATATAGCTGCTAGAATAGTTAAAAGGAGAACACTGAAAGGACAGCTTATAAAGGTGGTGATAGCAGAGTTTGTATATCACATTTGGGAAGAGAGAAACTGGAGATTATTTAAGCAACAAGTAAGAGATGAAGTGGTCCTTCTTCAACATATCAAGATAGTAATTTTTATTAAGCTGAATAAAGAAAAAATAAGAGAGTTTGTTGTCTTATGCTTAGCTTAGAATACTAGTGCTCTTTGAGATATTCATTTTATTATATTTGCTTCTTTATGACTTGCAGCGCATGATATTGTAATGATGCTCAAATACCCTTCCTAGAAGGTGAGTTGACATTACTATTGATGTTATCATATAAGTTATATGAAGCAAAATTTATATAAGATGATGTAACTATACTGAAATAATGTAATATCATATTGATAAATAATGATAATTTAATTTATTTGCCAAAAAATGATTGAATTCTATATAAGTGATTTTAGATTCAAATATATATATATACATATGTATAATTTCAATAGGTAGGTAGTAAGTATTTGTATTCTATCCCAATTGTTACCTTAATTTACCTTTAAATGTTTATCCATTTCGATAATTAGGCCAAAAAACATTAATCGGAAAGATCTGAATCAAAGTGGACCCTAATTTTTAATCATACCTCAATTAGGAAACAGATGTCTAGAAAATGATGGAACAAATCATGCAATTATCGAGCTTGACAAAAGCCAAATGCCGACGAAGAGTCTTCACAAGAAGATCATTTTGATGCTTTGGAGATCAATAAACTGTGGAGAACTTGAAAGAGACGTTTGGATCCAAATCATGACTTCCTTTGAAGCATCTACCAATAAATAGAGACAATAATGTGCTTAAGCATTTGAACTATTCAGTAACCAGGGATTGAAGAGGATGAAAAAGAAAAAAAAAGCTCAACAATTGCGAGTGCGGTGTGTCGATATCAGTATGTCAATTCTGTAATCAGAATAAGAAGAAGGATGAGTGAACAAGCCATATATCCACAGCAACACTGTCATTGTTTGTTCAACTGCTGATGGTATGATAAGGATGATATCGACAGCAACGCTGTCTCATTGTTTGTTCAAACTGCTGATGATATGATAAAGATGAAACCCTTGTACTGCAAAAGGCATAGAACAAAAGCACACACCAAATTCCATACTAGGGTGAACAAAAGCACAAAACAAAAGCATCTTTACATTCATTATGCTTCTGCATATGTGATCCCCAAAGAGCAAGGAAGACTCGAGCTACTTATCGAGTGTTTTGCCGATTTAGAGTCGCGATGATCTCCGAAAACTGAGGCCGTTTGGTCGGGTTGTTGTTCCAGCACCGTTGCATCAGCGACCGGAGCAATTGGGGGCAGTCCTTTGGTATCTCTGGCCTCAGCCCGCACGTTGCAATGCCGACTGCAGCTTGAACCGGTGAGTAGGAAGAGTATGCTGTCTCACCAGTTACCATCTCCCAGAGAACCATGCCATAGCTGTACACATTGCTCATCCAGGTTTCAGTCACACTCTCCGGGTCGCCTGCGATAATCTGCATCATTCATCAGCACAAAGCAACATCAAATTATTGTACTATAAGGTGTTTGTGTCATTTAGCCTTGAAAGCAACAGCATTTACTCTGCAAGAATGATCTACAAATTTTTGCCTTCTCTACGATCAGATGCCAATATGTTTCCAAGTAATACACAATTATTGCCTTCAATCAGTAAGTAACATTGATCGAGTACTACTCAAAACAGGAGATTGCTTAACTGCATCAAGAATTAGCCAAGCAAGTAATGCGCCAAAGGAATTAGCCAAGCAAGTAATGCAGCAAAAGAAGTAGCCAAGCAAGTAGCACGCCAAAAGAAGTAGCCAAGAAAGTAACACACCAAAAGGAAGTAGCTCAATGACAGATAGAAAGAGGTAAATATATGCTAAGACAACAGAAAGAACTCTAGAAAATTCATGTAGATACAGAGATTTTTTATGATCCACTCATCTGATCTTACTAATCAAAGGAATATCTTAACACAAGAACAACTTTGAGCTGGTGATGAGCATCTTCAACCTTGATCATGTTATTATAGCTATTGAAAACGAAGCTGATATATCTAGATATGTGTCTATAGGTTTCAGTAAGCATGGAGAAAAATGATATGGTAGATGCAAAAAGTTTAAGCTGTTATGAAAAGTAGACTGACCTCAGGCGCAAGCCATCGGTATCCGGCGGTCTCATACTCAGTGACCTCGCCGACGTTGCTGCAAGAAGTGACAATGCCCATGTCGCCAAGGCAGGCGTTTTTGTGCCTGTCCAAGAGAATCCTCTGCGTGTTGAGGTCCCTGTATGCCACTCCATGGCTGTTCATGAACAGGAGCCCCTCTGCAACGTCCGCTGCAATCCTCATCACCTCCCTCATTGGCACCTTCTTGCTCCTCTGAATCCAATCATGGACTGAGCCCGAATCCATCATCTTTGTGACCACGCAGAGCCCGTGGGTTTCCTCGAAGAAGACGCCGTAGAAGTGGAGGATGCTGCGATGGCCGCAGCTCATCAGCTGGAGCAGGTCCTGCCGCACCTCCACCTCGTAGGCGCTCCCACGCTCGCAGCCGCGGAGCTTCTTGACCCACACTCGCCGCCCCCTGTAGACGCCCTTGAAGGAGCTCGGCCCCGCCCGGTCGACGAGCTCCACCTCGTCGGGGCTCAGCACCCACCGGCCCATCTCGTCGCCGCCCGACCGGATGCTCTGCCACTCGTCGATCGAGACCACCACAGAGGACATCGGCAGCGGGTTCGACAGCTGGAGGCGCCGCGGCCCGCCGTCGACGTCGAGCCTACCTTGCCCCTCCTCGCATTCCAATTGAGCGTCCTCCTCGATCCCCCGCGAGGTCTCCTCCTGGCAGCCGCAGAGACCGAATGGGAGCTTCACGCCACCGCCGCCGCCGTTGTTCTTGGGCTTCTTAACGGCTGCCTTCACCGAGGCCTCGATCCGGGCCTTGAAGTGCTTCTCGCTCCCTCGCTGGATGAGGACGATGACGACCCCGAGCGTCAGGCCCTTCTTCTCGAAGATCTGGATCTTCTTGCAGCAGATCAACGAGCTGTCCAGGGCTCCCGACATGGCCGGCCACGAGAGCGGCGAGCTGCAGGCGAATGTGACCTTGAAGACGGCTCCTCCGTCGCCGCCGTCCCCGTGGATCTCTTGAAGGTGGACCTCCGGGTGGTCGTCCGCCAGCGCCTGCTCGACCAATCGAACATGGAGCAGCACGTCTTTCATGTCGAATCCCGCTTGAGCGTAGCTGCAGCATTCATCGCAAAAAAGGAGGATTTTTCCCCCCTTTTCCTGAATCAAAATGCATCGAAACGGGAAGAAGAGAAGAAGAAGAAGTATTCGGTGAGAGAAAGAATCGAGCACCTGTTGGGCAACGCGTCGAAGTGGCGGCGGACGCTGGAGAGGAGCTTCTCGGGCATCGGCTGCTGGCCGGGGAGATTCCGCCCCGCGGTGGTGGCGCCACGGAAGAGCCGGTCGAAGCGCGAGGGCGAGGGGTCCCGGGCGGAGTCGAGGGCGAGCGAGCTGCGGAGGGCGGCGATGGCGCCGGCGAAGTTGCGGCCGAGGCGCTGCCACTTCTTGGGAGGCGGGAGCGCGGCGGAGGGGGAAGGCGGGGAAGAAAACGTCGACGACGAGGAGGAAGACGACGACGAGGAGGAGTTGCAGGCCGGTGATACGGCGGCGGAGGATCGGTGGAAGGCTTCGGACCGGTCCTGGGTCTGCATGAGCACCTGCTCCACCATGTCCTCGTCCGTGCTCGGCCGCCCAGACCAGCACTCGAGCGCCGCTGCCATGGCTGCGGTCAGCAGCAGCACAGCAGCTCGATGAATGCACAAAAACCAGCTTCTATGACGCCATTAAATGCTCAGCAGACGCTGCAACAACCACCCTCCCTCCCAGCATGTGAGCTCGGTCCGCTGCCATGGCGGGTGGTGGATGAGGCAGTAAAATGGTAAATGGTGGGGGGAAGGAGGAGGCCTCGACGTATATTTTGGCAGTCTTTTTCTTCGCTGGCTTCAGAGAGTTGCAGGCTTTTTGGTCGCCCTTCGCAGTACTCCGTCTCACTATTTATGAATTATGACTTGGGAGCGCGGACTTCATAATAATAATAATAATAATAAGAGGAAGAAGCGAAGGAGGCGCTCCAAATCCCAATCACCTTCTTCTCCTGTGACGGGTATTAAGACGACGAACCCGCCTACCCGATCCGATCCGACTTCACATTTATGGCATCTTTTATACGGAAAGCAAATCTAACGTCAAATCTTATCTGCCGCCTCCCTCCTCTCACCAAATTTTTATTTTATGTTCAAACTTTACTTTTTATCTTAAAAAATAAATACTTCTTAAACCACTATCTGCCCAAACTTATGCCCTCAAGGAAAAAAATTGATCAATAATCATCAATGGACACTTACCTGAAAAAAAAAATACAAAGTCCACAACAAAATCTATCAAAAGGCATCTAAGATTTACCGCATTAAAAGAGTAAGTATTATAATTAAGAATTGAGTGTTTGATATTTAGATGAATAAGGCTATTTTTCCTTTGCTTCTTATTAAACTTGTTTAATGTTCGAAAATATCAAGACAATTATATCATATTTCCTTTATATTTTAAAAAGAAAAAACAAAAAAGAATACCTCTATGTTTTAAAAATGTAAGAATATATTTATAAATTACAAAGAATAGCCATTATAAAATTCTAATTATTTTTTATCAACAGAATACATATTAAAACATAGGTATAAAAAAAACAAAGGTGAGTAGATTATTAAAATAGAATGAAATAATATAAAATAAGTAATTAAATATAATAGTTAAAAAGACGATGAAAAAATAGTAAAGTTAGGAAGATGGTGTTAATACAGTATAACTAATAGTTATTTAAATAATAAGTTATTATCTTATGTTTAGCTTAAAATATTACTGTATAATGTATATATATAATTTATTATGCTCGGCCACCATATGGTGACACAACAGTAGAATAATTATATGAATTTAAATCTTAATTGTAAGTATCCAGTGGAAATTATGTATTTATTTTGATTTTAAAGGAAGGATCACTGTAGTCTAAAAATTATATTTTAATATTTTTTAAGATAAGAATAAATATATGACAATGTTAATGCAATTATATTTTGAAAGTAAAATAGGTGTATATATATACATACATAATAAGTCGTATACTTTGTCCATTCCATCCTCTCAAATTAGATGGGCTTCTCAGGAGACAAATCCACTTCCACTGGGCTTTATTCCAATTTGTTCCACTGTGGAAATCTCCCAAATGTTTGCCAGCCTAATTCATTATATATATAGAAAACAATATCATCAATGTAGTAATTTTTATATTTATATTAATTATTTATTGATTTAGTATTAGTTATCCATGCAGTATTTGATTTAAATTGTTAAATGGATATTAATAAAAATTAGATGGTGCATCCATCCTTCCATCAATCTCCATCATTGATTGCCACCATGCATTGCACCTGAAGATTTTGAGGACAATAATTGAGAACAAATTTATTGAAAAGTCCAAAAAGGAGTTGCATCTCAACAGATAACAAAATCATGTTTTGGGTCCATATATCATTTTATTAAGTTTTTAATATATATATATATATAATATAATATAATAAAAGTATTAGTCCAACAATGTCCTATATTTTATGTGAAATATAAAATTACATTTTCTTCACTTATTTACTATTTTTTTAATAAACAAAATATATCTTCTATTAATAAATATACAATTATATTATATTTTAATAACATCAAAACTAATTTCACTCACCTTCTTATGTGAACATCATTATATTATGTTATATGTTGCAGGTTAATAAAATACTTATTAATTTGAAAAAAATAATTTATATGTATTTGCTTATTGGCAGGCCAACAAAATAAAGGAAATAATAGTTTAAGATACAAGTGGATGATGCTGTTGATGGATTTCCTAATTTAATTTTTTGGTATTTTTTTATATGTGTAAATGGGAGGCCCCCCTGCCTCACCAGCTAATTACTTAAATAATTTATTTATTTATTTATTTATTTATTAACCAATTAAACATTGTTGTACTAATTGTATAATTATCAATGTAACAAGTTGATGATTGATAAAACCAAAAAGACTTTGGTGTGGTCTTCTTGTGTTATCCTAGTCATTTGGAATTCCCATTTTGACACTCCCCCACAACCCTTCAAATGATTGAAGGAATCCTCAATCCAGAGGAAACCTGCGTTAATGAATTTATACAATTTTTTTAACAAATAAATACTAATATTTTCTTTAGAAAAATGATGTCGAACTTATAGATTTTGTTTTTAAATCATATTTTTATTTCTATTCATTCTGATAATATTAACATATGTGTTTATAAATTTAAGATTTACTAAAATTATTATCAAAATATCTATTTTTGATTTAATTTCCTAGCATTATTTCATAGTGAGCAAAGCTGGTATTATTAGGCTATCTCTTTGCATGTTTATTTGGTGGAAATGATATTTCATACTTAGAGTTTATTTTTTATAGATTTTGATAGAGATAGGAGATAAAATTAAACTTATATCTATTTTAAAAGAAACTGCATACCTACTCTACGTACCTTTCCTATCTATGGAAAAAGACTGATAGATACAAAATTAATAAAAGTGTTATTGAGAATAAAAAGTTAAAAAATATAAAAATCAATCCACATGAAAATCAATTTTGATAAATTGATAAGAGGATGATGCAGAAATTTTTTTTTTTAATTGAATGAATATTAAACTCACAAGTTTTATAGTTCTAATCAAATAAGATTTAATATAATTTAGTTAGAAATTAAATATTATGCTTAAAAGATAATATTATCTTATAAAATTATTTTCATAATTATATTTTTTTTACTCCTTAGATTACATCAACTAATTATTAACTCACTTTTTAGCAAGAATATTTAAGCATCACTATAATATCATGTACTACAAGCTATACATGGATTATGATATGAATTAGTATATCATTGCAGTAGTACTTTAAGTTAAACCTAAGATAATAAACTTTCTTATTTTATCTCTATTTAGTGTAGTAAAAATGATCATCCTGATATGTCAAAGAAAAATCACTCGATAACTTATTGCTTAAAAATATCTAATTTCTTTTCTCTCAAGTATACAGTATATATTGTGTACTAATCAAATAAGTATTAAGTTTATAATATCTCGTGTGAAGGAGCAATTTATTTAAAGACTAAGTGTGTATTAAGTTTAAAAAAATTAAATATTTAATTGAAAATAACTTTATTTTATATAATCTTTATAAAACTATTTTTATAAGGTATCCAAGGAAATAAGTTAAGATTTTTTTTTGAATTGAATGAGTTTTGATCCTACTAAGTAGGACAAGTTGAGGTAAAGTTATTTATGGATTTTAGTTTATTAATTTTTTATTTATAAATCTTCAAACCAAGTATTTTTTTTATTACATATTTTTAACATCAACTTATCTCATGCCACTATTTTATCCAGAATAAATCCATCATTAGCATGAGTTTGATATACATTTTAGTACGCAGGAGGCATTAAACATCTCAAAATATTATAATCATAGTGGGCATTACCTTACATTATATATATTTATATATATAAACATATCTAGCAATGATAATGCACTGTGCATGCTACCTTAATTATTGACAAATTATTCGATCAAAATGCATCCTAAGCTGGGGTTTTGTCTTTTTTGTGCGTCCGTACAGTTGGTGAGGTTAAGTGCTAATTTTATTATAAATTATATAATATTTTTTAAAAAAATTTATCCAAGATATTATTAAAAAATGAAGTGATGGAATTAATTAAATATGACTAGAGCTAAACCTTGATGCCAAAAGTTTGTCTTGAGTCCACCTTTCCATTAATTATTACTAAGACCACTATTTATTATATTCTTCATAGTACCTACAAATAATATAAAATGGTTTGTGTGTTTTAGATAAAGGACTAAGGGAGGAGGGTGGGTTGGCCCTACTCCTATTTATGAATTATTCAATAAGTATACCTCCTCCTCCCCCATGTCCCAATTCCCACTTAGGTGACTTGAAGTCCATTAATCATTCTAACCAATCAATTAACTAAACCCCTCCATCAGGTCCCCCTTTTTTTAGTCCTTTTGAATCAATTCAATGTCTTTACGCATTAAGAGATCTAATTATTATTTTGCCCTTAATTATTTTCCAAAATTAATAGCTAAAAGTATATTATATTAATACTATTTTTATTTATACAATAATTATCATGATAACCATTCAAGAAAATTATATCGTTCAATAGGATTGTGATCGGATGCTATTAACTTTTATAAGCATGCCAAAAATAGATTATGGTTTGAAAGGAAGAAATAATAAGAATAAGTTAATGAAAAATATTATCTTATTATTACATATAAAATTTCTCAATCATATAAAATCTTTTGATTACTATAGTACATATGTGGAGCGATCAATTGCTCCACGCTCTTATTAGAGTTATGCTCACTAACTCCCTTTCTTCAATATCAATTACCTACTCTCCCAAGAAAATATTCTAACATATTATTATTGGTACGACTCAACTTATGCTAAACACCATCATTTTCTCCTACAAGTGTACTCATTCGTAACTTATTGAGCTCTTTATTGGATTGACATATTAGGCTGGTTTTATCAGCTCGAGTTTCTTCTCGTGTCTTTACGGTTCTAAGCTTATGTAATGCCTGAATAAGTCCCACTCTTAGAGGTACTAAAGATAGATAGATAAAAATTGGATAAATATGAATTACTTGGGTGTTAGTAAATTATACTTAGATTTTACACAGGAGTTTTTAAATTCAATACTACTAAATTTAAAATAAAAAAACTCTAGTTCTTCCTTTCTCCCATTAGAGTAGAAATAAAGTTGAATTTAAAAAGAAAAAATCTAGTCCTTCCTTTCTCCCATTCGAGTAGAAATAAAGTTGGAATTTTTTTCAACTGAGATTGTATACAATAATATTATATGCTTAATGCAGGTAGATCATGCGATCAATATCATGATTTAGGAGTAAAAATGATTTAATTAAGGAATTGATAACCTGAAAGGAATAAAAACTAATGGAATTGTCAGATCCAAGGGGGCCACCACCAGCTTCTTCAATTCCTCTTCTTCCTCTCTCTCTCTCTCTCTCTCTCTCTCCCCCATCAATTTCCATCATCACCACTTAATTCTTCATTTTCAACTCTTTTGACGTGCAGTCTCGACCCACTCCCCCCTTTCAATTCCTTCCTCAATCCTTCTCCCCAAAGCAATCCGAAACCCAAATCCCCCCTCCACTGTTCTTCTTCTTCTTGAGATCTCTCCAGCTACACACATAGCAGTCGAATCCAAGAAGACGAAGAAGAAGTAGAAGAAGAAGAAGTAGTAGTGGAAGAAGAACCCCCTACTCTCTCCACTGTTCTTCTTCTTCTTGAGATCGCTCCAGCTACATAGCAGTCGAATCCAAGAAGAAGGAGTAGCGGAAGAAGAAGAAGAAAAAGAAGAGGAAGAGGAGGAAGAAGAGGAGGAGGAGGAGGAGTTAATTAGGGCAATTAATTGATTAAAGTAGTAGCATATATGGATCCCGGCGGCGACGGAGAGGAAGGCGTGGGCGATCAATCTCGGCCTACGGAGGCGGCGGCGGCGGCGGCAGCGGAGCAGGCGGGGGCGGGGGGAGCGCAGCAGCCGAGTCGGTACGAGTCGCAGAAGCGGCGGGACTGGAACACGTTCCAGCAGTACCTGAGGAACCACCGGCCGCCGCTGAACCTGGCGCGGTGCAGCGGGGCGCACGTGATCGAGTTCCTCAAGTACCTGGACCAGTTCGGGAAGACGAAGGTGCACGCCGCCGGGTGCAGCTACTTCGGCCACCCGAACCCGCCGGCGCCGTGCGCGTGCCCGCTGCGGCAGGCTTGGGGCTCCCTCGACGCCCTCATCGGCCGTCTCCGCGCCGCCTACGAGGAGAACGGCGGGGGCCGCCCCGAGAACAACCCCTTCGGCGCCCGCCCCGTCGGCAGTTACCTCCGCGAGGTCAAGGAGAGCCAATCCAAGGCGCGCGGCATCCCCTACGAGAAGAAGAGGAAGCGGAAGCGCTCCGCCCCGCCTCCATCCCCGTCTGTCCCCGCCGCCGCTGCCGGCGAAGGCCCGACCGCCGCCTCCAGCGGCGGCGCGGTGGCCTCTTCCAGTGAGATAATCGTCAAAAGCAGTACTCCTCCTCCTGCTGCTGCAGCCGCCGAGGCTTCGCCTGCACCGGCGGCGGCCGCCGCGACGACGACGACGACTGCATCGAGTAGTACTACTAGTACTACTCATCATCATTAAAAGTTTAATTACCGATGTTTAATCAAATTAATAGTTCAATTCGGCTTCTTCTTCAATTAATTAGGTATTCTCATCAATCTCTCTTCACTTCAATTTACTTAAAACTCTCTCCAGTGCTACCAATTCATCAGTTAACATCAAGTAAACAAACATTGTCAAATTCTCCTTACTTAATTCATTAATTCCCAATTCATTTCTTTCTATTTAAATCTTTCTCTCTTTTTAATGTCACTTCCTTTGTGTGTGTGTATATATTCTCTATACTTTACATCATATTAACTTATCACTGCAGTTATACTCTGCTCTAGTTATATCAATTTAGTTCTGCTGGGACAACGTGTCATCAAGTTTTTTTTAAAAAAATTAATCAGTAAACCTAATTAAATAGCTAATATTATATTATTTTTAAATGTATCTATGAAATTATTGGACCTAAATTTTTAGGTCATATTGTTATTAATTAAAGTGATAAAATTTAATGAGACGAAAATATTAATTTGATCATTATTCTTTACTATGTTATTATTAATTAAAGTGATAAAATTTAGTACTAATTTGATGGAGTTGAACTATAGCTTTTGGTTCAACTTAAAAAGTAAAGATTTTACTAGGTTTTGAGACTACCTTCAAAATAAAAATTAATATTAGCATTGTTTACAAGGTGTACCTTCATTTGACTCTATATAAAATATTATGTGTTCAGCACTCGGTATAAAATATGATGCTATTTTATAATGTACTATGTGCTATCTTACCGTTATATGATATAATATCCTAAGTAACAGTCAGGTGGTAAAAATATTATTAGAATGTAAGTGTAAGTTTTAAGGGGTTATTTCTAATATTGTTAGAAAATTGTATCATATCAGTAAATAAATAGCTCAGAAGGGAATGCGAGTGTAATTATAGAATAGCTAAAGATTATAGGAGTTTAATTATTTCTAAAAGTGTGGTACTGATATGATAATTGATAAAAATATTATTAAGACATAATATCATACTAGGGAATGAAGAGTGCATAAGGTGTAGACTTTAAAACTTACAGAGGTTTCAACTATTTTAAAAGGATAATTGTATTAAAAATTATTGAGATGCCAAAAGTTTTAATATTTTTTTATTTAAAATTAGGTAAGTTTTAACATTACATATATTTTCTCTCATATTTAATATTATAGTAATATTTTTTTACTAAGGTTTTAATATGGATATAACCTTGCATCTTATATGAGAGGGAGGAGGTCACTTTAGTAATATTATTATAATATTAAAAATTACATAATAATTCTAAGTAGTTTATTTTATTCCATAGATAATGATATATTGATATTGTTTTAGTATGATTATACAGCTGTCCCAGGTTAAAATTTAGGTCAATATAATTTGTTTAATAGCATGAAAAGTAATCATTAACCCACTTTAAAAAAAATTCAGTTGTTTTAAAATACGAGAGATTATGTTTTTTTAAAATTAAAAATTGAAAGGTGAGATCTAAGGGACGAAGCTAAATATAATTTATGAGTATTTTTAAAATTTTAGTGGAGGTGGGAGGGAAATGATGGAAGAATAGCTGATGAAAAAGAAGAAGAATTTAGTGTAATTATGGTGAGAAGTTTTCATAAAGAAGACATCGATCCGCTCTCTCCTGTTCTTCCTCCTTCTTCAGTTCAAAGTAAGCTGTTCCTCCTCGTTGTTGATAAGAAGCCATCGATCCGCCACCTCTCGCTCTCTCTTCAATTCCTCCTCTTCTTTACCTTGTCCTCCTTTTTCTGTACAAGAAAGCCGCGGAGAATAACCCCGTGGGGCCTCCCAACATCCAACCCCCTCCCCTCTCCCCCTTTATTGCTTTCATTAATTATTCCCCTTCTCCTCCCAATTCAACTCACCCTCCTCCCTTATTATTATTATTATCTCCACTGCAGCTGCCTTCTTCTTTTATCCATCACTATTCACCACCCACCTGATCAATCCCCTCATGCAGATACCCACAGTATATATATATATGGAACTAACAAGACGGGCACTTCACTTCAAACCTTCATGCAGCATGCAGTTTAAACTGTTTCCTGCTACTTAGCATTTGAACGCATGCATGAGAGGGATGGGAGATGGGAGATGAGGGAGAGAATTTTTATCTTTCTTTCTTTTTCTTCTTCTTTTTCAGAGTTTTCTGAGGGACTTCTGGAAGTTTACTGTACGCTAAAGGCAAGAACAGCAGCCGCAGAAGCTACAGCGGAGTAAAGGTTTATAAACAGGAAACTATAAAACCAAAAAGAGGGAGAGGGAGGGAGGATTGAAGACTTATTTTACTGTGCAGAAAAAGGAGACATCGGCAGAGGGATTCTTCGTACGGGGACTGCTGATGTTGCACAGCTGCAGTCCCTCCTTTTTCTGGCCTTCCCCGGAGGTTTGTTTGAACGAGGGCGACTTCACTTCCATCGCTTCATTATTTTTAAATAGACCTTTTTTTTCAACTTTTTTATATTTTTATATGATAATTGCTACCTCTTAAATTTTTTCTAAAATAATAAAAATATTTATCTTTTTTTATATTTTAAATAGTACTTCTTTGAACTATTTTTTAATAAAAACTGAATGTATGTATATAAGGAAGATATTTACTGTATTTAGTTATAATAGAAGTCTTAAAAAGTTTAGTTGAATAAATACAGTTATATAAAGAAGTATAATTATATAGAAAATCATTTATATATGATATTATAAATGATATTTGGGAGGAGGATAAGAACTAAGTACAAAATAGTTATTCTTCAGCACATTAATATATTAAATTTTACTAGGTTAGATAGAGATAAAATAAGAGACGTTATTAATTTATATTTAACTTAGAATATTATTACTATAATGCATTAGTTCGTTGTTTTTTAATGTGCTTATTCCCTTTATAATTTGTAGTATATGATAAAGAATTATTCTAAATTTTATTGAACTAAAATTTTATTAAGTTTTATTGAACTAAAATTTTAAGTATATAATGTAATTTTACTGAAAAACAATGTATTATTTTTACGTTTATTTATTTAAAAATCTTCTTTATTTTATTTTTAAAAAAAATATATGATAAACTGATTTAACAGTTGTTAAAAGACTTCTTTAGCTCTTCATTCCCCTCGTATTCATCAATTTAACATTTCAAAATTAATATATTGAGGGATCAATTAAAATTTGCTAAGCTACATTAACAACTTTTAAAAAAAAATGTTTTCTTAAGGTAAATATCACCCCTTAGTTTGAAAAAAAATTCTTATAATTTTATAATAGTAGAATAAAGAGAATTTTTAAATATTTTAAAATATAAGAGGAGAGAAATAAGTATGAAATTTAGCCTCCCTAATTTTTTTTACTTTTCAAATGATAAGAAATAATCTTCATAATTATCTTTCTTTAAAACTAGAGAGCATGCAGTTCTAGTTTAATCCATTTAGAATGTCCATGATGAGCATCAATGTAATGACTATAAGAAGACTAAATGAGTGTTTCAGTGTAAACAGGGGGAGAGTTAAAGCTGCTTTTATTTGACAGTGTGCATGCATTTGGGAGCTGATGAGGGGAATGGAGAAAGGGAAAGCACATCTGCTAGCTCCACAATTAGTCCTCCTCCCTTTTGGCCGGACCCTCCGGCAAAATCATGATGAAAACTTGTCATCTCTCTCCCAGGGAATATTTATTCCATCCCTTTTTACTTGGACGACTTATTCCTCATCACAACCCAAACCAAGCTTGTTTACAGACACCCCCTTCCTTCATTCCTTCCTTCCCTGTGTTCTCTGCGACTTTCTTCCACCCTGCTCTCCACCTCTTCTAATCTGTGCATGCTTCAATTATTTGAGCAAATACAGTGTAGAAAAGGAAAGAGTTCTTTTTTAAGAAAAAGAGTCTTTGTAAGCGCGTAAGGAGGGATGGATGGATATTTCTTTCTCTCTAAGGATAAGGGTACGTGTATTTTTTTTGGGTATTAAGTTTTATTATTTTAATAATTTTAAAAGTATTTATTTTTTTAAGAAAAAAATAAATATAATTTATTATACTTAATTCCAATCTAAAGTAAATGCTTCTACATCAAACCTCAGCACTTTTTACAATTCAAACAGGCTTAATTTAAACTACAATATTTATAATTATATAAAAAGTGTTTGAGATGCTTGCTAGATCCAACATAGAATCTAATAAATCATGTAGAAATAAATATGTAAAAGGTAAAGATAAGAACAATCGTACCAATAATAGGAAGTCCTAAAAAATAGATAGATCATTCTAATATATAAATCTTATAATCTCAAAATCAAGGCAGAAGGTAAGTAGGATATGAAAAAAAGAATTATTGAGCATGCTTGTCATAGGAGAGAGTTGACTGACTGATTGATAACATCGATTGGATGTATCCTAATTTAATTATAAGCACAGTAAAAAAGTAAAAAGTATAAATTAGGTCTAAAAATTTAATATTTATAATTACATCTATTTTAAGATATTAATAGTTTGAGTACATAAAGTCTCTATACTTTGTATTGGAGATAATAGACTTAATAAAAAAAAGTTTGAAACACCTAGATATTATATATAGATATAGTTATATGAAATAAAGTTAAATGCTTGAGATCTGCTCCCTTAGGTTAATTATATTATATATCTAATTAAACTTACGTCTGCTTTATTTATCTTAATTATATTTACATCTTTTCTAAATTTTAAAATAACACTCATATCATAATCAAATTTAAACCTTCTTCAGAAATAATGTCATTATCTAATTTGGACCTTTGAGAAATAATAACAGTAAGAGTAGAATTATCATTAACTTATAATATTAAAAGACTTATGTTGGAAAATTACAACCAAATTTATATGCAAGAAATTTAAGTATCATTATTATGATTACTATATAATTTTAGCCAAATAGCTAAAATGGATACATCCATAAAGTTCAAAAATTCTCTCACACCTCTCATTTTCAACCTACAGTTTCATCGATCTTTAATTACACACTTTTTATTCCATCTGCTGCTATAAATGGGAGCAAATCGAACCAAGATTAGGGTTTGGTCTTTTTATTTTTATGGTACTAACTTTTCCACTAAAAGGTTCCCTTTTATTTTAACCATGTAGAATACAAAGTTAAGACTTTTATTTGTCTCAATAACTCATCAGAGATAAAATGATGGATTCCTCTTGAGCTTTGAGCTGCATCACAATAAAATGAAGTACCCAAGCTCATGACTTTTAAAAGTGTTCTCAGTATTTCTAGTTATTAATGCATTTAAAATGGTACAGATCTTATTAACAGGAGTTTTCTTCTGACTTGACAGTGAGAGTTTCAGGTCAATATGGAAGTTGAATTGAAAGGCAATCAAACTGATAACTTGAAGGAGTTTGTCCATCATATAATGAAATGATTCATTATAGTAGTCATGTTTCTGGAAAGTTTTCTTCCTCACATAAAACAAAAAGGAGCACCTCTACATTCCCCTCATATTCATCACCTATATTGGTGCTCCTTTTTGTTTTCTTTAAAAGTAATTAATGCATCTGGTGTTTCTGGTTTACATCATATTCATCACCTATATTGGTCCTTGGTCAGGACACTGGAGAGGATAATAATGAAATCCAAAAATTCTTCTACATGATGCTTTGATGGCTTTCTTTATCTGTTTCCAACCTTTGGGATAACAACATTCATCTCCCTTGTTTCCAGCATGCTTTGATGGCTCCTCTCTTGCTCTATCTCGGGGTGGTGACCAGTGAAGGGAGAACGGAGGATGGTCGCCGTGACGGAGAAGCTTGTCAGCAAATGTATTCCATTTGCATCTTCCACTTGGCAATCCTGGCCCTAGATATTAGCTTGGAGATCCATGCCATGACCTGTCTGAAGTCAGATTTGATGGGTATTTTATTTACTCGACGCTTCAATTCCGGAATAATGCAACTACCAAGATATGACTGGATGATAAAATAGTTCTTTATAAGTTCATATAAGGAATTATTTTATAAGTTTGATGAGGGAATTTATATGAACTTCACCTCGATCGAACCATTCCTCTAATTCTTGGCGAGAGGACACAACGATGGTGACGGTGGGAGAGGCTGGAAGAGGCAACGGCGACAAGGACGCAGCGATGGCGACAGATGGCAACAGTGGGAGAGGCCGGAAGAGGCAAGAGAAGGGAGCGCCGCTGCCACAGCCGTGGAATTTTTCGGAAAAGTACAAGCTTGCATGGGCATTTCCGTGCAGTACCTGGCTTGGCTTGTTCTTGTTCTGCGGCTCTAGCAAAGGCTCTCAATGAACCTGCAACGACCGTCAAAGCAAAAGCCATCATAATGGCATAAATATATTTCTAAGGCACAGCCATCGGTGGTCTCTGTGGGATTTTTAGGATTCTATGGGATTCTTGTTGGTTTTTCTTAGATGGAGATATGGGACTTGGGCTAGTGGGAATGAGTTTTTCCTTGTTGGTTTTTGTGGGATTTTTAGGATTCTCTAGAAGGAGATATGGGGCTAGTTGTAATGGTTTCTTTCCTAGAATGTAAATTTTAGATACTCAAAGATTCTTCTACATGCTATGGTTAAAAATAACTTAGAGTTTATCAACTTCTGGTCTCCTGAGAATCATCCTTTATTACCTACAAAAGGAAAGATAGTCGAACCAAAGACCAGAAGTTGATAAACTCTAAATCATTTTTAACCATAGAATCATTTATGTAGAAGAATCTTTGAGTATCTAAAATTTACATCTCAGGAAAGAAATCAATACAATTAGCCCAAGTCGCATATCTCCTTCTAGAGAACCCTAAGAATCCCACAGAAACAAACAAGAAAGAACTCATTACAATAGCCCAAGTCCCATACCTCCATCTAAAAAGAAACCAACAAGAATCCCACAGAATCTTAAAAATCCCACAGAAACCAATAAGGGATTACCTCATTCACGGAGGATATTGCTGCACTTGTCATCGCAGCATCGATGGCTGCGCCTTGGAAATATGCCATTATCATGGCTTTTGCTTTCGCTGTCATTGCAGGTTCATTGAGAGCCTTTGCTAGGGCCGCAGAACAAGAACAAGCCAGGTACTGCATGGAAATACTCATGGCAAGCTTCTACTCTTTCCAAAAAATTCAGCAGCTGGGGCAGCAGCGCTCCCTTCTCTTGCCTCTTCCAGCCTCTCCCACTATCGCCGTCGCCGTTGCCTCTTCCAGTCTTTCCCGCCGTCGCCATCGCTGCGTCCAACAATGTCATGATGTCCAGCCTCTCACACTATCGCCGTAGAACAAGCCATGTACTGCACGGAAATGCCCATGCAAGCTTTTTGGTAATTCCAGCTTAACAGATGCAAGCTTGCGAGCTAAAAATACACCGACATTCTTAAATAATTAAAGAAAAATAAATGTAAATTGACTTGACCTGCTGGGCTAAGAATTCTGTCTCGATGAAGTCGACCAACTGAACATCATGACATCGTTGCGCTACCTATACATCTAAAGAATAGCACAGAAAGGAAGTTAAGTTATCAACGCTGGTAGACAGCATTGAATTAGTAGAGATATACCAAGAGAATGTATTACTTTATGCAAGTTAAGAAGCTTTTCATTTGTTAACTCCTCCAGAGATAAGGCAAGCTCCATGGTTGAAACCAAAAAAATAAAGATATTATAAGTTCCAAGCAATGGAAAATAACCAAGCATATAATACAAGGACCACCGCTGAACTTGCACATTGAAACAATAAAATCCAAGAATTTTTTTTGTTGAGCCATGATTGTTAATATAGCTGGACTAATTTTATGTCATTATGAATTTCTTAAAAATCAATAGAACTGTGAAGAGTATAGAAGCTTGTGCAAAAACATACCATAAAATGCATCTCCTTTTTCTGGATGATCATACTCACCTAAGGGTCGCATAATTGACTGGAGCTTCACTCTACCTCCACGCTTGTTCTATTAGTAAAGGTACCCAAAAAAAAATCAGAATAATTAAATAAGTTCTTGCCACAGCATTATCAAAATCATCTTGTCAATATCTGATGACCTAATCAAATAAGAATCTTAAAATTCACAATAGTTGCTTCTTATCAGGAACTAGGCAGGCATCAACTCAAGTTAAAGCATGGAAAACAATACCTTGACGATTTTGATAATGCTGCGTTCGTCCAGCAGGACCGCGGCAGTGTGGCCAAGTAGTGGGAGAAGTAGACGAAGACGTCCATCAGGTGGCAATGCAATGCCAAATGGCGTGAGCATCGGGGTTGCTGCCGCCCTGCACCCGCAGTCGTCGGCGTACCCGCCCTTCGTATCGTGGCACACAAGGATCCTCCGGCGGCGGGGCAGAAACGGCGGCGGAGCCCGGGAGCGGGACGGAGGCCCGGTTGAAGGAGCAGCGGAAAGAGGCGAAGTAGGACCGGCACGCGAGCGCTTCGAGGGTCGTAATCGGGTAGGAGATGGGCGGCGAGGGCTTCGACGGGTCGAAGGGCGGATCCCACGGCCGGGACTCCGGCGCCATAGAGAAAATTTTTGCCCATTGCAGTTTGCTCGATCTACATCGATTTCTCTGCCCTAATTCCCTTCTCTCCTGCGAAGAAGACGACGCTCCTCGGAGCAGGAAGAGGGAGCGTGAAGAGGAAGTGTCATCACAAGGGAGTGATGAAACGACAACGGATCGGATTCTCGAAGAGCCCAACCCATCACGAATCCGCTCCCCGGTCTGAACAAATCCACAACCCGTTTTCCAGAGGAATCGAGAACGCCACTCGAAGCCCGACCCGAAACTATATATCAACACACAGCAACGAAGAAGAAACGATAACGGATCGGATTCTCTAAAATCCCAACCCATCACGAATCCGCTCCCCGGTCTGCAAAAATCCACAACCCGTTTTCCAGAGGAATCGAGAACGCCACCCGAAACCCGATCCGCAACGATAAATTAACACACAGCGGTGGGAGTTGGGCCGCATCGCTCTCGCGCTCGGGTCTCAAATCGGCTCTCTCACACCGCCTCGAGACCGCCATGGCCTTGCGGGCTCCCACCGCCCTCTCCACCACCCTCGCCTCGCCCCCGCTCGACGCCGCCGCCGCGACCTGGCCGCGATCCGCTGTGAGGCTTCCCCGGCGGAGCGCATTCAGGTGCGGGTCGGTGGTCGCCATGGCCGCCGGCGCGGAGAACAGCCGCCCCGACACCGGCCTCGTCTTCGAGCCTTTTGAGGAGGTGAAGCAGGAACTGGCGCTTCTGCCGTCCGCGCCCGATAAGTCCCTGGCTCGGCAGAATTACTCAGATGATTGCGAGGCCGCGATCAATGAGCAGATCAAGTGAGCTCTTTGCTTAATTATTTTCGATTTCTCCGTTTTGGAGATGCTGCGTTTCCATTTTGATGAATGTACGTTATACAATAGAGCAAGAGATGGTGCTTGAACCTCTAATCGTTTTTATTAGAGAAACACTACATGCTAATTGAAAAGTATGTAAAGTTGCATCTGTCCGATGATGGAATAAATGTTCTAGCAATGGCCAATGGAAGTGTGAGGGTTTCTTGTCTTCCGGTTTATTTGCTTTCCTCTAAGTATACATAGAACTCCGAGATATCCGGATGGATGCAGGACAGCAGGAGCTCTCATAATTTTAGTGTGCAGGTTATAGAGATTCATGAAGTTATTGTTTGAGCCACATTTTCTGCTGCTCCTTTTAGTGAGACGTTCTTCTCCTCGTATTTGCAGGGATAGCATGGGAAGAGATTCTAGTTTGCCCTTGTTGTGCATTTACCCTCATTTCTTCGTAAATGCATTTGATTCAAGTTAATAGACAATAATTCTCCTCTATGTTCTTTCCACACATCTATCTTTTCCTGCTTAATTTGTAATAATTTTGTACTTTGCAGTGTTGAATACAATGTATCGTATGTCTATCATTCCTTGTTTGCATACTTCGATCGGGACAATGTTGCTCTAAAAGGACTTGCGAAGTAAGTTTTGGATTAACTCGGTACTATTCACATCATCAAATCAATGAAATTATATTCTATCATCAAATTATGCTTCTAGGTTCTTTAAGGAAATGAGTGATGAAGAACGGGAACATGCAGAGGAACTTATGGTGTACCAGGTTTGTCTGACTATCTCCATGAATAGTATTTGGTTGCAAGAACTTATTTAATTATTCTGATTTTTTTTTGGATACCTTTACTAATAGAACAAGCGTGGAGGTAAAGTGAAGCTCCAGTCAATTATGGCACCCTTGGGTGAGTATGATCATCCAGAAAAAGGAGATGCATTGTATGGTATGTTTTTGCACAAGCTTCTATACTCTTCTCAGTTCTATTGATTTTTAAGAAATACATAATGACATAAAACTAGTCCAGCTATATTAACAATCCTGGCTCAACAAACAAAATGCTTGGAACAGAAAGAAAGTTTCCATTGCTTGGAACTTATTATATCTTGATTTTTCTGTTTCAGCCATGGAGCTTGCATTATCTCTGGAGAAGTTAACAAATGAAAAGCTTTTGAACTTGCATAAAGTAATACATCCTGTTGGTATATCTCTACTAATTAAATGATGTCTACCAGCGTTGATAACTTTCTTTCTGTGCTATTCATTGGATGTATAGGTAGCGCAACGATGTCGTGATGTTCAGTTGGTCGACTTCATCGAGACCGAATTCTTAGCCCAGCAGGTCAAGTCAATTTACATTTATTTTTCTTTGATTATTTAAGAATCTAGGTGTATTTTTAGATCTCAAGCTTACATCTGTCAAGCTAGAATTACCAAAAATCAAGTACATATTCAAGCAAACTAGGTTTCGTATGAACTGCTTGTCTTTTGCCCAACTTTCAAGTCCCAACTGATACTCTTAAGAGTTCATCTTTCCTTTAAACAGGTAGAAGATATAAAGAAGGTTTCTGAATATGTTGCCCAGCTGAGAAGGGTCGGCAAAGGACATGGTATGTATGCCCATCAGAATATGTCTGTATATATATATATTAATCAACGTGTAAAAACCTTATAATATTACCAAGATAAAAGCCTTATCATATAAACAAAGCATACCAGCCTACAATATTGATTGGAAATAAAGTATTATAATATCAACTATGAGTTTCTTACTTATAATAACGGATTTTAAATTTGTGATCACGTTGTTAGGAGTTTTTTACTTTAATTGGATGAGCTATTTAAGGTTGTATTTATAGTTAACATGGTGTGTGTTCATTGCAAACCTTAACCTTCCCGGTTGAGACCCTTGCATTGGCTAAGTGGACCTCTTTCTTTTCTTCATGTAAGCCTGATGCTCGAGTATATTCCTCATTCTTTCTTTCTTTCTTTTGGATGCAGGAGTGTGGCATTTTGATCAGTTGCTTTTGCGAGAAGAAATCGTTGCTTGAAGGATGCACGTTTTGTTTCCTCTATTGGCCGGATGTATGCACAAATAATGCCTACTTAAATAAAAGTCATGAGCATGGGTACTTCATTTTATTGTGATGCAGCTCAACGCATCTTATCTCCGTGATTTATTGAGACAAATAGAAGTCTTTTAACTTTGTATTTTACATGGTTAAAATAAAAGGGAACCTTTTAGTGGAAAGGTTGGTACCATAAATGTCTCTTAATATTATAAATAAATGATAATTCTACATCTTGCAATACCCATTTCTTCTATCGAATAGTTTTTTCTTTGCTGAGTACAGATCTAAGTAGCTACACCTGCAGCCACGGAGTTTGAACTCGTTTTTGATTTCTCCTCAATTGCTGCAGTCAACGCCTTGTCTATTTCAGAAAACTATGGCATCCCAAAAAACAATGATACTATATTCAAGAAGAGGTATTAGCAACAAATTGATCCCTGAAATATTCTTAGAAGAATATTCTCATCTAACTTAATTTGCTCCAGATTATGAGTTTAAAAAAAGGGGATTAGCAAATTTTGAAATCAATGAAATTTCAGTCATGGACAAAAAATCACGTGCACTTCATGAGCTCTACAGGGGAGGATGCCTCAAGATTCATCAAGTTCTAAAAAAACTTATTATATAGTTCTAGTGTTTCTTGAAAATGTGATCATGGGCCAATAAAATGGTCACATATTCATATATGGAAAGTACATTTTCAGCATTCTGGTGATGGGTTTGCAATCTTAGCTTTCACATAAATTGCAAAGAATGAATACATAATCGATGCACTAGCGATTTATCTACAGAATGAACTAATTACCGATAAAATGTGCAAAGAAAGCAGCAACTAAGAGAATGTAGTGGCAATCAACAAAATAGTTTGAATATTGAAAAAATATTTAGGTAGCTCAACCAGATATGATGTACCAACTGCTAAGTATGGTACCTTTTCTTCAGTGTCAGCGCAGCAATTTCTTCACTCTCAGATGGAGAATATTTTAGGTGGTACATCTTTCCAGTAACATACCATGACAACAATTTCATCAGGTATATTCTTTGGCACGTTTACCCTTTCCGGTCCCAGCAGCAACTTCTGCCCTAAGCAAATCTCCTCACAGCTATGTGCACCAGTATGCTCATACTGCACATACAAGCATCAAATCATTCAACCATTCTCACTTTGCTACTCAAACACATTGGGCTCGTCAAATCAGAAAGCAGTCATCTCAGGAAAAAAAATTAGTTCAGCAGTGATATCTAAGTCTCTGAGTAGCTTGCTCAGGAAAGTCATGTGCAAAAGAGCAAATCAGAAAGCACTCATCTCAGAAGAAAAAAGAGAGTTCAGCAGTGACATCTAAGTCTGTAAGTAGCTTGCTCAGGAAAGTCATGAGCAAAAGAGCTTAAAGATGAATTTGCAGCACCATGCGTACATTGACAAATCAGAGAAAACAACTAAAGTAAAAAATAAAAAAGATAGATGGATCAAAAAAATAAACATACTGCACCCACAGGTAACTCGGATGGTTACAAGATCCGACGGCATTAACTAATCTAAAGGCAGCATTTTTTTATACATTCAATTTTATCAGAATATAATTATTAAATGTGTACAGACTTAAAAATGGAATGTTAAAATAATTATATCTAATATATGATTTATATCCTTATATGCTGTTCAGATTTTTTTAGGGTTTAATCTTACTATTTATATGAAATTTATCTCTGGAAGAAACCTGGGTTTTACGTATCGCAAAAACCTTCGTCTCCATATTCTCGGTCTCAGCGGCGATGGTGGACGAGCGGATGCTGCCTGAGAAGGAGGCGCCGGCGCCGGCGCTGCCGTCGACGACGCGGTATTCCGTGGATCCCAAGTTGGATGTCTCCTCTGGCCTCTTCAACAGCCGCTTCCTTCTATCCTTCTCCGCCGGTTTTCTGACTTCCCTCTACTTCAGTGAGTCTCCTCGCCGACTGAGTCGTCCTTGTTCAGGACGATGGCTCTTTACTGTATTCTTGTGCATATGCTAAAAGAGATTATTGTTCTGCTGCTATGCTATTTCAACTTATACCGTCTATGCTTTGATCAGATAAGAAAAGATTGCATGATACTGATTTTTTTTTCAGCACCTAATCCATGGATGCACTGATGAATAATACCAGTCGGGTTTATGCTGAACAAATGGTCGGCTAGGAGATTTAATGAACTGCATTATTACTTAACCAAAGTAGTCGTATGAACAGTTAACCAGGAATAATGAAGTAGTTTCGTGCATGTCTACCCTTCGATTAGCTGTCTTTTTTACTGGATCTTTTTACTGGATTTATCACTGCAGATAAAGGAGCAAGAAGTGTCCCTTGTCCTGGAATTACCACTCCTGGATTGAGAATAACAAGTGCAGTGCATTCTTTTTTTCTTGGTGCCGCATGTGCTCACTGTTCTTACATTTTCGATGGTTCTTCACGAAAGTAACCATTCAAGATCTCAGCTATTTCTCGAGCAAAATATTTTTTTTCCCTCCATTAGCGTTTTTGGAACTCAGAAGTAGCCAAAACTTCTGCTTGCTTGGCATATCTGTTTAAATATATATTGACTAAGAATGGTGGTTTTGGAAAGAGTCTTAAGTATGAAGTGGTACCTCTGTTAGTTGATTTTGGTGGTAATTAGATGATCTTATTGTATCAACAGTGTTACTTCCTTCTTAGTTTTTGTAAGAACCTACAGATGATCACTAAACTCATTGAAACTAGCTTTGTCTTATCTTATAATTTAAGAAAGGAGTGCTAAATACAGTATTGTGGAATTAAGGATGTCCCACTCTTAATGCTGTTAGAAAGTTATATATTTATATAGCAATTATATTATATCATTATATTTTATTTTATAATAAGAGAATTATATTTTTTAGAGAACTCTATAAAATAAGGTTATATCTAAAAAGTATGTCAGAGATTTGACAATTGTTAACGAAGTGGTAATTTTTTTTTAATATTTTCTATAAACTGTCAAAAAAAAGAGCCTATTTTAGAATTTGCATCTAAAACCCCTCAAAATTTTTGGTTGAAGTTTGGGGCTAATTGTACCATACTGTTGTCTGAGAAGGAAAAATTCGACCTTTCAAAAACCTCTGAATCAATTTAATTTTGGGACATAAAGGAGCAATTCTTTAGTCCCATTTGCTTTGCTTTCTGATCATGAGGTTGTGGCCGAGGGGAAAGCTGGTATGATGATTGATTCCTCTTGAGCTTTGAGCTGCATCAGAGTAAAATGGAGTACCCAAGCTCATAACTTTTATTTTAAGTAGGCATTATCTGTACATACATCCGGCCAAGACAGGAAACAAAACATGCATCCTTCAAGCAACGATTTCTTCTCCTCGCAAAAGCAACTGATCAAAATGCCACACTCCTGCATCCAAAAGAAGGAAAGAATGAGGAATATACTTGAGCATCAGTGCAGTGGTCTCAACCGGAGATTAAGAACACAACCGTACAGCTATCTGCACATCCGTTAGCTACTTGGTACCTTAAACTATTCAGAGTGCCTAAAACCACAATGTAGCAATTACAAGCAACTTTGGCTGACTTCTTGGCAAGTTTTTGAAGCATGTAAGCAAAACAAGGACCAACCATCTTTCACGCTGCTTAACATGTGAATATTACCAGCGCAAATGTTCGCATTCTAATGCAAAAGATTTGATTTGTCAACTGACTTCCTGAGTACAGCTGATAAAGGATTCTATGAATCCAATATCTTGAAGGGGTAAACAACGACTAAAGTAACTATTATTTTAGCATGCACAATGATGTAGCATAAGTTTACAAGCTCAAGACCAATTTATCACAAGAAAACATCCTCCTCTTCATAGTCTGCACTTCTCTGGATAATCCACTCCAGTATAGCAGCCAGTTCTTTACATTAATCTCCTTATGAATTTTATAACCAACAAAAACGAAGGATTACTTCTGTTTGTTCAACAGAACTTGTAAAGCAATTTGCATTAACCAGATCCAGCAGAAGAGACGACGGAAAAGGTCACATGGTGCTTCATGCTCTGACACAAACCTTTGCTTGATACAAAGGAGAAGGTAACTAGGGAAACATTTGTGGAACATCAAACACGAGTCCCTTATTCAGCTTTCTCGCGGTTTTGAGAATTGTCATTAGTTGACATAGCTGCAGGTTGGTTAATGCTAGCTTTGGCCTCTGCTAAGAATGCAGGATCTGGCGCATGTTCCGTATTACCAGGCTCCCTCATAGCCATAACGATGTATAGCACAATCACCAGATTCACAGATATAACAGCCAGAAATCCACTTATAAGTGTTTGGGATGAAGATGAAAGCTGACCTGTACCTGTTGATTTGATAACATAATCAGAACAGATTTGATGAAGACAGGTAAGAGATAATATGTGGTTAATTTCCTTTTTCTGATCCACCAGTAAAACTGACCGATCTGTTTGATTATTTGGAGAAGAAACAGAAAGAAAGGACGATTAGGTCTAAAAGGAAGTGTTTGTTGGAAATAGCTAGTTGATATCAAATTCACACTGCAAGCTTTTATTGGTCTTGGAGGAAAAACTAAACATCTCAGTTCCTAGAAATCATTCGTCCAACATTTCCAAATTTCCTTGATAATACAAGGTTAAGGTTTATCAAACCGTCCCTACCAATCCAGTATATGTGGTAAATACCAATCCTTGCTTAGTTAGCAGATTGTGCTGCATGTCAATACAATTGAAAAGGTAAGAAGTTCTATACCAACAAATTTGGAAAATAAAGAACAGCATCTACCATTACTAATTACTATCAGGTAATTGATCGATCAGTTGCATTTTTGGGTTAAAACACTTATTGCAAGTACAAAGCAATCAAACACCTTTTCCTAGAGAAGGGAACAATATTTTTTTAGTTGACCTTTAGCTAATAGTAGTATGAAGTACCACATTTTAGAGGTGCCATAGTAATCTGATATCAAATTTTCTCATATATGTGCAAGACATTTGATTAAAGCTTTTCCTGTTCTAGTTAGCAGAAAATTTTGAATTAATCGATGTAGACCTCCTAACCTACTCTAAAAAGATAATGTAGCCTAGCAATCTATTTTGCAAGGGTGTATTCAGTGGTGCTTGGAATGTATTACCACCCGAACTTTAAGTATAAATCATCTTAAAAATTGGGGTGGAATGTGGATTCCACCCTACATTAAACATGTTATAAAGGCAAAATTGTTAAGAGATCAATGGAACAGTTTCAAAGCTTCTTAATTCAAGATTTTTTTTGTTTTTTCTAGATATCACCAAAATCAAGGAAAGATGGACAGAAAGTTCAAAGTTCATCATGATCGACAAGGAGCTTGCAGGCATGCTTAAGAATAAAACTCAAGCATCATTCCTAACATGAAACTAGTCATTCCAAAAATTAAGTTCGCGGCCAACTACTGCCAATGGAAGTAGAACCCATATAAGTATGTGAACATACCGGGAAATAAATGATTGTTAAACCCATATAAGATGGCGACAGGAGCTATCCACATGATCATGGATGCAAGAAAGAACTTCTTGATCACCCTTGACATTGCCTCTAATATCCTGAATTTTCAAAAATAAAAAAGGGATCATTAGTCTGCTGTAATGCAACAATTTCAAATTGGTCAGCATCAATTGAAATCACAACAGCAATTGTGAAGATATGGAAAACAAAGTGATCTTTGTTGCGATGCAGCTCACTGCTGCTGTGAAGATGCGGAAAACAAAAGTGGTGGTAGGAGGAGTCCCTCAAACTCCAAAGGCAAGAGACATTTAAATGGAGGCGTTGTGTTATATATATATATATATAATTTTAACAAATTTTCGCACCTTAAAATACCCTATGACGTTAAACAGATTAACCATCTTTGCACTCTTTGACTCTGTTAACTAATTCCACCAATCAACATTTAGACCACAGCTTATACTACAAATGCAAATCTCACATCAGCTTAATTATACAACCACAGGATTATATACATACCATTCAATAACTCAACCTCCAATAATTCGTCTCAACCCTATTTATGATTCCTAAATGCATTTTATTGTGTTTGAACTCCAATATTTGCAATTACTGAAGTGAACCCAACATTGGCAAAATCTCAGACCAGTTGATGCAAAGATAACAAATCTTCAGTTAATATCTTCTTTATGATCATTAGCTCAATAATAATACATGAGAATATATTATCATAATATAAGTTAAAACTGCAAATATTATTGTAAATAACTTTGAGAAGAGAAAATATAATTTACTCACTTAACATTGGTCTGCTTACATGTGGTATTTATATTGAAACTAAAGACTATGGACCACATATTAAATATAATTATTCTAACATTCCCCCTCAAGTTGGTGCATATATATCATATGTACCCAGCTTGTTACAAACATCTGCTAGTTTTTGTCCTTGTAAGGATTTAGTAAAAATATCTGCTAACTGATCCTTTGACTGAACCGAAGTTGTTTTGATGATGCCAGATACAATCTTTTCCCTGATAAAATGACAATCCACTTCTATGTGTTTTGTTCTTTCATGAAATATTGAATTTGATGCCAAGTGTAAAGCTGATTGATTATCACAAACTAGCTCCATAGAACTAACTTCACAAAATTTTAATTCTTGAAGTAGTTGCTTTAACCAGAGGAGTTCACATGTTGTAAGTGTCATAGCTCTATATTCACTTCTATTTGGAAATCCATGCAAGAAGTAACATCAATCTCGTGTATGACCTTTCCTTCTACAATAGGTGCATCGTATTGCTACTTGCTCCATGAGGATATGTAGGCAATCCTTTATTTGATGATCTATTGCTGAACAGATTGTGCAGAGGATGACATCGCTTATGTGATGATGAATAAAGCGGCGGCGGCATATAGAGTTAGGGTTTTCACCCGCTCTGATACCGTGTAAATAACTTTGAGAAGAGAAAATATAATTTACTCACTTAACATTGGTCTACTTACATGTGGTATTTATATTGAAACTAAAGACTATGGACCACATATTAAATATAATTATTCTAACAATTATCATAAGCAAATTCTTCACGTACCTTACTTGGTTTTCAAAAACAAACTCTATCTAGTATTAGATTTAAACAACACTAAGCTTTAATTTAACTCTTACTTTCCCTAAAATCCTATACACTTTTAATGAGGATAAAAATCTTAGCATAAAGAACAGCCATTGAAAATCACACACTCAGTTGTAATTGTTTCTACATAATTAACTTTAAAAAATCAATGCTAATCATTTGCATCACTTGCACGATCTTTTGCAGCATGAGCTAAGTATTAAACTTAACACCATTATTCTCTGCTTGTTACTAATATGTCTAAAATACTGTCACCATATTCGTCAAAAACAATAACTCTAACTGCCTATTTTTAACACCTTTAAATTTAAAAATAGGCATTCATATTGCAGTAATTGTCACAACCCGACCCTCTGTTCCTAATCGTCTCTACTGAAATTCGACCAGTACTGTATGCAACAATTACACAGGCATGAGCAGGAATTTTCATACTAAACTGTTCACAAAGATTCTTCCTATTCAACATCAACATATATATTGATTTCACTTAACCTTTACTGTTTTTATTTGGAAGAACAGCAGTCATCACAGTAATATGTCAATTTACCATTCCCCCAACTTATTTTGAACAGAACAGTACTTGTAGCAGCTTCATCAAAGAAAAGAAATCCGATTTGGCAAAATCCAACAGCA
Organism: Thalia dealbata; assembly: GCA_030544415.1. Taxonomy (NCBI): domain Eukaryota; kingdom Viridiplantae; phylum Streptophyta; class Magnoliopsida; order Zingiberales; family Marantaceae; genus Thalia; species Thalia dealbata. Next base: position 28,825,572 of record CM060457.1, on the reverse strand, counting down.
GCTTATTCACTAGCATGATTTCACAAGCAACAAAACAAACAGTGATACAACCAGTTCAAAAACACTCAACACAGAAAGCATTTGAACACCCTAGTTGTTAGTTCATGAAAGGATGGAGGCAAGTATCAATTTCAGGCAACTAACACAATTCTACCTCACCATTCTCGACTTCTCTATCTTAGGATTCTCTTCCAAATTCATTGTTTCACAGTTTACCTTTGCCTTACTGCTTTAGTTTCTCAATTCCTATCATCTCTTAATTAACCTCTTTTCTATCCTAATACTCTAGAATTCTTCGTTTCTAAATTCCTATCATCTCAACACCAATTCTTCCCTTAAGCATGCAACCCAAAAAAATCCATAAGTTGAAGTCAAGGTAATGCACATTGCAACCCAAGCAGAAATCAAGTAATACACAACAGTTATTCCATTGCAGCCATACTCATTTGCAATGGACGATGCACACTGAAATCAAGTAAGGGCACTGACATCTCAGAACATCCTATGAACTATCTGATAAACTAGTCTAAACAAACAGACACTTATAAAAACCATGTTGGAAGCATGTTTCATTTTTGCTTAAACAAAAAACAGAGGTCATCAAACATCAATCCCAATTGTCAAATTGTCAATTGTTACTGCCATTGCAGGGTATCAACTTGTTCAACGTAAATGTATAGAGATTTATATTTCAAGGCATTATAATATGCAGTGACCATTACTATTTTTATCTACAAGTAGAAATATAAAATGGACACCAATGAACACGTATTCTCTATTTATTTCAGCTAAGCTAGGATTAGACAGATTGATGATTCGCTCTGGAGAAGTATTGATCTCATCAAAATTTGACATTTTAGTGATCACATGAACTCATCAAAACGTTTAATTTGCATATTGCACAAAAGAGGATAAATACACAAACATTACAGACAATATATACTTAATTTTAACAACCGCCCACGTTGGGGCTCTAATTGTAGTAGGTCATAAATGAACCTTGACAACTCACCTGAGCTATTTATATTTTCCAATTTAGCAACTCATGGTTTGATTGTGTTTTATATGCAGAACTGTTTCTAGATTTCAAGTTCCTACAACCATAAGCATTTTTATTTTCTAACTATTCATGCCAACTTAAAATCGACCCCCCTCCCTTTCCTAAGGTTCAGTTTATTCCAAGTGGAAAAGAAAACAACAGATAGAAGAAATACAGATCAATACATTATCAACATGCTCATGAACTCAAGTCCAATTTAAAGCACACTGCATACTATACTTCATAAATAGATCAGGACAGAACTTATCAACTCATTTTGGCATTATAAGCTTCTATTCAACTTAGACTTGTTGAAGATTCCATTTCCTATTTGCTTCATTATCTGACTTGACACCATCAGGAAAAAGGAAGAGTACCAAAAACAAGCAAGGGAAGCACAACCTCAAGAATTTTCATCAGCATGTCAGATCGGCTATTCTTAAAGCAGAACAATTCAAAGAATATAGAACAGCCAGAAATGACAGCAAAAACAAAAGAAGAGAGGGCAACAATATGGCCAAACATCTACATTATTCTTGAGGTAGTATCACAACTAAGAAGCTTTATGACTGTTCAAACCTGTGTTATCTGTTCACCCTCACTTCTGGGTTTTGTACTCATGAAAACAGGGCACTATTCACAACATTCTCACATAACAAAATTAAAGGAATTCAACAAGGCAATTATTTGCATCGTTTATAACACCACAGAAAAGACTCGAAGAAATGAAATAAAATTTTGTCAAATATCTCTACATGTTTACCATGGCAGGATTCGTTTGCAGAGAAAAGACAACAGATCTCAGTTATAATTACGCACCCATTTAAAAAATCAAGAAGGAAAGAAGACACTCTTAACATTTCTAAACTACATGCACTTACATTGCAGACCGATCATAAAGGAAAAAGGGACAACAACTTAAGAACAACAACAAGGACCCAATTTAGGAATAGATCAGCGTGCATTGTTCAGCCTAAGTGAAACCTTTGTTTGCCTGAGTTCTTTAATTCTTTGCGCTCGGTATTTTACATTTCTATTGTTCTATCTAGGTACCCAGCATGTATCGCAACAGGAACTAGCAAGGGAGAAAAAGAATTCACAGATTTTTAACTCAGCTACCATACTAATTTATGTTCACCGAACTTGTTATTTACAAGGAGTCCATTATTGTATCACCCACTCATGTATTCCTACCAATCATAATAATCAAAAAACAAAAACTCTTGTTATGAGTGGCTAATACAGCTTCTGCATAGCTACTACTACTCTGTTGAATTTCTAGCATTCATCCAACACAAGTTTATTTAGAACTGGAATAGCTGCTTAGATTTAAGATTGTCTCAAGTAAATGTTTAACTTAATATCAATTTATAAAAGCAGTACCATAGACAACTCATAGACAACTGGAAATCATAAGTTTTGTTTCAACCTCACTTGATGCATGAACCCTCATAGACCAAAAAAATAAAACAGCAAGGGAGAACAAAAATCAATGTGCAGAAACGTACAAGGTACCAGTGAATTTAACAGAAACCAATGTAAGCGCCATTTACTCAAAATCTACAACTAAACCCACCATTCAGCAGCAACACCAACACTGAATTTATTCCTCAAACGATAGAACAATTAACATCAAAATGTAACAGAGGCGATAGCACTGTTGCGGGCATCAAGACCCATTATGCTGCCCTTAACAAATTTTTTTACTTAGTGAAACTGAAACCGATTTAACTGAATTGGCAGCAGATAATATCATCAAGCTTAAAATTACGACAATCTTTCTAAGTCCAACTAGGAAAGCATTACAACAGCAGGGTATAAATGGGTACATAAAAAATGTGGTTCCAACCAATTTGATACTCCAACCCAAAATCCGAAACAGGGTGAAACGATCCAAATCAGTTCAGCATTCTTCAGAAAACACGTTTAAAACATCCAAATCTTGAAATCCAGTATGAAGTAGATCGAGGTAAACTCAAGACAGAATAGCTTGGTTGTAACAAAACAATTTAGCTTATGCATTGTTCGTACTTAGACATCAAGTGAAGAAAAAGGGTCACCAGAACCACTATCAAAGCAATCACAACGGTAACCACTAAATTTCTATCAGAAATTTCCAAGGTTCCTACCCATGATTTAATTTAAGTATGCAGCAAAAATATCAACATGAGTAGTTTTCAATTCGGCCGGTCAACGCTCCAATACAGATTTGGCATCGTGAACAGTTCGTACCATACTAACCGAAGACTCAAGCAAAGTAATCAATCACAGCTCAAGCAAAAGAAAAGTCATAAGGCATTACAGAGTCCTAAATGTTCATTCATTCCAATGGATCACATCAAAAGAATTTTCAAAACAGAAATAAAGAATTAACAGGGCATTATCGAATTCAAAGAAAATCTAAATCTTTCTAGAGTTTTCATTCGTTGCATGAAATTTCTACCCATGGACCCCTAAACATCAACTTTTGCTTAAGGGAGTGGAGACCAACCTAGATTTCGAGTCCTCTCCCCAAAATTTGCGACGTCGGCTTCCTTCTCCTCCGTGGACGCGTCCTCCTCTCTCCCCGGTGATGAGATGTCGGGGCTCCTCGTCTCAGATCACCGGCGAATTCGAAGCTTCGTCGGCACTGGGTGGATTCGGTGAGGAAGGAAAGTGCTTTAGGGTTTGCTGCTGCCTCGCCGAGGTCGATTCCCCCATTTTTGATTTCGCCCGAGCGGAGCACGTCGCGCGCTCTCGCACGTGCGATGCACGGGCACTGGTCGAAAGACCAGTTTATCCCTTCTCCCCTTTACTTTCTTTTATTTTAATAATAATATTATATTCATCCTACCAATGTAAAACGATACAATGTACATAAAACATTTGATTAGAGTAATTGTATGAAAGGATTATAAGATCTTGAGTGTAGGATTATAAGATCTTGAGTTTAGAACTCAGTTTTGTTAGTTCAACTTGAAAAAAGAAAAAAATTAAAAAAATTTACCCTCAACGATAATTTCTACCTCCTTGCCACCGCCAATGTGCCCTTAGACTTCACTATAATTTCTTCTCTGCCATTTCTTCCATTTTACCCTCCAACTTCCTGAAATCTACCGATCAACCGTCGCCCAATTTTTCTGTTATTAATTCTAACTTTAAATTCCTATCTCTCCCATTATTCCCTCTTGAAGATTTACCAACTTAACAGGCATACTTAATATATATATATATATATATATATATATATATTAAGATGATTCTGGAGAGGAAAATTTTATTGGGGTTTATAACTCCTATTCTCTTCAGATAATTCTAGAGATATTCTGGGACCATCAGGGACAGGGAGCCTTAGAAATGTGGAAAAATATATTTTTCCTTTATGGAAGATGAAAAGGATGAACCAATCAACTTTCAAGCATCCTTCATCTTTTCATGATACAAATTTTCATCAGCAAATTGCCAATGGGGTGCAGCAAATGAATATTCAAAGAGGATACGCTTGATATCATTTCGCCAGCATTTGTATTATCCCAAGTCACTCTTTTTCCATCTGGAAGTGCAAAGAGAGTGAATTAGGAATCGATCACTGAATAGAACAGCATACCAGCACACCTTAGTAGGAATTAACTACCGAATAGAACAACACACTTATAACCACGAGCACCTCAAACTTTAGCTGACGATGCAAACATCGAGCATCTAGTTCCTGCGATATCAAGCCCTGTATCTTTTCCTATGATACATGATAGATCGCAGTGAAACTTCGTACATAGTTTTATTTATTTTTCGGACTATACGAGAAGGCACTAAGTGTATTCAATGTATATCCTTTTTATTTATAAAAGTGCAGAAATTAAATAATAAATTAATATAACTCTAAAATTATCATTTTTAAAATAGATAGCATCGCTGATGTATATCATTTTTATTTATAAAAGTTCAGAAACTAGCATAATGAAAATACTTATATATAAATATTTTACAATTAAAATTAGGCATATGCTAGAGGATATACGAAATATTCCAATGAATCTCACTCTTTATAAAATAAAGTGAGTATTATCCTAACTTTTAAAAGTCGGATGCCAGACTACTCGTCTTATTAAAAGTCGGATGCTTGACTACTCGTTTTATTTATCTACGAGTTTCTCTCCTATTATGATCATAAAAAATAAAATGAGCCCCTCTATAAGATGAGCAATGGACGTATCCAATGAATTGGGTGGAAAGAGAACATAGAATAATAAAATAATCTCATGAACAACATAATCTATCTACTTGTATAAAATAGCAGGATTGACTCTTCATTCAAAGAGACTATATTCAATCAAATACAATTGTTACAGCAACTATATTGCAACGACGGTAGCCGATCTGAAGCCCAAGCGCGAGAGCGATGCTGCCCAACTCCCGCCGCCGTGTGCTAATTTATAGCTGCGGATCGGGCTTCGAGTGGCGTTCTCGATTCCTCTGGAAAACGGGTCGTGGATTTGTAGACCGCGGGCGGATTCGGATTGGGCTTTTCGAGAATCCGATCCGTTATCGTTTCCTCTTCCCTGCCGTGACGACGCTTTGACTCCACTCTCCCTCTTCAGCTCCGAGGAGCATCGTCTTCTTCGAATTAGGGCAGAGAAATCGAAGCAAACGCTTAGATCGAGCAGAATGCAATTGGCAGAAATTTTCGCCATGATCAAATCCCTAGCGGCCTTCGTCTGCCGCTTCTTCTGCTGCCGGACTCCCGAGTGCCGGCCGAGGGATCCGCCCTTCGACCCGTCGAAGCCCTCGCCGCCCATCTCCTACCCGATTACGACCCTCGGAGAGCTCGAGTCCCGGTCCTACTTCGCCTCCTTTCACTGCTCCTTCAACCGGGCCTCCGTCCCGCTCCCGCGCTCCGCCGCCGTTCTGCCCCACCGCCGGAGGATCCTCGTGTGCCACGATATGAAGGGCGGGTACGCCGACGACCTGCGGGTGCAGGGCGGCAGCAACCCCGACGCGTACGCCATTTGGCACTGGCACCTGATGGACGTCTTCGTCTACTTCTCCCACTACTTGGTCACACTGCCGCCGCCCTGCTGGACGAACGCAGCTCACACCCATGGCGTCAAGGTATTGTTTTCCAGGCTTTAACTTTCCTGATAAGAAGCAATTATTGTGAATTTTAAGATTCTTATTTGATTAGGTCATCAGATATTGACAAGATGACGTTGATAACAGCTGTCTGTGTTCTGGGCCTTGAGGGGTCAGAATATTACAATGGGAACATTGTATTGGTTCATCGTGTATTGGTGATTGATATGGTTAAAATATCTAATGTAGTCCGTTTGGTTGATGAATGTTTGGTCGATGTGCGAGGGTGCATGGTTTGGATATTTGAAACCGGAGATACAATCAAGTAATAATATTACATCATACCATATTATAGTATAGGCCAAACTAGCCAACCAAAATCCATGTTTAATGATCCTGCTTGTTTTTTGTTTAATTGGAAGATTTTCGAAGTGAAATTGATGGTGTAATTAATGAGCTGGAAAGATAGCTTATCCTATTTTTACAGAGGAGAGGATATAAGACAAGCCTGATTGTGTACCTCATGGATGCATGAGTATCCTGATCCAAAATTTTCCAGAATCCAGACCTTCTAGTTCTATATATCCAGTTATCTCGATGCATTCTTAAATAAATAAATCTCAGATGCTATACAAATTTTGGTTTGAATTGAGTGTTTGACAAATTTGGTAAGTTTTTCTAAAAACAATTCTGAACTATATACTCAACATCCATCTGCCACTTTAATCGGGACTTATTTTATTCTTCTGACATGCATCAAGTATGAAATTTTTTTCTTAATCAATTAATACAATAAGTTTTTTATTTGTATTAAACGATTTGGACTCATATCTGGTACATTAATTTTATATGATTTGATGAATGTGAAGGTCTTAGGAACTTTCCTAGCTGAATGGGATGAAGGTAGAGCTATTTGTGATGCCTTGCTTATGACGAAGGAGTCTGCTCATATGTATGCTGAACGACTGACAGAACTAGCTACTGCTTTGGGATTTGATGGTTGGCTGGTTAGTTTTTTTCATTTTTATATGGATGAGCAATTATCGTTATCAAGGATTTATGTTCTTACTCTCTTATATTGGTGTTCATAGTTTTTCTAGTTACTAATGCATTTAAAATGGTAGATATCTTATTAACAGGGGTTTTCTTCTGACTTGATAGTAAGAGTTTCAGGTCAATATGGAAGTTGAACTGAAAGGGAATCAAATTGATAACTTGAAGGAGTTTGTCCATCATCTATCCAATTCTATGCATGCTTTGGTGCCGGGATCTCTGGTCATATGGTTGCTTCAAACTCCAACTTTTTCTTTTATTTTTTTATTTTTTTGTTTCTCTTTTGGGGTCCGGAGAGCTGAACTTAGGATTTAAGGGTGCTTGACAAAGTTGTACTAATTGCCTAACTTAGTCGTCTTGCAGGTATGATTCTGTGACTATAGAAGGCAAACTTGCCTGGCAAGATCAACTAAATGATAAGAACAAACCTTTCTTTGATCTGTGCGATGGTATTTTTGTCAATTACACCTGGAAGGTAGCACTTATCTTAATTGTTTGTGTTTTTGTAATAATTTTTATTTTATAAACGTAGCACTTACCTTCATTGTTTAAGATACATATTTTCTTCATTATGTTCATTTAGGTGTCTGTTCGTCCTGCAGGAAGGCTACCCTGAAATTTCAGCTACCAAAGCGGGTGAGAGAAGATATGATGTATATATGGGCATTGATGTTTTTGGCCGTAATACCTTTGGTGGTGGACAGTGGAATGTGTGTCAACATCCTGCTTCTGAGATTTCTTGCTAGATTAAATTACCTTATTTCAGATAAAGATATTTTTGAAAAGTTGATTACTTTAGCATGCCATAAAGGAAATATTTTTGTTATATAATATTGCTCTCTTCCTTCTCAGGTTAATGAAATGATTCATTGTAGTTATGTTTCTGGAAAGTTTTCTTCCTCATATAAAGTCAGTGTAACTAATTCATCTGTAGCTGTACTTGCATAATGGGATAGCATAGCAGAACATTTAGCAAGTCATGCATGCTTATGCTAATTGCATTCCTAATATTTTTTTGATAAGGATTGGTAGCTGAATCAACAGAATATATGCTGATCTACTATTTGTGGATATCTGTCCCTTGATCACAGCTAGAAGCATGTTTAATACACTAGTTTTTAATTCTAGAAAGATGCTAGCCAATATGCTTGTTTACCGTGATTAGAATTATTTTCTTACTCATCACACTCAAGAAAAGGGATTCAATAGATTTAGATACGATTGAATTGGCTATTTCTATAGTTCATAGCAAAGTTCTAATCCGTGCAATTATTTCTTTGCCAGCAAGCTTAGAAATTGGTACTGGGCCTCATACTGCAAACTCGTGTATGTTGGTATGATCAACACAGTTGGCTTTGTGCTGATGGTCCCCATAATAATAAATTACTATTTTAACATTTGAAAAAAAATTTGATGGTATAAAATGATCGTTAGCATTTATGAATTATGAGTAAGAAATAGCATGGATCTAGTTGTAAATATGAACAGTAGGGAATTTTAGATAAGAATCAGGGAAACTTTCAGATCAATGACAATTTTGTAAGTAATTGAAGTGTCATAGGGAAGTCAAAATTTTGATTTGTGACAATTTCGTTAAAGAAACCAAATTGTAACAGTCACCACCTGATTTATTACTCAGGTGCATTTTGCATGGTGTACTGGATGTTATACATTGTGTTCGATTTTGAGTGTTTGCATGATGTTACCTGAGTATATTGAGGGGCAAGTTGTGTGGAACAACTAGTATTATTTGGTCCTTCAGTTCATGCTTAAATACCCAAGGTATCTCAACATTTTCATCCTTTTTTTAAAAAAAAAGAATATTGCATTCATTTCACTATTCTGAAACGATACAATAACATCCAAAAAGGATGTGAAAGTAAAACAGAAGAAACATAAAACTTAGAAAAAAATTAGAAAAAGAAGAAGAAAGAATCAGGGAAACTTTCAAATCAATGACAATTCTGTAAGTAATTGAAGTGCCATAGCAAAGTCAAAATTTTGATTTCTGACAATTTCGTTAAAGAAACCAAATTGTAATGGTGCCCACCTGATTTATTAATCAGGTGCATTTTCCATGGTGTACTGGATGTTATACATTGTGTTCAATCTTGGGTATTTGTATGATGTTACCTGAGTATATTGAGTGGCACGTGCAGTGTCTTGTGTGGACCAACTAGTATTATTTGGTCCATCAGTTCATGCTTAGACTACTAAATACCCAAAGTATCTCAACATTTTCATCCTTATTTGAGAGATCAATGAATTTTGTCAAAAAATGCTAATATAGAGTGACCCTATGGATCCTTCATAGGATCTTGTCTTACAAAGCAGAGTTGTGTAACAACTGCATAGCAAGGTGGCAGTTCATGTAGGTTTGATTCTAGTGGCCATTAGAGCTTGTATTTCACTCTTAGTACTTCACTTCTGATTTAATGAAACACAAGTTAGTCCAATTGACGATAGTGTTTTACCCCATAGTTCAATATCAGGTACTGGAGGTGGGGTACAATGAAATAGATGGCATGTGACTAGTAATCTCTGCTGGCGCTTTGGCTCTCCTTGAGAAAGCCTGCTTGAAATAGATGGCATGTGACTAGTTTGTTTCGGATCAGTAAAATGGAGTACATAGAATTCTGTTTCTTATGATTGAAAGATATTGGTACTACTCTAGACTTTAGAGAGCATTGCTCATCTAGTATATATGTTTCTTCATTTATACTCATTAGTTGCAATGTTTTGAATCTGATTTTGTCTTACTTTTGTTTACGCTGAGTATGCAAATTCTGAGAATGCAATTTAGGGATTTTTCTTTTACCATGGCAGACAAATGTTGCACTTGATGTACTGAAGAAGTATGATGTTTCAGCTGCCATATTTGCTCCAGGATGGGTGTATGAAACAGAACAAGAACCAGACTTCCAAACTGCACAAAATCGGTATGAAATTTCTACATCAATTGTCTGGAATTGTATTTTGTTTACCAAACTGCAAAAAATATCTTTGACTTCAATTGTTCAGCTGGTGGGGCCTTGTTGAACAATCATGGGGTATACTTCAGAACTACCCGAAAATGTTACCCTTCTTCTCAGGATTTGATCAGGTGCACATCTTGAGATTTTTGTTTTCAATGTGATCCAGCATCAAATAGGAGTATATTTTTAGATTTATGTTTATATTTGGATATATTGTTCATCCTGTACGTCAAGTGAAAGAAAATCCATAACAGAGCCACTTTACAATTTCTTATTCCTTTGCTCTTAGTTTCCTCATTCCTAATTAATGTTTCAGGTGAGTTACTATAGTCTGTCTATTTTTCTCTTTCCAATGTTTTTTAAGAAACTATCAAATTAGCAAAATTATGTTTTAGTAGTTATATATTTCTTCTTTTCTTGGATCTTTGACAACCTGTTCTTATTTATTGTTTTGTTTATCAACAACTGGTGGACATAATTTGCACGCAACTTAAATATGCTCTCTTTCATTACTTTGATAGTGTTATTCATCCTTGAGTGTTTTGTTTCTCCAGGGTCGTGGTTATCATTTTTCCATCGAGGGCTCTGAGGTATCCAAGAATCCATGGAATAACATATCTTCACAAGGCTTTCAGGTAGCTCTAATTTTATTAGTTAATATTGCACAGATGTGCTTCATAAGGATCATTTTTTTTAGTTTATTTCTTATCTGTAACCCAGCTTTTGGAGATTTTGCTTGTGTTCAATTTGCTCCTTGTAATGCGTGTTCTTTTCCTCTCTTCTTGATTGCTCATAAGATACTGTTTTCTAAGGTAAGATTAGACAATTTGTTTGTGCATTGCTAATAATTTATTCTCCATTCATGCGATTCTAATATATCAACTGTCTTGAGATTCCTACTATAACACTCCAAATCTAGTCTCATATTTTGAATTTCCAAGACTTGTGTGTACTACCGTCAACTTCAGTTTAACCTTTCCAACACTTCAAAGCCAACACTCAGGCTTATGAATTTAAATACCAATTGTCAGGAGCCGATTTGATGTGATTGTTTGTCAATTGACTTTATAAACTTAAACTATTATCTTAAATTCTTAGGCTGGAGTTAAAGACCCAAAAATTCATGATGGGAAGCTAAATTTGGGGTGTGACACCTATCACTTTTCTCTGTATTCTTTGTGTTATTTGCTGAGTTGAAGTGAAAATCATAATGAATTGATGCTCATTTTAGTGTCATTTGATAATGTAATATTCAAGGACCTTCAATCTAAATCCTAAGTAAAAGTTCACTATGATGGCCTTCCCTTTACTGAAAAGTACTGTATTTAAATGTTATACTACATTGTGTTCTGGTGGTATTTTATTCACTTCGTATCATTCTTTCACGTTCCATGTCATCAGAGAGGTATGTTCATATACTCACAAAAAGTGAAAATAGAGAGTGATACTGCTGTTTAGAAACTATATAAAGTGACTGAAGCTTGTGTTTGTATTAGAGAATTGGTTGAAAATTTGGCTCTCTTGATTGTTACCACAATCGCTCTGTAAAATGAGGTGCAGTGGTGGAAGATGATGTATATTCTTCCGTATTCATGAATTACATTTATGGTCCATTGATAAAACTAAGGATCCGTTATTTAGTAATCAAGATTTATATGTTTCTTGGAACAGCCTCTTATGGACAATTGTGTTGATCCTGCCTCATCTTCTATGAAAGCTTGCATCGAGTAAGTTTTGTTTTCTTTAAAGAACAAAAGTTCTTTAAACTGCTCTATTGCAAAAATCTATCTAGATGCATGTGCATTTATTGCTGATATTTTGTATGTTCTCTTGACACGCATTTGCTGTGGTAGTGTTCATTGCTTCTTTCCGTTTCATGGATACATGAAGAACAGGCTCGCTATATGTGATTTTATCTCCTTTACTTGTGCTGTTTTTAAATTGCTAGTTTCAAGGATGCATCATACTGTGGAGGAGGATGTATCTCTATCGAGGGAAGTCTGAAGGATAATTCCCTTTTCTCTACAAGGCTCTTTCACGGGCAACTTCTTCTGGAAGATCAACCAGTGTACATTTCATATTCTGTAAGCTGCATTTTCTGTCTGATTGATTCTTCGCCTATATATTTTAGCTTTTAAGCTAAATCCTACATTAGATCATGGTAATGCTTACCACTTGCAGTAGAACTATATATAAATATTAATATAAGTTTAGTTCTTTGAAATAAGAAATAAAGGGTTAATAGAAAAAGAGAGTTTGAGCAAGGGGGCAACTATGTTAATTTCCCTCGTTCACCCGATCATCGCACACGACCATCTAAACCTAATTCCCTAAATCTCCACCTACACACCCCTCTATCGCCAACGATTATTTTGGTTCACATAGCTTTTGCTGGGTCATCTTTTTCAGCATGGCTAATATTTTAGAATTGAACTACCTGCAGTATGACTCTCACCAAGCTATTAAAATATTTTCATCCAACTGAATGACCGTAACATCATGCTTGTCTTCCATAATTGCAGATCGTACTGCCCCAGGATATATTCGAAGTGACACCAACTGACTCTACTTTTCTTTGTGTTGACTATCTGAAACGTGCAGGCAAAACTAGTTAAAAACTCTCTCATAGGGCTGTACCTCGAGTTATTGTCTGACACCAAAGAAAGAACAGTCGTCCTCCTTGCAAATGATTCAAAAGCTTTCACCAATGTGGGCCTCGAGTGCAATAGTTTCATAGAGGCACAAACTAAAGGCAACGTGGAAGATGTCTCGGCTAACTCATCATGGTTTATATATGAAGCTAATTTGACTATGAATGGCTACATGCTCGTTGGCATTTATGCTGTGTGCGCCTTGGATCAAAATCCCGGCCTGATCGAGATTCTGAATGACAAAAGTTCCAACCAAGCAAGCAGCTTATCAGACACCAGTGGATCTTCTCACTATTATGCATCACTTGGTCATATCAGCATTCGGCTGACCGAGCAAGGCATGGTATATCCACCAGCAGACTCATGGGTCACAGAAGGCAGTGATGTCGTGTGGATCTCAGACTCTCATGGAGATAAAACTCTTAACCTAAAGATCACTTGGAAGCTCAAGGAAGGGCAGTCAACGTCGTCATTCACAAAATACATCATCTACGTCGAAAGCGGCACAAGTCCCAGTTACTTTGGGTTTGCTAGAGTTGAAGCTTTTTATGTTTCAGATCTTTACATTCCTTCCGGAGTTACATCCGTCAGGTTTATCATTCAAGTCTGTGGCCATGATGGAACTTGCCAAAAACTCTGTGAATCTCCTGCACTTGAATTAGCTGTTTGAACTGCCGAATTTGTACACTGAATGCGGAAACATAGCCTTCATCAATTATGACAGCCCAAGAGCTTCTTCCAAGTTGAATCAAACCGGCACTTGGATTCCTTATATTATTGTTTCTGTCAGTGTTATTTATTGCGGTATGCAGTCTTGAGCAGAGATGTTGGAACTAGAAATAGAGTTCTCCAATGGTTGTACCACTGAATCAAATCAAATGATCGATGCAGCTGTGTTCCCGTCCCAAACAACATCATCTGCAAATTTATCAAACTATTTGTGCTGTAAGTTGTTGATGTGCTCTGAGAGCGACGACTACTTGAAAATGCTAATGAAAAATATTGCATTAGAATTTTATATTTATTTATTTTTGAATTTAATGAATAGAGCGTTATTTATTTATTTAGAAGCATTTCATTCATGAAAATTTTGGAATTTATATAGTTAGAATATTATACGGGTTAATTCTTCTCTAGAGGGGTATACATTTTATCGTATTCTTTTTAATCCTTATTATTTTATACTTTAGCATATTTTTAAAATTACATCTAGCACTCATTAAATCATGATTTTTTTATGGTTTACATTGTATATATTTTAATTTATATTATTTATGTAGAATATATATGCTTTAGTGGATTAAAAAATTATTAAAATAATTTTTGTTTTTTCCCATCATTGTATTAGGATAATTTATGTTTAGATCAATGATATTATTTAATTATATTTTAGATTTTCAAGTTAAAAATAATAATACTTTCTATCTTTTTCTTATAATATATTTTTTTAAATATATTTACGCTTAAGTTTCTTTTAAGAAAAATGTGAGTTAGAAATTTTATTTTATTTAAAAAATATAAACTAATCTTATTTAAAAATTAATATTTTTTGAAAAATTAATATTTTTTTAAAATTAGATGAATATTAATATTTAATATTATAAAAAATTGATACACTCGTGTTATTTTAAAATTAATAGATGATATTAACTTATGCGCAGATAGGTAAATTTAAAGGAGAGAAGATTTAAATTTAGATTATAAAACTTAACTGGAGGAGGAGATTGCTATTTTTTTAAAGGCGTGTAGCGGTTCCTACGAAAATATAAAATATAGAAGGGTCTAAATGAAAATTATTTTCTTACAGACTTTACAACCGGGTCGGGTCGGATCAATTTAACATCTGTGAACCCGATACTCGCGATTCCACGAATCATGGCCTTCTTGGGATCCAATGTCGCTCGAAGTCGAAGGGTCATGGCCTTCATTTCTTCCTGATGAAATGAACCCCACCGGTTGAGCTCGTCGACGAGGGATTGTGGTGGTGATCGAGAGGACTCGCTCCCTCCGGAGATGCCACCGCCGCCGCCGCGAGATGGCATCGCTCCCTGCCTCCTGCTCTCCTTCCTCTTCTGCCTCGCGCCCCGACCCTCGCTCGCCGGCGCCCGCCATTGCGAGCTCAGCGTCCTCCAGGGCCGCGCCATCTACAACTACAGCCTGACGTCGCCCACCGCCAAGTACCCTCACGGCATTCTTAGCGAAGACGGGTATAGGCCTCTACTGTTGTCTCTCTCGATTTTGATTACCCGCGTTGTATTTAGAGCGCATGGAGCTATGGATGGATGAAGCTGTTGTTGGATCGTGATGTGTGGTTTGGCTTTCTTTATGGCCCCTACTTCTCCTAGTAAACACATCTCGAAGCACTGACTGCTGTCGTTTATTTTGTTCGAAGAAACTGCGAAGAGATTTTAGTTTCAGAGGGTTTGATGTTTCTTTTGTTGGATTTCAAGACCATATAATGCAACTTAGTAGAGAGGACCTTGGATCACATCCGATGTATTTTGGTTGCTAAACTTGAAGGATATGTCTCGCTTACGTGATGTAATGTCCTATGGTCATCTTTTTTGCATTTTAACACTTCTGCCTTCATTGCTTGCTTGATCCAATTTATTATCCAAGATTAGGATTGTTAATTTGGTGGGTAGATGACCACAAGGTTGCGACGATGTGTACCCTTTGTACTAGCATCCAAATAAATCGATTCACTCTGAACTGTCCCTGAGCCAAATACATGAATGCGGTGCATTTCAATAGTTCAAATTTTTCCTTTTTTTTTCACTCAAATTATGCAAATGTCGAGTATATTGATAAATTTATGTTTGTTATTGTTTAGAATATGAATAATCTCCGTTCACCATGCCGATGCTGAAGTCTGTCATCATCTTCTTTAATTTTTTCTTACAAAACAAATTATCTTCAGGAGTTCGATGCCTGTCTATTTTGCCAATCTTGCAACGGTTTAATTTTAATCATTGAGAAATTTTTCTTTCTTGTAGATTCTACAAAGTGGCTGTAAATGACACATCACTGTGGTTTCAGGTTGGCCTCATCAGGTTACCTTCTCTTTGTAGACTTTAAGACTGTTACCAAATTTTTTTAGCATAATTTACTATCATGAGGAAAACAAAAATTGGGCCATTTAAATTACATAATAAATTGATTATGGGTTATTAAAATGGATGCATTTTATCCTTGATTTCTTTTGAAAAAAAAAAAATCTTTGTTGGTCCTGTTCTATGTCATGTTGGAAAATGCATTAGACTTGGCTTTTTAAATGAAAAGATTGCCGCATGGTTTGGTGCTGGTTCATGCATACAACAGCATAGTGCCCACCAGGCTGATGAGACCATACATTTAGTGTGTCTGATATTAACATGAATGCATGCTGAAGTGTAAAACGTGTTTACTTATAGCTTGCATCATTCTCTAGTATTTTAAGTTATGACACACTATCGCTTATTCCATTTGACTATTATATAGCTAATGGGTCTCTATATGAACAGCTATGTGGTCAGATGATCTTCAACCACGACCGACCAAGATGTTATGATTGCCAGGTAACCGAATTTTGAATTTCTACTACCAGTTAGTTGTGCTTCTATTTCTATTTAGACCATTTATGTACATTCTAGCTTGCTATTAAAATCTGGTAAAAAGTTATGGTTGCATGATCTGTTACTTAATGGTTTGGTCAAGCATATAGGTTAAGTGACGATTTAACTGAAAATAATTTCCAGCTGCACAGTTTGACATTTTATCCCTGTTGTTAGTAGATTATTATTCTGAGTGTTAGTTATATGAATTGAACAATGATGGTATATGAACAACTCATTGGGGATGCCGTAGAATATTGTGCACGGAATTGTTTTTAATCCTTTTCGTGGTTACTTGATGCATCTGAAAATGACAAAGGCTCTGGGCTTTATGTGTAGTTGCCATTAATGCTGAGTGTGCTTTAAGGGTTATTAAAAATATATAGCCAATTGATTGACTAGCATCAATGATGACTACAAATCCATCAAGATGACACTTGGCGTTTCAAATTTTTTATAGTTTTTATCATATTTTCTCTAATTTATTTTCCTCACTTGTTTTCCCATTTTCAGTGTATACAATGTTTTGACTGGAGAATTGTAAGTATATTTATTCAGTTATAAACCTATTTGGTTGCTTTATATCATTTGAGCCAATGGCTTAAATGTGGAAATGCTGGCTAATAAGTTAGAAAGCACCCGTCTTCTTTATGCTGTCAAGGAGAAGTGAAAGATCTTTTCCGAGTTTTTGAGGCTTCAAATATGTTCAATAAAATATCATTTTTTGATAGATCAAGTGTTCAGATGACAGAGCTTCCATATTTTGTGTTGTTATTTTATTTTTTTTGATGTCCTTATTAGCCGCAAATGAGAAGGCTAAAATTCAATGGTTTGCAGAAAACCAAATGTTGTCATCTTATTTTTACAAGTTAGCATATTCTGAAATGGTACAGTTTGGTGGTATTTATGTTTATCATTTTGACTTTTGCTTGGAGTAGTTATTCTTTGATTGACATATCTTATGATTGGTTTCTTGCTGATTGTTCTTTGACATTCATACAAAGGATTGTGGAGGTCCATTGCATTGTGGAATGAATTGCAGTGCAGTTGTGGCAAACAAAGTAGGAGGTAAATCTGTTCTTTATGCATGTCAAAATAGATTCAGTCGGAGCATACTCCTGTTAAATCTTCTAATTGATATTGATGGAATATTCAGGGTACCCTGTTTGCACAACTGTCGGGAGTGCTTCACATCTGCGCATTGCTCTTATTGGTAATGCCAAGTAGCTGTATTTGATTTGCTTTTCCTGCTATTGATTAATGAAACTAGTATCCGCTTGGTTGTGTGATATTTTATGTTCTTAATAAATTAGGTCATCGATATGCTGGTCCCATGCAGTGTCTTTCAGATATTTTAATTACAGTTATGGTCAACATTTCATTCTGTTAGGCGTTTGATACATTTGTTACGTACAGGACAATGGGCTTCTAGTTTGATGCATTTGTGGCTAGCTATACTAAACCCTTTTGTCACTTGTCTTTAATAAATTGTTTCTCCTTTTGCTCCAAATGGCCTTTCTTCTCTGTGACACCTGTATTTGATTAACTTCTCTTAGTTATGCACTCAATGACTTGATATAAAGTGCTTCTATGCCTGTGCCATCAGCTCATCCCTCTTTGCAGATCATCCAGATTGTTATCTATGATCTGGAGAGTAATTGCTACTCCGCCTGTGGTCTCCAGTCCTTAATTACCCTTATGTATAACTACAATATTAGTATGACCAATTTTTGCTTTATAGTATAATTGTACGTCTAGCTTATTGAGCTGTTATTATTATATGCTTTATCACTGTAGTTGAACAATCAAATGGGATGATCAAGTTACTTCACCTACATATATGCCTTAGAAACTTGAACCGGAAACTTAGACGCTTCCATAAAGTGCTACCTTGTGGTCTTGATTTTGTTTTATCAAAAGAGAGCAACTAAGCTAGTCCATCTCCATGAATGCACGAGATCTTCCATGTTTTGCTCAGACTTTGAAGAATTTTGACTAAACCATGTTAATGGTCTCACATTATTGGTCGAAGGAAGTGTAACAAAAGATATTCATAGTATTGACATTTGAACCATTCCTCAAAGCACTTTGTCTCTACACCCTTTCTCATCTTATCATCACCATTTGGCTCAACTTAATCGCTGATTCATAATAATAGAACTGATGTTACTTCCAACTATTCTAGATCCAAACAGTCCTCTAAAAGGTGTTGTTGTTAGTACATCATCAATTGGATGCTCGCTTGCTGTTTCAATCTTCTGTGATTCAACTGAAGCTCAAGTACGTTACTCCTTTCTTGACCCACTTCACGTCAGGTGATTCGTTCTACATATTTTGGATCTATATGATTCTGTCTCACTGAACTTTGTTGGAAATTTACTTTCAGGTGACACATATGCTGAATTTGACAGGAAAATGTGATTATGTGAGTTTATAAGAATCTCATTATTTTCTTATACTATCTATGTTGTTTCATCATGCTCATGCCCTGTGACAAAATAGTCGTATGCTTAGAAGGAAACAATGGAAAAGGCTCTTTTCACATTGTTTAATAAGCACGAGGATGTATATTTGAGATTTTTTTTGAATAATAGGATATATATTTGAGATGTTGGTTATGTAGAGAATAAAAGGAGTAGCAAGAAACTGTTGCTTTTGTCAAGATACAACGTCACCATCAAGAAAACAGTTTCAAACTTTTTGTAGCGAGCTACATAATAGACCTTTTTTAATTTTTGAACCCAGTCAAAAGCATTATCATGTCAATTTAGAGTATCATTTATCTATTAATATTTAACAAAGTTTTCCTTGAACTTACTATTCTTGTTGCACCAAAAGATGTACTTGTCATTATTCTCAACTTAGCAACACTTGTTTTTCAATACACAATTTCTTAATCACTAGTATTTTCTACAGAATAAATAACTTTTTCTCGTAAAATATTTATTTTCTTGAAGGATCACAATGCCTATGACGTTATTACACATTTTTATAAAATTTTTATGATGTTGTTACACATGATGTGCACATCTGTTTTTCTTGACTATTAATGTGAATCATTTTACCTCCTTGCTTATCTTTATTTTGCTATGTGCTTACTTTTTCTATATTCACTTGGTACCAAATGATAGGGCTAACGAAACATGTTTGGACTACTCCACAGGCTGTGGAGCTTAGGCATCCATCTGGTTGTGCAGAAGTTATCAACATAAAAGGAAATGGATGGGGATGGTTCGGAACATTAATGATGATGTATGCTTTACCATGTTTCCTAGTTCTTTAGCTTGCTTGGGTTTGATAGTTTCATTCTTTTGGCAAGAAGTGGTTCCCTCGTCACTAACCCTTTTGTTTTTTGTTTCAGAATTTTATGTCTTCTGGCAGGCTACATTCTTGTAGGAACTGTTTATAGGTTCTTTTTCCTTGGAATTCAAGGTCCAGAGGTAAGACTTACTCAAACTTTCCATCTCCTAAGTTGTAATGATCTTTGTTTATACATTTGATGAGTCAGGCAATTGTTATCAGGTACTTCATTCATGTAGCATGTATATCTTAAAAAAGCTAACCCTCGTCTAGTGATAATGGTATTAGCGTTGCAAGCTAATGAATAGGTCTTCTTTCTAAAGCATATATAGTGTGTTCTCTTTTTGGTATGAATGAGGAATCGAGTATGAAAGATTATTTCTTTATTTTTTACAATGAACAACAACAACAAATGATAAAGATATATTAAACCATCACAAAAGCTAACCCTCGTCCAGTGATAATGGTATTAGAGTTGCAGGCTGATGAATAAGTCTTTTTTCTTAAGCATATATAGTGTGTTTTCTCTTATTTCTATGAATGAGGCATCTTCAGTGTGAGGCCAAATGGACAAAGTTTGTTTAACTTTCTTTCTCCACCCAGACAAAACAATACTGACAACCAAATCATGATGATTAAACATTTTGATTTTTAGATTCATCTCCTCTGATATTTTAACATTTAACTCGTGATCCTATAAGCAATGCGTCCTCATTTGATAGCAAAAAGATAACACACACTATATATGCTTTAGAAAGAAGACTTATTCATTAGCTTGCAACTCTAATACCATTATCACTGAACAAGGGTTAGCTTTTGTGGAGGTTTAATATATCTTTATCATTTGCTGTTTCCTGTTCAGAGTGAAAAATAAAGAAATAAATCTTTCAAACTTGATTACTCATTCATAGCAAAAGGAGAACACACACTATATATGCTTTAGAAAGAAGACCTATTTATTAGCATTGCATGCTAATACCATTATCACTGGACGAGGTTAGCTTTTGTGGAAGTTTACTATATCTTTATCATTTATTGTTACTGTTCATAGTGAAAAATAAAAATCAGAGGGGCGTACATTTTATGTACAATAAATATTTCAAACTTGATTCCTCATTCTAGCAAAAAGAGAACATACACTATATATGCTTTAGAAAGAAGACTTATTCATTAGCTTGCAACTCTAATACCGGACTAGGGCTAGCTTTTGTGGAGGTTTGATATATCTTTATCATTTGTTGTTGCTGTTCATAGTGAAAATAAAGAAACAAATCTTTGAAACTTGATTCCTCATTCGTAGCAAAAAGAGAACATACACACTATAAGCTTTAGAAAGAAGACTTATTCATTAGCATGCAACTCTAATACCATTATCATCGGATGAGGGTTAGCTTTTGTGGAGGTTTACTATAGCTTTATCATTTATTGTTGCTGTTCATAGTGAAAAAAAAATCTTTCAAACTTGATTCATAAGACAACTGTGTGCCTAGGATATACCTAAATAGAAAAAAGATGTTGTCACTGTCATTCATTTTCATTCATAAATTATAATCCTATCTACATTCGGAGGAAGCTGATAAAGTTCAATTGGATTACCATGTCTGTTCAATTAATTCTTATAAAGAATCCTCATTCTTAAAAAGTTAAGTTTTACAATTCTGAGTAGAAACATGGTTATGCATAGACATCCCTCGTGCAAAATTTAATCATCGATGCTGTGGATTTCAGGCCATCCCGAATCTAGAATTTTGGCTCAGTTTGCCGCACAGGGCAAAGGTAATGTTTCTGTTTGGTTCTATTTATTTTTTGCAAGTTTATGCTATAAATGCATGCAAGATATATGGGTGTTTTTCTCCATAATCAGCATATGACAAGAGTACCTCGGTAGCTCATATGGTTAGGTCAGATAACGCTTTAATTATATTGTCACTGTTATTATTATTTCTATATTATAGTAGCAAGTTTAACCTCGTTGTCAATGTCATAGGATCTCTACCCAATTAACTCTAATATATTGAGTCTGATATCTTGTTTCAGATTTTGCTGGGAAAGATAATGCGAAGATTTAGCGGGCATGCCAGTGATAATCGAGGTTCCTACTCACAGGCAAACTTCTGAGGAGCACATTTCCTTCAAATTTTGCAAAGTTCATTTGCTCCTTCTGGAACCAGTCATGGTACAACCAAAGTTTACCGTCATTGTTCTGAGAGTAAAAGACCAATCCAATGGAGCATGGCAAGAGGCGCGCAGAGAGATGGCTTTTGGGTATCAAAAACAACGAGTTGCATATATTCTTTGCAGTTTGTTGTGGATCACTGCCATGTTTTGATCATCTGAATTGCTCATAATATGCATTTTAATAAGCAGGATAGAAAAAAGGATGTATGATCTGTTGAATCGAGCTTGGTTTTGATGCTCTAGATGAAGATGCCTGTTGATTGCAATTAGTAGACGACACATTCAAAAAATTAATTCTTTTGTATTCTTAACTTAATGGACATTGCCATCTTCTTTATACTTAATTTTTTCCTGTACATTGTTCGTCTTGACTATTGATCAACTGTTCGAAAAATAAGTTGGAAAAAAGAAATTTAAAAATATATTTGTTAATCATATAGATCCTATAATAAATAAGAGTAATTTTAATTACTTTTTTGTTCATTTCTCTATCTTGAAATCATTCTCCAATTATTTTAAAATACATTTATTTCTAACTTATTTTTATATCTTCCTAAACACATCCTAAACAATACATGTATCTTCTTAAACAATGTTTCAAACAAATTTGTACCATATGCACGTAAGAGATGTGTTATGTTTAGGAGGAGAGGAAGTGAGATAAAATAGTTCTTTCCTAGTATTAAAATAATAATATTTAATAGGTTAGATAAAGATAAACTATTAAAATTTATTATTTTTTAAAAAAATATTTTTATTTATTTAATATTTAAAAAATCACAACTAAATTCTTTGAATAACTATATAGTTTTTTAAAGTAAACGAGTATTAAAGCACGACCTTACTTTAATAGTGTACATTTGCTATAGCTAATTAGCTATATGATCTTAAACAGAGTTGATTAGTATAAATTTAGAGTTCATTTAGTAAAAATTTCTGCATTATGTTATAAGCTTTTTGTACTGTAATTGTTATATGCATGTATAAGTAGAAGCACTTGACAAATTATTAATAGAGGAAGAGGCGTCTTCGTCGTCTCTTCGGCTCTGCTCACACTTTTCCTCCCCTTTGCCGTGGATCGTGCGTGCGATTTGATTTGGAGCGGCCGCAGCGATGTCCATCTCCAATGGCCTCCACCACCATCACCGAGGTAAACCCCGCTCCATCTTCCCCTTTCCTTCCGCCGATAAACCCCTCCTTTCCTCATCTCGCTCCGCCCTCTTGCTCTTACCTTTCCCCCCACAGATGACGCCGCCACCGACGGCGAAGACGACGATAACCAATCTGCAGCCGCCGGTGACGCCTACTACCACCCAATCTCCGCCTCCGACGACGGATCCGCCCCAAACTCCGACTCCGAGGACCTCGCTGCTGGCATCCATGAAGCCGCCTCCCCGGTCCGGCCCAACGGCGCTGCCTTCGTTGACCTCCAGAGCACTAGCGTCTTCTTTCTCGACGCCCAGACCGGCCGCATGTCGACTCTGGATCTGAATGGGGATGTCCGCGGGGGCATGGAGGAAGAGGAGTCGGATGATGGGGAAGCGGAGGAGGAAGAGGAGCGGGTGAGGCAGCTGGAGGCCTCGATCTCGACGGCGTTCAGGGAGGACGAGAGGCGGAGGAGCGCCCCGCTGACGCCGGAGAACGCCGCGAGGGTTGTGGATGCCATGAGGGGAGTGGCGTTCCGAGGGGCCCTTCCGGCTTGGGCGGATCAAGTGCCGGAAGACCAGTGGGTGGATCGGCTCAGGCAACTGCGAGGTGAGGGCAGTTCGAAGAGCTAGAAAAAGTTGGCATCTTTGATCTATTACTTCCATCATTCCGCTTACTTTTATCTCATTTTTCTGCGGCAATTTTTTTACCTTTAGTTTCTTTTTCTTATGCAAACTTGATCCAAAAGTAGGGAGTGGAGTGCTGGAATTGAGCAAACACTCGTATTCATCACAGTTACAAGCAACATTTCTTATATCAATTGCTCCTCTTGAAGTTCTTATATGTTCTATACTCAACCATTTCGTGCTCTGATCATCTTCTGTTGAAGGTTGATAAGATGGATATTTAGCAAGTTGTATGATAAGGAATCAGGCTATAACCTAATTTAGCTTTTATCCTCCAATACTCACTAACCTAATTTAAATTCATGTGTTCATCCTAGTTAATTCCCTTTGCCATGCAATAGATCGCAATTCTACTCCAATATTTGGATACCGGTCCCTGTTAGGAGTAGTGAATTGTGTTTGGTATGTTGTTTCTTTGTCCAGGTTAAGGTTGTTAATGTCTATAAGACTAGAAGTACTTGACAGATGATTTGCAACGTGGGCCCAGGTATTCTGTTAATTGAATTATTATTCCTTTTACATCATTTGAATGTACAACTTTCGATCTTATGCGAAAGCATGCCTTGACAATGCAAAATATTGAACCTTCTAAGCATCAATGGGACAATGAAATGCTACCCCCTAAAATCCTCTTTTATATATCAGTATGTTCTGATATTCAAGTCATCTTCTTTGTAAGTCTTAACTATTGCTTTCCATAGATTGTATTGAAATTACGTGGGTCTCATTTTTCTACTTTACTAAGAATTTGAATGGCATATTTTTCTTAATATGGTGAAACCTGGGATTCCTAGGATTGATTGGTTAAGAAAGTTCACTACCTTCAGTGTCTCGATGCTGATTATTAGCTTCCATACTTTTAGCCCAATTCTAACTCATAAAAGAATAGTAGTTTATAAATATGAACCTGGAGGGAGCCTCAGATTTGTGATGAGTTAGGTTGAGCCTTGAAAAGGTAACAACATTACCATGGAAATGTTGTCAAAGATCACAGCAGATAAAGCAAATGCTAATATTCAGTGTATTCTGGTTACAGAACATTAAACAACAGGGAAACCACACTTCTTACTTCAGCAGTTTGCTACTACTGCCTATAATTGCTGTGCAGTTTTGTCTTGTCTTATGTAACCCAAAGTAGCTATGCTGGAAGAACATAAATTGTAGATCACTTTATGAGTTTGGAGTTCCACGTTCTGCTGATCTTTACTGTTTTTTAGTATTCTACACCATTAACCACTAAGATCAGTATAAGTGATTTCTGTTGCAAGGGTCACTGTTGTTGGTTAAGTTTAGTTCCTTCTAAAAATCATGCATCTATCTGAGTAGGAAATTGCAAGAATGAAGGCAACCAAACACCCCCTGCCTTGTTATGCCATGCCAGCATTTGCAAGATTAATGCTTTTCTGTTTAATGTGCTTTTGCAGTGGTGTGGTGATGGCATGTTTGATACAGGAATTTACAGGTTGAAATCTATTCACATTCTAACATAGTTAATGATTGGTGGAAATATATATCAACACTTCTTCACTATCCCACTGGGGGATATAGTAATTTTTTTAATAATATTTAATATCATATTATGAAGAAGTTATCACTATATCAATACCATTTTACATCCTACATGGCATTTAATGTATCATTAAATATTATAAAAAATATTATTATATTAGTAAATTAAATAGTAAAAAATTAAGTTGTAGATCATGAAATTTAGAGAATATATTTTTATATTATATTAGTAAATTAAATAGTGAAAAAGTATAGGGATAGATTTTGAAACTCAGAGAATGTATTTTTAATATTCTAAAATTGAAAGGAGGTCTAATCTAATTAAGGAATACTAAATGGATGGATATATCATTAAATATTATAAAAAATATTATCACTTTAGTAAATTAAATTGTAAAAATATATAAATATAATTTTAAAACTTATATATTTTTATTATTTTTTATCATAAATTAAATTAAAAAGTCTAAGCTATGAACTAGATAATAAAGAAAGTGATGATTAACAGATTAGTAAAATCACTAATTAAGAAGATCGGCATAATTTATATAATATTGATGGCATATATTAATTTATATAATATTGATGGCATATATTACTCAAGAAAAATTAGAGAGTTTGGATGTCATTTGTGTTTAGCTTTAATAGAAATATTGAAATATATAAAACAATGATATATAAATGATTGATTAGAGTTTGTATATTATATTTAAAAGTAGAAGAACTAAAAATTATTTAAGTAATAAGTTAGTGAGTAATTTCTATTCACACATAAACATAATAACTTTTATTATATTAGATAGAAAAAATTTATTATTCATATTTAACTTAGAAGAGTGCTACTATTGTAATACACTAATTTGTGCAATGATATGTTCTTACTTAATATATTTACTTTATCTATAAATTATAACATAACAATGATTAGATATCCTTTCTACAGTTACGCTAAAAGAATGATCTAAAAAATAGAACTAATAAAGATTGGCTTGGTTCGTTTCGGATTGACGCACCAGCTGAGCCATATAACTAAACCCCGTCATCTCAAGGCTCGTCAGTAGTAGTCATCCGATCCTTATCTGACGGGTAGTTTTACGTTTCGGGATTGGACGGTCGTGATTCCATCCCTTAAGCGAAGTTGCGAACCAGCGGTACGTGGATCGCACGATAAATGGCGCGACGGGGCCTCCTGCTTCGGCGAGAAACCCTAGCAGGGCGAGCGGCGGCGGCTGGATCTCTCTCCGCGCTCCTCTCCTCCTCCGTCCCACGCCACCAAGGTATCGACCTCCCTCTCCTCCTCCTCCTCCTCTCCGTCTCTCTCGCCATGATTAGAGTTTGAATCCTAAGCCTCAAGTTGTTCCCACGATCTGTTCGGTTCTTCGTGGTTGATCCTGATTCGATTTGTTGTTTTTTCAGTAAGATTGCATCCCTTTTCTCTTTGGTTCTTCTCTCATCGTACGGGAACCTGTTCCGATGCTAATTTTTAGTCGGAATAGATTGCATCGATGTTTTTAATTTGTAGTTGTCCTGGGTATCATATATGCTTCCTCAGGACATTACGGCGATACCAAGTTTTTTTTTCTCTACGTTGGGAAAGATTTTAGTTCTGGCTTGTGTGTGAAAAATTCATCTGTAGAGCTTAGTGTCCAAGTTGATTCGTAGTGATGATCAGCTAATCCACTGCTGTGAGTGCTGATTTCATAAACTAAATTTCATCTGTTGGGCTTAGTGTCTAAATTGATTTGTAGTGATGATCAGCTAATACACTGATGTGAGTGTTGATTTCATAAACTAAATCGCACCAAGTAGAAAGGGTAATTATATATTTTTGATTCCAATTTTTGTAGGCAAGGTAAGTACTAGTAAGCAGAATGTTTACCGCACGGAAAAAGATCCATAAGGAGAAGGGTCTCGAGCCCACTGAGTTTGAGGACACTGTTGCTCAGGTTGATTGTCTTAATCTTTGATCACTTACTGTCGTTTTTTATTTGTGTTTTTGGAAGTGTGTGCTGAGAACTTTTTTGATTTTGTTTCAGGCATTCTTTGACTTGGAGAATGGAAATCAGGAGCTGAAGAGCGACCTGAAGGACCTTTACCTCAACTCAGCAGTGTGAGTTTGAGTTTCTTGCTCTTGATGGTTGCTGTTTGGAGTACCATACGCATACTGATCAGACATTGCTTTCCTCATGCTCTCCTGCTGCAGTCAACTTGATATAGCTGGCAACCGGAAGGCTGTTGTTATCCATGTTCCATTCCGACTTCGGAAGGCCTACAAGAAGATTCATGTGAGACTAGTTAGAGAGCTGGAAAAGAAGTTCAGTGGCAAGGTAAGCTGGGTTTTATGTTTCTTTATGTCGTATTTAAGTAAAACTTAGTAGTTAATGTTTGAAAATGAAATATGAAATTTTAATGACCCACATCGCTACTGACAATATGATGGTGTGATTCATTTCCATGAATAGTGAAAACTGACGTTATTCGAATTGCCATTCTTCCATTTTATTGTGAGACTACTCAGAGAACCGCAAAAGAAGTTTATTGGCAAGATAAAGCTTGGCTTGGATATTTCATATGTTCTCTCTACGTAATCTTAGTTAATATTTGTAAATAAAATTTGAATTTTGATAAACCACATCACCGTTGGCAATAGAATGGTGTGATTTATTTTCTTAAATAGTAAAAAACTGAGAGATAGGCTGGTGTCATTTGATTCAGTCCTGTTCTGATTGCCATTCTTTCGTTTTATGGATTAGGATGTCATTCTGATTGTCATATGTTCTATCTATAAGTAATCTTAGTTAATATTTGTAAATAAAACTTGAATTTTGATAAACCGCATAACTGTTGGTAATAGAATGGTGCGATTTGTTTTCTCGGATAGTAAAAACTGAGATCGATAGGCTGGTGTCATGTGATTCAATCCTGTTGTTCTGATCGCCGTTCTTTCGTTTTATGGATTAGGATGTCATTCTGATTGCGACCAGAAGGATAGTGAGGCCACCGAAGAAAGGTTCTGCTGTTGTGCGCCCGAGGACCCGTACCCTCACTGCGGTTCATGATGCCATCTTGGAGGATGTAGTTTTCCCTGCTGAAATCGTAGGAAAGCGCGTCAGATATAGACTTGATGGCTCCAAAATCATGAAGGTATTATTATTATTCCTGCTACAACTGATTGCTCTGTGTTTACAGATAATGCTGCTAGAACAAGTTCGTATATACTGTAGTATTCTGCTACTATATATCACACCATTTCTTTGAGGAGGTCTTAATTCGTTCTTTCACCAGATATTCCTGGATCCGAAGGAGAGAAACAACACGGAGTACAAACTGGAGACCTTCTCGGGCGTGTACCGGAAGCTCTGCGGAAAGGACGTGGTATTTGAGTACCCTGTTACCGAGAGTGCCTAAAAAAACACTTTGCTCCATCCTTAGCTTAGTTTGGTTGTTGATTTATGGATCTAGAGATGGGTTTTGTTGAGCAGTTTCGATCATGTCATTTGTTTCGGCAATTGGAAGGATACTTGATTGCATGATGCTTATTTAGGTAACTTCGTTTTTGCGATAAACACATTTTTTTTCTATTTTAAAACAGGCCTTTTATGCTTCGATACTTATTATTCTGCTAAAGAATAAATGGGTACATGCTTTCTTCATTTGGGGCCTCCATTCTTATAAGCGAGCACGGATTTGATGAGGTATCGATGTATCGTAAACAGCATAATATTAACCTTAAATTGTTTGTTTATATTTTTTTTTTCAAATTCTATAAATAGTGTTTCAGTTCTTTTGGTTTTTTAAAAATGATTTTAAATTTAAACATTATTTAATTAATATTACAATATTATGTTATTATCCTTTTAGAGCGTATTAATATTATATGTTGAGATAAAGAGAAATTATTAAAATTTTAAAATACTTTTTTTAAAAAACTTGTTGAGTATTGAACTAATACTCTCCAATCTTAATTACTGTAATATATATTATAATATTAGATAATATAACTGATTAAATATTATATAAAAATGATTAAAATACTGATTTTTAATATTAAAAAATAAAATTATTATAATATCGACGTTTAAAAAGAAGATATAAATAGAGTAATCTTTTCTTTTAGCTAATTAAATTTTAGATTAAAAATTGCTAATATTAAAACAAAAATAATCTTAAAAGTTAAAGATCTATTTTAACATTAAACTAATATTCCTATTATATAATTATAAAAAATATTATAACATTAAGATATAAAAGGAAATATTATAAAATATTATTATACTTTTAGAAAGATAATCCATACGGCAATATTAAGGCGGATAATAAATAGAACATACAATTATGCCAAAGACTAGACTCTGTAACTACAATTTATTTTGGTCTAATTTATCCTGCCGCAAGTGCAAATTTATCTGCATGATTAATTTAGAAAATAACACAAAATTGATACCACATTCTTAGCTTCGACGTTAAATAATTAGTTTCCAGATGAACTCATTCAATACATTGAAGGCAAGTTACTGTGACCCGTTAATATGCAAACACTAGAAACAAAGGTCGATGGTCTGCATCAAGTAGTGCGTGCAAAGCTCTCAAAGAATCAATTCTTGCACTGCCCGAGAGAGAAATGGAAAATAAAATACAAGAAACGACATCAGAAGATTACCACACGCCACCATCACGTTATTGGTTTTGTCTTCCACAGTATATGATTCCTTGTTGCATTCCCGGATCAAGCACACGCCATTGAAACAAAAATTCAGCAGCATTTTAAGGCTGGAGAAAACCTCCCCTTAAGCGCCAATGTTCTCGATCTCGGCTGATCTATCCATTCTCTTCACAATCCCCGCGATGACCTAATGTGATGAATATTTTTTTTCACTTTGAATAATTATTCTCGATCGTAAGAGAGAAATATATATATTAGTATGAAATGTTGGAAATTTTACCTTGCCAGGTCCTAACTCGTAGCTTTTCTTCAGCCCTTTGTTGAAGAGAGTCTTCACCGTCAACTCCCACTGCACGGGAGAGGTCACCTGCGGTGGAAGAGAAAGATCTTGTGAAGAAGCTTTTTTTTATCATCGTTAACTACCCCTATCACATGTAGGTTGCTTCAGACATGAAAACAAACCTGCCGTGCTAAGATTTGCTTGATCGTATCGGGATCCGAATGCGGTTGGGCATCCACATTTGATATGACCGGTATCCTCGGAGTTGTAATTTCTGTTGCTGCAAGTGCAGCTTCTAATCTGGAAACAGCTGGTTCCATGAAACTCGTGTGGAAGGCACCAGCAACAGCAAGGCGTACCTGTCGATAGACAACCCCATTTAACTTGCACATCTTGTCGATGCAATGACTTGGACAGCGCAAATCATGTTTTACTCTTAATCCATGACTAAGTATGTCTCTGGGATGTTAAAAAAAGCGAGAGAAGCCGAAGCCTGGCTCCCAATTTGTATACGCACAGATTGGACATTCTTTGACATTTTTCAAATGGGGAGGAGGAGAGGATTGGATGTTAACCTTCTCAATAAGGATGCTCTACCTAAAATGTCGTGCAAATATAATGGATAACTGATGATATGATAGCATGCGTACAAGCAAACTGTCACTGTAGGCTGTTTATAACATACAGCAAAAAAGCAATTATTGTAGTGCAGAATCATAGACAGCAAAAGAACACTGACCGTCATCCGAGCCTTGAAAGACTTCGCTTTGGCTTCAACTGCTTCAATTCCTTTCACACCTCCAGAAACGGCATAGTTACCCTGCATTTATGATTCATTTCAAGTCAAAGATAAGGGTAAATGGAACAACAAACACATTAAAACAGGCAGTTAATCTGAGAAGAGCATACCGGGCATAAAAAATTTGCAATCTGAACCTTATTTTGGTCATCAACTTCTTCATTAGCAGCATCACATAACAACTGCACCTTGTCAGAGTCCAGTCCAATGACGCTAACCATTGCACTGCTGGCAGCATCAGCTGCGTCCTGAGTAGACAACGTGGCTAACATAAACCTTTTTGTCCCTCGAAATAGGTTTTGGTAACATCAGGATTTGTCTACTTCATTCTAAGTTTAGATGCCAACCTGCATTGCTTCTCCCCTTAGCTTGACAAGCTTGAGACCATCCTCAAAACTAGTGAATATAATGAATAAATGCTTTAATTGTCAGGTTTGGAAAAAGAACGGAATATGCAAATAATTAGGTACCTGAATGCACCAGCAAATGCGAGAGCTGTATACTCTCCCAGGCTCAAACCACAGGTGACATCTACAGAATTGATTATATCTTGACCTCCTTCGCGTGCTTTGAGTACTTCAACCGCAGCAAGACTAGTGACATATATAGCTGGCTGCAAACAGTTTGGATGTTACCATCATCTTTATGGATATATTTCTTGTTTCAAATATCCAGAGAGCCAACTTCAATATTGCCGTTGCATTGTAATCCACAAGAGTATCAACATCGACAACTAAACATTATTAGTTGATATCTCATTTCAGCAAGACATGTGCTAGAGTTTTTTGTTATTATGTGGAAATCTTCAGATAAATGAACCAATGCCGTTCTAA
The DNA here is from genome assembly GCA_030544415.1 of Thalia dealbata. Classification (NCBI taxonomy): domain Eukaryota; kingdom Viridiplantae; phylum Streptophyta; class Magnoliopsida; order Zingiberales; family Marantaceae; genus Thalia; species Thalia dealbata. The sequence continues at coordinate 28,793,818 of CM060457.1, read as the reverse complement.
CTAGCTAACAATAGTAATATTGAAAAAAGCCTCACATAAGTATCATGTTTTTTAAGAAACTATTTGCAACATGAAAACTTTTGTTCTTTATTTTAATATCACAAAAGTAAAGAGGATTATCTTGGAGGCTACGTGCAAACAAATTTTCACAGCATAACAGTCCGGTTACGTGTACACATTCTTTGTCATTGTACCTGGCTTATAACTGTTGAATCAAGCTTCTCCTTTGGTCCATTGACACAAACATCCAACAGATCAAAACTGAGAAAAAGGGAACACAATCTTAAGTTAGAATAACAATATGGTACAGATACCTACAGCTGTTACATGCATAAATGGACTAACCAAGCTCCATCAGAACTTTGCAGATAGCTAGAGTGTTTATGCAGGAAACATAAAAGAATGCAGGCATACCCAAGAACATCATTTGCTTTACTGAATAATTCAGCAGCTGCTTTCACACTCTGAGCCTCTGCCCCCATTCCAACAGTCTGTGCACCCTGTACAAAGAATATTTTTTTCACAAGAAATCCACTAAGATCCACATTGGTCACAATTAAACTCGGTTTCTGAAATGGAAACACTCTTTGCTGAAACAGATAGCTGCTTTAAACTTAGAACAAATTATTTATCCATGTTAAAAGAGACATAGCAAAGGGAAAAATAAAACAATCCGTCAGCCATGATTTTTTTTTTTTGGTTTACAACAAACACAAATTTTCCACCTCAGTGAATCTTGGCTGCTGAAACAACTGTCACGTTACTACACCACCTTTTTTAAGAAATAGTGCTACTACTACGACCTTACTACAGTACTCTCGAGATATGAACAGTCCTAGCGAGGTGAGCGATCGAAAAAGATGGGACGGGGATTCAAACATATGGCGCAAGGATACCTCCGCCGATCCACATTCCAGTATTTGAATTGGAAGATACATTCTATTCGTGAACTGCCGTGCCAAAACTTCTTTGGTAGAATACATATGTTTTCAAAAGAACCTCATTTCCTTCTCTATCTCGTCCGGTGAGCTCCATATCCCAAGCAAACAGATCCTGCTAATTAATTCGATCTTTTCCTATAATTATCCAGAAAAAGGCCTCCCTTTCTTCCGACAGAACCCAAAAATGGAAGATAATCCTGACCAATTCAAGACGTAGGAGGAATCCCTAGCTTCTTCCCAGAGCAAAGAGGAACAGAAAAAAAGGGGGCTGGAGATTTAATAGAGAACTACAGAAGTGGGATCGACTCACCTGTCCGGGAAAAAGGAAAGCAGTGGTGGGCTTATAGTCCTGGAAGAGGGCGTCATTTGCCACAGACGTTCTTGATCCAACCGAGACGCTCATGGAGACCCTGGATCTCCGGTGACTCCCGCGGAACGGAAACAGCCTCCGGGCGCCGCCATTGACTGCGGAGACGCGGTGGAGCGGGGAGAGGGGGATCAGGGCGGAAGAAGCCGACGACATGGTGACGAGCTCAGGAGAACGGCCGCCGGGATCAGGAGGAGCAGGCGATCCGGAATCGATACGCGCGGCCGAGAGGCGAACGCAGCGAGGAAGATAAAGGGAGGAGGGAGGAGGGCGGCGGAGCTCCCGAGAAGAGAAGAGAAGAGCGCGAGTGAGACAGGAAGACGCCGCAAGCGACGGCATCGATTCCTCCGACCGGACCCCAAACCCGAGCAAGCATCGAACAGTGTCCGGTTCAGTTTAAGAACCGGGTCCATCTCCAAGGCGGTCGAAATCGACGGGCCAGGTGGTCTATTTGGTATCGGTCTAAAATCTAGACCGTCAGTTGGTTTCAATTGTTTTGACGAGAGAATAATTGCATACACATCCCTCTACTATGTATTAATTATAAATGAAGTCCTCCTGAGTTTTTTTTTCTTTTTTTCAAGTTTTATTTTTTTTTTACTTTCATTTTAGAACAGTAAAATAAATATAATGTTTTTAAAATAAAAAATATAATTTTTTAATTTGAATAATAAAATTCTTTGCATATAGTAAGCTTGTAAACCCCCACCTTGAAAAAAAAAAATTGTTAGGCCGGCCGATTCGGTTAAATCGGCCTGGTCGACCGGTCCACCCAAACCGATCCACACGGCCGGTTCGGTGGAACCGACCCCGTCAAGTGGGAACGCGAAGAAGGCGGAGGAGCTCGCCCTAATCGCGCGGCGTCTCCTTCGTCTCTTCACCATCTTCGCAGCAGCGGCGACCGACGAGGGCATCGCCGACGAGCTGCTGCTGTTCCGACCCACGCCCGTCGCCACCGTCGAGAGGAGGACCGCCGGAGAAAGCAGAGCAGCGGCGCCATTTCTGCTCGCCCTCTACTGCACACCCGGATCTCCACCGTTGCACAGGGTGAAGTCGCCGCCGCGACTTCGCCTCAATCGACCGGCGAAAGCGGTCTGCGCCGCCTTGCTCCGTCCCCACGAAGCTGTAGCGGCCGGTATTCCACCCCGAGGCCAGCGGGTGAAGCCGGCGATTTGGCAGCCGGCTCGGAGCAGAACGCGCCCGCGCAGGAGAGGAGCAAATCGTTCGATCCGCCTCTCCTGCTCCCCGAATCAGCACCGATAGTTGTTCGTGAGTCCGTAGGTGAGTAATCGCCGCTATCGTTCCTCCTTCCAACCTTCGATTTCGCGGACGATGCGTTTGCCGTCCGCGGGTGGTTCGGTGAGCTCCGAGAGCTCCGGCGACTTGTTCTTACGGCCGGATCGTTTGCAGCGCGCTTCCAGCCATCTCGCGCACGAGGACGTCGGGTTGTTGGCCGGCGAAAGCATTCGAGCGTGGACGGCGGGAGCACCGGCGAAGAAATCGTCGAAGGGGCACGGCGAAGGTGTTATTTCGCCCATTTCCTAATCGTGATTAAGATTTCCTTAATCACGATTAGCGTTAATTAACAACGCTTAGTATTAATAAAATATAATTAGTATAGATTATATTATTTCATGCTTAGATTAATTAAAAGCATGTTTAGTGTTAATTAACTAAGCTTAGGGGATAAGTAAATATTAATTTAATTAAATCGGTTGGGTTGAACCAGGTTGAAGTTAGTTGGGTTGAGTTTGAGTTAGGTTTGGGTTCAGATCGAGTTGGGTTGGGTGAGCCGAATCAACTAGTTGAAACTGGTTCGAGCTCGAGTCAAACTAGATGGAATTGGGTTAGGTGAACCGGATCCGATCTGAACCGAACCGAACTGGATGAACAGTAACCGGCCCATTTGACCGAGTCAACAGCTGACCCGTCAGCGTTGACCGGGCCCACCGCTGACCCAGTCAGCATTGACCGAGTCAATAGCTGACCCAATCAGCATTGACCGGGCCCACCGCTGACCCAGTCAGCGTTGATCGAGTCAACAGCTGACCCAATCAGCGTTGACCGGTCAGAAAATAATTAATAAAATATTAAAATAATAATTAAAATAATAAAAAATCATAAAAATAGTAAAAATTTCTATGGATTCTACTTGGGCGCTTGGGTGACTGCCAAGTTTTAGGTGAGTTTAATGAGTAGAAATTGAATAAAAATTCATTTAAGTTATAAAAATTTAAAATATGATTAATTAAGAATTTATTAGGTGAGATTAATCCTAAACTTGTATATGATTAATTTAATGTAATAATTATTTAATTGATAGATTTTAATTTATTTATCTTAAGGGAAAATAAATTAAATTTTATTTTGAATAATTGTGTTAATTAGGATTATTGCGGGTACGCGATCCGAGTAGTTCGTCGCAGTGATCCATTGCTACGCGGGTTGGTTCTAAAGACCGGATCGCTAACCCAGGTGCGTTGATTCTCCGATGGTAGGATTTATTCAAGTTAGGGAATTTCCGCTGGGATTTTCTTAGGAACAATTCCTGGATGTCTTAAATAAAATAAAATATAATGCTTGATAAGATTGATATGTTTGCATGTTAGTTTAATTTACTTTACGTGACATGCATGATATACCATGATTTTCTATGCTAGTTTTAATATGTCGTAGTATCTCGTCGAGCATGTTAAATATTATTTTATTGTATTTTTATGCTATGCTAGCATACCTACCATGCAGACATAGATAGTAAATAACGACATATTAGAACCTTTGGCGACGTCACCGCCACTTAGACAGAAAAAAAGGGGCATTTTCCATATGCCCCGATTGACCGTCGTGTCCCGATGGTGGTCAAAACGGTGACGTCCCGCTAGGCACCACTCCCGAGGTTGATGCATAGCTTGGAATACTGGGAGCACTACTCCCAAGGTTATGCATAGCTTATATACTAGGAGCTAGTAGGGTAAGGGACTGTACACACTCAATGGTCATATTAGACTGGAAATATGGAGCAAGTCCTTACCCGAAATCTTCACCCGCACGAGTGTCGTTTAGGCGGCCTCGTGATAGTCCTAAGATGGTTAGCAAGGATGAACCCTACCATGGACTTGGCCCCGATGGAGTCGAGGTTGCCACAGCCCATCGTGCGGATGTGCGCCAATCTCGACAGACGTCGACGGCTATTGGATTGTGAAGGTGATTCTACATGCGACGCCTTGGACAGTGGATCCGTTGACCACACGGCTATCACCCTTGACGTCTGCAGACGATCGGATGAGTAGTCCGGATCCTAGGGTGGTTATTCCGACTAGCCGTGGCCGATGAGATTTAATAGAGGTGACCCTGTCTACGGGCAGTGTGTAGTACTACATGGGTGTCGTGGCCCCTACGGAATCCGGGGAGGATATAAGGGCATGACAGTTTCGCTAGGGGAGACATGGTTGGCGACTAGTGAAACAAATGGAGAGGGATTCTGGGTCATCCGTCCTCTCTGCCAACATCAGTGCAGCGGGCAAAGGTAGAGACAGATACAAAAAGACACTGATGGGCTTACTGATACCCCCGGCCCGGGTAGTTATTAAGCGTAAGCTGGCCGCCCGAGTTTATGAAACCTTAAAGTTCACCATGACGTAGGTGACAGACTATTGATATTGACACTAGACATAACTTAGGTGACATCTAGTGGTATGTACACATTTATTTATTTATTTATTTATTTATGTTGTCCTATCATTATACGGATTGTTTAAATTATATTACATGAAAGATGATGATTAACTACCAAAGACATCCTAGAATACTCTTCCTAGCCTTTGATTTCCTTATTTGGTAGAGCCGTAATTTCGCACTAGGCCGCAAGGCTGAGCACACTGCGTTCAATGTGTGTGCAGGTGTCGACGCATTAGACGAGATTGTTGACGGAGGGTTCGTCGCGGAAGGTATACGATCACGGATTTCGAGTTTTCGTATGCCGATCTTAGATTTGTATTAGGATATATCGGGACTGTATTTAAGATGTTATTTGGAAATGTGAGTGTATGTATTTTAGTATTTGTATTTATACCTTGTATGGGCCGGTTGGGCTCATACGGCGGTTGCCACGTGTGGTCCTGCGGGTCGGAGCATGATAAAGCTCATTACTTATTGATTTTTTTTATTATCATCAACTTACACAACTCTATCAAATTATATAATTTACTGTGGTTTCCATGCAGGGGATAGTGATAATATTTTATGTTGTACGAGATCCTTTTTATTTATGTTATTTATATAATATTTTTCAATGATATATTATTCATCACATTATCTCGTGGTAAAATAGTAAAAATATGCTATTTTATAGTTTATACTATAATAATATGATATAAAATATATATTAGGAAGTGTAATTTAAGTTTTAAAATTAAAAAATATTAACACAATAAAAATTTTATATTTAAAATTTTCAAATAGTACATATCATATCTATAATTCAATTATTCACCGTTTTAATTACCAACATGTTAATATATTTGTTCATTAAAATTTAAAAATAATATTTAATATATAATAATAATATAGATTTATTCAAGTGCAATCAAGTAATAAATAGTAGATTTAAACGTAATTTTTTTTCTAAATAAAAAACAAAGTATTCTGCTTCTTAAATGTAAATTATTTTTATGATCAACGTAATTTAGTTCATAATTCATAGTGAAAAATAATAATGATGATGAAGGGGGGAGGGAGAAAGGGAGATATTAATAATAATGAGGAGGACAAGGTTCGCCTGCAAGTTGCAGTGCAAGTTGATGTCCCTCCCCAACATCCCATTCGCCCAGTACACCAAGTGCAGTGATATTATTCATGGGACAAGGCAAAAGAAATTAAATGAGCTTGAAAAGGAGAGAAGAGAGCGATGATGACGATGCCAGGAAGAGGTGACGGAGATATCAAGCAAACCTAAACCTCCTCCTTCCTCCTCCTTTTCTTCTTCTGCAACTTTGTGCAGGCTGTAGAGATGTCGAGTTCATCATAAATATGTGCAGAATTCAACAGGATGAACTAATATTAAGAACGTACATAGAGTACAGACGATGAGGAGGAGGAGGAGGAGGAGGAGGAGATTATTTTGCCGTGGAGAAAGAGAACGGTGGATTCTTCTTCTCTCACAGGGAAAACAAATCATCAAAACGCCTTTTTTTTTTTCTCTTCTGATGAATTAATTACAGGAGGAGGCGTTCGGCGATCCGCGCAAGGGACTGGAGATTGCATTTGACGATGGTGTCGACGAACACGCGGGTCTCCTCCGTGGTGTTCCCCGGCGGCACGTCGACGACGTAGGACTCGACCACCACCGTCCGGCCTCCGCCGGCCGGGCCGTCGGCCGGGTGGAGGGTCGTGACGGACCGATAGTTAGCGAGGCGGTGGTCGCCGCCGACGACGCGGAAGCTGAGCACGTGCCGCTCGTCGTCGAGGATCTCGAGCCGCTCCGTGCTGGTGGCCGCCGGCAGCCCCGAGACGACCCGCACCTCCCGCAGCGTCCCCACCGCGCTCCCGTCCCCGACCACCACCTCGCAGCTCCGCACGAACCGCTTGTACGCCTGCGGCTTGTCGAACCGCCGCACCACCGACCACACCGCCGCCACCGGCGCCCCCACCGCCTGCACCACCGCCGAGCAGCACTGGTTCGGCCCCACCGCGTGCTCGTGGTGCCGCGCCACCGTCGCCGGCACCTCGTGCTCCCTGCACCTCCCCTGTTCGACCGAAGGCTTCATCGGCAGCTAAAGAGCAAGACGCCCCCCCTAGAAAAAAAAAAGTCCTATTTATAAATAATATGAAGCTAATAGCAAACGATACAATTAATAATTATATAATACAATGTCTCTGGACTTTGTGGGCCATTCCACCCTTCACTTTTATTTATTCTCAAACTCTTATTATCCGAATGATAAAAATACATATCTGTCAATTATTTTCTTATTTTATATTTTATTCAGTCCAGTAAAATTTAGATGTGTCGAAGGACTTAAATAATCTCTATTTTTTTCTAAGTTATTATTTTTATATCATCTTCTCCTTTTTAATTATTTTCTTCTTCTCAAACCTCTTATTATTTGAATAATAAAAAATTCATATTTTGTCAATTTCCAACGTCAATTATTCTCCATAATTTAAATTCCTGCTCCCTCCAAAGTCGACGTGAAACCAAATCACGTTGCAAGCGAGTTCATTAAAATTATCAATTGCCATTTGACCCGGCGGAGAAAAAAACCCGAATCCGACTACGGCGGCGACTCGGACCGAGCTCACCGCTGACGCGACCCGACCTTTTACGCCCCGCATCGATCCAACGGCGGAGGTAGCGGGATCGGGAGGAGGCGCCGCCGTGGGCCGTTGAAACCGTGGGCTTTTTTGTGGGTGAGGACCGATCCGGAGCCTTCGTTTCGGATCGAACGGCGGAGGCGAGTCGGAAGCCGATTAAAACCCGTGGGCTTCGCGGGGGCAATGAATGCGGCGGAACGCGGAGAGGCCGCAATCGCGGCAGCACGAAAATTAAAGCGCACGCGTACGGGTGGGAAGTGGCGAGGGGGGGGGGGTTTCTTGGAGCGGAAGGAAAGGCGAAGGGTACGTCACGTGACCGCTACGGCGGGGGATATTTTGAGGCACGTGACGGGGTGATCCCGCCACCCTCGTATAAATGGCGACGGGCACCGCCTTTATCTCGTTCCGTCGAGACGACGAACGAAGCTTCGCGAGGCCGACGACGCCGGGCGAAGGAGGAGGAGAAGAATAAGAAGGGCGAGGAGACGGAGGAGGAGGAGGAGATGGTGATGGTGGTGATCATGGAGACGGATCGGTAAAGCACTGGAGCTCTGATTCCCCCCCTATTATGTCTTTAGTTTCGTGTTCTACCGTCTCTCTCTCTCTCACTTTTTTTTGTTCTTACTCCTAGTTTGATTCTTCCATCGTCATCGGTTTGCTTTTTTTTTTTCTCCCTCCTTTTGGATTTCTTGTCGTTATGTATACATGCTCTGATCGTTTGATGTTTCTTACTGGGTTCTTTTCTCTTGACTACTTTTTGCTGCTGACTGTGAAGGCGAGAGAAGGAATCAAATTCATAGGACGAATGGTGTATGGGTCTTTTAGCTCCGGACATAGAAAGTAGGGTTTTGCTTATTTTAATACAAATGGTTGGATGGAGTTACGGAGTTTTTCTTTCTTCGGTGATCTTGGTCCTAAATGTTGCTATGCTTGAATTGATAGAGAAATGAGTATTGCTTGTGACTTTGATGTGTGTTTGCAAAATGAAATCGTAAAAGCATCATATGAGTGCTCTAACATGCTCCGAATGATTTTTAAGTCATTTAGAAGGTTTATTGTGATTATTAATGCTAAAAATGTATTCCTTTGGTTCCTTTGGTTCCTTTGGTTCTTCGGGATATAGAACCCTATTGGTAGCGAAGTTACTATATCTCATGGCCTGTGTTTAGAAATGGGGCATTGTTGCTTTGGACTCCGTAGAGAAGTACTTTGCAAGCTTGGTTATGGACTCCGATGATGCCTTCGATTGCTTCAGCTTTCTTATTCTGAGACTTGATGGCAAATGAAGCTACTACACTAAAAAAGTTATACGATACAAAATTTAGGTTCTATTGGCAGACAATATGATCCTCTAGTGTGTGTAATAGAGATGTGACAGGCTCAAGTAGGTTTATGCATTTTCTTTTACTTCCAAGGAACTCCAGCAATTTTCTGCCACACCAAGTGAAATAGATTTACAGGAAGTTGTATACGTTGATTATGGCACGTATTCTTCAGAAAGTTTTACTGCTTGTTTCTCGAATTTGAGTTACATGTCCTGTTACAAAGTTGGTGGGGAGTTTCTCTATACGAGCGTTCATCACCATGCTTCTTCAAAATATGGAGGTCCTTATCCCCATTGCTTACTTATGAGGGCTGAAGTATTCCTCGGGCTTTGATTTTGTTTTTGTAGATTATTGCTTTTGTTTTATTCAGTGTTCCGATTTTTTGTTGGCAACTCTGATGTTTGAACACTAAAAATTTCAGGAAAAAGAGATTACGTAGAGGGACAGCTGGTTCTAGTTCTCTATCAGAGACCATTGCTCTGTGGAGGGAACGTAATCGAAGACTTGATTGTTCCACAGCAGATGAAGGGCAAACTCGGAGACCTCCTGCAAAAGGTTCAAAAAAAGGATGCATGAGAGGAAAAGGAGGACCAGAAAATTCAAACTGCATATACCGAGGTGTAAGACAACGCACCTGGGGCAAGTGGGTTGCTGAGATCCGAGAACCAGACCATGGCAGCCGCCTTTGGCTGGGAACTTTCCGAACTGCTACCGAAGCAGCCCTTGCTTATGATGAGGCCGCCAGAGCTATATATGGCAACATGGCTCGTCTCAATTTACCTCTTCAAGCCAACATTCCACATAGGATGAAGGAGTCTAGTGAGTCAATAAGAACCCCACATGATTCAGATGCCGTTGATGCTGATGCCTGCCTTTCCCACTACAACACCGACGCTAAAGTTTATGGCTCCATATCCCATGAATGCGGCATCAGGGTTCAAAGTGTTGAACCCAAATATGAGGATGATTACAATGCCCTGGATACTTCCAATCTCAGAGGTTCCAATATCAACCTTCCAACAGTGAGACCAAAGGATGAGGTTCATCTTGACACAGGCAAATTTTCGGAGGTGCAACAGGAGGATGAAGTGGGATATCACGCGGAGCCATCCTCGACGGTCAGTACAGCAATGGAGAGAGAACTGGCAGATTCAAATCCGGAGCCGTATCAGTTGGGAGGACGGGTAGATGCCCCAGAGAAGGAAATCTCCATTGAAGATATGCTAAAGACGATTAGTGCTGATTGCCATGTCGATGAGCCCGTCTCTCCCGGGCGACGTACCAACTGGCAGTGCATTAACCATATCGCAGTCATGACGTCCGAGTCTCATAATCCAGATGCTCCCATGTTGTGGTGCGAGCAAAGTCCATTTGGCCTCGACTACACCGATGGTTGGTTAAGGCCGTTGGGCGATGATTGGGAGTGTGGGGTCTCGGAGGCTCCCAGGGCCGCAGATTTTGGCATCTTTGATGTGGACTCGCTTTCAAGCCCCAAGAAATGATCCTTCTCCTCATCTTTAATCTAACTGCCTTCGACGGTTCTTTCCTTCTGTATAGTTTTTGAATCTGCTATACTTGCCTCCATATTTTGATTCCTTTACTGGGGGTGCGGAAGCATGTACGTAGCTGAAAAATATTTTTACGACACTGTAATATTTGTTAGCGTAGCTTGATAGCTGTGGATTCATTCAGAAAAAAAGAGAGTTTGATAGCAGTGAAGGCATCAGCTTGTGTTGTTGTTGGACATGCATACTCCTTGCTGGTATCGCGATGACTATGCCAACATTTTTTATGGAGACAACTGCTATTTGACGTCATTGATTTCTTTCTAGATGATCCAGCCATTATAGCAGGCTTCCAGTACCTACCATTGCCCATTGGTTGTACGTACACCTCTTCTTCAATCAAAGCATTCTATTGTTCATGTCATTTTATTTCAGTCTTCGTGAACTCTTAAAATGCTGCGTTGAAGTCTTATGAAATAGATCATGCAACTATTTTGGATCCGTAAACTAATAAGTCTAACCATGCCTAGTTTTCTAAATAGTCTGACCTGGTCTAACAAAGTAGTCAACTGAGAAGTGGTCTGCCTTTGCTTCAATGAAGACGGCGACCACCACTACCTCCTTACCTTCAGGTGAGAAATCTTACCTTGTCCCTGCTTATAGTTCGGATTCTCTGTTACCTGAGATGGTGTATTTTATGTTGCTTGCTAGTTAGTTGCAATTGACTGATAGTGAGGCATGATAGTTGAATTGATACCCTCGAATTACCAAGCAGTAAAAGGGTGCTTAATTTTGAACTTCAACTGCTATGTTTATCTCAGTTCAGGAGGAAAACAGGAGAAAACTAGTTCTGATGTGTGTGTGTGGGTGGGGGGGTAGGGGGTAAAACTTTTGATAATAGAAAAGTCAAATGCATTGCACATCAAACGAGCACCTTTGGCAAGGGAGGAGATATTTTACAGAGCCCAATAATTAGTATGTTGGGCGTATGATTTATAGTAGTACATCACTAGTGAAGTTACATGACTGTTGGGCGTATGATTTATAGTAGTACATCACTAGTGAAGTTACATGACTGTTGGGCGTATGATTTATAGCAGTACATCACTAGTGAAGTTACATGACACTGAATGCATCACCGATTACTATGGTGCTTTGGGAAGGTTAAGATAGAGTAGTTCTTTGAACTGCAACCTCCGGGTTTCACTGTAGAATGTTCTTTGCTTGTTGGGCCAGTAGGTTAGCCAAATTGATCCTTTTATCTCCCACTCCATTGTTTTTCCTAGGGCTCCTGGACACACCTTCCACCAGACACTCTCCCCGTACTCATCTCCTGCGAAGATGACCCCTCCCTGTTTTGTGAAGGGCCTGTATACAGTTGAGTACCGATCTCTGAACCATGCTCTAGGTTGGAGCAATGAAAGCTTTGATGGTTTCGAGGAGACGACCTCCCGTCCATTCACCCCGTCATGAAGAAACCAATGCAGGTTCCCGCTATCTCCATACGCTGATTGCTCAAATTTCCACGGTTTCATGCTCACGGTGACTGATTCTGTGGCTGAGATCCTGAGACCCAGGTAAGGGTTGGGTGGATCAAATGACCCTTCAAATGACTTCTCCAGTCCAATTTCTTGTGTAGGATTATCTGAAGATTTGCTCACTGAAACTGACATGACATCAGAGTGGAGGGTTGGAGTGAGCTGCAGAGATACCCCAGAAGGAAAATGCTTTTCCTCAGAGCCGTAGCCTCGTTCCTTCATGAGAGTCTCAGACACAAGAGGATTCACATTGCATCTGCCACATACACAAGTAAGGATTCTTGTTCCATCACATCACTAGAAAATATTTCAGTAATATGCATAGAACTGATGATAATAATATCCACCCAGTCTTGCTGTAAATAAATCATTGTTTGACCTAGATGATTCAGGACTAACTAAGGTTATGCTGCACCGTAGCAAACTACAGATGTGCAGGGAAGGAGTTTTAAGAGATATTTTTACTGACCTTATGTTGTCAACCGTCACCATTATGTCAATCCAGTTGTTCTTTACACTCACCTTGTAAGCAAGCTGAATCACACCTTCAAGCTGCTGGTATCTCAGAGAGAAGAGCAAACGTTCATCTTGAGTACTAGTCCTGGGATCTTCAATGCCCATGGCTACGACTGGGCAATACAACTGCACCTTCCATAGCCCACTTGCAGAGAGGGCGTAGGAGAACGATGGCGGTGGCTGCTGCCTCCATGAATTATTCGAAGCATGAAGCTCCAACATCCAGTTTGTCACACCGAGGTTTACCGATCTCATCCACTGCTCTTCGAGGTTGGAATCAAGCATCCACCGAAGGAGCTTCAGCGCTTCTTTGCAGCGTGAACTCAACATTTGAAGCCTGACATTGTCGAGACACCCGCAGCGGAGCTCGTACGGGGCTTCGTAGATGCAGATCAGAAAAGTGAGAGTAAAAAATGCAAGATTGACGACATCCCTGAAATTTTCCTTGATTCTTATCTGCGAGACTTTGAAGGAGGACTTCTCACAAGGGCCATATCTGAGGACTCCATTAATCATGTCGAAGAGAAGGTAGGTGATCTCGTCACTTGTCAGCGAATCTTGTGTCTTGCCTTTGAGGTGGATAGGACTGGAGGTCCAAAGCGGGATGGGGATGTGGAAATCTGCATAGATAGAGAAGGACACATACGGATTATGGTGTGGTGAGCTTCTTGTCATTGAGAGCTTCAAGGATGTGTTTCCAGATTTTGAGGTGCAGATGCATAAGCTCATGGTGTTTGTGCTCCATTGAGAGAAAGGGGGAAGGTTTGTGATCCATCCCCAGACGTCAACAGTAAAATTGGAAGCCATGTAGGTGGGAGTTTGGGCCACTTGATGGATGTGCAGAACTCCTAAGTTTTGGGTTTGATATAGGAGGTGAAATCGAGGGCTCTAATTCTAATGGTTGAGAGGTCAAAAGGAGAAACCTAACTGTGATACCGATGCCACACTACTAGTTTGACTCATCTTAAAAGTTTGATTCCTTAGTCTGCGGAAACAATGATCACTAAGTGTGTGAAAGACTAATACCTCCGTTAGGAGAATTGATTCCTCCTTATGGCTTACCTTTATGATCGATTGATACCATGCAATTTGGCTCAGTTTAAGGGAGATTGCATCGTATTCTTCACGCACTAGAAGAATCCTTGAAAGAAAAGGTATGGCCATCAGAGGAATCTATTCCTTTTTTTTATCTTGATAATGGAAATTTATCCACATGTTTTCTTCCTTGCTAAGTAGCACCATGCATGCTCTTTTCCTGATTGGTAAAAATGCCAGTTCGAGTACCCAGTCAAAAGTTTGGGTTATATTTTTGTTTGGAGGTTGTAGAAATCATAAAAAGTGTGTTGTCTGTTGCAGGTGAAAAAACTATTTTGAAAACTCATTTGCTGTGGTATTAATAATGTACTATCATGAACCTTGTTCTTTCCTGCTATCACGCAGGGAATCAGGTAACCATATGCATCTTCTTTTTTTCATTTTTAAAGCCATTTGCCTTCTGGTAAGGGGCAGATCAAAATAACGTCACGGCTGGTGAGTTCTTAGCAAGTCTAATAGATCAGTTATTTTATATATATATAAAGCATTCTTTACCTGAGGGGAAAGAAATAAAGAAAGAAGGAACCGACAGTAAAAGGACTACGATCTTCCTCCCCCTCAGAGAAGAAACAAAAATGCTGGCAATGCAACGGAGTTGGAGAAAAAACTTTTCTCGCCTACATCCGTCAACAGCCAATGATGTGTTAGCCTCAATGATGTCTACTACTGCATCTTGGTTCACCACAAATTCATACTCTCTTTTTTCCTCCATTCTCATAAATATATATGTATAGCCAAGTACTGGGTACAAGTTCCTAAAAGAATAGTCATGAATTTGAATTTTTATTCTTTGGAATTTGAGGAGGTAATCATGGATGCATTGCATTCCACCAACCGAATGTCTCTTGTGGGTCTTAAACACCTAATAAATAACAATTATGTAAAATACATGAGGTTGGGGCACATTAACCACCAAATGGCACTTCTAATATGCAAAGATGTTAAACACACATCACTACACATCGCCTAATGCATGATTCAATTTTTAATCCTTCTTTAAGATAACAGATTATAAGCATCTAATAAATGCTATGACAACTAAGGTCCTTCAATCAGAAACCAATCACCAACCTAGCCCCAAAGCACACCCAAATATGGCCAAAAGCTACTGTAAGAATTCACATCCAATCCTTATTTGAAATCTTTTGTTTGTTGTTACTTCTCTATCTTAGATTAACTTGAAGGGAGATGGAATGACACATGGATTAATCACATGCAACAATGAGGGTACCTTACGCAGCATGGACTGACTACCAATCCACCTTCCAAGAATAGGGTCAAACATCTCAACATCTGCATAACTCCTCCACCAATCGCAAATATCTTGTTGCTTAACGTAGCTCCAGCAAGGCTTCCTTTATGAGCACCCAGATTAGGACACAGTCCACTTGTTCTTTTCCAGATCGTAACACTCAACTACATCAAGAAAAATGAATCAGTGGGTTGGTAGCAAATATTTAGATAATGCAGAAGGATCATTATATAACACCTGAATTGTACCAATTTTTGCCATCACCACCACCAAAAACGAATATGTTGCCATCCAAAGCAGCAGCAGCAGCAGCATAAGAACGACCAGAGCTCATTGACTCAAGTGGAATTAGTTTTTCATTGTATGGTGAAAAAGCATCACAAGCTGATAACCAAGAACGATCATCATACCCACCAGCAAGGTAAATAACTTGTCCATGTTCCAAATATTTTCCTGCAGACGATATTAAAAAATCTAGTTTGTTAACTTGAAGTTGTAATCCTTTAATTACCCTCTTAGATTCTTTCACTACATCTCTTAAGCGTTCCAGTTCTTTATCAGATTCAACCTGCAAAATATTTATGCACCAAAACACAAACAATAAGCACCGCAAGAAATGCAAATTATGTTTTCAAATATAATCTCATAGTGTTGCATTATCTATATGTCAAAATTTCATCTCATACTTCTATTAGGCCACTAAATGCAAGCATCGGTATGATTATACATATCACCATACTAATTTTTCCAGGATGCTTCAAAAGAATTATACACGCAAGAAGACTTAAATTATGGAAGTTCTGGAAACCTAATGTCAGTACAACATAATAGCTTATGTATGTTTTAACGTCTGAATATTTACCTCTTGTCATATTTAGCATAGTCGGAAATATAAAGGTGGAATGGCATACATCAGCATGTTATTAAACATAATACCTGCTTTTTGGTCAATGCTTCTGTCGTTGATGTCAATTCTTTGATGATTTGCACCAACTAAAATAAACAAATAGAAGTTTTCAGATAAGAGACAATAGAGATGGTAGGATGCATCTACAGTAGTTATATATTCTGAGAAAAGTAGATTCTGATACCTCAGCATTTTCAGATGTTGTTGCAATTTCCTCCCTCTCATTCTCAGGTGATATGATGGAATTCTCTTTGCAGATATCATTAGATGTGCTTGGAGCAGAACTATCAGACTTACAGTCTCTCAGAGATGATGCTGAAAAAGCATGTGCTGAAATCTCCTTAAGCTTATGAAACACTCTCTCCACGTCAGATTCGTAGACTTCAGCATTCAAATTATCATTCCAATCACCCATATTTTCATCACAGTCCACCCAATTCATGACTTTTTGTTTAACATCTCCCTCAATATTAGCATTGGTTGATGCCTGAATGGACTTGTTCAAGGAAAAAGGAGGCAGTCTGGTATCAACTGTAGCAGGTCTTTGTCTGAACAAAGAAATCAAGCCCTTTGTTTGTGCATGATCCAGTTCGAACCAGAAATGTTTTGAAGCATAATAATTGTCCTCAATTATACTCTTAAACTGTTTCTCTGTAAGGGGTTGACAAGGCATCTTCATATACACAAGAACCTACGGGAACAGACAATCTAAAAATTAGCAATTAACCTTTTTACTGGATAATGACTCATTCTAAACCAAAACAGACAACAGAATTTTCACTTTATTCAACCATTATAGAGTTCAGGTAGAGATGCGGATATTTCATAGGCGAACCTCAAAAAGATACAGACATATGATAGACATACAAACATAGGGAAATTTTGAAAAGATACAGACAATATATATACATCACATCAAATATATATATATACTTCTTGGAATTGAGCCCAAGTCCAATTAACCCGCAATTTAAATTAATTGGCCAACCTTATCCAGCCCAATTGAGAGTTTTTTTTTTTTTTTTTACGTCTCTCTGCATGGTCTTCTATTCATCACTATAAAACTATAAAACTTTAAGTGCACCATTCCATCTATCATTAATCAAATCATATCTAGCACTTATGTCACGAACTATATTTCTGCAGTCCGTATGCTGGGCACTTCTTATCATTTTTGCAGCCTGCATGCTCGGTACGACATGATTCGTAGTATCAGTACAGTATAATCTAATGGTACAACTAGCCCAAGATACCGATTTAAAAGTACTTTTTATTTTTTTTACTTATGTCGGATGAGACCGTATCGGAGAATAAAATGGGAACGTGAAGCGATATCAGTCGGGTCAAAAATATTAAGCGCAACGGGAGTCAAACTCTTGCCTGCGTGGGATTAAAAAATAAATTGTCTCTTAGCGCTTCGTGGGATTAATAAACCTTTGAAATGCCTAAGCCTTTGGGAATAAATTATCCATAATGCCCCTCACTAGTCGGGCTATTTACAACTCTACCATCGTAGAAAATTTGAGGGTTTACAATCGCCATTCGCCGCCCTCTTCCCTCCGCTGCGACGAGGAGAGCTCGGCGAGGGAGGTCTGCTGTAGCGCGTCCTGTTCTTCCCCTGCATTTTTCGTCCACCGTCCCATGCCCAAATCACCGGTGCGCTGCTTCCTCCGCTAGGGCTCGAGTTGCTCGAAGGCTTCTCAAGCTAAGGAGCCATCGATTTCACCTGGGTCCAGCCGCAAGAGACGACGATTTCACCGTCATTCGCCTGCGGGATCCATTGCACGCCGGCGAGGAGTGAAGCTGCGATTTCCTTCATCTCGCCGCCCGAACCTTCATCCTCTCCCTTCCCACGAGATCGTAGGTGAGTGGAGTCTACTTAATGTCGGTTATATCGAATGTGGATGCCCAGCCGCACTCAGATCCCGATACGATCAAGCAAATCTTAGCACGGCAGGTTTGTTTTCATGTCTGAAGCAACCTACGTGTGATAGGGGTAATTAACGATGATAAAAAAAAGCTTCTTCACAAGATCTTTCTCTTCTACCGCAGTGGGAGTTGACGGTGAAGACTCTCTTCAACAAAGGGCTGAAGAAAAGCTACGAGTTAGGACCTGGGAACGTAAAATTTCCAACATTTCATACTACTGTACGTATATTTCTCTCTTAACAATCGAGGCTAATTATTCAAAGTGAAAAAAATATTCATAACATTAGGTAATAGCGGGGATTGTGAAGAGAATGGATAGATCAGCCGAGATCGAGAACATTGGCGCTTGAGGGAAGGGTTTCTCCAGTCTTAAAATGCAGTTGAATTTTTGCTTCAATAGAGTGTGCTTGATCCAGAAAAATGCAACGAGGAATCATATACTGTGGAAGACAACCAATAACGTGATGGTGGCGTGTGGCAATCTTCTGATGTCGTTTCTTGTATCTTATTTTCCCTCTCTCTCTCGAGCAGTACAGGAATTAGATTCTTTGGGAGCTTTGCACGCACTACTTGACGCAGGCCATCAACCTTTGTTTCTAGTTTTTGCGTATTGATGTGTTACAGTAACTTACCTTCAATGTATTGAATGAGTTCATCTGGAAACTAATTATTTAACGTCGAAGCTAAAAATGTACTATAAATTGTGTTATTTTTCTAAATTAATGATGCAGATAAATTAGACCAAAATAAATTGTGGTTACAAAGTATAATTATATGTTCTATCTTGTGATCCGTGCTGCTAGTCGAGATTGAGTCGTCCTCCACATCTAGAAACGCCAGATTTATGTGGTCTCGGATGTTAGGATCTGATACCTCATCAAGCATCACATCAGGCCGAGAGCTAACTTCTTCTTTAGCCCATTCAATAGCTTCATCATCTCCTCTGAGTAACTTTAAGACCTGTGGACAAAAAGTTCAGGAAACATATAATTTGCATCTTAAGAAAAAGAACATGAACTCTGAGCAGGAAATGAGATCTTTACAAGGGAGACTGCTGGTCGAGCTTGATGATGCCTTCTTATACACAATGAAGAAGCCAGGCATGGATCTACCAGCCTCTTATATTCTCCGTCTTGTAAGATTGGTTTTGCCTGCAATTACATGGAATAACATATTAAGAGAAGACAATGTAAATGCTGTAAAGCATTGTTTATATCTCTAAACCTTGTGATCATTTTTACTCAGGAAACCATCATGTCAATTGCTTCGATTTTGGATTCAGATTGAAATTTTGAATACATAATTTGTGATGTGAAAACTCCAATAACTTGACGACACACTTGCCCACAGGATGAGGCTTTCCTGGCCCTTTGGATGACATGCACTGATAGGTTTCCTTCCTGAAAGGAGCTCGAGAAGCACCACACCAAAGGAATAGACGTCGATCTTTTCATCAACTTTCCCATGTAAAACATATTCAGGGGCTAAGTACCTGTGGTGAATGGTGCTAACTCAGTTGTTGATCTAGCATTTGGCCAAATGTGAAGAATTGTTTTAATACAGAATAACGCACACAAACCCAAATGTTCCTGCAATGTCACTGCAAGTCAATTGTGAATTCGATGCAGATACACTCTTTGCCAATCCAAAGTCGGACAACTGAAGCATGCCAAGAAAGAAAAATGGGGAAAATGGCATACAGACGAGCGATACTACAGAATAATTTGTGAAAGTTACAGCACCTGCGGGTTAAAATCCTCAGAGAGAAGGATGTTTGAGGATTTCACATCTTGGTGGATCACTGTTTCGGTGCTACCACCACCATGTAGGTTCAAGTGCCTCCCCAACACCTATTGCTATTTTGTATCTCTCAGCCCATCCAAGAACATGGTTGTCATCTTTCTTACCTTCCAGAGATAAAAGGGAGAAACCAGTCGGTTAGAGAAAACAGAAGCAAACCCAACCAAAGCATAGTTGAAAGATGTGTACCATGAAGGATTTGTTCTAGGGTACCCCGTGATACATAGTCATAGACCAAAATTAGACAAGGATTCTCGAAGCAAAATCCTAGTAACGGGATAATGTTTTTGTGATGCAAGGTGGTAAGAATCTCAATCTCTGACAAGAACTCTTTTACTGCATCTTCAGATGGCTTCAAGATCTTCACAGCCAACTCCTTGCCACTTGAAAGACAGCCCTTATAAACACTACTACTCCCCCCCTTGCCAATCAAATTCTCTGCGGTAGTAACTCAATTATCAGAATAATTCATGGATCATAAATCATACGCATGTATGACAAAGTTTACAGATAAACCATGTGAGAAGTTGGATGTTGCTTGTGTGAGCTCCTCATAAGTGAAAATTTTGCAAACTGATGAATACTTCTCTTGAAGAGATTCCAACCCCTCGTTGCTGAGAAGGAAAGGGGGTGGTGGCAAATCAGCTCCAACCGTAACATCTTGGTTCAGGGTAAGATGGATATCTGATTTCTTTGACTTGAGATCTGGATGCACAGATGATTGCCAGCCTGGTAGCCACTTCGCCCACTGGAGCACAGAGATCCTGGGCTTATCAAAGGAAACACTCCTCCTTCGGAGAAATGGCCAACCAGGTGGAACCTCCGGCATCTCCTTGACTGCAACAGACTCTATGTTTAGAAGAGGTTCATCTTTCTCCGCCTGGTATATAAAAGTAAAATTTGATGTTGGTATTGGTAAATCATAGAATGTATAAACAGTAAAAAAAGATGAAAACTTAGGTATATACTTTTATATTTATATATAGATATTCAAAAATAAATATATTGCTTTTTAAAAAATAAGTTGATTTATATATAAAAAAAAAATAATTCTGATAAAGAGCTTAAAATAGATCCATAAAAAAAAAGTCATTTATTCTATATATATATATATATATATATATATTCTAAAATAAAAGTCTAATTCAGCTCCTCAAAGAAAGGTATCTTTATGTATTAGCCCTAATAAACGCATGCGCTAAGAAAGCCAAATTTTGAATTATATTACGTGATACTTTTCTGCATTATCTTAGTTCATTATTGTCATCACCATCGCCAACTGAGGAAGGAAATAGCACGGAAGCATCTCCTACTTATGGAAAAATCTTCAAGAAGAAGAGTAGCATCTCAATCTTGATTGATGGCATGCATTCCAGGGGTTAATTATCGGACAAAGGGACAGACAACAAAATTTAGATCAGGGCCACCGATTCTTTAAGTCAAATTGATCTCTAACTGTCGATGGAAATAAAATTAAAAATACTCATAAATATAAATTATTGGGTTCAAATCGAATGCCGCATGGACCCGAATCCGATTCGAGTCATTTCCTTTTGGAATATTATTCAATAATTAAAAATAGCGCAAACATCGTGTCGCACCTCTAAGTTCCAGGTAAGAAGGGGCGTGCACAGGAGATGGAGGCACGCCCGAATTGGGGGCAGGATTGCCCAGGTGGAACAGGAACTTCACACCAAGGTTCAGCCGCACCGATAGCAAGCAAGGTGGGCTTGGCCGCACTACTAGGTCAAACCCTTTTGGAGGATCCAGCCGCAACAGCAGCTGCAGCGGGCGTCGAATCCATGCGATGGCTGCAGTACTGGAGCAGTCGCTGAAGCACGTGAATGCAGGAGCTGCGTTCGCCGGCCAGCAGAGACGCCATCGCACTCGCCATCTCAGCAAGGACGGCCGGGACATGCGGAGATTAAGAGGCATTGATGGGGCACGATTAAGCCCCATGCTTATTAATTGGAGCAGACGGGCAGCTCCTCTATTCCGGGGGCGCATGATGGGGCCGTACAACGCCCATGCGTCCGAGGACGCCGAGGCTTTGGAGCGAGGAGCAAAACCCCTTCGGATGCTACGAAGAGGGAGGCAGGCAATTTCACTTGAAGGATCTCCACTCGGTGAGCGAGAGCGGCGGAAGAAGGTGACTGGTGCCTCCCATTCGTGGGTTCCAGTCGTCGGAGGGGATTGTCCCCGGCGACTCTTTTGCTTATAAAGACGGCATAATTGAGTGGATTAAGGGGGTTTTAACGGTGCAGCGAAAGCTGCATACCTTTCCCCCTGCATTGAAAGAAACCATTGTTTCGTCCGGGCCAAAGCCCAACATCAGTGTTCGATCAAGCTTTCCGCAGCCCGCGCAGGTCGAACGAAGAGGGAGAATTCCTCGTGGGCACATGAGGCTTACAATGCATCTCGACAGCATTGTGCCGCACCCTCGAATCCCCTGTTGGCGGAAAATTTTGGAGACTATTTGTTTGGGGGTGTCACACTGGTATCAGAGCACAGTTGGATGCTATGGCGGATGAACGAGAGGGAAGCAATCTGATCGCTGAAAGGTTGCAAGCACTTGAGAGGTGGATCGGTGCACCGGCGGAACCAGGCAACGGTTCCTCTTCGCAGACGACGATGCACGATTGCCTCGAAGAGCTTTACGGATCCGTGGAGACGCTAGCGACAGAGGTAGATTTCCTCCATGCAGAGCTGGAGGTGGCTGTTACTTCGGCGGAACAAGCGGCACAACAGCGGGAACACGAGATGGAGGAACTGCGTTCCCTTCGTCGGGAGTTCGATGCATTGCATGCGGGGCTCTTCCATGCCCCGGCCGCGCAAGCTCCACCACGACCAACGTCGCACGTTCCTGACCCTTCCACTTTCTTAGGAACTCACGACGCGAAGAAGTTGGACAATTACATGTGGGATATGGAGCAGTATTTCACCTCAGCCCGCATTGACCCAGCCGACCAAGTTCCCATCGCCGCCGCCTACTTAATCGGCGATGCGAAGCTCTGGTGGCGTCTCGAGACCGACCCAAACGCCTCGTAGACTGCCAAGCCCATCACCGAGTGGACGACCATGAAGGAGGCGCTGCGACGGCAATTCTTCCCGGTGAATGCAGCCCAGACAGCTCGCCACCGGCTGCGGCAACTTCGATAGACCCGATCCATCCAGGAATACGTCCAAGATTTCAACAACATCATCTTGGACCTACGGGACATGGTTGAAGCCGACAAGCTCTACGCCTTCCTCAACGGCCTTCAACCATGGGCCTGCGATGAGCTGGAGCGAAGGGACGTCGCGACCTTGAAGGAAGCACAGCTGATAGCCGAAGGGCTGATGGACAAGCGGGCGGCCACTTCTTCCCGACCTGCTGAGATCGAATGGCCGCCGCGTCAACACAGCCCGCCACAGTATCATGCATAGCGACCCCACATCCGCGAGGCAGAGGTGGAGCCGCGCGCGGACGGGGTCGAGGGCGTGGGCAATTCGCCCACGGACAAGGCTCGAGCCCTGCTCAACAGGGACCCGTGCAGGGGTTGTAGTGCGAAATCTGCAGAGGACCTCACTTCACCAGGAGGTGTCCTCATCGAGATCGCACTGCGGCCGCGATCTAGGTGCAATGCAATGAACCTGCAACCGCGCCCGCACCAGCGGTCGACTGCAATACATTGGCACATGTTGCGCCCCTGCAGTGACTCAACGCAGCACAAACCCAAGCCGCGCATCTACAACCACGGCTGATGTACATCGCCATGGAGCTCAACGGGCAACCGTGTAGAGCAATGGTCGACACCGGCACAACGCATAACTTCATCAGCCTCGACCTTGCCCAGGAGTTACAGTTACGCGTGGTGGACAGCCCCATGCGCGTGAAGATGGTGAATGCGCAACCGGTTGGAGTCACCGGCGTCGTGCGCCATGTGCCTGCGACCTTGGGACATTGGCATGGCACCATTGACTTCACCGCCATCCCGTTGGATGACTTCAGACTGATTCTTGGGTCTGAATTCTTGATGCAGACCCGCGCGATGGTGGCGCCTTACCTCGGAGGTATAATGCTCCTTGAACCTCCGAACGTAGGATTCATTAAGGCGTGCCAAAGGGAGGAGACAGTGGATGCTACGACTTCCGGCAGATCTGCATCGCAGAAGACTGCCTTGCTCTCGGCGATGCAACTTGTCCGAGGCATAAAGCGGGGCAAGGCGACCTTCTTGGCCTTTGTTCGTGATGATCCCGTGTCCAGTCAGCCGGAGTGCTCTAACCGACTCCAGCTTAGGCCGTGATCGAGGAGTTTGCGGATCGCATGTCCGACTAGCTGCCAAAGGCGCTACCTCCTCGACGGTCGACTGATCACCGCATCGAGTTATTCCTAGGGACGAAGGCACCTGCCCAAGCGCCTTACCGTATGACACCTGCGGAATTGGAGGAGCTGAAGAGGCAGCTCGACGACCTCCTTGGAGCGGGACTAATCCGGCCATCGAAGGCACCCTTCGGTGCACCTGTTCTCTTCCAAAAAAAGAAGGATGACACATTGCGCATATGTGTGGACTACTGTGCGCTGAATAAAGTCACGGTGAAGAACATGTATCCTATTCCCCTCATTACCGACTTATTTGATCGGCTAACCTGTCCGCGAGTTTTCTCTAAGCTCTACCTGAGGTCAGGATATTGGCAAGTGCGGATTGCCGAAGGGGATGAAGCGAAGACAACGTGTGTGACGAGATATGGATCGTATGAGTTCCTAGTAATGCCATTTGGCCTCACCAACGCACCGGCAACATTTTGCAACTTAATGACCGATGTCTTCCGTGAGTATCTCGATCACTTCGTTGTTGTTTATTTAGATGACATTGTGGTGTATTCCAGGGACATAGAAGAATATTTGCAGCATCTGAGAGCGGTGTTCAGCAAGCTAAGGCAGTAGCAGCTTTATCTGCGGAAGGACAAGTGCGAGTTCGTGCAAGAGGAGATTGCATTCTTGGGGCATCGCATTGGAGGCGGCACTGTTCGAATGGAGTTGGATAAGATTAAGGCCATATGTGAGTGGCCTGTGCCGACAAACCCATCGGAAATAAGATCTTTCTTGGGGTTGGCGAATTATTACCAGAAGTTTGTCCGGGGGTTCGCGTAGCTGGCTGCACCACTCACCGACTTGCTGCCCAAAGAATGCGACTAGGTGTGGGCAGAATAGCAGCAGGCGGCGATGGACGAGTTGAAGTGAAGGCTCAGCACCAAACTTGTGCTGAAATTACCAGACTTCAATCAACCCTTTGAAGTCATCACTGATGCTTCAGAAAGAGCTCTCGGTAGAGTGCTTGTACAAGGAGGCCACCCGGTGGCTTATGAGAGCCGCAAACTCAATCCAGCTGAGCAGTGGTATAGTGCGCACGAGCAGGAGATGCTCGCCGTGGTGCACTGTCTTCACATATGGAGAGTTTATCTACTGAGTAATCCGTTCGTGGTGCGAACAGATAACGTCGCCAACACATTCTTCACCACCCAGAAGAAACTCTCGGCGAAACAAGCTCGTTGGCAGGAGTTGCTCGTGGAGTTTGACTTCCAGTGGGAGCACCGACTGGGTCGACACAACCAGGCGGCGGATGCTCTCAACCGGAGGCTCGGCGCGATCACAACCCGCGCTACGAGCGATCTTATGCAGCAGATCCAGGCGGCAGCTGAGAAAGATAAGGCGTATCAAGCCTTGTTGGCCCAGGCGAGCGAAGGAAACACTCAGCGGTTCTGGGTCGACGAAGCAGGGCTGCTGCAAACCACGGGAGGACGCCAAGTGATCCCAACGTCCGCCCACCTCCGACGAACGCTGATTTCTGAGTGCCACGACACGACTTGGGCGGGCCATCTCGGGGTCGAGAGGACGTGCAGCTTATTGGCGCGTTCGTATTACTGGGTGCGCATGGAACGCGATGTGGAAGCATTCGTCAAGACATGTGGGATCTGTCAAAGGGACAAGGCGGAGCATAGTCGATCAGCGAGACTTCTGCAACCTCTGCCTATTCCCAGCCGGCTGTGGACATCCATTTCGATGGATTTTGTGAAGTCTTTTCCTAAAGTTGATGGGCTTTCGGCTGTTTTTATTGTTGTTGACAGGTTTAGCAAATTCGCCGTGTTTATTCCGACGATGGAGCAGGCGACGGCCGAGGAGACGGCTACCCTTTTCTTCCGGCACGTGGTGCGCTATTTCGGATTGCCGGAGGACATTGTCAGCGACAGGGACTCCCGCTTTACCGGGCAGTTTTGGACCGCGTTGTTCGAGCAGCTGGGGACGAGACTCAAATTCTCGACGACAAATCATCCGTGGACGGACGACAACACCGAGCGGATCAATGCCTTGTTAGAGGAGTATCTCTGACACTTCGTGACAGCCTCGCAGCAGAACTGGGTAACCCTCTTGGACGCTGCCCAGTTTTCTTACAACACCCATCGTTCCTCTGCTTCAGGGAAATCTTCGTTTGAGCTCGTGTATGGGTAGCAGCTGCTCTTCCCAGCCGAGTTAGCCCGAGCAACCGGCGAAGGAAGATACCCAACTGCCTCCCGTTTCGTTCAGGACCGAGGCGAACAAATCGCTGAGGCGCGGAGCAGCCTCGAGCGAGCCACGCATCGCATGAAGAAGCGCGCGGACAAATACCGGACGCCACGCAAGTTCAAAGAGGGCGATCTGGTGCTGTAAAAGTTGACGCCCCAAATGTGGAAGAAGGCCCGTGGAACCAAACTGCACAAAGGTTTGATTCCGAAGTTTGACGGTCCTTTTCCGGTGGTGTGTAGGGTCGGCGAAGTTGCCTACCAGCTCCAACTTCCGACCAGGCTGCATCTACATCCAATGTTTCATGTGGCCTTCCTCAAAGCTTTCCATGAAGATGCGGATTCGGACTGGGAGCAGGTCGTTCGACCACACCCGGCGGTGACGATAGAGTTCCGCAGAAAGGCGGAGAAGATTGTGGGGAGGCGCACAACCCCGCAAGACAATACCGAGTACTTGGTTTAGTGGAAGGATCAATCGGAGGAGGAAGTGAGCTGGGAGCGTGATGTCATGCTATGGCAATTCGAGAAGAAGATCAAGGCTTACCTCGAGGGAGAGTCGATGAGGGCGTCGACGTCTTCAAGAGGGGGAGCCTTGTCACACCTCTAAGTTCCAGGTGGGAAGGGGCATGCACGGGAGATGGAGGCACGCCCGAATTGGGGGCAGGACTGCCTAGGTGGAATAGGAACTTCACACCAAGGTTCAGTCGCACCGATAGCAAGCAAGGTGGGCTTGGCCGCACTACTGGGTCAAACCCGTTTGGAGGATCCAGCCGCAGCGGGCGCCGAATCCATGCGACGGCTGCAATACTGGAGCAGTCGCTGAAGCACGGGAACGCAGGAGCTGCGTTCGCCGGCCAGCAGAGACCCCATCGCACTCGCCATCTCAGCAAGGACGGTCAGGATGTGCGGAGATTAGGAGGCATCGATGGGGCACGATTAAGCCTCATGCTTCTTAATTGGAGCGGACGGTAAGCGTGCCTGATGTATATTCCCTCTACTCTGCTTACGCGAAGCATTGCAG
The DNA here is from genome assembly GCA_030544415.1 of Thalia dealbata. Classification (NCBI taxonomy): domain Eukaryota; kingdom Viridiplantae; phylum Streptophyta; class Magnoliopsida; order Zingiberales; family Marantaceae; genus Thalia; species Thalia dealbata. Next base: position 28,766,770 of record CM060457.1, on the reverse strand, counting down.
AGGAGGACTCCTATGCAAATCCTCCCCGCCGTCGTCTTCCCCATCTCTCTAATCTCTCATCTCCTCTGCTTCTTCCCATGCCCCTTTGCAATGTTTTGCTTTCCCGCCCTCTTTTCCCTCTGCTGCTTTCCCACTTGCACGCGCTTCTTCCCTGCTCTCTGCTTTCCCTCTTGCACGCTCTTAATTTTTGCAAAGTGCTTTCAGTTTCTACCTTGTTTGGAAGTTGAGTTATCGTTGCTGCATTAATTTTGACATCCTATTGTCAATTGCAGCTACCGTGAACTTGTCCGTTTAATTGCTCCAGTCAAAGGTTTCAAACATTACTTAGCTACCTAGCACATCACTGAAATGACAACTTAGCGAGCACGTAGCAGTTGGTCCTCGGTGGCTTTTTTTTTTTTGGTATGTAAGTTGCAGGGATGGTTTCTTGTTTCGGAGAGGTCAAAGGCATGTATCAGAACTGAGCAGAATTCAGGTTGACGTTAGTAATTCTTTGTTTCAACTTGTACATCGATCACCATATTTATAGTCTGTCGAGTTCTTCAAGATAAGTGAGGAGCAATGTGCAAATTATTATCTTCTGCGGTCCGCTTTTATTCATCTCGGTTATTCTTTCAGCTAAATGATGAGTTACACGTAGTCCTCCTTAATAATATTAGGGTGGGGCATGTTGGTCCTTCCTAGACCTCTTGCAATTTGCAAGAAAAGCTTTGCTTTTATTCATCCCCCAACTCTTCCGACATATAAGGAATTTTTAATGAATCTAACTATTTGTTACGTGGCAATTTGCTCCAAATTCAGTGTGATGTATTCTCTCATTGGCCCTTTGCCAAGATGCAATCTTAAGTTAATTGATGTATTAATCACACAACACATCAATGATCGTCTTCCTTCCACGAGTCCCGGTGATTCTTCTTCGTTCTAATATTATGGGTGGTAGGTAAAGGGATTTGGCTGATTTTGAGTAGTGGTATAAATGGGTTGTGCTCGGGCCGGCATACCCTTGCACCCATATTCTGCGAAGACTTATTGATCATTCAACTTTTTTTTTCCAAGAAGGTGTTTGGCACGGGGCACATCCCGCATCAACTAGCTCGGCCTGGTAAGGACTCAATAAATATAAAATACTATCGCTAGGATTCAGCTCAAATATTTAGTGAAAAAATAATATTTTTTACAGCTGCATCAACTTAAATTAATGATTTTATTTATATAATATATATATCGTCCGTAGGCCACAGAGGAGAAACTCAGTAAGGCACACCTACTTGGGTAGGCCGTGCTCGGTACAACCTACCTATTTATCAGGTGGGGCTTGGGCCACTTATGAGCAGTTTATTTTACACTAATTATAAGTAATTCTGTCTTACCACATTATTAGCACGCCATTCTATTTACACCAATTGTTCAAATCAAGTCAACTAGGGCACTAAATTTTACTAAGTAATCATATAAAATTAAATTACTAACTTAATCAATTAAATTAAATTTCTAACATCAATTAATTAATCTTGATTGCCATCAAATATAAATCTCCAAATAAAGTAATCAAACCTTAAATCCATCTAATTCAACCCAATTAAATTATTGAACCTAAACCGTCGGTGCACATGGCCTTGCAGGAGCTGCACCATTCATTGGCTGGTCCGAGCTTTTGACCGAAGCAGCACTGAATGGCGGCTTTTTTTTTCTGAAACAATCTTCACCACGACTGCAGGGACGCAAAGAGGGTGATGCAAGTATCTCTAAGTAGACCAACGAGCCAAAGCCCAACATCAACACGATGATAAATAAATGTTGACACAATGGGCATTAGGGATTATAAAAATAAAATAAATATGATAAATTAGATATTAATAAACATCTATATGAAAGGTTGTAAGTTGAGTATGTTCAAATTCTAAAAAATTCTAATAAACATAATACAATTACTTATCAAACAAATGATAATCTCAACCGACAGAATATTTTTTTTATATATCCTTAATGAATCCCTCATTATATTATTATATTATTCGAATTCCAACTCTCCCACATCACCGTCAAGAGCTAGAATTTTGTCACAAAACTTAATTTTGACTTGAATAAAAATAAGAGAATAATAAAAATTTAAAAAATAGTTGAAAGAATAGGCAAAGGTGATGACTTTTCTTTAATATTAAATTTAAAAAAGTGATTTTATATATGAAAATTTCATAGTTTGAAAATTATTACTCTTAGACTTTTCTTTAAATCAGGTAAGTAGTATTCATGGTAATTTTATAAATATTAGCTAGGGATTTTCTTAATTAATATTTTTAGGATTTCTGAAACAATGGAGAAAAGAATTTAAAATTATACATAGTAAATAGTTAAATTAAGATATAAACGAAGGCAAATAATTAGTAACTGCGTTGATCCAATAGGTAACAAGGATAAAATAGTCATTTCAAAATCTATTAAATTACAGGTCAATTTGGAAGTAGGGTAATTCGGTAATAAAGAGAAAGGAGCAGGGCCAATTGGGTAAATTGGCAAACCCAGCCTCCTATAAAACCCTGGACTCTCCCCAAATCTCTCCCTTCATCCTCGCGGCTGCCAGTAATTGACGACGGCGAACGGAGTGGTGCTTCAGGGCTGCACGAGGAAAAAAAAGGGGGACATCACGAAATTGGACGGTGATCTGGGAGAGCGGAAGCTAATGGCGGTGATCTGGGAGAGATCTGCTGAAAACCCTTGCGACCCATCGGCCAAAAACACTAGCGAGCTAATGGCGGAGTCCGGCGTCTGCAACTTCTTCCGCATCCGCAAGCCCAGGAACATCCGCAAGCGCAAAGCCGCCGACTCCGACGAAGAAGACGCTGCTGCCGATGATGCCCCATCATCGGGCCCTGCCGCTGCTAAACCGAAGAGATCAACGGATAACAAACTACTATTCTCCTCATCATCCTCCTCTTCCTCGAGGCCCTCCGCGGATGAAGGCGCCACCGCTGACCCTAGCGCGGACGCTGGGGGAGCGCCGGCCTGGCACTCGCTTTCAGTACGAGTCCTCTAAGGAAATCCAGGTTCAGCATGACAGCCGCGCCACCGCTATCCTTGAGACGGAGACAGAGTTCTCGAAGGACGCCCGGGCCATCCGCGAGCGGGTCCTGAAGCAGGCGGAGGAGGCGCTCAAGGGGAAACCTAAGGTTGGTGGTGGAGATGGGAAGGTGTACAAGGGGATCCATGGGTATACCGACTATAAGGCCGGGTTCCGGAGGGAGCATACGGTGGCTAGCGAGAAGGCTGGTGGCGCCCATGGTCCGCTGCGAGCATCCGCGCACATCCGGATGTCGGCGAGGTTTGATTACCAGCCAGATATCTGTAAGGACTACAAGGAGATGGGGTACTGCGGATACGGCGATTCCTGCAAGTTTATGCATGATAGAGGGGATTACAAATCGGGGTGGCGGCTGGAGAAGGAAATAGATTGAGTTACATTCTAAACCATTGTAGTTTAAGTAGATTGCAGTGATCTATTGAAATGTTTTGTGATGATAATTTTATTGTTGTTTCTATGTGAATTCTCTGCTTTAATGAAATGTTTTGTGATGATAATTTTACTGTTGTTTCTTTGTGAATTCTCTGCTTTAATTTAGTACGAAAGGTTAGTAGATGAAGCTGAGCTATCCATGTTGATCGGTTAAGTTGAACCTGGCCAGTATGCCGTAATTGAGTGCAGGGTATTGAATTGTGTTTAAATAGGTAAATTAATTCTAATGTTTCAGTAAGACCATCATATGTTAGTTTAGAATCAGTATATTAGACTATTGTTAGAATGATGTCTGGAGGTTAAAGGACTTAGTTAAATGTTTGGAGGTTCAAGTACAACCATTGAAATCAAGATAAATAGGATTTAGTGGTGACCACCATTGCTAATCAGGGAGGAAGAGAAGATGTCAAATTAACAGGGAGATAATTGACGAGTTGGAGAAAGTATTTGGTGGTGATTGAGTTTGGAAAAATTATAAACGTAACTCTGCAATGCATAAGGTGCCAAAACTGTGTTAAGAGGGAGATTGATTGTAGATAGGTGCTGTAAAGGGGTGAATTGATAATCTCAGGTGTTGGGTGTTATGAGCAATAAGGTGGTATTGATAGTGGTGTATCAAATTAGTTGAGGATTAGTAGGGTTGAAGGTTTCCATAAGAATCAGTAAAGGTTGAGTGTCGATTTGAATAGATTCTTCTCCAGTAGAGTAGTAGTAACTCCAGTTCTTTTCCTGTTTGATTGTAGAATGTGTGTTCATATTGTTGTTCGAGTTTGATTAGGAGTGAGAGAATCAAAACAGTGGATACGGTGAATTGTAACTTGGTTTGTGCGGAATAAATAACGGGTATATTGAGGTACAAGTACTGATTTAGGCAGCTGTTGTAAACTGGTTATGAATCAATGAAATCATGTTGGGTAAAGGCCAAGAAAGGCTAAAATGGATGGGTCTGTGATGTGGTTCAACTGAGCTCTTAGTTAAATTTCTGCTCTTGAAGGTTATGTGCATAATGAGATTGGTGTAATGGCTGTTGAATGATTAAGTTGCTGTGTACCTGATGACAAGAAGTGAAATGACCAGAAGTTTATTGTGAGAAATGTGATTGGTTGATGCAATACCAAGCGTTGCAACGAAGTGGTCATGATTACGTAGTTGTAGTGGAAACTGTTACTGCTAAGGTATGAGCATTCACTGAATTCATGAAGTCTAGATCGAGTGCAGGAAGTGGCATTTCTGACCTTTGATTTCTGATAATGGAAGTGAGCTGTATGCTTGAAGTAAACAGTAGGAATTATGAGATGAGACTTGCAAATGGTCGATAAGATTGTGTATGGTTTTAGACATTTTCCTGGCTATTGTGGAAAGTAATTAATTAGTTGCGGTACGGACTTTATTGCAGTTTTTTTGTGATTAAACTCAGTTAACTCACTGTCCAAAATCTACATCAGCTAAGCCTTTCTTTGATTTGGTTTGGCGTATATGCGATTATTATGATCTATTGGTAATTAAAAACAAAGGAATTGGGAGCAATAAATGCAGAGATCATGTTTTGCTTGTGCTGCGTAGTTAATAATATTAACATGCTGATTGATGAATGAAAAATAGGTAGAAAATAGAAAACATTGTGCACGTATTGTATTGTTTGTTGGTTTAGGCCGACTGGGCCAAAACATGTGCCACACTGTAATTTCTGTGGACAAATCAGTCCCTTGAGTAGCGACAAAGTTATAAATGCTTGTTGATGATGTTCTGCCCAGTTTTACATGAATGGTATTTAGGTGTTATGCCCTAATCCTATTATTGGGCATGTGGCAATTGCTGTATAAGTTGCACTTCTACGTCACAATTTATAAAATACTACTGAGAGAGCACCCTAAAAATGGACATAAGGTACTGTACAAACCAACAAGAAAATATATACACTAAAATCACATATTAAATCAACATGTCAATAGTATATAACAAGACAGTAGATATGACGTAGCATAAACATGATCATAACAAGGCATGTAACATGATAGGATATAAAAAAATATGATCATAACAGTACCATTAAGTCAAAGATGTCATATCACATTAATTAATATATCATAATCTATCCATACTACTTATATTTAAGGTAAATCCTTCATCAGGGATTCCCCCGAACCGGTCAGTGTCAACTCTATGTATTTGTCCTCCATGCCTGTATACTAACATTAGCAGAAGGAGCTGATGACCACGGCACCCCTTCCTTCGAACATAAGTACCATACAACGTTATAATTTTACCCCATGACAGGGTCATTTCAAAATCACAAATCATATCATCTACAGTCTGACAAGCTGAGATATCCTACATATACTACCAATGAAATCGAACTACTCAGTGACCCACATCTTGAGAATATCAATGTCCTCAAGTTTCCTAGCCTTAGTGGTACATGGAACATAAGAGGATCTTATATGCATATGTCCGCCCTTAGAATTGCAATTCGGGTCGGGTGGCCTACGGGCGGTCTGGGCCCGGCCCGACCCAAGCCGTGCCCGTCACGACCTGAAGCACAAGTTTGTTCATGTTTTTGTTCATGTTCAGGGGCCCGGAGGTGCTCTTGGGCGGGAGAGAACTTTGTTCATGTTCGTTCGAGGTTCGAAGTTTCTCAAACTCGGCAAAGATCACTGTGATTATCGCATGCATCTCTTCCATCCGTGTTTGTGATGACTTAAAATTGGCGTCTCCTAGGGAGATTGAATTAATTCTTCCATCGAACTTACTCATTTGTCTAACTTTTCCAATTCCTGCTTTGTGACCATATTGCTGAAGGAAGGAGGAGATTGCCGGATGTAGTCTTTGTTAAGAGGATCAGAGGGACAGATTGTTGTTGCGGTGTTTAGAGAACCTTCTCTAATACCAAATGTCACACTAAGACTTTTCACGTGAAGTTTCAACCTATTGGAGCGTAACAAGAGGAAAGTCCAAACAACAACAATAAATAAGAGAAATTTTTTTTTTCTCTCTCCGACACTGATAAAACAATTCCTCGATGACATGTTTATTAGGGATATAAATAATATAAAGATAACAACTATTGAGGGAGAGGTGTGACTCTTTATGGTTGCGTCTTTTCAACGCCTCTAACTGGGGGCGTAGCAATAATACTTATTGGGTTTAAATACATTTAATTCTATATAATTAGTGTCACTTTTATATTTTGTTAGTAATATTATTGCTCCCATTTTAAAATCATAAATGAAATAATTCACCTTATTTTTTCTAAATAGTTGACATAGATAATTACTAACTCGGGATGGATCACTTATTTAAAATAGTTATCCATAAAATACGTTAAAATTCTTTTAAAAAATAATATAAAATAATTAAAAATGAAGACGCCCACGGGGAGAGGGAGCACCTCATCGTTGGTTTCCTTGGTTGGCCACTACTTCCCCTGGTCTTCCTCTTTCTATTTACTGCTGCCCTCTGTTGCTTCTCTTCCCTTCGTAATCTCTCTCAACTTCACCTTCAACTTCACCGGCTCCGACGGCATCCTGGCTGTAAGTTTCATCATCACATGGAGACTCAAGGACAGAGACTAGACTTGGCTGTTCAGTTTCCTTGGATATCTGAGGATGTGATTCAGCCACATCTGATTTAGATGGAAGCAGCTCCTTTTGAGGGTGATCACTCCAAATGTCTTGAATGCCATATGAAGCTAGCTTGTGAGAAATGGTACGGAAACCTCATTTCACGGATAGCAAATATACAGACATAAATCAGCTTAGCTAAGTTAAATAGCTCGTAGATCATACTATGAACCAAAATAACAAAGCATTACAAGGAGAGCATCATTCTTGTCCAGAAAGGAATAAAGGAAACAGGTAAACAGTTGCATCACCTGCTCTTCTTGAGTAGTCAGATGCCATGAGTTATCATCAATTACGGAAAATGTTGCGTCATTTACTAGCTGATTTCTGTTATGAGATGCATAGTTGGGTACATAATCTAATGACATATTGTCCTGCTCGATCCCTCTTCTGAATTCACATGTGTTTCCCATTCAGGTACCATGTTATCCTCTCCAACCAAACCACTTCGTCGAGGCTTGTTGATGGGATGATGCTTAGAGCTTTTGAGTGGTGCTGTTCCTGGCTTACTGAATTGTGCGTCTGTACAGAAGGAAGGTCTCACAACTTGTGTCTCTTCCCGACAACTTACACCTTGTTTTCTGCCACTTAATTCTAGGTGGCATGAAGTTGCAACTTGTGAATTTAACCTTGGAGGAGATCCGGAGCGACAATCTCTGAAGCCATTCTTACTGCTAATACTCAATGGGTTGCCCTTGCTTTGTACCTCCACTCTAGGCGTCTTTGAAGCACTCATAATGTTTAAGAAATCCACAGTATCCTCTGGTGTCACTCTATCAGATAGTTCAATAATTTCCCGTAGTGTCCTTGAGCATAGAGGAGCTAGTCCCATGTCCTGAAATTGACAGTCAATCTTCCATCTTTCAAACAAGCGATCGCGAGCCTCTCTGCTAACAGAAGATTCAGATGAATGCAAAAATGGGGGGCTGAAGCAGTTACTCCACTTGCTAAAATGGTCAGGAGCCTGATATATTACCTCTGAATGGTTGGACTTGTGAATACCTGGCAAGGTAAATGAATCCTTGATTCCATCATTTGGATTCATTTCTGAGGTACTTGCACTCTATCTCAGTTTTCCTCTAATCTCTCTCCCAGTGTCAATTGAACCCATGGCTCCAGCTGTTCGTGTGCTGCATCATCTTAGGTTTTTTAGTTCCACCATCGCATAGCTCTTCCATCACTGATGCTACGATTTCTGTACCTTCTGGAGCAAAACCTGAAGTTCTCACGAGAAGAAGATTTTGCATCTGCCACTTTTTGGGCCTTTCCAAGACTACTAGGTTTTAAGATAATAAATGTGAGCTGGCAAACTATTTGAAACAAAACCACTGTTTCCTCTAGCATGATTCTTGTTAAGGCTTTCTGCATGCATCTTAAGATCGGAGCCTGTAACTCCATGTCATATGCGAAAGTGCCTATCAGGATTTCCTTCTGATCTAGATGATCTACAGTGTGCATCATACTTCTCGATCTTAGAACCTTTAGTTGGTCTTAACGTTGTGCTCTTGCTTCTGTTAGGTGAGGACAATCCACAGTTCTGGTCTTAAAAATGATTCACAGATAAAGACTTTGGATCTTGGAGAAGTTCCAGCAAAGTATCACTTATTGAATGCAGGACCTGAGATGCATCATCCAAAAACATATGCTTATCAGAATCTATCTCAGCTTTATTTCCTCTGCAGTTATGCATCCCCTTGCTATCACCGTATTTTTTATGTTTCTTTTTTGCTACTTCAAAGACATCTTTATTTTTCTCTTTTCTTGATGGAGAGGGAAGCGTATCAAGGCCCATAAGTCTTGAGTTTAAAGTTGGAGATCTATACTTCATCTTCATGTGTTGGTGTTTTCTTCATGGGAGTGCCACTTGATTTCTTGGATGAACCTTGCCTGCTCTTAGGAACAAACTGGGAGAGTCAAAGCATTTGTTAAAGTTAGTACGAGGGAATAATTCATCCAAAGACATCTAATTGACGTATCTGAAACTTAGCATGCTATGCATAAGAATTGCACACTAAAGCTACCATGACAAACCAGTCGAAGGTTCAAGTATCAACGCCCTCCAAAACTTTGCTTTTTGCAACAAATTTGTTGATCATTAATGCTAATACATCATAATATTATGAAAGATCGAATTAGATTAACTCACAGAGAGCTTAAAAAGGTAATGCAATGCACACTTCCAGAAGTTTCGAGGCATCTTGTTGGTTTCTTATCTGAAAGCTCGCTGAGATAAGAGGTTCACATTTTGGATGATCGTTCAGTACCACAATTTGGCAAGAACATTTAGCATATCACAATTAGAAACATTAACAAGGTTATAACAAATATCATAAACTTCAAATGGGAATAACAGAAAAGAAAGAAAAATAGTGAATTGGAGAGAATTCTACGCTATCTTAAACAATCGCCTCTGGAGAAAACCGGCTAGGTTTTTTCCTCAGGAAAAAATGGAGCATTAAGAATCCGCAGCAAAAGCAACGAAAACGAGCGCTGTACAGACGAGGCAAAAAGCGTTGTCAATCGACCTGCATTGTACCGGTGGCACCATTGGCTGTAAAATCGAGGAGCCCGCAACGAGGTGGCGCCATTGGCTGTAAAACCGAGGAGCCCGCAACGAGGAAGGGAAAAGAAAATTGCGGGGTGAGAAGAATGAGTTGAGTAGGCGAGATCGGACGGATCCAAATGTGCGTGTTACCAGGCGCGTTAAGATCGAGTCTTTTGCCGTACTGACTCATTTAAAATAATAATTTCCAAAAACCATCCAGAGGAAATATTTTTTTTCGGAAGTAACCCGTCAACTCGACGCGTCATAAAGTAGACTTAACTTTTAATCAAAAAAATTCGAGCATCCCGTCGAACGCTCGCCCGTTCGCTCGGTCCACCCTCGCCGGTCTATGCTCATCCTGTCCACCAGTTCGACCCGTCCGAACCGGCGGCTGCGATCTAAAACCTCGAAGCCTTTCCCACTGATGCCGACTCCTTCGCCTCTGCTCTCCTCGCGTCCCCTTTCATCGTTGTGAGCTCCGCAGCATCCACCACTCGTCGGCGGCAGCACGGGAGCGGCGGCCATTGGGATCCGCCAGCGTCCCATTATTCCTTCGTCCTTCGTCGATCTCCCGGCGTCCCTCGGTGGCTATATCGCCCGGCGATGAGACGTCCATCGTCGCCGCACATCTTGCCCTAGGTCTCCTCCTCTCGGCGACGAAGCGGGCGACCATCACCCGATCTACCCGACGCCGTCTCTCGTCAACACCATCGCTATCACCAGAACCCCCGACGCCATTCCCATCCGATTCCTTCCCATCTCCCTCTATTCATCGGCGGCAGCACTTGGGGTGGGATCATCCTTCGCGAAGCTTGGACCTTCATCCCCTTCCTTTGCTCGACTCCTTTAGCGACGGCGAAGCTGCGGAGGTCCCTGTGCGATCGTAGATCCGGCGACGAAGATTGACCAGAGATGATAGAATGTCCCAGAATAATTTTCTCAACCTGCTGATGAGTGGTTTGAAAGAGACAACCGGTGAGCATCGGTTGCAAAATTTAGTTTCACCTTCAGTTTCGCATTATTCTTTGTTCTATGTATTCGTGATTATATACTAATCAACGGTTTACTCTTTTGACATGCAGTTACAAGGTGGGATGATATAGACATGCCTAATTTAGGATCGAATGGCTTAGCAAGATCAGCAAGTACCACCATCGGTCATGTACTTGATGAGTGGTAAAATTCTCACTTTTGTTTTACTTTAGTGCTAAAGTAAAATTCTTCACTTTGGATATTGTTTTTTAAAAACTAAATTATTCATTTAGGGTAATCCTTAGGTTTGACTTTTTCATTCGAAAAGATTGAAATGAACATTAGAAGTCTATACTTATGGGTTAGGAGAAAGGCACCATCTCAATGACATGCATAAGATATGGAATTGACCGATAGAGTTTGCTTGATCCTGATTATGGCTTAGGGCTTTGACACTTGGCCTTACAATTTTTCTAACTTTTATCAGGGAAGAATAAGGACTTCTAGGGTCTGGCAGATATTTATAGATGGCAATTAACTTCAGCCTGTTGTAAATTTACTCAATTTAATATGTCGTCTTAGTGTGTTATTTAGTGTGTTATATATGGCGATACTTAAGTTGAAAAGGAGCTCACGAAGCTATAAAATATGAAGACTTGATTGAAGTGTCTTAGATTAAATGATATCAGCGGTAAGTGCACTACTACTGCTCTATACCAAATTTCCATATATTATGACAATTGTTGGTTTTCTCTACACTAGGAAGTAGGTATTGCTTTAATACTTTGCTATACCATGCTTCTGTTGCTGCTGCTGCTATTAGTTAAGTTGGTTTATCTAACTCATTGTGAGATCTGCTTCTGTTGCTTTTTTCTTACAAATCTTCCTTACTGTGAATTATCTCAGGGACGAGGAATACGATCGAGGCAAGCGGAAGAAATTGAGGAAATCCCGACTATCCTTCGATGGGCGAAACCATTCCAAGAGTCTGCTAATCTGAAAGCGCAGCGGCAATCCAGGCCAAAGTTAGAGTCGGGGAGATCGCAGAATCAACCCTTCAGGATATAGTAGTAACCGGAATTGAAGTGATGAAATGTGTTATTGTATCCCCCTTTTGGGCATTACTAATTCAGTATCCATTAATTTTTGTCGTCTCTTTTACCTTTTTTTTCTCCCCCTCTAAATAGTAAGACAACTCTGAAGAGACATTGTATTTGTACCTGCTAGTGATTGTTCGAGTGACAAATAAAGATGGCGGTATCTTTGTTTTTTGAGGCTTGTTAACTTGATGCCACCATTTTAAGTTGATTACCATCTTGCATGCAATTTTGAGATCCCTGCAGCTCGCCGACCTTGTTGATTCACCTAAATTATATTGTTTTTGGTTGAGAAAAGCCAACATTGTGGCTTATCTGTCATTTTTCTTATGATTATAACCATTTATTTTGCTCACTTTAGGGGTCTATATTTCATCATTCTCCAGATCCATCCACGCCGCCGCCAAAAATATTGTTCGATTCAAACACCAATCTTAAATCTTTTGGATGTTTGCAAGGAGAGAAGAAGACATCATAAATTCTCCCATTATTTGGTTTGAAACCCACGAGAATCTAATAATTGGAAGCCACACGGCATGAAGAGGCGGACATTTATTACCACTATTTTCTCAGAAGAATCCGCAAGCTCAACCAGCACTTATTGCTTCCATTGAATTCCTCACGCCTCGCCTGTGAATCTTCTTCCCCTGCTCTGTTCCTCCCTCGTCGTCTGCCTCGCTCATCCTCTTGCCCGCGATTCAAAATTTTGAAATTGTTAAGCACTTTCTTTTTAGTATCAATCTGGACATTTCATTTTGCAGATGGATTATACACTAAGCAGCAGCATTAACGTTCGTTCGGAGAACTCTAAATACTTGATGCTAAGTCTCAGCAATTCCTCTTCTAACAAGGAATTCGCAGAATTATGATTCACTCACAAACAGTGCTGTTTAAATCTTAGATGACAAACTCAAACTCTTCTTATTCAAATTATAATTCGAACGGAGTGATACACATGTTTCCCGGTTCGGTGGGTTTCCCGGGAAGCAGCAGCAGCAGCAGCAGCACGAAGTCGCTGGCAAATGGGCCCTCCTCCCTCCTCCCTCCTCCCTCCTCCCTCCTCAGCCTTCCGCCCTCCGCCTCCGTTCAATTTCCTCCTTTTCTTATAAATGTCGTCGAATCCGTGGCTTCTCCATGCCGGAATCGACAAATTTTGCTCCTTTTGCCGGAAGATGATGGCGTGCTCCAGGAAGCGAGGGAAGGCGCTTTGCTTCTGCGTCGCGTTGCAGGAAGAAGGAAGGAGCCGGCGGAGCGAATTGATTAATTTCTCCGAGATAAATTTGCAGCGAAGGAGAAGAGCGACGAACAACTCTCCCAAAGGAGTCGAGCAATCGTCGCCGAGAGGAGGAGACCTAGGGCAAGATGTGCGGCGACGATGGACGTCTCATCGCCGGGCGATATAGCCACCGAGGAACGCCGGGAGATCGACGAAGGACGAAGGAATAATGGGACGCTGGCGGATCCCAATGGCCGCCGCTCCCGTGCTGCCGCCGACGAGTGGTGGATGCTGCGGAGCTCACAACGATGAAAGGGGACGCGAGGAGAGCAGAGGCGAAGGAGTCGGCATCAGTGGGAAAGGCTTCGAGGTTTTAGATCGCAGCCGCCGGTTCGGACGGGTCGAACTGGTGGACAGGATGAGCATAGACCGGCGAGGGTGGACCGAGCGAGCGGGCGAGCGTTCGACGGGATGCTCGAATTTTTTTGATTAAAAGTTGAGTCTACTTTATGACGCGTCGAGTTGACGGGTTACTTCCGGAAAAAATAAAAAGACTCCGTTAAGATCTGTGAGATTTGAGATACTATATATATCGTATTTAAAACAAAATGTTTGCTGGTGGAGTCGGCACGGGCGTCGCGAGCGCTGCCCCCACCTCTTCCATTTATTTACGAAATTGACCTAGTATTATATATAAAATCGGATTCCAGCCCTAATCCTCTATTCTCTACTCTGCTCTCTCTTCTCTGCGCCGGCCCTAATCCTCCTGCTCTGTCCCCCCCTCCTCTGCTCCGGCCCTAATCCTCCTGCTCTCTCCCTCCCCCCCCCCCCATCGCTCCCATGGCGGATCCCGTAGCAGTTGGGGCTTTCATTGCCTCTTTGATTGAGGCTCTCAGCAAGAAGGATCCCGTAGCAGTTATCCCTTTGATCGAGGCTCTCAGCAACAAACGACTCGAGCGGCTGATCCTGCAGTTCACCAACCCCCGTGCACTTCTAGCTGGATCGCCCAATAGGTTGCAAGATAGGCAAAACTTCCTTGTCGCCCCCAACCTCCAAACCATTGGAGATTTGGAGCTAAGCATTCTTCAAATGTTTAATATTGGAGAAAATATTTGTCCCCATGGAATACAACTCGAAGTATGCATGCTCTTTCTTTTCTTTTTTTGTATGTTTTTTTTTATAATCCTCTATGATGATTAATATTTGTTATTTGTTACAGATAAATAAAGCTGGCCTGGATCCAAGACTACCAATTAACTATTTAAGAAACTTTGACACTGTCCGGTAAATAATATTTAATAAATTTACATATGAAATGAGTTTATTAATTAATTTACTGTTGAACGATATAGGGTTTCGAGGAGGAGGGCAGCTGGAGGGCTGGAGGGCGAGGCCGTGGCTGTGGCCGTGGGCATGGGCGCGGCCGTGGCCGTGGCCGTGGCCTTATGCTTTTACTTCTGAAATAGATATGATTCTCATTATTTGCTTTCCTGCATACAATACATATATATAAAGGAGAGAGTTACAACACATATTTTGGCTTTACCTAGAGAAACTTACGGCAACGAGGCATGTGGTTGTAGTCAATCATGCATCAGAAGGACACTAAGTGGGAAAAACTGCGCAAACTGCAGGGCATTCAACATTCATATTAACTGCACAAATGCAGGGATCCTTCAAAATTTACAGATCTATATTCCATCAAAAAAATTCTAAAGCAATAGGTGTGGAGAATCACCAGGGTTTAGGGAATGAAGCAATATGATGATATACTTAAGAACGCCATAGATAAGGAGGGTGCTCATGATTCCGAGCACGCGAAGGCGCACTTTAAACAAAATGTTTTAAACAAAATGTTCGCCCCAGGATTGTAGGGCTACGCATTAAAGAAATGAAATCAATGTTCCGATTACCTTTGGGGCGCACCCGGAGACAGGACGGAGCTTTGGACGGAGCTTCGAGGAGCTGCGATGATGGGACGACAAATTTAAAAGAAAGGGTCAATTTGAGGAACTTAAGATTATTAACTTTATTTGTCACATTATCTCTCAGCTACTTCAAAACAAAATATTTCTCAGCTAATTTTTAAAAAAAAGTAAAGGTGAATCCATAGATAATTACTAACTCGGGATGGATCACTTATTTAAAATAGTTATCCATAAAATACATTAAATTCTTTTAAAAAATAATTAAAAATGAAGATGCCTATGGAGAGAGGGAGCACCTTAGCGTTGCTTTCCTTAGTTGGCCACGGCGAACCTGTGTTGCTTCCCCTCGTCTTCCTCTTTCTATTTGCTGCTGCTCTCTGTTGCTTCTCTTCCCTTCGTAACCTCTCTCAACTTCACCAACTTCGACGGCGTCCGAATCGATCAACGCCTCATCACCCAAGGCGACGTCTCTCCCACAACCCACGACATTGAGCTGACAAAGAACTATCGCGGCGACAGTGTCACAAGCGGCGTCGGGCGAGTTCTGCACCCCGACCGGCTCCGCCTCTGGGACACTCCTCAGGCCTCAAGTAACCTCACGGCCAGCTTCACCACCTCTTTCTCCTTCAAAATTAGCAACTATTTTGATAATAATAACGGCAACGGGCTCGCCTTTTTCCTCACTCCGGAGATACCCATCTTTAACCCTCAATGATATATGAATATCTATCAATAAAATTAAAATATAAGATATTTATCCATAATTAGATGAATATCTATAAATAAAATTAAAATATAAGATATTTATCAATTGTATTCATTGTATGTCTCCTAAACTAAAGTATGTTTCATCACATATGACTCAAAAATATTTTATTATGGGTATGAAATACTATAATAATAATTTAATTTGCGCTATTATGAACATAAGAAATAGTGTGAGGCTAATAGGTAACCTTCTAATTACTCTAACTATTACACTATGTTATTATAGTTTTTATCAGATTTGATATAAAATTAATTCATTAATTCATAACATAATTTGATATTAGGGAGGTTTAACTATTGTTGATGACTAACAAAGTGATGATTCATCTTCTTCATCGAGTTACCACCCTATTCCACATCGTTGCAGTTTACACATATTCTTGGCATTGATGACTAATAAAGTGATGAGTCAATAAGAAAGATGAGTTACAATTCAAGCCCTTGGCTTGAGTTGAACTCTTAAAAGGATTCAAGAGTTTGAGTGCTTGAACCCTCCCCTTATGTAGCACCAATGCCAACACATGACACACCTCAAACCTGAACCATCTCGGCTCAAGCTTGACTCTAACATGGGTTGTGTTCAGCACAAGCACTTACCATGAATGATATGATATGATATCATGCTTTGTCTTTGGACCATAATATTAATCCAAGTATAATATGCAAACGATTAATAATCATTCCTAGCATGACTTGTGAGGCAGCAGGCTATGCTAGGTACAACTTGACTCAAGCAAAGCATGTGTCTACTTGGATTTAGCTAAGTGGGAAGACACTTAAAATAATCTTTAGGTTATTTTTAAAAATTATTTTTTATAATAAATGATATATTAGGAAATTAAATATCTAAGTTTTTTTTTCTCATTTTCTTCTCTCGTTCATGATAATATCCTTAGTGATGACATTGTTCATAAATGTGTGGACCATTTTGGTCATATATGTTGGGTGATCAATCAATAAGATTTCATGCATTCATAGATTCTATACCACCACAATGATTCACTTCTCCCCTAGGAATCTTGGAATCTTAAGAGGAGAGGGACCCACAGTTAACTATTATTATTGGAAGTCTGTCTTTAGTTGATGGTGATGCTTCTTTACGGATCTGCAACCTTTTAATATGTAATAGCCATTATTCATTATGAGTTGCTCTCGGTTTGAGTTCGCCATGTTTAATCCAAATTATTGTGTTTCTAGTAGAAGTGCCATGAACATTAAAGCTGCAGAAACACATCTAGGGATCAAAGCACCCATCTGTTTTGTCAGCATGAGTAACAACTATTCCATGCATGAAGTCAAATCAAGTATGCATTAAGTCGAAATCAAACTGAGTTGATAGATAACAAACTAGGGGATAACTCTTCTTTCAGCACTAAATCAAAACCGACCATCTTAAATTTTCAATTAAGTTTGCTGAATTATTTTTCTGTGTGTGACTTGAAGAAGTCTCCGTAGCAAGTTAGTCAATTTACGAAGCTTAAAATTAAGATGCCAACGGAGACCGAGCCCTCCCTCTCTCACTCAGGTACCTTTGCCTTGCTTTCTTTGTTTGGCCATGGCGAACCTGTGCTGCTTCCCCTCTTTCTCTTTACTACTGCTTTCTGTTGCTTCTTTTTCCCTAGCAGTGTCTCTGAACTTTACCTTCAACTTCAACTCCGACGGCGTCCGAATCGATCAACGCCTCATCACCCAAGGCGACGTCTATGCCACAACCCACAGAATTTATCTGACTAATAACAATTACGAGGATAGTGTCACATGCAGCGTCGGGCGAGTTCTGTACGGCGACCGACTCCACCTCTGGGATGCCGCCTCATGTAACCTCATGGCCAACTTCACCACCCATTTCTCCTTCAAAATTATCAACTACTCTGACAGTAATGTCGGCGACGGGCTTGTGCATTTTTTCTTGCTCCGATGTCGGAGATACCCATCCTGGCCAACACCACAAAGGGAGAAAACCTCGGCCTTTTCAACGACTCCGCTAACCGAGTCGTGGCGGTGGAGTTTGATACCTACTCGAACGATTTTGATCCCTCCGACAATCACATAGGGATCGATGTTTATTCTGTCGATAGTTGAAGCTGGAACGTGTCAAGTGTGATAGATTTGAGGAAGTACCTGCTGGAAGAGGTATATGTCGGCTTCTTGGCCGCCATCGGTGACAGCGCGGAGGCGCACATCATTTTGTCCTGGGACTTCAACTCAACCAAGCTCGACAGGAAAAAAAGGCTGCCACTACTGCTGGTACTGGGCTTGATAGTTGCCCTTGCGATCATCCTCTGCGTGCTGGGGTTGGTGTGGTTCGTGCTGTGGCAATGGCAGAACAAGCAAAGACGCGGCCCAGCCGCACCCGAAGCCTCCGTGCTTCTGCCCATGTTCGACCGGGGAATGGGGCCGAGAAGATTTGCCTACCAAGACTTGGCTGACTCCACAGGCAATTTCGCAGAGGAAGGGAAGCTCGGGGCAGGAGGATTTGGGGCCGTGTACAAGGGAGTTCTCCCCGGCACGAACGGTGATCTCCATGTGGCCATCAAGAAGATCTCCAAGGAATCCATGCAAGGGGAGAAAGAGTACTTGTCGGAAGTCAATCTCTTCAGCCAGTTGCACCACCGCAATCTGGTTCAGCTCATCGGCTACTGCCACGAGGCCGAAGACTTCCTCCTTATATACGAATACATGCCCAACAGAAGCCTCGACAAGCACCTCTACAACGCCGACAGATTGCTCGGGTGGGAGGAGTGGCACAAGATCGCTGTGGGGCTGGCGTCGGCCTTGCTCTACCTCCACAAGGAGTGGGAGCAGGGCGTGGTGCATCGAGATATCAAACCGAGCAACTTGATGCTGAATCTCGAATTCAACGCAAAGCTCGGCGACTTCGGTTTGGCGAGGCTGGTCGACCACGACTGCATGGCGGTGACGACTGTCCTGGCCGGGACGAGGGGTTATATGGTGCCGGAGTACAAGAAGACAGGGAAGGCCCGCAAGGAATCGAACGTGTTCAGCTTCGGGGTGGTGGTGCTCAAGATCGCCTGCGGCCGGAAACCCATCAACTTCGCGGAGGAATCGAAGAGGATAAATCTGGTGGAGTGGGTGCGGGGGTTGTATGAGAGAGGGGCGTGTCTGGAAGCTCCAGACCGAAGGCTGTGCGATGAGTTCGACGAGCGACTGATGGAGAGGTTGATGGTGTTGGGATTGTAGTGCACCCGCCCTGACTACAGGATGCGGCAGTCCATAAGGCGAGCTGTCGGCGTTCTCAGCTTCGAGGCTCCATTGCTGGATCTGCCGCCGCCTAAAGGAGCAATGCAGGAAGGTAATAAGGCAGCTGTGTCATCATCAGGAGGGGGAGAATCCTTGAACCACATTTCTTCCTCTTCATTTGCGTTGGGGCGTTGAAGAGGATTATGTCTTGCTCTTCGGGTATGGCTTCCTTCTTTATCTAAAACTTATAAGATCACGAGATCTCATCAAGTTATGAATCTAACTTAAATAAACTTGGACGGAGGTCTAGGGTTCAATCTCATTAAGTTTTTTTTAAAAAAAATTTAAATAAACTTGTACTTCTTATGATGCAGCAAGGTAAGAAATAAGGAAATCTAAAATTATGAATTTTCACTCGCTCACTGCCTCACTCTACAGAAGTGGCAGTAAAAGTTAGATGGCAAATGATATTTTTTATTTTTCTTATTCTATTAAATACAATAATATTTTAAAAATATTCATTTATAACTTGGCCTGTTATCTTATCTTATCATGTAATTTGATGGGTTATTTTTCCATCGCCCACTTAAATTGATAGGTTGAATGATATGTTTTTGGAAATATAATTTTTCAAATTACTCAAATGTTATGTGACGTCGTGAACCCCGCTATTAAATTAATGCATCGAATGCTGATTTATATCCCCTCTAAAATCTTCCATATCTTATTCTTCTTTGGCTTGAACGGGACTGTAGGCGTGTGGAGAATTAATGTCATTCTACTCCTTCACCTCATTCTGCATGGTGCCCCTGATGTCCATGTTAGTGCTGGAGGCAGAGTTGCCCTGCATGGTGCCCCTGATGTCCGTGTTAGTGCCGGAGGCAGAGTTGCCGGCGTGGGTGATCTGCTATATCCAGGCAGCCATGTTCGTTCTCAGCGTTCTCCCCGCCCCGAGGTCTTTCCCCTACCTTCTCTTCGAGAACACTATGTCGATGATCAAGTTCTGCGATGATCCCACTTCTCCGTGCCGAAGGAGAGGAAGAGAGTAGGAGGAGGCGAGTCGGGAGATGATGCAGGTCCGTCCCTCCCAACCCCTCCGACGATGGATAGACGACGAAGCTGCCGGAGGACAGCAGAGGGCTTGGGAAGCTTAGAGAGGAATAAACTTGGGCTTAACTCTAACATGGGTTGAGCACAATACAGGCCATGGGACTTGTTGTTGTCCCCTCGTATCATATCCTACCTCTAGGTCTAGGTTATAATATTATAGTTCAACATGACGTGCAAGCATGGCTCACTATGCAGGTCAGATATAATCTGACTCGGGTCAAGCATGTATTGCTATATATGAAGTTTTTTTAGGTTTAGCTAGGTGGGAAAGAAGATTTGATATAATCTTTTAGTTATTTTTAAAAAGTATTTTTAATATATATATGGACAAATAATAAGTTTGGATCTCAGATTTTTTTTATTTTTCTCGGTGCAAATATTTCTAGCTGTTTCTCTTCAATTTAATTTCATAATATCGTATCTTCTTTTCTCATTCTTGACAATATCTTCGACACTGAATGTGTGGATCATTTTGGTCAACAACTAAACATTGAGATTTGAGACTTATTGAATGATTTACTTTTCTCCCAACAACTAGGAAGAAATTGTAGGAAGAGAGGGACCCACAATTAACTATTATTATTGAAAGTCTTTTTTTCCCTTTTTTTTTCTTGTCTTAATATTCTTTCATTTTGACTAATATGATTCTCCAATCTTAGGAGTATCAGCTTCATGTTCTAGACTTTAATACTAACTAACTTTCATAATCTATCAATTCTAAGTGATCTATCTCTTCCTACCTCATTAATCTCCCCTAAAGAGATTAATGTTTCCTTATCTCTAACTAAAGAGATTTTTTAATATTTTCTTATTTTTATGTTTCCTCATTGAGTACACAGTCCCTATATTTATTTAGAGATTTAAAAAAATATATAATATTATAATAACCTCCTTAATATTCAAACTTACCAGGAAAATCTACGCTGAGAGCCTGAGATGAATATTGATTAAATTAAATATAAGATATTTATTACTTGTATCTACCACTAGTGACATGATAATATTAAGAGGCACTACTGAGCCAAAGTGCAAGCTACTAGTTAATGATTTTTTTAAAGTTAAAATATCTTTTCATTATCTATCAAAATATAACATTTAATTCTAAATAATCAGTGCCACCATATTTTTACAGTTATATCATTGCTCAAATTGAATAATTCACGTTATTTTTTTTCTAAATAGTCGTAATTGCTTTTCTTTTTGGTATAACTAAATAACTAATTCATAGTATATTACTTGACTCCATTAACTCAGGATAAATCACTTATTTAAAATAGTAATCCATAGAATATAAATTTCATTTAGTTAAAGCCGTAAAACTCTACGTTATACAATATAATTTTAATACCCACTAAATTCTTTAAAAAAATTATTTTAAATAATTTAAAGTCTCTGGAATAGAGGGTCGTCAAACTCCTGCATCCTGCAGTGAATGGTAAACTGGATATCCTGCAAGATCTAAAAACAGATCAAGAGATATCTCTACAGATAAATGATCCAGGAAAAAAAATAGAAGCTGCTTAAAATTTTTATTTTGGCAAGGATGGAAGTATAAACTAGTATTAAGCAAAAATTATCATGGGTACAAGATAAAAGAGAACATCAAGCAGCCTAATGCTAAATGCTAATAAAAGTACTACTAAACAAGATGTTGATGTACTCTCTTAGATAACTTATTATTTTTCTAAAAACAATAGGAACCATATCACTCAGTGGCTTATGGAAATCAGATCATGTAATTTATATATATATTATATATAAAAACAATAATACAATGTGGTGCAGTGGTAAGTGTTCCCATTTTTCTTTAGATGGTTCCACTTTCAGGGTAATGTAAACAAAAGTATGCCTAAACATATAAACAAAGATCCCAAATTTCCTCTTCCCCCAAGCTTTGCTGACCCATTCCCTTTTTCCTTCCCCACCGAGTTTCGACCATATCCTTTGTCAAGCCATGTTTAGTGGTCCCAAATTAGGATGATTCCAAATTCCACCATTATTCGTTTTAAGATGCTCTCGTCTTGAGTTCGTTGTTTAATCCAAATTGCTGTGTTTCTAGTAGAAGTGCCATAAACAGTAAAGCTGTAGAAACACATCTAGGGATCAAACTGGATTAGGCGCCCATCTGTTTTGTCAGCATCATGCATGAAGTCAAATCAAATATACATTAAGTCGAAATCAAATTGAGTTGATAGATAACAAACTAAAACAGAGGACTACTCTTCTTTCAGCTACTCTTCTTTCAACACTAAATCAAATCCGACCATCTCAAACTTTTAATTAAGTTTCCTGAACTATTTTGCTGTGTGAGACTTGAAGAAGTCTCCGTAGCGAGTCAATTTAAGAAGGTTAAAAGACCAACGGAGAGGGAGCCCTCTCTGCGCTGGTTTCCTTGGTTGGCCATGGCGAACATGTGCTGCTTCCCCTGGTCTTCCCGTTTCTCTTTGCTACTGCTCTCCATTGTTTCTTATCCACTCGTAGCCTCTCTCAACTTCACCTTCAACTTCATCGGCTCCGACGGCGTCCGAATCGCTCAAGGCCTCATCCCCCAAGGCAATGTCTCTCCCACAAACGACGGCATCCAGCTGGCTACGAACAATCACGGTCAGAGTGTCCAATACAGTGTCGGGCGAGTTCTGTACTCTGACCGGTTCCGCCTCTGGGACGCCGCCACAGATAACCTCACGGCGAGCTTCACCACCCATTTCTCCTTCAAAATTAGCAACTTCCCCAACCTGAGCATCGGCGACGGGCTCGCCTTTTTCCTCGCCCCAATGTCGGAGATACCCTTCCCGGTTGCCTCCTCAAGGGGAGAAAAGCTCGGCGTTTTCAACGACTCCGTTAACCTAGTCGTGGCGGTGGAGTTCGACACCTTCTCGAACTTTTTTATTGATTCCTCCTACAATCACATAGGGATCGATGTCTACTCCACCAGGTCGATCGCCTATGTTGATTTGGTTAATTTTAACATGAGTAATGGTAGCAACACTGCACATGCTACAGTGAAGTACTATGAACTTGTCCGTTCTCCTATCTTACTCATCCGAGGATCCCTCCGTCGACGGTCGAAGCTGGAACGTTTCAAGTGTGGTAAATTTGAGTAAGTACCTGCCAGAAGAGGTATACGTCGGCTTCTCAGCCAGCACCGGTATAGGCACGGAGTTGCACACCATCTTGTCTTGGGATTTCCACTCTGCCGAGCTGCCGATCGCCAGATCTCAAGCTCTGACATTGGAGACTGTCCGTAAATACGATAAGGGAACGAGGCTGCTCTTAGGGATACTAATTGGCATTGGGATCATCCTCTGCGTGCTGGGATCGTTGTGGTTCGTGTTGTGGCAACGACAGAACAAGCAAAGGCGTGACACAGCCGGCGCCAGACTTCAGACAGTGTTCGACCAACAAATGGGGCCGCAAAATTTTGTCTACCAAGATTTGGCCAACGCCACAAACAATTTCATAGAGGAAGGGAAGCTCGGAGTGGGAGGATTCAGGGCCATGTACAGGGGAGTCATTCCCAGCACGGGGAATGATCTTCGTGTGGCGATCAAGAAGATATTGAGAGAATCCAAGCAAGGGGAGAAAGAGTACATGTCGGAAGTCATCCTCTTCAGCTAGCTGCGCCACCGCAACCTGGTGCAGCTCATCGGCTACTGCCACGAGGCGGACGACTTCCTTCTTGTTTACAAATACATGCCCAACAGAAGCCTCGACAAGCACCTCTACGACGGCCACATATTGCTCGAGTGGGCAGAGCGGCACAAGATCGTGCTCGGGCTGGCATCCGCCTTACTCTACCTCCACGAGGAGTGGGAGCAGTGCATGGTGCACCGGGACATCAAACCGAGCAATGTGATGCTGGATCCTAATTTCAATGCAAAGCTCGGTAACTTTGGGCTGGCGAGGCTGGTCGACCACGACTACACGGCGGTGACGACAAACCTGGCGGGGACGAAGGGGTACATCGCATCGGAGTACGAGAAGACAGGGAGGGCCAGGAAGGAATCGGACGTGTTCAGCTTCGGGGTGGTGCTGCTCAAGATCGCCTGCGGCCTGAAGCCCATCAACTACGCGGAGGCTCCGGAGAGGGTAAATCTGGTGGAGTGGGTGTGGGGGTTGTACGAGAGAGGGGCGTGCCTGGAAGCTGCAGACCGGAGGCTGTGCGATGAGTTCGACCGGCGGCTGATGGAGAGGTTGATGGTGCTGGGATTGTGGTGCGCGCAACCTGACTTTAGGTTGCGGCCGTCGTTAAGGCAGGCCATCGGCGTTCTCAGCTTTGAAGCTCCGTTGCCGGATCTGCGGCCGCTGAACGTGACGAGGCAGGAAGGTAATGATGCAGCGGCAACGTCATCAGGAGGACAATCCTTGAACAACATTTCTTCCTCTACATTTGCCTCGGGGCGTTGAAGAGTATTATGTCTTGCTCTTCAGGTATGGCTCCCTTCTTCATCTTAAACTTATAATCTTCTTTTTTCATCAAGTTTTACGATTCTAACTTAAATAAACTTATACTTCTTATGATGCAGCAGACGGTAAGGTAAGGTTTGTTTGATCTGATACTGAAATAAGGAAATCTAAAATTATGAAATTTCACTCGCTCACTGCCTCACCCTACAGAAGTTGCAGTAAAAATATTCATTTGTAACTTGGCCTCTTATCTTATCTTATCTTACTTAATGGAGATGTAATTTGATTGGTTATTTTTCCATCGCCCAGTTAAATTGATAGGTTGAATGATATGTTTTTGGAAATATAATTTTTCAAATTACTCAAATGTTATGCGACGTCGTGATCCCCGCTATTAAATTAATGCATTGAATGCTGATTTATATCCCCTCTAAAATCTTCCATATCTTATTCTTCTTTGGTTGAACGGGGCTGTCTCCTGTCGGCGTGTGGAGAATTAATGCCATTCTACTCCTTCACCTCATTCTGCATGGTGCTCCTGATGTCCATGTTAGCGCCGGAGGCAGAGTTGCCGACGTGGGTGATCTGCTGTCGATGACCAAGTTCTGCGATGATCGCCCTCCCATGCAAATTCTACTGCTCTTTGCAGAGAAACGCCGAATGGGAGGAAGAGAGTAGGAGGAGGGGAGCCGGGAGATGATGCAGGTCCATCCCTCCCAACCCCTCCGACGATGGATAGACGGCAAAGCTTCCGGAGGACAGTAGAGGGCTTGGGAAGCTTAGAGAGGAATAAACCTGGGCTTAACTCTAACATGGGTTTAGCACAATACAAGCCATGGGACGTGTTGCCACTTGCCTATGCCCAGCATACTGGATTGTCTACCCTACCTCTAGGCCATAATATTGCAGTTCAATATGACGCGTAAGCGATGACCAAGCATGACTCACTGTGCAGCATGTCAGATATAATCTGACTCAGGTCAAGCATGTATTGCTCATGAGTGACAGGCTATTATGATATCTAGGTGGGAAAGAAGATTTGATATAATCTTTTAGTTATTTTTAAAATATTATATATATATATATGGACAAATAATAAGTTGGATACCAAAATTTTTTATTTTTTTTGGTGCAAATATTTCTAGTGGTTTCTCTTTAATTTAATTTCTCTTGTTCCTGACAATATCTTCTCCACTGTTCATGAATGTGTGGATCATGTTGGTCATATATATTGAGATTTGAGACTTATTGAATGATTTACTTTTTTTCCCAACAACTAGGAAGAAATTGTAGGAAGAGAGGGACCCACAATTAACTATTATTATTGAAAGTCTTCTTTTCCCTCTTTTCTTGTTTTAATATTCTTTCACTTTGACTAATATGATTCTCCAATCTTAGGAATATCAGCATCAAAGAAGGTATATTCATGTTCTAGACTTTAATACTAACTAACTTTCATAATCTATCAATTCTAAGTGATCCATCTCTTCCTACCTCATTAATCTCCTCTATATTTATCTATAATTAAAGATATTTTTTAATATTTCCTCATTGAGTATCCAATCCCTATATTTATTTAGAGATTTTTTAAAAGAATTAATATTATAATAACCTCCTTAATATATGGTAAGAGCATCTTTTCTAAGTTTACTCTTCTTATATTATTAGGATAATATAAAACCTACATAAAAAAATTTAAATAGAATAAATTAATTATCTCTTCACAGGTAATATTACGTCATGGTCAAAGCTCCAATTTAAATAAATATTATTCCAACAATTCTTGCCAACATTTTGTATACTTGAAAAAAAAAATATTTATTCCACGTGCCTTGCACAAGCCTCCCTCCAAGGCTTACCTCAAATTAATGTCCTCCTTCAATTCAACCTCTTCACATTTTTACACCAAATTATATAATTAAATTCCTAGCATTTCTTATTCCCAAAGTAATTATTAAATGCCTAACGCTGTTTATTAATTATTCCCATCAGCGAATGTTTTAATAATTAAAGAAGATTCTTTGCGTTCCCTTCGCTTCGCTCAAAGATTTTTTTTTTTTTTTTTTTTTTTTTTTGCGACCGCCTTCGCTTTGCTTTCACTCCAAGCAACCGCCATTCCTGCGAAGACGAAGCAACGCCCGCCCCATGGAGTCCGTTGCATCGAATCGTTCGCTTTCAAGTTTTAACCACTCAAAATAACGGAAACCCGTCACTGAAGCAAACCGGCGACGGCGTCTGCAACGCAGCGGAAGATTTTTTTTTTTATGCTCCGGCATGGTAGATTTTGTTTTCTATCGACGGGTGTTAAAATTGGCTCTGTGCACGTGGACGAACGAGATCTCATCTCCGTCCCTGTTTTAGTATTTACATAAAAGAAAAATCCCCGGTGTTACAACCGTTCCTTCGAAACGACATCATCGGATCAATCTATATATTATATTATTGTGAGATTGTCAAACCGGAGTTAATATAATAACTCCGTAACTTGAGGGTTTTTACCGGTGCTTTTGAAAGAATAAAGTAATCATTTTTCCCCTCATCTCATCGTGTTTGGTGTTCATTGATATCTCTAGGCTTGTATCATCGCATAGACTACCATGATACACCGCATACCCTCACGTACGTCATCAACATTTACGTACGCCATTGACGGGTGTGTCAATTGGTATCAGAGCCAGGTTAACGACCACCACAACAACAACATGGTAATGAAACAAGAATTTGAAAAACTGGAAAAGAAAGTAGGAACAATGGAGGAGTTGATTCGGGCATCTCAAGCCATGGGCGATGCCCACATCAACGCCTTGCAAACCCGTATGGAAGAGATGCAGACGATGTTTTCACGTATCTGCAGTGACCTTGAGCGGATCCGCACGTCTAACGAACAAGCATCGGAGGTGACGGAACCGAACTCTCTGCTACCGAGGGGAGAAAGCAGCGAACCAGGATCTTCAATTGGAGCAGGGGCGCACCCTTCCAACTTACGACACCCGGCGGATACGCACCAACCTGCAAAATCGAATGTTCGCATCCCCGACCCCTCAACTTTCTCCGGCATCAGAATCGTCGAAGTGTTGGAGAATTTTATATGGGACATGGAACATTTTTTCAAAGCTGCAAAGATTGTTGTCGAAGACCAAGTCGACATGGCCGCTGCATTCCTTATCGGCGATGCAAAGAAGTGGTGGAGGGTACGTTGCGACCCCCATCTACACGGAAAAGGTGAGGCGATCACCACTTGGGCGGCCATGATGAAGGAACTCTGGCGTCACTTCCTTCCCTCCAACGCGGCATGGCTCGCCCGTGAGAGGCTGCAACGACTGCAGCAACATCGGTCGATCAGGGAATACGTCCAAGAATTTAACACGGCCATCTTGGATCTACATGATATGTCAGAGGCGGACCAACTATTCGCATTCCTCAGAGGACTCCAGCCATGGGTCCGGAATGAGTTAATGCGGAAAGGGGTGAACGAACTGCAAGAGGCAATTGCTACGGCGGAGAGTTTACTGGATTGGCGAGCAAATAATTTCTTGCCAATCAACGATGCTGCCTCCTCCGGGCCTCGCAATCAGCGACCCCTAGCCAACGGGCGTCGCCAGACGGCTGCGAATCAAGGGCGACGAAACCATACCCCATCAGCGGCTCCCTATAATCCGCAACATGGCGCAACGTCGAGCGGAGACAAGGGACCCAAGGATGGCTGCGTCCGTTGTGGAGGACCCCATCCTATTCAGCGGTGTCCCCGACTGGAGGGGTTGGCTGCTATCGAGATAGCCGAGGAAGGAGTCGTCGACGAGGAGACCGAATCCCCTGTTGTTACTCGAGCGGCTCCTCTGTAGAGGATCAACGCCTTGCGCAATGGGCGTGACTTTAAATTAATGTATGTTCCCTTGCAGGTAGATGGGAAGAAATGCTCCGGCATGGTAGACTCCGGGGCTACTCATAATTTCATGAGCGAAAGGACGGCGAGGCGTCTGGGGTTGTCCGTGGAGAAGAGCGAATTTAAGATCAAGACCGTCAATGCGCAACCTTCAAAGGTGGTGGGCGTGATCAAACAAACCCATACGACAATCGGGAATTGGAGTGGGAATGTTGACTTCACCGTAATTCCCTTGGACGACTTCGGTCTCATACTGGGCAACGATTTCCTGCTCCAATCCCAGGCGATGGTGGCTCCCTCTCTAGGGGGATTGATGATACTTGATGCGAAGCAACCTGGGTTTCTCAAATCATTGGCGAAGGCTCTGGAAGGAACGGTCGCTGAACAGGACATCAACACGGGGATGAATTGTGCATTGCAACTTGTCAAGGGAATGCGCCACGGGGAAGTTACTTTTGCCGCGGTGTGCAGAGAACCTGGAACACAGGCGGCCTCGGAGCAAGCAATGGTGTTCGAGGTTCAGAATCTTGTTGACAAATTCAGCGATGTAATGCCTACCGAATTACCCCGGGTGCTACCCCCTCGACGACGGACGGATCACCAAATCGACTTAGTTCTTGGAACTCGACCTCCAGCAATGGCACCCTATCGGATGCCTCCCACGGAATTAGCCGAATTAAAAAAACAACTGGATGATTTGTTGAAAGCGGGATTGATCCGCCCTTCCAAAGCTCCTTACGGTGCCCCTGTGTTGTTTCAGAAGAAGAAGGATGGTAGTCTACGGATGTGCGTAGATTACCGAGCCTTGAATAAAATTACAATGAAGAATCGATATCCTATTCCTCTGATCGTAGATCTATTCGACCGATTGGCACAGGCGAGAGTTTTCTCGAAGTTGGATCTACGGTCGTGATATTGGCAGGTTCGAGTTGCAGCGGGCGACGAAGCGAAGACAACCTGCGTTACACGTTATGGTTCCTTCGAATTTTTGGTGATGCCATTCGGACTCACCAATGCTCCCGCGACATTTTGCAACCTGATGAATGAAGTGTTTTATGATTTCTTGGATAAATTTTTCGTAGTATATCTTGATGATATTGTGATCTATTCTAGAGATATGGAAGAGCACCTCCGCCACCTCCGGATAGTGCTGCAGACTTTGTGGAAACATCAGTTGTTCCTCCGCCAGGACAAGTGTGTCTTCGGACGAGCAAAGATTCCATTTTTGGGCCACCGGGTAGGAGGCGGGCGGATACAGATGGAGGAAAAGAAGATCGAAGCAATTCGCGATTGGCCGACGCCCGCGAATCCGTCGGAACTTCGATCGTTCTTGGGGCTTACCAATTACTACCGTAAGTTTGTACAGGATTACTCCACCATCACGGCTCCTCTGACAGATTTGCTGAAGAAGGAGACTCGCTGGGTGTGGGCGGCAGATTGTGAAGCTGCGTTCAGGGAACTTAAACATCGGATGACCACCGAATCGGTGCTCGTTCTTCCCGACTTCGAAGTTCCCTTCGAGGTAGTTACAGATGCGTCTGATAGAGCCTTGGGGGGGATTCTCGTCTAGAGAGGTCATCCCGTGGCGTATGAAAGTCGCAAACTCAAGCCAACGGAACAGCGCTACAGCGCGCATGAGAAAGAGATGCTCACAGTCATTCACTGTCTGCGAGTGTGGCGAGTCTATTTACTTGGACGACCTTTAGTTCTTCACACTGATAACGTTGCTAATACTTACTTTCAGACGCAGAAGAAGATCTCGTTGAAGCAGGCACGGTGGCAAGAGCAACTTGCTGAATTTGACATGGTCTGGGAGCATAAAGCCGGACAGATGCTTTGAGCAGGCGACTTTACAGCATTCATCGCGTCCACGGCGACGTGGTGACTCGTCTGCTTGAGGCGGGACAGCACGACCCGGCATTCCAGAAGCTCCTGCAGACGTTTGACGACGGAGACACCCGGCGTTATTGGAAGGAAACGAACGGGACTGTGCAGACTCATGGAGGCCGAACATACGTTCCGCAAGATGCTGGCTTACGACGTGATCTGATATCATAATGTCACGATACCCTTTGGGCGGGACATCCCGGCGTGGAGAGAACGCTCGCCCTCCTCAATCAATCCTTCTATTGGCCTCGCATGGAAACAGATGTTGACGCTTTTGTCCGAACATGTGTGACATGTCAGAAGGATAAAACAGAGCATGCGAGGACGGCAGGGCTTCTACAACCCCTTTCGATCCCATCAAGGGCAGTCCATTTCTATGGACTTTGTGACATCTTTCCCAAAGATCGATGGGTTCTCCGCAGTGCTTGTCGTGGTGGATCGGCTTAGCAAATTCGCGATATTCATCCCCACTAGCGAACACGTCGCGGCGGAGCAGACGGCGCACTTGTTTTTCTGTCATGTGGTGAAATATTTCGAGTTACCCAAAGATATTATCAGCGACCGGGATCCTCGTTTCACGGGGAAGTTTTGGACCTCTGTTTTTCGCCTGCTAGGATCCCGACTGAAGTTTTCTACGGCCAACCATCCTCAAACGGATGGACAGACCGAGCGGACGAATGCCCTGCTCAAAGAATATTTACAACACTTTGTTACTTGCAAGCAAGAAAACTGGGTCAAGCTCTTGGACATCGCACAATTTTGTTACAATTTGCAACAGAGTTTAGCAACTGGTAAGGCCCCATTTGAGATTGTTTATGGCCACTTTCCGTTTTCTCCGGCGGAGCTGGCGCGGGGAACTTCGGACGACAGGAGCAACTGACGAAGGTACGCGATAGTCTGGAGAAGGCGCAGCGGCGGATGAAAAAATCCACAGATGCGCACCGCCGGCCGAAAGAGTTTCGCGTCGGAGACAAGGTCCTTCTGAAGATAACGCCCCAGATGTGGCGGCGGGCACAGAAGACTCACATTCATAAGGGGTTGGTGCCTCGGTACGATGGACCCTTCATCGTCCTCAAGCGTGTTGGATCTGTCGCCTATCAACTGCAGCTTCCTCCGCGATGGCGCATCCATCCCACTTTTCACGTGAGCTTCCTCAAATCTTTTCAGGAAGACGGCGACCCGACCCGCCTTCAGCAGGACCGCCCGGCTCCCACCACTTTCCGCAATCCTCCCCGGAAGATCGCTCAAATCCTGGGTAGGCGGACGTTCCAGCCCGAAGGCATGGTGGAATACCTTGTGCAATGGGTCGGGGAATCATTGGAGGATGCCAGCTGGGCAAACGAACTCTCCTTACAACCTTTCCGCCGGCAGCTTCAGGCCTATCTTACATCGGAGTCGCTGGGGGCATCGACGTCTTCCGGCGGGGGAGGATTGTTACAACCGTTCCTTCGAAACGACGCCTCTGCGGACGGCAGTTGAACTCCTGTGTCAACTTTCTTAACTTCTGCTCTTATTTCGCTATAAAGATGCGACACGATGATGGGAGAAGACATCATCGGATCAATCTATATATTATATTATTGTGAGATTGTGAAATCGGAGTTAATATAATAACTCCGTAACTTGAGGGTTTTGAGGGTTTGTACCGGTGCTTTTGAAAGAATAAAGTAATCATTTTTCCACTCATCTCATCGTGTTTGGTGTTCATTGATATCTCTAGGCTTGTATCGTCACATAGACTACCACGATACGCCGCATACCCTCACGTACTTCATCAACATTTACGTACGTCATCACATAGGCTTGTATGAACCAGACGGATGTCGGCGAGATCTCCGACGACCGGCCGCCGGAATCAACGGTTGTCAAAATTTGTTCTACACACGCGGACGGATGCGATCTCATCTCCGTCCGTATCTTTTAGTATTTACATAAAGGAAAAAAGAAAAATCTCCGGTAAGAACCAGACGGACGACGGAGAGATCTCTGACGGCTTCCCACCTGATCTCTAGAGATCGTCGGCTTTGGACATGGCGGAGAGACGGCTGGGCCGGGGGCGGAAGTCGGCGCGGCGGCGCTGCTGGTGGGAGGACGGGCGGATGAGGGCGGCAAGAGCGCGCTTCACCAGATCGCCCTCCACGGTCCCGATCCGCACCAGCGAGTTGGTCATCGCGGAGCGGCAAGCGCTGAGGCGGTAGGAGGGCGGTGGCGAGGGGGGAAGCGGAGGCCCTTGTGGAGGCCGCAGCGGAAGGAGCGGGGGTGGGTGGTGGGGGAGCACATGCAGGTGGGGCGAGCCTGGGCCGGGGCCGGATCGGCGGTGGCGGCGAGGGAGCGGTCGAGGGTGAAGCGGACGGAGGAGGCTCGCGGGGAAGGGGAGGAGCCGGCGAGGTAGACGCGGGTAGGCGAGGCGGATCGGTGGGGTAGGAAGGAGCTGGGGGTTGAGGAGCAGGCGAAGGGGGAGGACGAGGTCGAGGAGGAGGAGGAGGCGAACGGGGAGGCGGCGGAAGAAGAGGGTGTGGCGCGGCGGAGGGAGGCGGAGAAGGGGAGGACGGGGGCGTTGGTTTTCCTGGAGGACATCGACATGCTCTGCTTCTTCTCGCAATTTGGGCAAACCCCAAGGAGGAGTCCGGCCGGATATTTATAGCAAAGTAGAGCCGTGTTGAGGTAAACGGGAAACGGAGGAGACGCGGCTGCGGCAGCGTCATCGCCTCGTCCTCCGCAAAGGCCGGTGCGCTGATGGTGACATGGCAAACGAGCTATTAATTTTGGAAAAAAATAGTAATTAATTAATTAACTTGGACTCAAGTCCAACCCAATTCACAGCTTAATTGGGCTTCAGCAGGTTTGGGCCACTGGCCCACTGATCAAATAAAAAATTTATTTCTTAAATTTCAGTTGATTTTTTTTAAAATTAATAATTTTCCAAATCATAACTTCTAGAATATACTTTATAATGGATGTACCTGTCCATAATAAGAATTGTTGTTTTAACTGACATTTTATTATCAGAGATCCGAAGTGATAATTCAAAGTCAACCGACTTGACTGAGTGCAACTTTCAATTAAGCGACCAAGACAGTTTCATATTGTAGACTGCTTGTTATTTGACTTTGAAAAGTTGTTACGTCGACTACTTCGAACTGTAAGTAGTTCTGTAAGAACACAATTTTTGATAACTGGAAGTGGAGATCTCCAGCTGCATTCCTTTCCGAGCTTGGCAATGGCGAACGTGTTTTGCTCTTCCTTGCTCTATCTCATCGTTGCTTGTTTTCCCTTCGTCACCTCGCTCAACTTCACCTACAACTTCACCGGCTCCGACGGCAAGCGACTGGCTGAAAACCTCGACTTCGAAGGCGAAGCCACCGCCACAACCGACGACATCGAGCTGACTGACACAGTCAAAGTCCAGTTCAGCGTCAGACGAGTTATGTTCCCCGGCCGGCTCCGCCTCTGGTGGGACTCTGCCGCCGGTAACATCGGAACCAGCTTGACCACACATTTCTCCTTCAGGATTAGCAGCTACCCCGGCTACAACAGCAGCGACGGCCTCTCCTTATTCCTCACCCCCATCTCAGAGCAACACATCCCGGCCAACTCCAGCGGAGGATCTCTTGGCCTTTATAATGGCTCCGATATCAGGGTCGTGGTGGTGGAGTTCGACAATGCGTTTAATGAATATTTTGATCCCCCGAGCAATCACGTTGGGATGCGATGTTTATTCCATCAAGTCGATCGCCGTTGCCGAGCTGGTGAATTTTAGCATCAGCAACGGAAGCAACACTGCGCACGTCACGGTGAAGTACGACGGCCCTGCTACGAACTTCTCTGTTCTCCTCTCTTACTCGTCGGCGGATCCCTCCGTCGATGGGCGCAGCTGGAACCTATGAGTTCAATAAATTTGACGAGGTACATGCCACAAGAAGTACTTGTCGGCTTCTCGGGAGCCACTGCCGGCGGTGCGGAGTCCCACACCATCTTGTCTTGGGACTTCAACTCCACCGATCCTTCGGACTTCAACTCCACTGATCCGCCAACGGCGGATAGATCTCCACCTCCAGCGCCGGACATCGGCAATGAACCCAAAAATGGGATGACGCCGCTACAGGGAACAACAATTGCCTTCGGGATCAGTCTCTGCGTGCTGGGATCGTTGTGGTTCGTGCTATGGCAACGACAAAGCAAGCAAAGGCGCGGCGCGGCCACAGCCGCTGCCAGGATTCAAACTCTGTTCGACCAACAAAGGGGGCCGCGGAGTTTTGCATACCAAGATCTGGCTGATGCGACAAACAATTTCGCAGAGGAAGGGAAGCTTGGGGCGGGAGGATTCGAGGCCGTGTAAGGGGGGTCATTCCCAGCTCGGGGAATGATCTCCGTGTGGCGATCAAGAAGTTCTTCAGAGAATCCAAGCAAGGGGAGAAAGAGTACGTGTCGGAAGTCATCCTCTCCAGCCAGCTGCGCCATCGCAACCTGGTGCAGCTCATCGGCTACTGCCACGAGGCCGACGACTTCCTTCTTGTTTACGAATACATGCCCAACAGAAGCCTCGACAAGCACCTCTACGACGGCCACAGATTGCTCGGGTGGGCGGAGCGGCACAAGATCGCGCTCGGGCTGGCCTTGGCCGTGCTATACCTCCACGAGGAGTGGGAGCAGTGCGTGGTGCACCGGGACATCAAACCTAGCAACGTGATGCTGGATCCCGATTTCAATGCCAAGCTCGGCAACTTCGGGCTGGCGAGGCTGGTCGACCACGACTGCACGGCGGTGACGAAGGGGTACATCGCGCCAGAGTACGAGAGGACAGGGAGGGCTAGGAAGGAATCAGACGTGTTCAGCTTCCGGGTGGTGCTGCTCGAGATTGCCTGCGGCCGGAAGCCCATCAACTACGCGGAGGCCTAGGAGAGGGTAAATCTGGTGGAGTGGGTGTGGGGGTTGTACGAGAGAGGGGCGTGCCCGGAAGCTGCAGACCGGAAACTTTGCGATGAGTTCGACCGGCGGCTGACGGAGCAGTTGATGGTGCTGGGATTGCGGTGCGCGCACCCTGACTTCAGTCTGCGACCGTCGATAAGGCGGGCCATCGGCGTTCTCAGCTTCGAAGCTCCTTTGCCGGATCTGCCGCCGCTGAACGCTGCGAGGCAAGAAGGTAATGATGCAGCGGCGTCGTCATCGTTGGGTGGACAATCCCTGAACTACATTTCTTCCTCTTCATGTTCCACCGGGCGTTGACGATCCACCTTTTCTTTTACTGTTCGTTTTTTTTCCATCTGTCAGAATCAGGTTTCAACAGCATTCCTTTCTCTGCTCATAATATTTGTGCACGTCTAATTTATTAGTTTACATAATTGGAAGGGAAAAAAAAGTTGTTCACCTGGATAGATTTAATAAAACAACTAAAAATACTTAGGCATCTAATATTTTAATATAATAGTGATTTCTAAGTAATATTTAGATGCCAATCTAATATCAAAACTCAAAGATAACTCACTGTAATTATATAATTATGGATAAATAAATAAATAATAGGTCAATTAAATTATTCTTTATAAATAAATTTTTAAATAAAAATAATAATTAACAATATACATGTCACTATTAATAGGTAGCTTCAAATGCACAATAGGACGATTGAAATTATATGAAACACATAAGCGTGGCTAATTTATGCACCTCAAAGACATCACCTCAATAATTAATTAATCTATAACTAAGTACTTAGCCCAAATAAATAAACAAATTGATGATAAGATGATAATATTAAAATTTTTAGAACACTTGCTCTTACTTAGATACAGCTAGAATAAGGTGATAAAGGTGATAATATTAAAAAATTTAGAGTACTTGCTCTTGCTGAATACAGCAAGACTAAAGTGATAATAGAGTTTGTATATTATATTTGATTTAAAGTGATTTGACAAGTAAATTTTTACTCAGCTAGATAAAAATAAAATATTAAAGTTTATTGTAAAATATTCGAGATGTATATTTTTAATATATTTACTTAAAATATTAGAGTTTATTGTAAAATAATAAAGATGTTTATTTTTAATATATTTACTTAAATGACTTTTATGATTAGTTCATATGCGGATGGTGCAAATAAACAATGTAATATTTTTTACATTTTATTATTTTATTTTATTTATAGAAAAACAATTAATATATAAATTTACTATAATTAATCACCTTTTATTAATTACTAGCCGGAATAATATATACACAATTTATGCATGCTACTTATGAGCTCTAACACTCAGAAAATTTGGTATCCAGTCATTATTTGTTTTTATATCTATTTCACGAGTACAGCTACGTCAATGTCCAAGCTCAATCTCACTGGATGACCAAATTTTTGACCCAAGCTCGTGACATCACAAGAGTATACTTGGGAAGCAAAGCAAACATGGTATGTAATCAACTTAAATATTTTTAAATTTTTTATTTGAGCTAAAAATTTTAAATTTTTTATTTGGTAAAAAATCATTTTACTTTTTTTAATTATCCAACTTAAATATTGATTTTTTTAAAACGTATTAATAAAACTTAAATTTTTTATATTTTTTTAACTTAATTTCATTATAAAAATTAGATATTTTTACTAAATTTTAAAAAAAATTAAAAAATATTTTCACAACTAAATATATGGCATCCAAATTATAAATCGGATTTTAAATTCACGTAATTAACAAACTATTAATTTATATGTGTATAGAGAATTCAAGATATTTTATTGAATTGACCTTTTTTTTAGTTATTGACTTGGAAAAGTCCAAGAAGCTAATAATTAAAACAGCAATGGAGAGAAATGAATGAAGCTCTCTCGCTTGCTCACTCACTCCGGATACCTCTGCAATCCTTTCCGAGGTTGCAATGGAGAACTTGCATTGCTTCCTCCGCTCTCTCTCTGTCTTCGTCTTTGCTATTGCTCTTTGTTTCCTCTTTTCCCTTCGTCGCCTCACTCCACTTCACCTGCATCTTGACCGGCTCCGACAACGTCTGAGTCGCTAAGGGCCTCAACTTCGAAGCCGACGCCACCGCCACGACCGACGGCATCCAGCTGACCGGCACAATTGATGCCCTAGGCAGCATCGGTCGTGTTCTGGCTTCCGACCGCCTTCGTCTTTGGGACGCTGCCTCAGGTAAGCTCAGCAGCTTCACCACCCATTTCTCCTTCAAGATCAGCAAGTACGCCAGCGTCAGTAACAGAGACAGGTATTCTAACCAAACGATCATAAAATCTTATCAGATGATGCCTTAACTAAGTATATATTAATATTTTTTTATTAAATCTTAATTTTATCTAACATTCTAGTATGTCAGCATCTTCTTTTACCACTTGTTGAGGACTATTGATAATTCAAAGTCAAATCAAATTGGAACTTTCTATTAAACAACCAAGCAATTATATTTTGTTGACTATTTGTTATGTTGAGTTTGAAAAGTACTCCTTACGAGTGTAAGAAGTTATTTAAGAATACAACTGTGGATAACTGGAGATGGAGATCTCCAGCTGCATTCCTTTCCGAGCTTGGCAATGGCGAACTTGTTTTGCTCTTCCTTCCTCTTTCTAATTGTTGCTTGTTTTCCCTTCGTCACCTCGCTCAACTTCACCTACAACTTCACCGGCTCCGACGGCAAGCGACTCGCTGAAAACCTCAACCTCGAAGGCGACGCCACCGCCACAACCGACGACATCGAGCTGACTGACACAGTCAAAGTCCAGTTCAGCATCGGACGAGCTCTGTCCCCCGGCAGGCTCCGCCTGTGGTGGGACTCCGCCTCCGGTAAACTCAGAACCAGCTTCAACACACATTTCTCCTTCAGAATCAGCAGCTACCCCGGCTACAACAGCAGCGACGGCCTCTCCTTCTTCCTCGCCCCCATCTCGGAGCAACACATCCCGGCCCACTCCAGCGGAGGATCTCTTGGCCTTTACAATGGCTCCGATATCAGGGTCGTGGCGGTGGAGTTCGACAGCTTGTTTAACAAAAATTTTGATCCCCCGAGCGATCACATTGGGATCGATGTCTATAACATCAAGTCGAAACCCGTTGCCGAGCTGGTGAATTTTAGCATCAGCAACGGAAGCAACACTGCGCACGTCACGGTGAAGTACGACGGCCCTGCTACGAATTTGTCTGTTCTCCTCTCTTACTCGTCGGCGGATCCCTCTGTCAATGGGCGAAGCTGGAACTTGTCGAGTTCAACAAATTTGACGAGGTACCTGCCCCAAGACGTACTCGTCGGCTTCTTCGGATCCACTGGCGGTGGCGCGGAGTGTCACACCATCTTGTCTTGGGACTTCAACTCCACCGATCCGTCGACGGCGGATAGATCTCCACCTCCAGGGCCGGACATCGGCAATGGAGACAAAAATGGGATGGCGCTGCTGCAGAGAACAGCAATTGGCATCGGAATCAGCCTCTGCGTGCTAGGAACGTTGTGGTTCGTGCTGTGGCGGTGGTAGAAGAAGCAAAGACGACGCGGCACGGCCGTTGCTGCCACCGTCAGGCTTCAAACTGTGTTCAACCAACAAAGGGGGCCGCGGAGTTTTGCGTACC
The DNA here is from genome assembly GCA_030544415.1 of Thalia dealbata. Taxonomy (NCBI): domain Eukaryota; kingdom Viridiplantae; phylum Streptophyta; class Magnoliopsida; order Zingiberales; family Marantaceae; genus Thalia; species Thalia dealbata. The sequence goes on along the minus strand of CM060457.1, from coordinate 28,728,067 downwards.
AAGATTTGGCCAACGCCACCAACAATTTCGCAGAGAAGCTCGGGGCGGGAGGATTCAGGGCCGTGTATAGAGGGGTCATTCCCAGCTCGGGGAATGATCTTCGTGTGGCGATCAAGAAGATCTTCAGAGAATCCAAGCAAGGGGAGAAAGAATACATGTCGGAAGTCATCCTCTTTAGCCAGCTGCGCCACCGCAACCTGGTGCAGCTCATCGGCTACTGCCACGAGGCCGACAACTTTCTTCTTGTTTACGAATACATGCCCAACAGAAGCCTCGACAAGCACCTCTACGACTGCCACAGATTGCTCGGGTGGGCGGAGCGGCACAAGATCGCACTCGGGCTGGCCTCGGCCGTGCTCTACCTCCACGAGGAGTGGGAGCAGAGCGTGGTGCACCGGGACATCAAACCGAGCAACGTGATGCTGGATCCCGATTTCAACGCGAAGCTCGGCGACTTCGGGCTGGCGAGGCTGGTCGACCACGACTGCACGACGGTGACGACAAACCTGGCGGGGACGAAGGGGTACATTGCTGGCCAGGAAGGAATCAGACGTGTTCAGCTTAGGGGTGGTGCTGCTCGAGATCGCCTGCAGCCGGAAGCCCATCAACTACGCGGAGGCCCCGGAGAGGGTAAATCTGGTGGAGTGGGTGAGGGGGTTGTACGAGAGAGGTGCGTGCCTGGAAGCTGCAAATCGAAGGCTGTGCGATGAGTTCGACCGGCGGCTGATGGAGAGGTTGATGGTGCTGGGATTGTGGTGCGCGCACCCTGACTTCAGTCTGCTACCGTCGATAAGGCGGGCCATCGGCGTTCTCAGCTTCGAAGCTCCTTTGCCGGATCTGCCGCCGCTGAACGCTGCGAGGCAAGAAGGTAATGATGCAGCGGCGTCGTCATCGCCGGGTGGACAATCCCTGAACTACATTTCTTCCGCTTCATATTCCGCGGGGCGTTGACGATCCACCGTTTCTTTTAGGGTTGAAGAGCATTCCTTTCTCCGCTTATAATATTTGTGCACGTCTAATTTTTTAGTTTACATACTTGGAAGGGAAAAAAAAAGGATAGTTGTTCACCTATATAGATTTAATAAAACAACATAAAATAGTTAGGCATCTGATATTTTAATATAATAATGATTTCTTAGTAATATTTAGATGTCAATCTCATCTCAAAACTCAAAGAAAACTCGCTATAATTATATAATTATAGATAAATAAATAAAAAAATAGGTCAATTAATTAATATTAAAATAGATAAATAAATTACGTGAACAAAGACATCACTGAATAATCACTGAATAATTATGTATACTTATAGATAAATAATTATACATAATTTAAGAAAAATTAGACTTTTCTTACTAAATTTAAATAAATAAAAAATATTGTCACAACTAAATATATGGCTTCCAAATTATAAATTTGACTTTAAATTCAAGTGAGCTCAACGGCTTCCACTTGGTTAGTTATTTCATGGAATTAATAAACTATTAATTTATATGGGTATAGAGAATTCAAGATATTTTATTCAATTGACCTTTTCTTTTAGATATTGATTTGGAAAAGTCCAAGAAGCTAATAATTAAAACAGGAGAGAAATGGATGATGCTCTCTCACTCACTCACTCACTCACTCAGGTTGCCTCTGCAATCCTTTCCGAGGTTGGCAATGGCGAACTTGCTCTGCTTCCCCCGCTCTTTCTCTTTGTCTTCGTCTTTGCTACTGCTCTTTGTTTCCTTTTTTCCCTTCGTTGCCTCGCTCAACTTCACCTACAACTTCACCGGCACCGACGGCATTCGAGTCGCTAAGCGCCTCAACTTCGAAGCCGACACCACCGCCACGACCGACGGCATCCAGCTGACCGACACAATCGATGTCCTAGGCAGCATCGATCGTGTTTTGGCTTTCGACCGCCTCCGCCTTTGGGACGCCGCCTCAGGTAACCTCAGCAGCTTCACCACCCATTTCTCCTTCAAGATCAGTGAGTACCCCAACATCAGTAACAGCGGCGACGGGCTCGCTTTCTTCTTCACACCCTTCTCGGAGCAGTCCATTCCGGTCGAATTCGGCGGAGGAAACTTCGGTGTTTTCAGTAACTCCGCGAATAACCAAGCGGTGGCGGTAGAGTTTGATACCTGGCGGAACGAAAACATCGATCCCCAAGGCAATCACATAGGGATCGATGTCAATTCCAGCAGGTCGGTCGCCGTGGTCCGATTAGCTAATTTCAGCATAACTAACGGCAGCAACACTGCACACGCTACAGTGAAGTACGATGCCGGTGCGAGGAACTTCTCCATTCTCCTCTCTTACTCATCGAAGGATCCCTCGGTCAATGGTCGAAGCTGGAGCGTCTCAAGTGTGGTAGATTTAAGGAAGTTCCTACCGGAAGACGTAGCTGTCGGCTTCTCGGCCACCACCAGGCTCAGCGTCGAGGCGAACACCGTCTTGTCGTGGGACTTCAACTCAACCGAGCTGTCGACCACCATATCTCTAGCCTCATCGTCGGAGATCTCCGATAGACATAATAATAGAAAGAGGCTGCTACTGGGGGCAGTAATTGGCCCTCTGCTCGTCCTCTGCGCACTGGGATTACTGTGCTTCGTGCTGTGGCAGAGGTGGAAAAAGCAAAGACGCCAAAGGGCGCCGGCCACCGCCGCCTCCCCGGCCGAATCCGGCTTCTGCCTGTACTCCACCAACCAATGGGGCCGAGGAGTTTTACCTACCAATATTTGGCCGATGCCACAAACAATTTTGCGGAGGAAGGGAAGCTGGGGGCGGGAGTATTTGGGGCCGTCTACAAGGGAGTTCTTGTTGGCCTATGTTGGCCTCTATTTTGTTATGGAGAAGAGAGATAAACAGAAGAAGAAGGAAGATGGTAACTGCACACAAAAATGATATATTTTTCTTGACCCTAACATTACAAGCTTTAGGTCATACTTATATATGATCCCGTACAATGAGTTACATGACCCTTTCCACATCAATATTAAACTAACCATTAAGATATTAAAATAATATTAACCCAAAACATTAATTTCAACACTCCCCCTTAATGTTTTGTTTGTCATACCCAATAATTCTCTAAGATATACAAACTTGTCACAAAGAAGTACTTCAGTGAAAATATCCGCCAATTGGTCATCGGTCTTCACATACTTGATGATAACCTCTTCATCCTCCACCGCTTCTCTAATATAGTGATGCTTGAGATTGATATGTTTTGTTCGGCTATGAAATACCTAATCAATTCCGGGTTGTTGTGAATAACCTTTGGCAACCAACTTTGCCTTGCACTTTTGCACTGAACCATCTGGATTCATCTTTGTCTTATAAATCCACTTTAACCCGACGACATCCTTTTCTTTTGGCTTTTCTACCAACTCCCAAGTCTCATTTTTCTCAATCATTTTTATCTCATCTTCCATAGCATTTATCCACACCTCCTCTTGAACTGCTTGCTCAAAGCTTTCTGGTTCAACAACATAAAAATTACATCTTGTATAAATATCACTTAACCTTCTCATTTTTACCGGAGTTGAGCTTGGAGTAGATGAACTCGACCCGACATATGTTGTTGGAGATTGTGGTTGCTCTTCTTGCTCTTCCTGGCTAATTTCATTTACATCACTTGATTCTTTTCTTGGATCCTCTTCATGTATCAACACCGGCACACTTTCAACAATTTTTTCTCTCCAATCCCACTTATCTTTCTCATTAAAGATCACATCTCGACTTTCAATCACCTTATTTTTCTTCAAACTAAAGAGGCTATAGCTTTTCCCTAGGATAATTGGAGCAAAGACGTCCAAAGAGGCATGGGATATATTGCAAAAAGAGTTTCAAGGAACCGACAAAGCGCGAACGGTAAAACTTTTGACTCTTAAGAGGGATTTTCAAAATCTGCAAATGAAGGAGAAAGAGACTCTAAAAGAGTATTTCTCAAAAGTGATTGAAGTTGTGAACCAAACCAAAAGCTTGGGTGAAGACCTAACCGATAAAATGGTATGTGAGAAAATTTTAATTAGCCTTACTTCCAAATATGACAATATTGTGGCTGTTATTGAAGAAACCAAAGACCTCTCTATTCTAAGTATTTAAGACTTGATGAGTTCTCTTGAGATGCATGAACAACGATTGGATAGGCATTGTGATACCTCTCTTGAAAGTGTCTTCCAATCGAAGTTAAATGTGAAGGAGGGTTCTAACCGAAATATGAGTAAAGGAGAAACATCACGTTGGGGCGGTAGTTTTGGCAGAGGTCGAGGTAGAGGAGGAGGCAAAGGCAATGGTAATGGTAATGGTAAATTTTGTACTTTTTGTAAGAAATCAGGTCATCTAGAAGAAACTTGTTATAATAAGGGAAAGCCTCAATGTTACTATTGCAAGAGGTATGGCCACAGGTAAAAAGATTGTGGGACAAAAATAAAGAGCAAGCCAATTACACCGAGGAGAAAACAAATGGTGGAAGTGATGGAAGCACTTTTTATGCATGTCAAGCGGCGGTTGAGAAGAAAGATAATGAGTGGTATATTGATAGCGGGTGTAGTAATCACATGACCGGAGATGAGTCAATTTTTTGCAAACTTGACATGGCAGCCACTACTCAAATTACCATGGGTAATGGAGTAGTTGTGAAGTCAAAGGGAAAAGGCACGATTGCAGTTAACTCCAAGAAAGGTAGAATGTTGATTCATGATGTGTTGCTTGTGCCAGAGTTAGCTCAAAAATTGCTAAGTGTTGAACAATTGATGGAGCATGGTCATGCAGTTCACTTTGAGGGGGAGACTTGCAAAATCTTTGACAAAGTTACAAATAAGAGAGAATTTATGGCGGTTGTGAGTATGGAGAGACATAGAAATTTTCCTCTTACTCTTGAACCCGCAAGTTGTGTTGCTTTGAAAGTTGATGCAGAAGATGTATCATGGTTGTGGCACAAGAGGCTTGGACATGTGAATTTTGAGAGCTTGAAATTATTGAGCTATGGCGCAAGTTGTGTTACTTGTCTCATTCTTGAGAAATCATCAATGAAAGTGATAAAGTAGCGATTACCTCCATGAGAATTTATGCTCATTGGCCCACAAATGTCGGTGTGCACAAGTTGCAATGGTTCTTTTGCTCTCCAAGTCTTCTCCTTTGGAAATGTCTCCCGGTGTATCTTACCAAGAGCACATGCTTCACAAATATTTTTCTTCTCTTCAATATTTGGCAAATCATACACCATGTTCTTTCTACTCAATAATTTCAAGCTCTCAAAATTCACATGTTCAAGCCTCTTGTGCCACAACCATGATACATCTTCTGCATCAACTTTCAAAGCAACACAACTTGCGGGTTCAAGAGTAAGAGGAAAATTTCTATGTCTCTCCATACTCACAACCGCCATCAATTCTCTCTTATTTTTAGCTTTGTCAAAGATTTTGCAAGTCTCCCCCTCAAAGTGAACTGCATGACCATGCTCCATCAATTGTCCAACACTTAGCAATTTTTGAGCCAACTCTGGCACAAGCAACACATCATGAATCAACATTCTACCTTTCTTGGAGTTAACTGCAATCGTGTCTTTTCCCTTTGACTTCACAACTGCTCCATTACCCATGGTAATTTGAGTAGTGGCTGCCGTGTCAAGTTTGCAAAAAATGACTCATCTTCGGTCATGTGATTGCTACACCCACTATCAATATACCACTCATTATCTTTCTTCTCAACCGCCGCTTGACATGCATAAAAAGTGCTTCCATCACTTCCACTATTTGGCTTGCTCTTTATTTTTGTCCCGACAATCTTTTTGTCTGTGGCCATACCTCTTACAATAGTAACATTGAGGTTTTCCCTTGTTATAACAAGTTGCTTCTAGATGACCTGGCTTCTTGTAAAAATTACAAAATTTACCATTACCATTGCCTCTGCCTCCTCCTCTACCTCGACCTCTACCAAAACTACTGCCTCCACGGGATGTTTCTCCTTTACTGATATTTGGGTTAAAACTATCCTTCACATTTAACTTCGATTGGAATGCACTTTCAAGAGAGATATCACTATGCCTATCCAATCGTTGTTCATGCATCTCAAGAGAACCCATCAAGTCTTGAATACTTAGAGTAGAGAGGTCTTTGGTTTCTTCAATAATGGCCACAATATTGTCATACTTGGAAGGAAGGCTAATTAAAATTTTCTCACAAACCGCTTTATCCGTTAGGTCTTCACCCAAGCTTTTAGTTTGGTTCACAACTTCAATCACTTTTGAGAAATACTCTTTTAGAGTTTCTTTCTCCTTCATTTTCAGATTTTGAAAATCCCTCTTAAGAGTTAAAAGTTTTACCGTTCTCACTTTGTCAGTTCCTTGAAACTCTTTTTGTAGAATATCCCATGCCTCTTTAGACGTCTTTGCCCCAATTATCCTAGGGAAAAGCTTCCGGGAAATACCTTGTTGGATGCAAAATAGTGCCTTCGCATCTTTCTTCTTGTTCTCCTTCTCCGTTTGAATCACCGTCACATCAACGGTTCCCATCGTTGGCACAAACCCTTCTTCTACTATGTCCCACAAATCATGTGAAACCAAGAGAGTCTTCATCATTATACTCCAGTAGTCGTAGTCTTCTCCGTCGAAGACGAGTTGCACACCTCGCACCAGCCATGTATCTCCTTGCATCGCCATGGCTCTGATACCACTATGTTGGCCTCTATTTTGTTATGGAGGAGAGAAAGAAACAGAAGAAGAAGATAGGTGGCGGCTGCCCTCAAAATAAAATATTTTTCCTTGACCCTAACATTACAAGCTTTAGGTCATACTTATATATGATCTCGTACAATGAGTTACATGACCCTTTCCACATCAATATTAAACTAACCATTAAGATATTAAAATAATATTAACCCAAAACATTAATTTCAACGGTTCTCACCGGCATGAACAGTGGAGATCTCCCCGTGGCGATCAAGAAGATCTCCAAAGAATCCATGCAAGGGGAGAAAGAGTACTTGTCGGAAGTCACTCTCTTCAGCCAGTTGCGCCACCGCAACCTGGTGCAGCTCATCGGCTACTGCCATGAGGTCGACGCCTTTCTTCTCATCTACCAGTACATGCCCAACAGAAGCCTCGACAAGCATCTCTACAAGGCTGACCGGTTTCTCGGGCTGGTCGAGCGGCACAAGATCGCACTCGGGCTGGCAGCGGCATTGCACTACCTCCACGAGGAGTGGGAGCAGTGCGTCCTCCACAGGGACGTCAAACCGAGCAACGTGATGCTGGATCTGGAATTCAACGCAAAGCTCGGCGATTTCGGATTGGCGAAGCTGGTGGACCACAGCTGCATGGCGGCGACGACCATCCTCGCCGGGACGAGGGGGTACATCGCGCCGGAGTACGAGAAGACAGGGAAGGCCCACAAGGAATCGGATGTGTTCAGCTTCGGAGTGGTGGTGCTCGAGATGGCGTGCGGCCGGAAACCCATCAACTACGAGGCGGACGACCTAGATCAGATAAATCTGGTGGAGTGGGTGTGGGGGTTGTACGAGAGAGGGGCGTGTCTGGAAGCTGCAGATCGGAGGCTGCACGGTGAGTTCGACGAGCTGCTCATGGAGAGGTTGATGGTGGTGGGATTGTGGTGCACGCACTAGGATTACAGGCTGCGGCCGCCGATAAGGCGGGCCATCAGCGTTCTCAGCTTTGAAGCTCCGCTGCCGGATCTGCCGGCGCTTAAGGTGCAGAAGGGGGAAGCTAATGATGCGACGACATCATCATCGTTCGGAGTGCAATCTATGAACACAATGTCTTCTGCTTCTTATGCTTCCGGGCGTTGAGGATGTGTTGCAGATGCGTTCAGTTTTCTCCTTTAACAGCTCTTTGTTTGAGAAACTTAATGTTTCTGCGCTCTCTGCTTCATTACGCTGTATTTGAAGAATTTTAAAAAAATAATTGAAATGGGTGGAGAGGCTAAATGTTTGTTTTATTTGAATTCACTTAATAACTGATATGATCTATTTACATGAGAAAAACTTGAACTTTTTAAGACTACACAATCATTTTTATATTTATATCCAATCTTATTAAAGATAAATAGAAAGAGGGAATAAAATGATATAGGAGAATGATTTGATATGTTCAGCAAGATATGAAAATAAAATAAATTAGTTGAAAATGAAATATGCAAGTTGCTTCGATGTTATATTTTATTGAACTATTCTGGTATGCTGACGTTGTTGATTTGCAATGTCTCCGTAGCAAGTTTTAATAGATGAGTGAGAGAGCAATGGAGAGGTTCCCCTGTTCCTTTCTTATGCGGTTGGCCATGGCGAACCCCTGTTCTTTGTGCTTTCTACTGCTCTTTGTTGCTTCATTTCCCCTAGCATCTCGCTTTCCTTTACTTTCAACTTCATCGGCTCCGATGGCGTCCGAATCGCTCGACGGAGTCCAACACCATTTTTCCTTGGGATTTAAACTCGACCGAGCTGCCGACCACCGGATCTCAAGCTCCAGCGTCGGAGACTGTTAGTAAATATGATTAGGGAAGGGAATGAGGCTGCTTCTGGGCATACTAATTGTCATTGGGATCATCCTTAGCGAGCTGGGATCATTGTGGTTCGTGCTATGGCAACAACGGAATAAGCAAAGGCAAAAAAGGGGGCCGCTGAGTTTTGCCTACCGAGATTTAGCCAACACCACAGACAATTTCGCAGAAGAGGAGAAAGTGTACCTGCCGGAAGTCATCCTCTTCAGCTAGCTGCGCTTATGACTTCAATACTCACTGACCTAAATAATGATGATTAAGGATTTTTATTAATACTTAATAGAGTAATATTTTTTCCTTAGCTTATTTAATTGGTGTCAGCATCAATAATATTATACCACACAATCCTATTAGACGATACATCATCATTTAATTAGGAAAACATCAAGCAATCAATTGAGCTCAATCAAAATCCTTGAATACTGTACTCTTCATTGGGAACTCGGAGACCCACCGTATGGAAGATATATGGTGCTCAGTTATTTGTTTTTCTTAATCTGCTTCATGAGCACACCTGCCTTGATATCTTAGGAGATAAGAAGCACATCAGCTGAAGCTCCCCAGGTGCCCAGGTGAGGATGTGGGGAAGCAAAGTGCTTTGTCCCCACCAATGTAAGATAAATTTTTAATTATAGCTTTTTTTACATCATAAATTAGTCTAATATGAACACCAAACAAACCAAACTAAAAAAAATTGAATTTAGTAAAATAAAATTTTACTAAACTTTTTATTTTACCATAGTAGTAAATTTATAGTTGGTGTTGGTTTAATACTTTTAAGAGTTGATATTAATATCTATAGATATATAATATATATTTAGTGGATCTATTAGAAAATAAATATGTACCTAATGAGTTAAATAAAAAAATAATATAAAATCTAGAATATATATGTATCTCATAAATGAAGTAATGAGGTCATTCCTAGTTGGATGCTTGAATTAAAGTTGTAATAAGAGAAAGAGAACATAGGAATATTACCCTCCTTTTTAGTTTATCTAATAGTTAGCCCAGTAAAACTTATCGATTAAGATATTTTATTTTACCGAGTTTCTCCGTAGCTAGTCAGACAATTTAAGAAGCTTAAAAGTAAGATGCCAACGGAGAGGGAGACCTCTCTCTCTCACTCAGGCACCTCTGCGTTGCTCACCTTGGTTGGCCGTGGCGAACCTGTGCTGCTTCCCCTGGTCTTCCTCTCTCTCTTTGCTACTGCTCTCTGTTGCTTCTTTTCCATTCGTCAACTCGCTCAACTTCACCTTCAACTTCATTGGCAATGACGGCGTCCGAATCTTTGGACGCCTCACCCCCCAAGGCGACGTCTCTCCCACAACCGACGGCATCCAGCTGACTCAGAACAATTACGATCAAAAGTGTCATATACCGCGTCGGGCGAGTTCTGTATCCCGACCGGCTCCGCCTCTAGGTCACCGCCACAGGTGACCTCACCGACAGCTTCACCACCGATTTCTCCTTCAAAATTAGCGACTACTCCAACATTAACGGTGGTGATGGGCTCATTTTTTACTCGCCCCAATGTCGGAGATGGCCTTGTCGGTCGCCTCTCCCACGGGAGGAGACCTCGGCCTTTTTAATGACTCTGCTAACCGCGTCGTGGCCGTGGAGTTCGACGCCTACAAGAACTACTTTGCTCTCTCCAGCAATCACATAGGGATCGATGTCTACTTCACCAAGTCGATCGCCTCTATTGATTTGGTTAGTTTTAGCATGAGTAACGGCAGCAACACTGCACACGCTACAGTGAAGTACGACGGCGGTGCTATGAACTTCTGCGTTCTCCTCTCTTACTCATCGGAGGATCCCTCAGTCGATGGTCGAAGCATGAACCTTTCAAGGGTGGTAGATTGAAGTACCTGCCGGAAAAAGGTATACGTCGGCTTCTTGGCCAGCATGGGTCATAGCGCGGAATAGCAAACCATCTTGTCTTGGGATTTCACTCAACTGAGCTGCTCGACAGAAAAAAAAAAGGCCGACACTACTGTTGGTACTGGGCATGATATTTGGCCTTAGGATCATCCTCTGTGTGCTGGTGTTGGTGTGCTTCGTGCTGTGGCAATGGCGGAACAAGCAGAGACGCCTCCCAGCCGCCGCTGTGCTTCCGCCAGTGTTCGATCAGGGAATGGGGCAGAGAAGATTTGCCTACCAAGATTTAGCTGACGCCACGGATAATTTCTTAGAAGAAGGGAGGCTCGGATTAGGAGGATTTGGGGCTGTCTACAAGGGAGTTCTATCCCGCACAAACGATGATCTCAATGTGGCCATCAAAAGATCTCCAAAGAATCCATGGAAGGGGAGAAAGAGTACTTGTAGGAGGTCAGTATCTTCCGCCAATTGCGCCATCGCAACCTGGTTCAGCTCATCGGCTCCTGCCACGAGGCCTTCTCCTGGTAAGAAATCGGCTAAAAATATATTATCCTAATTACTTTATTTTATTTTTTATTTTGTATGCTTAATATTTCAACCTAACACACGTATTATTAAAATAAGTGGCTTATACTCCTTAAGCCCATGTATAAATACTCGTATCAACTTCCAATCTAATATCAATTCCATTAATCTAAATTTTCATCTTCATCAAAATTATTCTCTTCCTCGTTGATTTCGGTTTGTTATTTTTTTTGTTCATCTTTCTCTATTTTACTTGTCATTTCAATTTTGATTTCTAACAAGTGGTATCAGAGCCACATTGGCAATTGAAGATGAGAGCCATTTTAAAAAGGGAGAAGTTGCATAAAACTCTCCTAGAAGATCATCCATTCAATGCGGAAGCAGATGATAGTGCCATTTTTGCCATACACCTTTCTCTTTCCAATGAAGTGTTACGAGAAGTGCTTCATGAATAGAGGACAACAAAGTTTTGGAAAAGGTTGGAGCAATTGTACAGACCAAAGACATTGATGGGTAAGATCTCTTTAAAATAAAAATTATTTTTAATGAGAATGTCTGAAGGATAAACAAGATGGTGTTGCTAAAAGGATGAACAAGACTATAATGGAGAAAGTAAGATGCATGATGTCCAACTCAGGACTTTCAAAGCCTTTTTGGGCAAAAGCTGCATCAACAGCTTGTTATTTAATCAATCGATTACCTTATGTTCGTTAGATTTTCTGCAGCTTGTGCTTAATGCTACAGAACAAATTGAACTTTGTGAATATTTTGCACTAGAATCCTCAAACCGCATATAATTGCTACAGAAAGAAGATGACATGTTAATCAATTGATGTTTTGTACATTGCATCTGTTTTCTGCCTACGCAAACCTGTACATGGGACATTTTTTTTCATGGTGATTGTTGGTTACCAATGGGTATAGCTTCTTGGTCGATTTTACTTGATTCATACAGTGAATCAATCTGCAAAGTAAGAGTATTATATGCATAGTGTATGAATAATTATAATCCAATTTAACATGATATGATAAAATGAGTTGGCATCCAAAAAATTTAAAATAGTTAAAAATTATCATTTTTATATTTATATTTATGTGCTAAAACTTAGAAGTCTGCTTAAGTTGTAGTCTTGCCTGAATATGATCAATCTCTTAGATGTTTAGTTTATCCTGTCTTGAAATAAAAATATTGTAATGATCCAACTTGAATGACTTTAAGACCACCCATCTAGGATCACTCACTCGATAGCTCCTTCCTTAACTTACCTTTTTAAGATGATTCTATCACCCATGTATTAACGATAACTTTCTTATCTTAGGGATACGAAAGCCTTGCATCCGACAATCCATGGACTTATGTGGAAGCAGTAATAGAACGGTAGGATGTTTTCGGAGGACTTTATCACACTGGAAAGGTTACTCAAAGTATCATATTGGCTTGTGGCATGAGATGAGAGTTTTTCTAGTTAATACAGTAGCTTTTTTTCAGTAATAGAACGGTAGGATGCACTCGGAGGACTTTCTCATACTGGAAGGGCTACTCAAAGTATCATATCGGCTTGTGGCATGGGATTTAAGAGTTTTTCTTGTCACGCCCCGACCCGCAGGACGACACGTGGCAACCGCCGTATGAGCCCAACAAGCTCATACAAGGCATAAATATAAATACTAAAATACATACACCCACATTTTCAAATAATATCTTAATACAGTCCCGATATCCTAATACAAATCTAAGACTGACATACGAAACTCGTAACAGCAGTCGTATACCTTCCGCATTGAACCCTCCGTCAACGACCTCGTCTAGTGCGTCGGCACCTGCACACACATTGAACGCGATGTGCTCAGCCTTGCGGCCTAGTACGAAATTACGGCTCTACCGAATAAAGAAATCAAAGGCTAGGAGGAGTATTCTAGGATGCCTTTGGTCGTTAATCATCATCTTTCATGTAATATATTTTAAACAATTCATATAGAGCGATAAGACAGCATAATTAAATAAATAAATGTGTACATTCCACTAGATGTCACCTAAGTCATGTCTAGTGTCAATATCACCAGTCTGTCACCTACGTCACGGTGAGACCTTAAGATTTCATCAACTCGGACTGCTAGCCTACGCTTAGTGACTACCCGGGCCGGGGGTATCAGTAAGCCCATAGTGTCTTTCTATCTCTGTCTCTACCTATGTCCGCTGCACTGATGTTGGCGGAGAGGACGGGTGACCTAGTATCCCTCTCCATTGTTTCACTAGCGCCGATCATGCCTCCCCTAGCGAAATCGTCGTGTCCTTACATCCTCCCCGAATTCCGTAGGGGCCACGACTAACCATAGTGCATTCATAGGACTTCGGCTGCAGCAAAAGATGGCTATCATGTTCGACTTTTACCTCATTTGTATTGTGAGGGTTTCTATCTGGAAGCCTTCTCTTTACAATTGTTGTTGATACCGTATGATTTTGCTCATCAATAAAATAGAGGGTTACGTCTTCAAGGAGATATATTTTAGTGGTTTAAGCAGTAATCATGTAGGTAACAAAAGTGAGTTAAAAATTTATTGATGTTGATATAGTCATTCCTTTACCTCTAATATTGTCAGATAGCTAATTTAGAACAAAAAAGAAAGATTAAACAGAATGTAATGTCCTTTTCATTCCTCCATGAATGGATATCATCACACCACCGTGGTCCTCCACGTTTTCATTAATTTTCTTTTGGAGGACATGATGGGTTTGAGGGGTTTGAGGGATATTAATTAATTAAATAAATGTGACACTAAGTTTAATAATAATGTGATTGCATCATCGATCAGTAATAAGGGCAGATGGAGATCGCTAACATGGCTCATCATGAGAAGCTACGGCTCGCCAACGGTAGATATCGACACGTCGATCGGATCAGACGATAGAGGAATAATGATCCTGCACCACCTCTGACAATTCACTGATGCTGATTGCTGGGTCCAAGAAGAGGGGATCGCGGTGGCCGGCGGCGGCGAAAGAGGGTGATCGAGGTGGAGGAAGCCCAGGAGCAGGTCCTCCTCGCCATCCCCATGGTCCTCACCAACGGATCGCCCACTACGCCGTCACCCCCTCGTCTCGACTATGTTCGCCGGCCACCTCGGCGACCTCGAGCCCGCCAGCGCCACCCTCGGCGACTCCACCGTCGCCGGCTTCGCCCTCGTGGTGTGTGTATGTATTATATACGAACACGTAACAAATATTATTTTTCGCCTTGCACCCGATATTTATTGTTTTTTATAGCATACGTTCTGCGGACAAGCATGTGGTGCGAATTCGTGCGGAATGCTTGGAGCTTACCTGCAGTCTTCCCTGCTCATCTCCGCGCTGCTCTCCGTCTTGGTCTTCCGTTCTGTGGCACTGCTCCGAGTCCATCCTCCTCTGGTTGCACCATGAGCCGCAGGTCTCCAAGACGGCCACTCGCTACCTCAAGCACTTCGTCTCGGGCCTCTTCGAGCACGGCGCCCTGCAGGGCCTGCTGAGTTTTCTCCAGGCACAGTCGGTGGTGATCCCTCTGGTTGTTTGCTCGGCGGTGCCGCTGGCGATCCACGTCGGGTTGACGCAGGATATGGGTTCGAAGGCCCAGCTATTCCGGCTCTGTTTCGCTGTGGGTGTCCGTCGGGATGCTGGTGTTCTATGTCGGGTTCTCGGAGAAGCTCAGGGACACTTGGGAGGGCTTTTCTTCGGAGTCGATGGGCTTGTGGTTCCTTGCTTGGCTTTGGCCTCGGCAATGGTGGTGTGGTGAGGAGGGTTAGTAGCTTCTTCGCGTCATTCATGAATGCCAACTATTCTATAGAATGGCTCAGTGGAGAATCGAGGGCTTTTCTTCTTTGATGGAACAGAGGCAGGCATTAGTATCTACCTGTATGATTCAGTTGATAGATAGGGAAATGGTTAGTAAAATATCACATGAAGCAGCTTAAAAAGTAGAAGGCTTTTCTTCATATATACCTAATAATTGATGGAAATTTTTTTCCTCGTGATTTGTATTTGGGTTGTCAATTCTTATTGACTGACAGATGCAGAGCTAGATTCTTTCAAGCAAATGGATATTAATTAAGATGTCATACTGAGCATATGGAAACTTTTACTGAGCATAATTTTAAGGCTAAAAAATTAGAATTTTTGAAATGAAAAATGGTAAAATAATTTATATTTAGGCAGCTTCAAGTATCTTGCTTTTTAATTTATTTATTTAATATTATTATTTTTGATTTGGTATGTACTAATTAGTATGCCTTGGAACATCTCATTCTTCATTTGTCGTTGCATCTGTCAAATGCTCTTCTAATGCTTGGATTCACTATCTGCTGTTGGTCCAGATCCAGCTTCCTCCAGGAGTGAATCAGAGATTTTACCACATCTCCAACGTTGATGAATCTATCTCAAGCTTTATCTTATCATAAAACATAAACGTTTCTCCACAGCTTATCTGATGTTCACTGTTTGCCGGTGTCGATAATTCTTTCCCTTTGATCCAGGTGCTATGAGGATATGCCTCTCCAAGAGCTTCAGGCAGCGCAAGAGAAGCAGACCATCCAAAACCTTTGTGATGCACATGCACTCCGTACTATTCTAAGGTTATAGTTAGCAGCCTCGAGATCCAGTCGGCATGAAGAACAGGTCCAGATGCAGCAGGATATCAGGCAAGTCGACAGCCATTCCTAGAAGACGACGGAGCTTCTGGGACTATGAAAAGATGCATTCCTCTGAAGCATCTTCTGGGAGATATAAGTTGTAGCATCGCCACTTGGAAAAGCATCATCCACCAGGTTACGTGGCTAGTTTACCCAGATTTTGCGCCGGATAACAATCCCTATGTCAGCTTTGCTGAGTTTATTTGTTGATAGGTTTCATCTTTGTTAGACCTGGACCTTTCACTTCATCATCTTTTTCTTCTCTCTTCCTACCGGTGATGCTATCAAATCCGGCTTTACAGTGAAGCGCGTGGGCCGAGTTGCTCGATCCAAATAAATGAGCATGGCAATTTTGACAGCTAAGTAATGCCATCCAAGTTCGTGGAGCAAAGTTGGTACACAGCCATAATTATCTTCCTACACCCGGAAGATTCAATGCATAATATTCTATTCTCTGAAATCAGCAGACTATAATAATATGATTAATATGATGAAATGCTGTCTATGTAAAGATTCACAATATGACATCTTCCATCCACCCAAATATATGTCAACCACAGTATATGCTAATAAATATTCCCAACTGTGTATAGATTTGACTTTTATGGCTGTAGATACCAACCAAAAACTTGAACTTGGAGAGCCTTTCTATTAATCTGACACTGCAAAAATTTTAGGGTACTGGTATCCAAATAAATTAGACGAGCAGGCCCACGTACCATAATACCAACTATGCTAGCGGAAAGGTTATGTCTAAATGTCAAAATAAAAAAAAGAATCTCCTTACTCAATATTCATATGTGACAATGTTATCCTTGAGGTGTAGGCCGAGTTAATTTTGAAGAATTTGAAATCTTGTAAAAAGATCCTAAACCTTATAGGCCGGAATTGCAGAGCATCTGTTCCTCCCCACCGCGCGGCGACGGCGATGAAGACGAACTCACGAATCCGACTTCGTCAGCTGCGGATTTTCGAGCTCGAGTGCTAGGAGTGGGGTGGGGGGAGAGCGGCAGAGGAGGGGGGAGAGGAAATGGGGTAGGGGAAAATAGAGGAGGACGGCCCTACATCATCTTTTGGCTCAGATGCCTCCTCCTTCCTTCCTCCCGTTGCAGCAATGCTAGAGTAGATAGGACGGCGTGCCGGAATTGCAGAACGTCTGTTCCTCCCCACTGCACGGCAACAACAACGAACTCACGAATCTCGAATCTCGACTTTGTCTGCTGCAGATCTTTGAGCTCGAGTATCGTACGCTTCGACCCATCTCCCACTACCTTCGCAATAACGGCGAGGGAGGGTGGGGGAAGCTCATCGTCACGCCCCAATCCTATTGTCGGGCACGTGGCAACCGCCGTATGAGCCCAACGGACTCATACAAGGCATCAAAGTGATACATACAATTCATACACATCTTTTTACACAGCGGTATATACAATTAAATTATCTAAATCAACACTACTAACACAGTCCCAATAAACCTACTACAATTCTATAATAAACGGTATCGATAAATAAAAATAAATCTGTCGGTGGACAGCTGTCTATTCAGGTTAGTACGTGGCAATGGCTAAATGATCGTGTAGCAAAGTTATAGATTTTTATCTGAAAAACTCTTCTGCAATGTATTTTCAGAATTTCCAATAAGCATTATTAGAGCTCCAAAGCAAATTGAATTTTTCTTTAATCATATGTTATATGCTTAAATTTTTATTATCATAGTATTTTTTTTCTTAAAAGCATATAAATAAGTTTTTTCAAAAGATATACATGATGGGTCATGCTCAGGCATGATCCGCTCTTGGCACGAAGCCCCCCATGCCATGCCTCACTTCGGTATAACCTAGGGTGGACAGATGAGTGGATGAGTATACAATATTAGTATATTACCATCTCCATCTGACCATAATATTTACAGTGGCTGGGCATGTACTGGTGTTATTTTTAATTTATATATTCGCATACAGAGTCGAATCATTTAAATAACAATGCTCTTTTTATTTTTCACATCCATTATACATACTTTAACATCACATGAATAATAATCATTTTATGCGAACACATCAAAGAAGCCCCACGTCTATATCTCTATTTCTTCTTTCTTTTTGTCAATTAGCTCTCGCAACTTTTTTTTTCCTCTCTCTCAAGGGGGAAAAAAGAGCATAATTTATATTGTACTACTTACCCATCACAATCACTCCACTGCAAGTGTTGCATTTGATACTGCATCAGTAGCAGTAACCTGTGGGAAGCCAATTTTAATCAAGTTTGAAAACCAAGATAATGGGGGCAAACACAAGGAGCCCTCCCCCTGAACGCATTAAAGCATCACTCACTGACAACAAAGCAAATAACAGTAATATGTATATAAAAATTATTCGACAAACACACTTCCGAAAAGAATGCGAAATCTAGTAGGTAATAGCAATGACATTCCCAATCCATAATTTTTGGCCATACATGAAACCCTTAAAGTTCATTGACAGAACAGCGACTAGGTGCCAAGATAGAACGTAGAGAACATGACTAATAACAAAGTGACGCTTAAAGAAACGCATCCTTTTCGAGTAGGACATCATGCGTCTTCCGGTCCAAATTCTGCGGAGTGCTGCACCAAGAAAAAAAGAGCGGTGAACTAGAAAGCTCGAGGAGTTGGAACTTTGATCTTTTGACTTACACAGCCGCGCCATGCTCCAGAACACACTACTTGCGCCCGTAACCAGCAGCATAGTGAAGCGGAGTATTCTTATTCTTGTCTAGTGCATTCACTGAAGCACCTGCTTCAAGAAGGACCTGTGCACATTTCACCTGAAACATAGGACACAACGCATGGATTGATGTAAACAAAGGATGTTCGGCGGATACTGGGGAGAAAAACACGTGGCCCTGCATCACTTTTTATAACCTAACGGGTTAAAATATCTATTCGGTTTTCATCTCCATAGATGAAACCAGGCCAAAAGGCCTCCAATGGCATGTAGAAGATGAAACTTAGGTAAAAACAAACTTAAAATATAAACATCATTTTCTTATAAATCCATCATCAAGGCTTTCTTGTCTAAACTGTATTTCCAGTACAGAAAAGAGTCAATTAATGAATGCATTGGACAGGGTTTTAATCAATTTATTCTTTGTAAATAAGGTTTACATGGGCTTTTGCAAGAACTATACTAGATTTCAATTGGCCATTTTATGGATCTCCAAAATACTATATGCAATTCAAACTTGCTAATCTGTTCCTATTCTGCCAACTCATATCTCCAAAATTTGGGGATGGCTTGTCCACTGACCATTCACTACAGATGGTCATGAAATGTCCTTGTTGCTAAACTTCAAGGATCAGGAAGGCTTATAGGGATCTAACCTTTAGAGATATCGACAAGTCCAACAACCTGATGTGTTGTTGATTTTAAAAGTCAGACATGTCAAACTGCAAGACACTATTTTAATTTCATTACCCAATCAATTGGCAGCTGGATATAATTGTTATAATCGAAAACCATACATGTACATTGCTTGCAATCACGACATTTGGGATAAACCTGCTGGACCTCTACAGTTTAATATGTGTATATACTGCTAAGGAAAAATCTCAAACTGTAAATTGCATATGACAATAAGATTATAGTTGCAACAAAACAATCAAGTGTTTCAAATGACACCTGCCACACTAGCTATCCCACAGCACAACATTTGCATGCCAACACAGTATTTAAAGTCATGAATTGCCAATGGCTAGAAGTTTCCGTGGCCCTTATTGTGCAACTGCAGTGTCACAAACTATAGAAACCACTTACAATACCAAATCAATAATGAAAGTGTTAACAAATAATTCAATTAGGTAACACTCAAATCCTAACATGTAGTCTATGGACAGCCATGTAGCTAGTAGTAGAAGGTAAAATTTGTTGTCTTTAATCTTTACTGTCCAATTTACAACAACCTTTGATGTAACCTGTTTCGCCTCCACTCATTCACCTTTTGATATATCCACAGTGGTTCATAATTTGATGTGGAATTATAAGCAAACACAGTTTTTATTGGAGTGATTTGTACCATTACAAGCAATCACAGGTTTGTAACCGAGGGTGGCACGCCTGATCTGTGTCCAACCACCAGAGAACAGCACCAGATAGGGCTGTCTAGGGCATGCCAAACAAAGTTTTATTGATAATCTATCTAAGAATGGATGAGTTATAAGGAGCAAAACAAGACCTATGTCTTGTTTATTCATCAGTTAAAGGTTGTAGCTTGATTACATATCTATCCAGGTCTAACGACTAGTTGTAACTAAACTTTAATAGCTACAAAACAACTAGTTCTCTATGGCTATTTAGTCTCATAACTACTCTTTACCAATTCAACTAACAATAAGGACTATCATGGGTCAGGATTATGACTATGAATGCTAATTGCAGATTGGAGGAAAAATATATGATTTTATAGCTGGACCAATGATGATGCCAATACAATTAAGATCTAACAGTATGAGCAAGGAGTTACCTTTTCTTTTGTATGATGTTACTCATCTTTTATTGACATCCTGATGCATTTATAT
The DNA here is from genome assembly GCA_030544415.1 of Thalia dealbata. Taxonomy (NCBI): domain Eukaryota; kingdom Viridiplantae; phylum Streptophyta; class Magnoliopsida; order Zingiberales; family Marantaceae; genus Thalia; species Thalia dealbata. The sequence continues at coordinate 28,707,946 of CM060457.1, read as the reverse complement.
TAATCATTTTGCACTATGCTAAGAGTGCATATGGGAAGAGGGCTTCTACACTGATTATTTATTATGAGATGCATGTGTTGCTTGTGAGAACACAGGCTTGTCGGCAGTGAATATATACATGCATATGCTCAGTGATTATACACCAGCCCCATAATCACAGATCACACACAGGCTTATGCCTTTGATGATCTATATATGCGCTTAAACCCAGGGTAAGCTATATGTGGGTTTATGCTACGGGTGACTTATATGCAGACTTATGCTCAGGGTGATTTTATGCATGGGCTTATCAGGACCTACACCTGCAGTATATATGCATGGCATGTAGGTGATGCCAACTGGATATATACGAAGTAAATGCATGTTATTAATATTATGCAGTTGGTAGTTCATTCCTAGATATCTAAGCATCATATAGTATAAGCTCATAATGTTTCCCCTCTACTCAACAATAAATGTCGACCCTATTATTTTCTTTTGTAGGTTTGGAAAATTACAACAAATCATAAGCCACAAAAATTAAGCTCATCTAACATTCACCTATAATTCAAGACGATCTAAGAGTAAAGACAAACTAGATTATAGATTTTGAACTTTATTAGATCTTGAACCCACAACCTCTAGTATCAATTCTTACTGCTCTAAGCAGTTGAGAAACATTTCCTTCTTGCAAACAAGATTGTAAATGAAATGGATTTATTTAAACAGCTAAATTATTTTCAAAAAACAAATTGTAGTATCGACAGTCTTGAAAAAAAAATCATTTTTTTAACCTCAGCAGCATATGAACTTTGAACTAGGTGACTAAGCACCAATCCACTGAAGTGATGGTTTACTAGAGCCAGATACACTTGATCAAAGTTACCAATGTTTTGTCACCTTGATTCCTATCAATCATGGTTGTTCCAGAGGAATTTGTCTATGCATTAGTTTCCATCACCCACATGTGGCTATGGACATGTAGCTACTCCATCACAAGGATTGCCTTCAACTGGACGCAACTTGCATCGAGGAGAAAATGAAAAGGGTGATTTGTCTAGTCAGTGTTGTATGCAGCTCCTTTATTGATTCCAAATGCTACCTCTCAACCACTTTCACAAACTGGAATATAGCTTGGGAGATTTGAGTGGCGATGAAAATAATTAGGAGCAGAGAACATAATAAGATTGAGAATAACAAAAAGAATAGGAAAAAGTTGGGGAAGAAGGGACTACAAAGAAAGGACAATTCAAATTGAGAGAAGCACGGTTGGACTAAGAAGTACAACCATAGAGAAATTTTCAGAGGAAAGGGGACTGATTGAAAAAACAGATTTAAAGAGAACAGATCACAGGTCAGGGGTTTCAACCAGATTTAGCCTGAAATTCATATAGTTTGACTTTGAATCAAAATCAAATCAATCCAATCAATGAACTGCTAGTTTGGTGAACAAATCTTTACTTCTTAATAAGGTTAAAAGTGGACGTGTACTGTTAAGTTTAAATATATCGCTAGAAGTGACATTTAGATTGATTGGTTACCATTTGTCAAATATGACATTCGAAAGTAACTAGAAAGTGACCAAAAGGGGCAAGATCATCCATCCATATCAGTTGGAGATCAACTTTTTTTTTTGAAATGGAAGATTGCATCCATCCCACCATTCTGAAATGATACAACATACATTCCAAGCAGTTGGGACATCAACTAGATAGACCTAGTTGGCATAATTTCCAGCAGATTTAGACTATCCACCTGCAGAACAAGGATTCAAAGAACCTGCACCTTCCAAGAGAATCTAACCTCAAATCAGTATTACTCATGTTATCTACTTGACTAAAATCTATTATGTTCTGTGAAGTTAACTTGAGAGCATATTTTGTTGCTACTTCAATTTATTCTCTTGAGTATATAAAAATGCAACTGAAGTTCAATTTTGGGACACGGGCTTCAAGCAACATCTCAATCTTCAAAACAATGTCGAGGTGCAACTAGAAAACTACAGCCTCTTTAGATAGGCCAATTTGATTCTTGTTAGTTGATATGAAAAATTAAATTTAGTTGAATCTGCAAAATAATAAATTGGACTGAAGCAGAATGTATGAGGCACATCCAAAAAAATAATTTAGGAAAAGGTGAAGTAGCGAATAATAATTTTTAGAAGGTAAAAGTACCAAATATTTCAATCATACCTCACAATAACCACATGCAAAGTGCAAAGCTCTCCTTCCCTCTGAATCCTCTTCATCCTTGTTCATTCCAGATTCTAAGGGTTTCTTCAAACCCTACATAGCAAAAGTAAAATACTCAGACACAGAAAGATCAAAGAGCCCTTATATTTGCTCAACAACTAAGAAAAAACACAGCTGATAGAATCAACTACAGAAACAGAAAAATACAATGTCTATCAGTAGTCAATGGATCTTGAGAGTGTGCCAATGCATCAGCAACAAACTATACAAAGACAAAAATAATTTGTGTTGGTGCTGCATCTTCTTGCATTTTCTAATCAATCATTATCAAATGAACCAAGACTAAAACTATTAAATTTCATACATTATGTTCAGCACAGAATATCAAACAAGTTGGGGTACTATGTACTGCTGTTAGACCATAAAATTTTGAACCAAACAAAAGACCACAAGATTTTTTATGGTGATCATTTTAAATTTGCTAGAACTTGAGGTCAAAAACCAAACCATTATAGAAACCATGCAAGCTTATTCTATACCTCAACATCACCAACACTAGCAGTGTGATGAACAATAGATTCATCCTCATAGCCACCATCATCTTCTCCATCATCATGACCAGATAAATCAGTAGAGGTACCATCTTCGCCTGAAAGTAAGACTCCTACGGCTTGACCAAGCTTTTCTAAAGCTTCAGGATCATTCCAGTAACTAAAACAAGAAGGGATTAACGACTGTTGCATGGATATACTTTACAAAGCATAATTAGGTAAATCTAATACTTCATCACTGCAGAGGCACCTCCAGTTTCTATCTCTTCAATAATTCCTTTCAGTGCTGGATCATCCTTCATTCGAAGGAATCGTTCTTCAAGCTGCTCATCTCGAGCAGGATTCCTCAAATTCTCAAGCATATCAGACATGGCAGACATGTCAGGATGCTGAAGCACATAAAAAAGAGTTTGATGACCGAAAATAACTCAGACAATGTTGACTAAATGAGATGCCAGAGATTGTTGGATAACCTGCATGATAGCACTTCCGATACGTTCAGCCATATTCCTGACCTGAGGATTTTGCATAGCTTGCTGCATGGTTGAAAAGAACTGCTGAGGATCCCGTTGAGGTTGTTCGACCATTTGGCTAAATACAGGATGTTCAGCCAATTCCTCAACCAATTCCTCAATTGTAGGATCCTGCATGCAGAAATTTCATGTCATTATGAGAACACTCTAGAAAATATGTTCAAGAAGGTAAAATAAATGAAGAACTGTAAAATCAGGAGAGTAATTACAAGTTGGAGATTCAGCAATGCACAAAAATTGAAAGGATTTGCTGGAAGCTTAGTAAGGGGACTCGGAGGGGTCCTCCGGCGCTCTGCAGGCGATTTTTCAGCTGCGGAGCTCTTGTTCTCACCATCTGAAATGCATGGCAATTTTTATGAAATTAAAACCACATGAGAAATTAAACAAAAAAAGAGAATTAGGTTTTGACATTAAAACAAATGCAGACGTTAACTTAATTGCAGCAGCAAGACCTGCCAAATCAAAGAGATAAACCATGTAAAGTTACAGATGGCCCAATGATGGCATATGTAGTTGTATAACTTGAGAATAAATATAAAGAAGTTCATTATACCAATCAAGATAACCAAAAAAAACCAGTCATGAAGGTTCACAACATGAACGTAATAAGAAGCAGAGACATCACTGTGAGTTTAAAAAAAAAAGCTCGCATCCAAACAGGTACCATGCCAGATCTAATTCAGCCTCCAACAGGAAGAAAAAAGAAATCGACGAAGCATCCTTGGAAAAGAAAACATCAATTTCGACAAGAAGAAGCGACCTGGGATCCGTGTACCAAAAAAAATCAATAGAAACAGAAAGAATCGGCGAAGAGATTATTCAAAAATTGCACAGAGAGTGTAGCCAATTTGCCTCCGAATCCAATTCGAAAACGGCACAAAAACATCTGCAAATCCCCAGTCCTCGGACGATGAACTTCGATTCTCAAAACTACATCCGAAGCAAAGACGGAGGAGGACGCAAAGAGCTTCCAAAACACGAAAAGAGGGATCAGGAGAGAGATGATTGGAACCTTGATTTCCTGAAGCCATGGCGAAAGACGCAGATCGAAGAGGGTGGGAGTGTGAGACGAGAAACCCTCTCTCCAAGCCGCCTCCGTGCCTCCTCTGACCTCTCGCCGCTCGGTGGATAGCAGATGTGGGAGGGAAAAATAAAACCCACCCTCCTTTTATAGATGACATCAAAATGTCCGAGGGGCTGGACGCGAGAAACCTCAAGTTCGCCTGTCTCTCGCAGAGCAGGAAACAGGAATTCTCACGGATGGAGCACGAGAGAGGGCCCACATACCGAAACAGAAGTCCGCCGCTCACGCGCTTAAACGGTGGTGGGTGTTCCATGCGAAACGGGAACTTCATGCGAAGTGAACGGTAGATTTAGGCTCACACAGCCAATTTGATGAATTAATTTTCTTATTACTTCGTTTAGTTTGGTGGTTTTTTTCATTCTAAAAAAAATCAATGTAATTTTTCATCAGAAAACAAAAAAAAAATACCGAACTGAGATAAGATTACTACAATAATAACATAATAATAGGTACAATAATAAAAGTGCTTATAATGATATATTAATTAATTACACCGTCCAAATCAATAAATAGTAGGATGCATATTTAATTTTAAAAAATTAAAAGTTTTTTATTCGTTAATATTTTTATATTTTTTGAAAAATTAAATAATTATTTTTTAAAAAAAGAATAATTTTAAACTATTTTTATTGATTTAATTTTTTAAGAAACTTATGAGATAAGGATAAAATTATAAATATTTAATCCTACCCAAAAAAAATATTCCGTGGGTGAGAGAAAAATCTAATTTTATTTATTTAATAATTAAAAATCTTAATAAGTATTTTCTTATTTAGTGTTTTTTAAACTCAATTGAATTCATAATACTGTACACTACTTATTTAATATTAGTACTACACTTGAAAATATATTTAAATAAAAATTTAGTAAGGCTTAAATTCAATAATATAATAATATATATTACTTTTAAATCTAATCGTAAAAGTTATAAAATTTGATGTTGGTATTGGTAAATTATAGAATGTATAAACAGTAAAAAAAAAAAGAAAACTTAGGTATATACTTTTATATTTATATATAGATATTCAAAAATAAATATATTGCTTATTGGTCTCGTGCAAACGTGGAGACTAAGTATCGCAGAGATTTTCCAAGCAATTGGCGTGGAAGAGGCCAAGGGAGAGCAAGAGGTTTTGCTCAAGGAAGAGGAAGGTTTGCTGGTAACCTTAAGGGAGGACGTGGCAGAGGAAGATGCAACTCAAATTTTTCTAGCTTGGCACAAGAAAAATCGAAGAAGGACAAGTCACATGTGAAATGCTTTAGTTGTCAAAAGTTTGGGCATTATGCTTCTTATGCTTCTGAATACAAGAAGTAAGAGAAGGTTTACTTAGCTGAAACAAATAAAGATAAGGAGATTCATGAGCATCATGCAATTATAATGGCTATTGAGGAAGAAGAGAGTAAGAGTGATATACTCTTACAAGATATTAGCTCTAAAAATTCTATTTTTGATACATGTCTTGATACTTGGTACTTAGATTCTGATGCCACTAGTCATATGACTGGAAACTTAGCATGCTTGCATAATGTGAATACTACTTGCCATGAACATGTGAAGTTTGGCGATGGTTCATTAGTTAACATAGCAAGAAAAGGTAGTGTGAAGTTTTTGGTTAGTGATGAAGAGAAAAGTATCATTACAAATGTTCTCTACATCCCTAGCTTGAAAATAAATATACTTAACCTTGGACAATTAGATGAATTGGGTTTTGCTATCATAATTAAGCATGGTGATTTGAGCATTTACGACAGAAAGGGAAGATGTTTTGTTTCTGTAAAGAGGGATTGCAACAGACTGTATAAGTTTCACACTCAAGTATTGGAAAAATGCATGCTGGTTGATGATGATACTAGCAGTTGGTTATGGCATTATTCCTCTATCGTCTGATCCGATCGACGTGTCGATATCTACCGTTGGCTAGCAGTTGGTTATGGCATTATTCCTCTATCGTCTGATCTGATCGACGTGTCGATATCTACCGTTGGCGAGCCGTAGCTTCTCATGATGAGCCATGTTAGCGATCTCCATCTGCCCTTATTACTGATCGATGATGCAATCACATTATTATTAAACTTAGTGTCACATTTATTTAATTAATTAATATCCCTCAAACCCCTCAAACCCATCATGTCCTCCAAAAGAAAATTAATGAAAACGTGGAGGATCACGGTGGTGTGATGATATCCATTCATGGAGGAATGAAAAGGACATTACATTCTGTTTAATCTTTCTTTTTTGTTCTAAATTAGCTATCTGACAATATTAGAGGTAAAGGAATGACTATATCAACATCAATAAATTTTTAACTCACTTTTGTTACCTACATGATTACTGCTTAAACCACTAAAATATATCTCCTTGAAGACGTAACCCTCTATTTTATTGATGAGCAAAATCATACAGTATCAACAACAATTGTAAAGAGAAGGCTTCCAGATAGAAGCCCTCACAATACAAATGAGGTAAAAGTCCAACATGATAGCCATCTTTTGCTGCAGCCGAAGTCCTATGAATGCATGCAAGGGCTACTGGATTACACTGCCTGCCTCCATAATGCTTGAAAGCACTTAAATCATCTAAACAAGAGCATCTCTTCCTTCTGGACTCTGCGAACTAGTCCATCTGTCGCAAAGAGTGATTAATAGGAGGATGCAGGTCTGGCAGGAGAGGCCACAAACTAAACCCATCCATAAACCCTGCAATGAAGAGTTATCATGCATCTGATACTCACTTTTTTTATAAAACAGAAATCTTACTCCTTTTACTGGATCTACACTTAACTATTCATCTGTGTTTTGAGAAATGCATTGCTGACCTTAGTATGGATGGCTAACTTGAAGCTGAAGAGGAGTGCCAATGGCATGCCGATCACATAGAATGCAAATAAATTGGTCCATGCTGCTAAGTGCTGCCACCCACATCCTCTTGCTACGCCTGCAAATCCAAAGATCATATTTTTGATCCTATTAAAACCCACACATCGTGGCCAAATTGTTGCGTGATGAATTCCTTAAGCAATATAAATAAATTGCCTGATAAGACTCCTTGAGCTGAATCCACGACTATGGACAGGGTGAGCAAGGGAGTCATGGAAGCAAATGCCTTTATGATGGCATGACTGCTGCTGAAGAAGCTTGCCCACGTCTCATGGCCAAAAGCAAGAAGCAGAACCACTGTCACCGCACGAAGGACCGCAAGCTTCAAGGTAACAAATACAGCTTTCTTGGCCTTCTCGGTGTTTCCAGCACCAATCTCATTCGACACACGAGCGCTGGAAGAGAAGACAAAAGCTCAGTTAATTTACAGAGAAATGGAAGAAGAAGAAGAAGAAGAAGAAAGGCATGCAAATTCTATACTAAACTTAGAGGTTACCTCACAGCTGCGCTGAATCCATATGTGAAATTGTAAGCAATTGCTTCTGTATTTACACTATAAAAGAGAGGTGCATGATTACACACCCATCTCATTTTGATCCGAACTGCACATAATGATAAGAAACATACCACATCGCAATCAGCGAAGTGCTCATTTCTGAGTTGGGCAGTAATCCAGCAAGTAGGACCAAAATCTCGAAAGCCCAATATTCTAAGCTGAAATATGAAAAAAGAATCATACTTTATTTAGAAGTTGAGCATTCTCTCATCGTTTCTCATATCAAAATTATAATTTTACCCATAAAACTAATACGGCATATGCATACCAAAAATAAAATGACAAGTTTTATAACTAAAGATGGGAAAAGTGATGCAAACCACCACAGCTTCATAAGATTCTGCCTCCCCAGATAAAAAACTGAAAGAAACATTGATGAACTGTACTTGTAAGGCAACCGCTTTTGAAGATTTCTGAAGAATGATGAACAATGAAATGCTTGTTTTCTAATGTGAGATTCTTCTCTACGATTGGCTGTAAGAATCTGTGAGAACCTTAAACATGGACTTCCCTTAAGAAACTTGCAGAGGCCTCAAATTTTCTCCGCCGGACATTTCATCAAACAGTTACCATGCATGGATGTACAAGCTCCTTCAACAATGTAATGCTGCCGAATACTAACCACACCATCAAAGCCGAGGGTAAAGCCAGCTTCAAGCAAGGAACCACAAGCCGGAAAGATTCCAGAGAGAAGCCCTGCACTGTGTCAATGAACTTGTCCGAGATCATGACGTAGAGCACCAGCATCGCAACGGAGATCCACAACGTCACGGAACCAGAGACAGCCGCGCCCTTGTACCCTAATCCGAGCACATGAATCGCCAAGTACGTCAGCCCTACATACCACCGAGCAAACGACCAGGGGGAGCACCACCGTCTGCATCTGGACAAACCTCAGGATGCTCTGCAGGGCGCCGAACGCGAAGAGGCCCGGGATGAAGTGCTTGAGGTAGACGGCGGCCAATTTGGAGACCTCAGGATCTTGGTGCAGCCAGATCAAGATGTGATCGGAGAAGCACCACACGATGGAGACGACGATGGAGAAGAGCGCGGATATGAGCAAGGAAGATTGCACGTAAAGTCCAAGCATCCTGTATGATTCATGGCATTAAAAAATCACTGCTGTCAAAAGCTCTAGATTTATGGGTAACAAAAAGAGGTACAAGAATGAGTAATTAGTTAAATTAAAAACCCCATTTTTTGGAAATAAAATTTACATTTCTTAAATGGCAATTTAAGTATGTACCCTCCCTGACAACGAGACATGATAAGGGAGATTCCTATTGGCTTTCATCTGGACCCCAGAAATTAGATGCAGAAAGAACCAATAGGATTAACGGAATAGGATATTTGATGTTAAGCCACAAGAATAGGATCAGGAAGTATATCGAACGCAGGAAGAGCAATAAAAGGTTCCTAAAAATGTCAACTGTGCGCTTTGCAGTATCGTTTCCTTCGCCTCCAACCTCCAAGCCATGGTCAGTGAATGGGGGAAATTGGCAGCTTGCTGCGGGGTTGATTCGTCATTCCAATGTCACGCTGCACCTCCATGAAGAGATAAATTCAATCTCCTACGCTGGAGGGTATTATGAGCTCAATTCTACAAATGGAAACTCATATAGCTGTGAGGTGACAGTGATTGCTACACCATTAGACGAACTAAATATAGCATTTGTTCCTCCAGTTTCAATTCCCAGTAGAAAATTGCAGCATACCTTCACAACTTTTGTGAGGGGCCTCCTTAACCCTGTAAGTAACCCGTTGAATTTCTCCATGTTATTCTATTGACATCAATTTTACACTAGCTTCCGGCTTGTTGACTGTCACCTTCCCTATTATTCCCTGATAATCTACTAGAAGTTTGAGAGCAGTGTCAATTCAATTGATTTTCATAGAGTTATGTTCAAATTACTATAACGTATAAATTGAAGAATTGCACCCGATGCTTGTCACTGATCTTGCTTCTTTATTCCCTAGAAATACTTTGGGCTGAATTCTGCAACGGAAATTCCAGACCTTGTTGGCACACTTGAACTTCCTGATATTCCATTCTCTTGCATATCTGTTCTTAAGAAATACAACGAAGATGATATGACTTATAAGATTTTCTCTCGTGCACGGTTGGATGATGACTTTCTAGATCTGCTATTCAGGTAAGTGTAAACCCTTTTCCAACTTCAGATATAAACGTGTAGTGATGATGAGTAAACAACCTTTTTACTATAAACTACTGAAAATTGAAGTGTTGCATCCTGCGATATTTGACAGCAAGAGAATGGAAACTATTCGGATTAACTGGCCTGCAGATCCTCACTATGAAGCTCCTGAAGTGTTTGCCCCAATTGTCCTGGATGGGGCGCATTTATATTACATTAATTCATTTGAGAGTGGTGCTAGCACAATCGAGATCAGTGCAGTTGCAGCTGAGAATGTTGCACGGCTAATTATCTCGAGGATTTCTGGCCTCATCTTCCTGCTAAAGAAATACTGCGCACAGATCTGTGACAGAGGGATGAACGAGCAGACCAGCTGGACCACGTTCACCATCAATTGCACGAGAGATGCATTTTTGCGTATCCTGTGAATCTCCGTGCTTTATTAACATCCCACGTTAGCTCAAAGGGTAAATAGAGTTTGCTGGAACATGTAGTCTCCATTTAGAGACTGCTGGGTAATCTGCATTCTGAATGCATGTGTAGTTGTAAAACCTCTTGTGTGTTATTTTGAGACTAGTTTTCGATGTCAATGGCTACAAACATTTAGTGATGCATCATCCTCTTTTAGGTGGGCAATGGTGCATGATGAACGATCAATCGTTCTCTATAATATTTGTTGTTATGTGTTACTTTCACTTCCTTCCCTTGGATTTCCTCCTATACAACCCTTGCTTAGTTTTCCTTTTTGCTTGCAAGTAGATGACATTAGTTCTTGGCGTTTGATGTGAGAAGATGAAAAATGTTGCATAGTTGTGAGATGTTAGATGTTATATTTTTTCAACCAGACATATACTGGGTTAAGCTCATATAGCAGACAGGTGAAATCCCATTGAGATCAACTAGCAGTACCCGTTACATGTTTAAAGCTATGGAGAGATTAATTCCCAATGGGAGGCATGAACTCAATATTACATTACATTAAAACTCAAAATCCAACTACTTAAATGCCCATGACTCACTGCAAATATTCAATCAACTCTCTTATTAGTTCTTGCGAACAATTGGGAAGATCTAAATGATCCTTGATCACTTAAACACGAAAAAAAAGAGAGGAAGAAATCTTAATGATCTGGCATCTGAAGGGGCAGAACAATCACTACAACTTGGCTCTATGATGAAACAAGCACATCAATATTGGAAGGATTAGAGAATATGAACAATATACAGAAACTGGTAATCAGTCCAGGCTTGACGAACGCCTCCATCTCCATTGCAAGTAGTCGTCAGTTTGAGAATCGATAGTTTGATCCGTGCTGCTAGTCGAGATTGAGTCGTCCTCCACATCTAGAAACGCCAGATTTATGTGGTCTCGGATGTTAGGATCTGATACCTCATCAAGCATCACATCAGGCCGAGAGCTAACTTCTTCTTTAGCCCATTCAATAGCTTCATCATCTCCTCTGAGTAACTTTAAGACCTGTGGACAAAAAGTTCAGGAAACATATAATTTGCATCTTAAGAAAAAGAACATGAACTCTGAGCAGGAAATGAGATCTTTACAAGGGAGACTGCTGGTCGAGCTTGATGATGCCTTCTTATACACAATGAAGAAGCCAGGCATGGATCTACCAGCCTCTTATATTCTCCGTCTTGTAAGATTGGTTTTGCCTGCAATTACATGGAATAACATATTAAGAGAAGACAATGTAAATGCTGTAAAGCATTGTTTATATCTCTAAACCTTGTGATCATTTTTACTCAGGAAACCATCATGTCAATTGCTTCGATTTTGGATTCAGATTGAAATTTTGAATACATAATTTGTGATGTGAAAACTCCAATAACTTGACGACACACTTGCCCACAGGATGAGGCTTTCCTGGCCCTTTGGATGACATGCACTGATAGGTTTCCTTCCTGAAAGGAGCTCAAGAAGCACCACACCAAAGGAATAGACGTCGATCTTTTCATCAACTTTCCCATGTAAAACATATTCAGGGGCTAAGTACCTGTGGTGAATGGTGCTAACTCAGTTGTTGATCTAGCATTTGGCCAAATGTGAAGAATTGTTTTAATACAGAATAACGCACACAAACCCAAATGTTCCTGCAATGTCACTGCAAGTCAATTGTGAATTCGATGCAGATACACTCTTTGCCAATCCAAAGTCGGACAACTGAAGCATGCCAAGAAAGAAAAATGGGGAAAATGGCATACAGACGAGCGATACTACAGAATAATTTGTGAAAGTTACAGCACCTGCGGGTTAAAATCCTCAGAGAGAAGGATGTTTGAGGATTTCACATCTTGGTGGATCACTGTTTCGGTGCTACCACCACCATGTAGGTTCAAGTGCCTCCCCAACACCTATTGCTATTTTGTATCTCTCAGCCCATCCAAGAACATGGTTGTCATCTTTCTTACCTTCCAGAGATAAAAGGGAGAAACCAGTCGGTTAGAGAAAACAGAAGCAAACCCAACCAAAGCATAGTTGAAAGATGTGTACCATGAAGGATTTGTTCTAGGGTACCCCGTGATACATAGTCATAGACCAAAATTAGACAAGGATTCTCGAAGCAAAATCCTAGTAACGGGATAATGTTTTTGTGATGCAAGGTGGTAAGAATCTCAATCTCTGACAAGAACTCTTTTACTGCATCTTCAGATGGCTTCAAGATCTTCACAGCCAACTCCTTGCCACTTGAAAGACAGCCCTTATAAACACTACTACTCCCCCCCTTGCCAATCAAATTCTCTGCGGTAGTAACTCAATTATCAGAATAATTCATGGATCATAAATCATACGCATGTATGACAAAGTTTACAGATAAACCATGTGAGAAGTTGGATGTTGCTTGTGTGAGCTCCTCATAAGTGAAAATTTTGCAAACTGATGAATACTTCTCTTGAAGAGATTCCAACCCCTCGTTGCTGAGAAGGAAAGGGGGTGGTGGCAAATCAGCTCCAACCGTAACATCTTGGTTCAGGGTAAGATGGATATCTGATTTCTTTGACTTGAGATCTGGATGCACAGATGATTGCCAGCCTGGTAGCCACTTCGCCCACTGGAGCACAGAGATCCTGGGCTTATCAAAGGAAACACTCCTCCTTCGGAGAAATGGCCAACCAGGTGGAACCTCCGGCATCTCCTTGACTGCAACAGACTCTATGTTTAGAAGAGGTTCATCTTTCTCCGCCTGTACCAAAGATAATGACCCTACGCAATTCAAATCACTCGAGGGAAGGGGATCAGATTCAGGTGCTCTTAATGCACAATAATTGCCCGTTGAGCCATTGAAAACAGATGAGCTGTTTTCATCAGTAGAAATGCTATGACCGTTCAACTCGATTTCCGGCACAGGCCAAGCCCCAGAGTGTTGAGCATTCGATCTATTTGAGCCTGCAATTGGCAACAAGCAGAATAATTGGCCATTTTCCTCAGCGTCGAGCTTAATTGAATTTTTGCTCTTCTTCTTTTGAGACTTCTTGTTATCTGTCAGTTAAGGGATCAGAGAAAGAGGGGTTGAGGGCTTTAGCCAAAAACTGGCATGGTCAGCCTGCTGCTTCTCTCTGGAAAACAATTTTTCCATCGCTCAATGAGGTTACTTCGCAGCTCCTTGGTAGCTTCTTCGTGCAGTTCTTGGCCACAGAGATTGACGAAGACCTAAAAGAAAGCTCAAAGTGCCTCAAGACAGTAAGGATTTGGAAAATGAGCGGCTAACACAGCACTTAGTGAGGGGAGCAATTGGCTCACCTTGCAGCTTGGCTGCCCTTGGTGACACCAAGAACGAGCTTTGACACAACAAAAGCCCGAGAAGGTCTCCAGTTTGTACTCCGTGTTGTTTCTCTCCTTCGGATCCAGGAATATCTGGTGAAAGAACGAATTAAGACCTCCTCAACGAAATGATGTGGTATATAGTAGCAGAATACTACAGTATATACGAACTTGTTCTAGCAGCATTATCTGTAAACACAGAGCAATCAGTTGTAGCAGGAATAATAATAATACCTTCATGATTTTGGAGCCATCAAGTCTATATCTGACGCGCTTTCCTACGATTTCAGCAGGGAAAACTACATCCTCCAAGATGGCATCATGAACCGCAGTGAGGGTACGGGTCCTCGGGCGCACAACAGCAGAGCCTTTCTTTGGTGGCCTCACTATCCTTCGGGTCGCAATCAGAAGGACATCCTAATCCATAAAATGAAAGAATGGCGATCAGAACAGGACTGAATCACATGACACCAGCCGATCAATATCAGTTTTTTGCTATTTCAGAAAATAAATCGCACCATTGTATTGCCAACAGTGATGTGGTTTATCAAAAATAAAGTTCTATCTACAAATATTAACTAAGATTACTTAGAGAGAACATATGACCATCAGAATGACATCCTAATCCATAAAACGAAAGAATGGCGATCAGAACAACAGGACTGAATCACATGACACCAGACTATCTATCTCACTTTTTTACTGTTTTAGAAAATAAATCGCACAATTCTATTGCTAATGGTGATGTTGTTTATCAAAATTCAAGTTCTATTTACAAATATTAACTAAGATTACGTAGAGAGAACATATGATATATCAAAGCCTAGCTTTATCTTGCCAATAAACTTCTTTTGCAGTTCTCTGAGTAGTCTCACAATAAAATGGAAGAATGACAATTAGAATAATCTCTCAGTTTTCACTGTTCATGGAAATGAATCACACCATCATATTGCCAATGGCAATGTGGGTCATTAATTTCATTTTCAAATATTAACTACTAAGTTTTACTTAAAGACGACATAAAGACTAGCTTTACCTTGCCACTGAACTTCTTTTCCAGCTCTCTAACTAGTCTCACATGAATCTTCTTGTAGGCCTTCCGAAGTCGGAATGGAACATGGATAACAACAGCCTTCCGGTTGCCAGCTATATCAAGTTGACTGCAGCAGGAGAGCATGAGGGAAGCAATGCCTGATCAGTATGCATATGCTACTCCAAACAACAAACATCAAGAGCAAGAAACTCAAACTCACACTGCTGAGTTGAGGTAAAGGTCCTTCAGGTCGCTCTTCAGCTCCTGATTTCCATTCTCCAAATCAAAGAATGCCTGAAACAAAATCAAAAAAGTTCTCAGCACACACTTCCAAAAACACAAATAAAAAACAACAGTAAGTAAGTGATAAAATATTTAGACAATAAACCTGAGCAACAGTGTCCTCAACCTCAGTGGGCTCGAGACCCTTCTCCTTATGGATCTTTTTCCGTGCGGTAAACATTCTGCTTACTAGTACTTACCTCGCCTACAAAAATTGGAATCCAAATTATATAATTACCCTTTCTACTTGGTGCGATTTAGTTTATGAAATCAACACTTACATCAGTGTATTAGCTGATCATCACTACAAATCAATTTAGACATTGAGCCCGACAGATGAAATTTAGTTTATGAAATCAACACTCACAGCAGTGGATTAGCTGATCATCACTACGAATCAACTTGGACACTAAGCTCTACAGATGAATTTTTCACACACAAGCCAGAACTAAAATCTTTCACCAACGTAGAGAAAAAAAAACTTGGTATCGCCATAATGTCCTGAGGAAGCATTATATGATACCCAGGACGACAACAAATCAAAAACATCGACACAATCTATTCCGATTAAGACTAAGCGAAAGCGTGCAATACCAAAGAGAATATGAAAAAAACTAGCATCGAAACAGGTTCCCGCGATGAGAGAAGACCCAAAGAGAAAAAGGATGCAATCTTACTGAAAAAACAACACATCGAACCAGGATCAACCCCGAAGAACCGAACAGATCGTGGGAACAACTTGAGGCTTAGGATTCAAACTCTAACCATAGCGAGAGAGACGGAGAGGAGGAGGAGGAGGTCGATACCTTGGGAGCGTGGGACGGAGGAGGAGAGGAGCGCGGAGAGAGATCCAGCCGCCGCCGCTCGCCCTGCTAGGGTTTCTCGCGAAGAGATCGGTAGCGTTGAGGGGCCCTGCAGATGAAGAGATCGGGGAAAACAAAAAAGAAATCCTTCGTCCGGCCCATCGGACCCAACCCATCTCGAGCCCATTACCAGCAAGAAATATTGATTTCAACTTTCAATGTAGTTTCTCAGCAAGATAATGAGAAAAATCACAGCAACGTTCGCAAGTTTGTTCAGCGAAATTAATGAGAAAAACAACAAACATTCGGACAGTTATCAAAATAAGGATTCAAGAAATTTCATTCGCGAGCGTCATCCAAGGACGCTTTGCAACTCAAGAACGTCGCCAGCGTCGCTGCTCCATGGCAAATAACATGAATCCACAGCTTCGCTTTGTCGTCATCAGTCATCTGCGAGACGTTTAGACCCACCATTGCAGATACTGCAAAAAATCTCTCGGCATCACTTGCGCAGTTTCTCAGCGCCTTTCTCTTGCGCTGAGGAAGAGACGTCGACTTGTCCTCCTTGGAGCCGGCCATCTCTTGCGCTGAGGAAGAAATCAACTGTAATGAGTAATTTTAGGAAGTTGATTGATGGATTTTGTATATATTCAACAAAATTTACTTTTGATATATTTCTGAAAATTTATAATCTTATTAAATAAGGATAAATAAACACCGTATTTTTTAAAAATTATAACTTATTTAATTAGAGATATTTATATTCTCTTAACAATTAAGTTCTAAATAAAAAATTATAAATTTAAACGGATTGATTTTAAAATAAAAATTAGTGCACAGCTCTATTAAATTATTCAATTTAATGTGGTTTCCTAGCAGAGCATCCTGGTCATATGTTATGTTGTACTGGATGTTTTTGATTTATTTATTTATATGATATTTTTCAATGATATATTAATATCTTATTGTAAAATAATAAAAATATACATGATATAAAATATTATTAAAAAAATCATCTAAATGAATATTAGGAAGTGTAACTTAAGTTTTAAAATTAAAAAAAATATTTATTACCACTTTTAAAATAATAGATCATATATAAATAATCATATTACATCCATATATTTATTATATTTAAAAAAAATCAAATAGTACGTATCATTTTTATAATTCAACTGTTAACTTTTTCATTAAAATTTAAAACACTCTTTTAAAAAATAATATTTAATATATATAATAATATAGATTTATTCAAGTCTAATCAAGAAAATAAATAGAAGCTTTAAAAATGTAATTTTTCTAAATTAAAAAAGTAAAATATTCTGCTTCTTAAAAAAGTATAATAATATTATTTTTTATTATCAGCGTAATTTAGTAAATAATAATAATAATAATGATTATGATGATGAAGTGGGAAGGGAGAAAGTGAGATATTAATAATAATGAGGAGGAGAAGGTTCGCCTGCAAGTTGCAGTGCAAGTTGATGTCCCTCCCCAACATCCCATTCGCCCGGTACACCAACTGCAGTGATATTATTCATGGGACAAGGCAAAAGAAATTAAATGAGCTCGAAAAGGAGAGAAGAAAGCGACGATGACCATGCCAGGAAGAGATGACGGAGATATCAAGCAAACCTAAACCTCCTCCTTTTCTTCTTCTGCAACTTTGTGCAGGCTGCAGAGATGTTGAGTTCATCAAGCAAACCTAAACCTCCTCCTTATCTTCTTCTGCAACTTTGTGCAGGCTGTAGAGATGCTGAGTTCATAAATATGTGCAGAGTTCAACGGGATGAATTAATATTAAGAGCAGACAATGAATACAGAGAAGGATGAGGAGGAGGAGATTATTTTGCTGTGGAGGAAGAGAATGGTGGATTCTTCTTCTGTCACAGGGAAAACAGACCATCAAAACGCCTTCTTTTTTCCTTCTTCTGATGAATTAATTACAGGAGGAGGCGTTCGGCGATCCGCGCAAGGGACTGGAGATTGCATTTGACGATGGTGTCGACGAACACAAGGGTCTCCTCCGTGGTGTTCCCCGGCGGCACGTCGACGACGTAGGACTCGACCACCACCGTCCGGGCTCCGCCGGCCGGGCCGTCGGCAGGGTGGAGGGTCGTGACGGACCGATAGTTGGCGAGGCGGTGGTCGCCGCCGACGACGCGGAAGCTGAGCACGTGCCGCTCGTCGTCGAGGATCTCGAGCTGCTCCATGCTGGTGGCCGCCGGCAGTCCCGAGACGACCCGCACCTCCCGCAGCGTCCCACCGGCGCTCCCGTCCCCGACCATCACCTCGCAGCTCCGCACGAACCGCTTGTACGCCTGCGGCCTGTCGAACCGCCGCATCACCGACCACACCGCCGCCACCGGCGCCCCCACCGCCTGCACAACCGCCGAGCAGCACTGGTTCGGCCCCACCGCGTGCTCCCTGCACCTCCCCTGTTCGACCGAAGGCTTCATCGGCAGCTAAAGAGTAAGGCGCCCCCCCTAAAAAAAAGGCTTCCTCCTATTTATAAATAATATGAAGCTAAATAGGAAACGATGCAATTAATAATTATATAATACAATGTTTCTGGACTTTGTGGGCCATTTCATTCTTCACTCTTCTTTCTTCTCAGAGACTCAAATTATCCGAATAATAAAAATACATGTTCGGTCAATTTCCACCCATCAATTATCCTCCATAAATCCATATAAAACGACGAATTTAATAATCATCATTTTTTTAAAAAAATTTATTCTCCACTATTTTAAATTTTTACTTCTCACCTGATACTACTCAACTATCAACAAATAAATAATAATAAATATATTAAATTTCTCAGTAAAAAATTCAGCTATACAAAAGCACCCTAAAAATACAAATTAATAAAAAAAATATTAATTAAAATCACATATTAAATTAATAAAAAAATATTAATTAAAATTACATATTAAATCAACATATTAACTGTATATAACAAAATAATAAATATAAAATAGTATAATATGATCGTAATAATGTATATAACAGAATATAATAAATATTATCAAAAATATATCATCTTAATTAATATAACATAATATATTTATATCGTTAGTTAAAATTATAAACTGTACATTCTCATTTGGACAATTAGAAAGTATTATATTTAGGACTCATTAAATTTTTGAAAATTACCATTTAACCCGGGGGAGAAAAAAAAAACTAATCCGACAACAGCGGCGACTCGGACCCGACCTCACGGCTGACGCGACCCGACCTTTTACGCCCGGAATCGATCCAACGGCGGGGGTAGCGGGATCGGAAGGAGGCGCCGCCGCGGGCCGTCGAAACCGTGTGCTTTTTTGCGGGAGAGGACCGATCCGGACCCTTCGTTTCGGATCGAACGGCGGAGGAGACCCGGAAGCCGATAAAAACCCGTGGGCTTTACGGGGGGAATGAATTCGGCGCGACGCGGAGCGGCCGAAATCGCGGCTGCACGACAATTAAAGCGCACGCGTACGGGTGTGCGGCGAGGTGGGGTTTCCTTGGAGCGGAAGAAAAGGCGAGGGAACGTCACGTGACCAGATACGGAGTGGGATATTTCGAAGCACGTGACGGGGTGATCCCTCCACCCTCATATAAAGGGCGACGGGCACCGCCTTTATCTCGTTCCGTCGAGACGACGAACGAAGCTTCGCGAGGCCGACGACGAGTAAAACCGCAGGCGGAGGAGGGGGAGATGGTGATGGTGGTGATCATGGAGACGGATAGGTGAAGCACTGGAGCTCTGATTCCCTCCCTCTCTATTATGTCTTTAGTTTCGTGTTCTACCGTCTCTTTCTCTCTTTTTATGTTCTTACTCCTAGTTTGATTCTTCCATCGTCGTCGGTTTGCTTTTTTTTTCTCCCTCATTTTGGATGTCTTGTCGTTGTTTATACATGCTTTGATCTTTTGATGTTTTTTACTGGGTTCTTTTCTCTTTACTACTTTTTGCTTCTGACCGTGAAGGCGAGAGAAGGAATCAAATTCATAGGACAAATGGTGTATGGGTCTTTTAGCTCCGGACGTAGAGAGTAGGGTTTTTCTTATTCTTTGTACAAATGGTTGGATGGAGTTACGGAATACATTGTATAGGTTTTTCTTTCTTTGGTGATCTTCGTCCTAAATGTTGCTATGCTCAATTGATAGAGAAACGAGTATTGCTTGTGACTTTGATGTGTGTTTGCAAAATGAAATCGTAAAAGTATCATATCAGTGCTGCTATCTCCGAATGATTTGAAGTCATTGAGAAGGTTCATATTACTTTGGTTCTTCAGGATATAGCGAAGTTACTATATCTCATGGCTTGTGTTTAGAAATGATGGACTCTGTAGTGAAGTACTTTTCAAGCTTGGTTTTGGACTCCGATCATGCCTTCGGTTGCTTCAGCTTTCTTATTTTTAGACGGTAATGGCAAATGAAACTACTAACTAAAAATTTATACGATACATGATTTAGGTTTGCTTTGGTTAGGGAATCAATTGGCAGACGATATGATCCTTTAGTGTGTGTCATAGAGATGTGACAGGCTCAAGTAGGTCTATTTGCATTTTCTTTTGCTTCCAAGGAACTCCAGCAATTTTCTGCCACGCCAAATGAAATAGATTTGCAGGAAGTTGAAGTTGTATGTGTTGAGTGTGGCGTGTGTTCTTCAGAAAGTTTTACTGGTGTCAAATCTGCTTGTTTCTCGAATTTGAGGTACATGTCCTGTTACAAAATTGGTGGGGAGTTTCTCTGTAGGAGTGTTCATCACTAAGCTTCTTCAAAATCTGGAGGTCCTTATCCAGGGCTGAGCTATTCTTCAGGCTTTGATTTTGTTTTTTGTAGATTATTGCTTTTGTTTTATTCAGTGTTCCAATTTTGGTCGGCAACTCTGATGTTTGAACACTAAAAATTTCAGGAAAAAGAGATTGCGTAGAGGGACAGCTGGTTCTAGCTCTCTATCAGAGACCATTGCTCTGTGGAGGGAGCGTAATCGAAGACTTGATTGTCCCACAGCAGATGAAGGGCAAGCTCGGAGACCTCCTGCAAAAGGTTCAAAAAAAAGGATGCATGAGAGGCAAAGGAGGACCAGAAAATTCAAACTGCATATACCGAGGTGTAAGACAACGCACCTGGGGCAAGTGGGTTGCTGAGATCAGAGAACCAGACCATGGCAGCCGCCTTTGGCTGGGAACTTTCCGAACTACCGAAGCAGCCCTTGCTTATGATGAGGCCGCCAGAGCTATATATGGCGACATGGCTCGTCTCAATTTACCTCTTCAAGCCAACATTTCACATAGGATAAAGGAGTGTAGTGAGTCAATAAGAACCCCACATGATTCAGACGCCGTTGATGCTGATGCCTGCCTTTCCCACTACAACACCGACGCTAAAGTTTATGGCTCCATTTCCCATGAATGCGGCATCAAGGTTCAAAGTGTTGAACCCAAATATGAGGATTATTACGATGCCCTGGATACTTCTAATCTCAGAGGTTCCAAGATCAACCTTCCAACAGTGAGACCAAAAGATGAGGTTCATCTTGACACCGGCAAATTTTTGGAGATGCAACAGGAGGAGGACGAGTCATGACGTCCGAGTCTCATAATCCAGATGCTGCCATGCTGTGGTGCGAGCAGAGTCCATTTGGCCTCGACTACACCGATAGGCCTTTAGGCGATGACTGGGAGTGTGGGGTCGCGGAGACTCCCAGGGCTGGAGATTTTGGCATCTTTGATGTGGACTCGCTTTCAAGCCCCAAGAAATGATGTTCCTCCTCATCTTTAATCCAACTGAGTTCGACGGTTCTTTCCTTCTGTAGAGTATTTTGGACCTGTATCCTTGCCTCCATATTTTGATTTCTTTGCTGGGGGTACGGAAGTATATACGTAGCTGAAAAATATTTTTACGACACTGTAATGTTTGTTACATAGCTTGATAGCAGTGAATTCATTCAGGAAAAAAAAAGTTTGATATCAGTGAAGGCATCAGCTTGTGTTGTTGGACCTGCATACTCCTTGCTGGTACCGCGATGACGATGCCGACATTTTGAAGGAGACAACTGCTATTTGACGTCATTGATTTCTTTCTTTCATTAAAAATCTGATTAACCAGGAAAGATAAACTATATATTAAAATCCGTACAAAATTTAGAAAACAAGAGCGGTACGGTATGCAAGGGCATGATTGGCATCAATCATGGTAGATTATGCAAAAGGGGAAGTTGAAACAAGAGATTAAGGGAAGTTGAAACAAGAGATTAAGCTATGCAAAGGGAAAGTTGAAACAAAGGGGAAGTTGAAACAAGAGATTAAGCTAGGGAAAGTTGAAACAAAGGGAAGTTGAAACAAGAGATTAAGGGAAAGTTGAAACAAGAGATCATTTTTAATGTCCTTACAATATTTACAAAAGTAACTATATATCATCTCACATATTTTAATATATTCTATAAATTATGAAAGAAAATAAGAATTTAAATCTGATAAAAATCAAGTAATTACTTGTATAATATTAGAGTGTATGGAGTGTATGAGGGCATTGGAGTATATGAGGTAAATAAAAAAAAGAGATACTTTATGGATAAATCAGTATCAATAGCAATTCTATCATTTTTCAATACTTATAGTCTCTTTGAGTAAATAGTCATCAAGTACTTCATTCAATTGATAGTTATGTTACTCTAGATTATATAACTTTTTTTTGTCTACTTTAGTTTTAGATTGATGAAATAAATATAATACTATTATTCAAGGGAAAAAAAAAATAAGTCTAACCATGTCTAGTTTTCCAAGTAGTCTGACATGACCTAACAAAGTAGTCAACTGAGAAGTGGACTACCTTCTTTGTTGCAATGAAGACTGAGACTATGTTTCTTAATCACATCTTGACTCGGCGGCTCAACATGCATATTAGGGGGCTCCTCGTAGTTTCTTTACAATAAAAGCTGCTACACTTGGGACGGCTGTGTGGATCCAGCAGGCGCCGTTCTGCTCCTTGCCAACTCTACCTCCTTACCTTCAGGTGAGAAATCTTACCTTTTCCCTGCTTATAGTTCGAATTCTCTGCTACCTGAGATGGTGTACTTTGTGCTGCTTGGTAGTTAGATGCAATTGTTCTTTAACTGATGGTGAGGCATGAAATGGATACACCCAATTACCAAGCAGTAAAAGGGTGCTTAATCTTGAACTTCAACTGGTATGTTCATCTCAGTTCAGGAGGAAAACAATAGAAAACTAGTTTTGATACATTGCAGATCAAACGAGCACTTTTGGAAGGGGAGGTGATATTTTCAGAGCCCAATAATTAATATGATGGTCGTAGAATTTACATAATAATTTATAGTAGTACATCACTAGTGAAGTTACATGACACTGAACGCATCACCCATTACTATGTTGCTTTGGGAAGGGTAAGATAGAGTAGTTCTTTGAACTGCAACCTCCGGGTTTCACTGTAGAATGTTCTTTGCTTGTTGGGCCAGTAGGTTAGCCAAATTGATCCTTTTATCTCCCACTCCATTGTTTTTCCTAGGGCTCCTGGACACACCTTCCACCAGACACTCTCCCCGTACTCATCTCCTGCGAAGATGACCCCTCCCTGTTTTGTGAAGGGCCTGTATACAGTTGAGTACCGATCTCTGAACCATGCTCTAGGTTGGAGCAATGAAAGCTTTGATGGTTTCGAGGAGACGACCTCCCGTCCATTCACCCCGTCATGAAGAAACCAATGCAGGTTCGCGCTATCTCCATACGCTGATTGCTCAAATTTCCACGGTTTCATGCTCACGGTGACTGATTCTGTGGCTGAGATCCTGAGACCCAGGTAAGGGTTGGGTGGATCAAATGACCCTTCAAATGACTTCTCCAGTCCAATTTCTTGTGTAGGATTATCTGAAGATTTGCTCACTGAAACTGACATGACATCAGAGTGGAGGGTTGGAGTGAGCTGCAGAGATACCCCAGAAGGAAAATGCTTTTCCTCAGAGCCGTAGCCTCGTTCCTTCATGAGAGTCTCAGACACAAGAGGATTCACATTGCATCTGCCACAAACACAAGTAAGGATTCTTGTTCCATCACATCACTAGAAAATATTTCAGTAATATGCATAGAACTGATGATAATAATATCCACCCAGTCTTGCTGTAAATAAATCATTGTTTGACCTAGATGATTCAGGACTAACTAAGGTTATGCTGCACCGTAGCAAACTACAGATGTGCAGGGAAGGAGTTTTAAGAGATATTTTTACTGACCTTATGTTGTCAACCGTCACCATTATGTCAATCCAGTTGTTCTTTACACTCACCTTGTAAGCAAGCTGAATCACACCTTCAAGCTGCTGGTATCTCAGAGAGAAGAGCAAACGTTCATCTTGAGTACTAGTCCTGGGATCTTCAATGCCCATGGCTACGACTGGGCAATACAACTGCACCTTCCATAGCCCACTTGCAGAGAGGGCGTAGGAGAACGATGGCGGCGGCTGCTGCCTCCATGAATTATTCGAAGCATGAAGCTCCAACATCCAGTTTGTCACACCGAGGTTTACCGATCTCATCCACTGCTCTTCGAGGTTGGAATCAAGCATCCACAGAAGGAGCTTCAGCGCTTCTTTGCAGCGTGAACTCAACATTTGAAGCCTGACATTGTCGAGACACCCGCAGCGGAGCTCGTACGGGGCTTCGTAGATGCAGATCAGAAAAGTGAGAGTAAAAAATGCAAGATTGACGACATCCCTGAAATTTTCCTTGATTCTTATCTGCGAGACTTTGAAGGAGGACTTCTCACAAGGGCCATATCTGAGGACTCCATTAATCATGTCGAAGAGAAGGTAGGTGATCTCGTCACTTGTCAGCGAATCTTGTGTCTTGCCTTTGAGGTGGATAGGACTGGAGGTCCAAAGCGGGATGGGGATGTGGAAATCTGCATAGATAGAGAAGGACACATACGGATTATGGTGTGGTGAGCTTCTTGTCATTGAGAGCTTCAAGGATGTGTTTCCAGATTTTGAGGTGCAGATGCATAAGCTCATGGTGTTTGTGCTCCATTGAGAGAAAGGGGGAAGGTTTGTGATCCATCCCCAGACGTCAACAGTAAAATTGGAAGCCATGTAGGTGGGAGTTTGGGCCACTTGATGGATGTGCAGAACTCCTAAGTTTTGGGTTTGATATAGGAGGTGAAATCGAGGGCTCTAATTCTAATGGTTGAGAGGTCAAAAGGAGAAACCTAACTGTGATACCGATGCCACACTACTAGTTTGACTCATCTTAAAAGTTGATTCCTTAGTCTGCGGAAACAAACGATCACAAGTGTGTGAAAGACTAATACCTACATTAGGAGAATTGATTCCTCATTATGGCTTACCTTTATGATTGATTGATACCATGCAATTTGCCTCAGTTTAAGGGAAATTGTATCGTATTCTTCACGCACCAGAAGAATCCTTGAAGGAAAAGGTATGGCCATCAGAGGAATCTATTCCTTTTTTTTATCTTGATAATGGAAATTTATCCACATGTTTTCTTCCTTGCTAAGTAGCACCATGCATGCTCTTTTCCTGATAGGTAAAAATGCCAGTTCGAGTACCCAGTCAAAAGTTTGGGTTATATTCTTGTTTGGAGGTTGTAGAAATAATAAAAAGTGTTTTGAAAACTCATTTCCCATAATGTAGTATCATGAACCTTTTTCTTTCTTTCCCTGGTATTATGTATGAACCGTATGCATCTTTCTTTATTTTTAAAGCCATACGCCTTTTGCTAAGGAGCAGATCAAAATAACGCCAACGCTGGTGAGTTCTTAATAAGTCTAATAGATCAATAATTTTCGAACTATTGCAAACGTTTTCACTAAAAAATATATATTACTAGATGCATGGTAGAGGGTTAAAATAAGAGAACTTGAATCTGTAAAATTAATACAAAGTTTAAAAAGTTTTAAAGAAGCAGGCGCATGCCATAAGTTTGATTATACTAATAATAAAAATAATTTTAAAATAGATTAAAAAAATTTATATAAATTTAGCAATCCTGATATTGGAGTAAGCAAACTAGCGAGTAAAAAAGTGCAGAAAGAAAATTGGTGAGCAAGAGAGATGGCGGTGATTCAGTAATTCTTTGAAGATATAAAGTGTTGGGTCATCCAACACTAAAATTTTATCATAAGTTTTAGTTAAATACTACTACTCCTGAGCATGAAACCGGTTGCAGATCTTGATCAGGCCATTTGAATAGAGATGTATACACATCGATCCTAACCGGAAGCTCAAAACTGCATGCATTGTTGCGATGACGCTCTGTGACCCATCGAATATAAAT
Source organism: Thalia dealbata (assembly GCA_030544415.1). Lineage (NCBI taxonomy): Eukaryota > Viridiplantae > Streptophyta > Magnoliopsida > Zingiberales > Marantaceae > Thalia > Thalia dealbata. The sequence goes on along the minus strand of CM060457.1, from coordinate 28,681,831 downwards.
ATTTTTGCAGGCTCAAGTTGAGCGTGCAGTGTGACGTCAAAGGAGGGATGAGTCGCATCCCGGTTGTGCCCGCAGAAAGAAAGAAATCATCTTCTCCCCAATCACCTTCCTCCTGATTTCATTTCATTGCCGATTAATTCAACCACAAATTCCTTTTTGTCCAGCCCTCAACCTAGTAGAGCATTCTTACCCGAGGGGGAAGAAATAAAAGAAAGAAGGAACCGAGAGTTAAAGGACTACGATCTTCCTCTTCACTTCCCCCATCCCAGAGAAGAAACAAAAATGCTGGCAATGCAGTGGAGTTGGAGACAAAACTTTTCTCGCCTGCATCCGTCCACCGGCGATCGTACTAAAAGATCGCCTACGGTGGGGCGATGGCCGACAGAAAACATCTTTGGCCGATTGCCGTGGAGTCGGAGAGGCTCCACCCACTCCCCCCTTCCCTGAAGCATTCCACCTATCAATTTAAACAACGGTGACGGCACTCAGCTCAAACTCCGACGACGATGGTGAATTCCTGACAACATCATCATTAAAGAAGAAGAAACCGCTTACGGTGTCGTGAATGCTTCTCGAAGACTCGATGCCGCCGATGACGTACACAGTACCACCTAGCACAGCGGCTGCAGCGTATCCTCTGCACGAGTTCATTGGCTCTGCGCTCATCCATGCATCCAGTCGAGGGTCAAGAACTTCCACGCTGGAACACATCTTCTCCCCGTCGTAACCTCCGATAGCATAGCTAAAACGATAACGAAAACAAAGTCATCGAAAACTAAGCAGCACTTCAGTTTTCCCCAACACCGCCACCACTTACATCTTTTCACTCAGAACTGCCAGCGAAAGGCAGCCCCGTCTCACACTCATGCTCGGGAGCTTTTTCCAATATCCTTCTCTCGGATCGTATCTTTCAGCTGACCTGAGCCAGACAGATTTTTTCAATTAACATATATGCTGTGGAATCAGAGAAGAACAAACGAACAAGAATGATCTTTCAAAGAATCCCCTCTTTGATGAATAATTTAAACAGCTAAATGCTTAGTTCAATCGTGAATCAAAACCATTAGAAGGAAGATATCTTACATCAAGTAATCAACCCCATCAAAACCACCCACAGCATACAGGGCTCCGTTGTGTTCAACTGCACCAGTAGCAAATCTCTGAAACAATCCATTTACCACAGATGGATCACAGCCAATGATGTGTTAGCCTCAATGATGTGCATCTTGATTCACCACAAATTCATATATTTTAGTTTTTTTTTTCCTCCATTCTCATCGATATATATGTATAGCCATATACTGGGTACAAGTTCCTAAAAGAATAGTCATGAATTTGAATTTTTATTCTTTGGTACAGAGGAGATAATTATGGATGAATTGCATTCCACCAACCGAATGTCTCTTTGTGGGTCTTAAAGACCTACTAAATAACAATAATGTAAAATACATGAGGTTGGGACACATTGACCACCAAATGGCACTTCTAATATGCAAAGACGGTAAACATACATCACTACGCACCGCCTAATGCATGATTCAATTTTTAATCCTTCTTTAAAATAACAGATTGTAAGCATCTAATAAATGCTATGACAACTAAAATCCTTCAATCAGAGACCAATCACCAACCTAGCCCCAAAGCACACCCAAATATGGCCAAAAGCTACAATGAGAATTCGCATCCAATCCTTATTTGAAATCTTTTGTTTGTTGTTACTTTTCTATCTTAGATTAACTTGAAGGGAGATGGAATGACACATGGATTAATCACTTGCAACAACGAGCGTACCTTATGAAGCATGGACTGACTATCAATCCACCTTCCAAGAATAGGGTCAAACATCTCAACATCTGCATAACAGTCTACACCATCTCCTCCACCAATAGCAAATATCTTGTTGCTTAACGTAGCTCCAGCAAGGCTTCCTTTATGAGCACCCAGATTAGGACACAGAGTCCACTTGTTCTTTTCCAGATTGTAACACTCAACTACATCAAGAAAAACGAATCAGTGGGTTGGTAGCAAATATTTAGATAATGTAGAAAGATCATTATATAACACCTGAATTGTACCAATTTTTGCCATCACCACCACCAAAAACGAATATGCTGCCATCCAAAGCAGCAACAGCAGCATAAGAACGACCAGAGCTCATTGACTCGAGTGGAATTAGTTTTTCATTGGATGGTGAAAAAGCATCACATGCTGATAACCAAGAGCTATCATCATAACCACCAACAAGGTAAATAACTTGTCCATGTTCCAAATATTTTCCTCCAGATGACATTAAAAAATCTAGTTTGTTAACTTGAAGCTGTAATCCTTTAATTACCCTCTCAGATTCTTTCACTACATCTTTTAAGCGTTCCAGTTCTTTATCACATTCAGCCTGCAAAATATACATGTGCCAAAACAGAAACAATAAGCACCGCCAAAAATGCAAATTATGTTTTCAAATATGACAAAGTGTTACGTTATCTACGTCAAAATTTCTTCTCATACTTCTATTATGCCACTAAATGCAAGCATCAGTGCGGTTATACATATTACCACACTAAGTTTCCACGATGCTTCAAAAGAATTATACAAGCAAGAAGACTTAAATTATGGATGTTCTGGAAACCTAATGTCAGTACAACATAATAGCTTATGTATGTTTCCATGTCTGAATATTTACCTCTTGCCACATTTAGCATAGTCGGAAATATAAAGGTGGCAATATCATACATCAGCATGTTATTAAACATAGTACCTGCTTTTTGGTCAATGCTTCTGTCGTTGATGTCAATTCTTTGATGATTTGCACCAACTAAAATAAACAAATAGAAGTTTTCAGATGAGAGACAATAAGATGCATGAACAATAGAGATGGTAGGATGCAGCTACAGTAGTTATATATTCTGAGACAAGTAGATTCTGATACCTCGGCATTTTCAGATATTGTTGCAATGTCCTCCCTCTCATTCTCAGGTGATATGATGGCATCCTCTTTGCAGATATCATTAGATGTGCTTGGAGCAGAACTATCAGACTTACAGTCTTTCAAAGACGATGTTGAAAAAGCATGTACTGAAATCTCCTTAAGCTTATGCAACACTCTCTCCATGTCAGATTCGTACACTTCAGCATTCAAATTATCATTCCAATGACCCATATTTTCATTACAGTCCACCCAATTCATGACTTTTTGTTTAACATCTCCCGCAATATTAGCATTGTTTGATGCCTGAATGGACTTGTTTAAGGAAAAAGGAGGCAGTCTAGTATCAACTGCAGCAGGTTTTTGTCTGAACAAAGAAATCAAGCCCTTTGTTTGTGCATGATCCAGTTCGAACCAGAAATGTTTTGAAGCATAATAATTGTCCTCAATTACAGTCTTAAATTGTTTCTCTGTAAGGGGTTGACAAGACATCTTCATATACACACGAACCTACGGGAACAAACAATCTAAAAATTAGCAATTAACCTTTTTACTAGATATGACTCATTCTATACCAAAACAAACAGCAGAATTTTCACCACTCATGATAACTGCATTTTTTTTATTCAACCATTATAGAGTTCAGGTAGAGATGTGGAAATTTCATAGGTGAACAGCAAAAAGATACAGACATATGACAGGCATACAAACATATGGGAATTTTGAAAAGATACAAGCATAGGATAGGCATATATATCACATCAAATACCTGTGCAGGAAAAGGTGTTCTCTCGGTTCCGTTTTCTGTCCAAGCATATGGGTCAATGTTCATCTGACCAACACATGCAGCCTCGTAGATACCATGCATTGTCCTGTTGCTATAATTGAACAGAAAAATAGGAAGACCGGGTCCAATGTTCTTCACATACGAGATGTGACCGGAAGGCAAACCTGAAACCCGATTGAAGTAACGACAAAGAACAACCTAATTCAGTTTAGAACTGTTCCACACAGACGTAGACTAGAAAACAACGAGAATTCCAAATGTTTAAAGATGCAAATGCAACCAGTATACGAATTTAGTCAGTATCAGGATCGGGCGCCTAACCAAATAATTGCTTGGAGAGGCACTCTCTTATCGTCGCATCCTTGCAGCCGAAGATTGCTCCTCCCAGGTTATCTCTGCCCAAATTCCTCGCGGACGCGGAGCCGTTCGGTTCTACCCCGTACCACGGTTGCCGTATCTGCTCCTGCGGGTTCGTCACCTTCTTCATGCCACGCCTCATCCTGATCCGCAAGAAAAGAAAGAAAAAAAAACACACACAAAAAAAAATCACGAATCCGCGCATGAGAACCCTAGCGATCACGAAGGAGCAAGAACCAATAAGAACGGAGAGCAGAAACGAACCTCTTTCTGAACCGAAGTCGATTGAGTCGGTCGATCAAGAATGAAGCCCGATAAACGATGCGGACCTTATCAAACGGAGAACCGATAGAAGAAATGCCAGCATTGTGCTTCGCGAGCGGAGGTCGGGAAGGAAGCCGGCGGACGGAGAAGCCCCGGAGCGAACGAGTCGACCGCAAAGCGAGGAGGAGGAGGAGGAGAGCGTTAGGGTTTAAAGGGAGAGAGGTTTCTTGCAGGAAGCCGGTGAAGTGACGATTCGCTGCAGCGGAGGGAGGCGGAGGACGAAGAGGGGTTTTTTTTTTGACCTTTTTTTCAAAAGAGTATTTTTTAGACGTATATATATAGTTAAAGCGGCAAACGCGAAGACACGTTGATGGTATCCAGTCACCGCCGGTAACGCGGAGGACGATGGAGGAGCAGGAGAGAGTGGCTGCGTGAGTCGCTTGGATCGCGTTGGCCGCCGAGTCAGTCTGAGGGAGGTAAGCGCTTGGGGAGGTGACGGGATGCCTGCTGCTGCACAGCTGCAGGCTACGAGCTGGAGATGTACCCGCTCGTCGTCCGCATGCCTAATCGATCCCCTCCTTGCCGGGTCCCGCAGTGGACATCCAATCACAGGAGGAGTACCCGACGCGAGCGAGGGTGACCATCACTTCTTGGGATTGAGCCGAACCCAATTAACCCCCAATTTTAATTGGGCCCGAACCCGAGCTTAACCGTAATTTAAAATTAATCGTGCAGATACTGCCAAGCCCAATTCAGAGATGTTTTTTTTCGTCAAATCATAAATTCCCCTTATTCCCATCGTGATATTTACTACATCCAACGTGGAAGGATGCCCGGGACTCATCACGGGGACATCACTTAAGTAAAATTCATCTTGAATACCATAAGAAGGGACGCATGTCCTATGAATACTTAACTAAAAAGTGTAACTCTAAAAGAAAGAGTCGCATCTTTTTAAATTCTCGTATATTTGAGATTATAAAAAGAATTATTAAAGAGAGTAGATTTTATTCGTTGCTGAATAGAAGTTATGTTTCCCTCATTCTTTATTTAGTATTTTTTTTCTTACTTTATTACTTCAGGCTTGTATCGTCTGGAGGTACAACTTGGATCGAGCTCGATATATTCCAAGTTGTGCCAGACACGAACGATACGGTAGCAGATCGTACTAAGCATGACTTACCGTAAGGGGCATATGATGTTGGACAATAAGATTATGGTACGATTGTAAACAAATATTATAATCCATAGTTCTATATATATTTATTTTATAAAATTAAATACTTCTATCTCTCGTTAATCAACCGCTCTAACTTATTTTTTTAATTTTATTTAAAAAATTAAATTATAATCCAGAGCAAAAGAAATGAGATAGAGAGTCTGAATATTATAAACAATCGATGTTAAAGATTTTACAATGTTCTTTCTTGCTTTCGTGCTTCAGGCTCGTGTCATCTATAGATACTACTTGGATTGAGCTTATCATGTTTCAAGTCATGTCAAGCACGATACGGTACAATAGCAGATCGTACTAAGCATGATCTATCGTAAGGGGCACATGATGCTGGACAGTAAGACTGTGGCGTGATATAAAAAAATAGTATAATCCGTAGCATGACATATATTTATTTTATAAAATTTGTTTATCGATATTATGAGGCCTAATCATCCCTACTAAACAGAAGGACAAATTGCAATTCTAAAGCAAGCAAATAAAAGAATACAAGTATAATTACAGTATTAGTTTAAAACAAGAATATTTTAGCCTCTGCTGCCCAGTTGAGCATTAATTATGTGGGATGAGATGAGACCGCTACCGGGGAATAAAACGGGAACGGGAAGCGGTGTCGGTAGGTGGCCGAAACATCGGCCCGCTACGAAGCTGCCGCACGTGCGGGGCAGCAGCACGTGCCGTCACCCACCGCCCCCACGTTTGTTTTATTTTAAGATAAATTATATTTAACTCTCTTCTACTTATTCTAATAACTTTTAATAGTAAATACTTTAATATTATAAGTTTTTAAAAAAAGTTTTAATGTTAATATTTCTTAAAACATTTATATTATAATAATTTTTCATAATAATTATAGATAAAAATTAATAGCCATAATAATCTTTTTAAATATTCGATTATAAATAAAAAAAAATTATTTAAGAAAAAGTAATATTAAAATCTAAGTAATGAAAGAAAATTAGTTTAATATTAGTGTATGAATTTTTTTTCCTTTTTTTTTGGTTTCTTGATGTAAAAGTAGCTCTTTTTTTTCAAAAGGTCACAGCAAAGGACAGAGCTTGTTTGTACTATGATGCCCTTTGACCCATCTTTGAAGAGAAAAGATGGAATATTAAAAGATAAATTATTGATCATAACAAAACGAAGAGGAGGAAAAGAATAATAAAACTTTTCAATTTCACTCAGGGTCATAATACTTTAAATAATTGTAAGTTATAAATAGAAGGGGACTAGGTTGCCATATAATCCTAAATAAATTTATTACAATAATATAATTCTCTTATTCATCCTAATTTAATTAGAGGTAGATTAGATTATATTAAAAGTAACAAGGAAAACAACTAAATATGGGACAAAAGGGTAGGTGACAAGTTGGAAAAAAAGTTGATTTGACCACCCTAATGAATGGCTTTCCTTAATTTAGGGAATCGAGCATACTCTAATTCCAAATAATTGTGGGACATGCTTCACACGTTAACACAGCGAAAAAGACCAGAAACTTGATAGCATCTCCTCCTCCCTTGTACTTCATGAGCTCCCCACACCACCTTAAATTTTAAATCCATTCAACCAAACATAAACCAAAAAGATGCAAGTTTCATTTCAGACAAGCAATCGCCATTGCTCCGTAGTTGAGTTGGCCAAACATCTTCATCATCCTAAATTATGCGAAACTGTTCTGCCTTCTTGACTGCAATCTCAAAATCTCAGGGACTTGGTGCCATCCAAGAGTGATGCTGCTTGACATTCTTCTGGGAGAAGGCAATAGATCTTGAGGAAAAAGATGTATGATTGATTCTATTCTGATCTTTTAGTTCATCCGAAGCAATCATGCATGTAGAGGTGAAGTCTGCTGCAAGCTTATTCACACAAATTAAACTACTAGGAATTGAAATTTTATTCTAAATCAAAACAGGTCTTAGAATTTAAGATCAAATTGCCCTTAGCAGAAACACTTTTGCTTTATCAAGAGGCATTAATAGGTTCAGCAGCAATCCCCATCTGAGCTTATAGCTAAAGAGGCATTAATAAAACCTAACACATATTTGATTAAAAGAGGAGAAAAAGACATGTAAACAACAACACAACCTCTAGAGGACCTAAGTTTTTGCAATTTAAAAAACCTAATTAGTTGAATGATAGTATATTATGATGCTGTATCATATATTTAAAACAGCACACACCTCCACCTAAACCTAGATTGACCTAACAGCAATAATTTTTGGATCCTCGCGGCGATTTTAATTAAATACTGTATGATATATATCACAATGACAACTTGTCACAGCCAGCACACGAGAGGGAGATCCATGCACCTATTTATTATCTCAGACCTTCCTTTCCCTGATTAACTAGGCAGCATATCATCTACATAAATCAATCATAAATGTGTATGAACTTTCTATATATTCACGAATTTTAGGACATGTAATTGGTAAATTTGCATTATTCTTAGGCTTCCTTTCAAACTCAAAAGAGTTGATGAAGATTATACCCCATAAATTAGATTCTGGCGTTCACTTTTATGGGATTTAGTCACCTACTTTGCAGGCATAACTGAGGTCAGGGGATGATTAAAGATGAATTAACCTCGAGAAAAAAAGCATGTGAAGACCAGAGATTGGATATTTTTGGGTACCTGAACCTACCACCAGCCAACCTGATTAATCTAATATATAGCTTACTTTATTATTTAAACTCCAGTAAAAAATTACGACTGCAAGTGTTAATATATCCATATGCTTGTGGTAAACTTAAGGCTCTGTTGTCAGTAGAAAAGAATTGAAGTCATATGTGGTAATGGGGGTTATCTAATTAACCCTGCACCATATCTGGTCTGGCCTAATCTTATTACTCAAATTTAAACAGATTACAGACCTAGCAAGGCATGAAATACTCAGCAGGGAGAATCCTCTATGAACAGTACCACCAACGTGCATTTGTCCTTTTAATCAGTACTCGAGATAAGGTTCATTAATTGGGAAACCCCATTAGCCCACCTTTTAACACACGACTCCATTTTTATTAGACTTCCCCTCTCCCACCATATGTATCTATCTATCTATATATATATAGCCCCACGTCCATCCCCCACCGTTTCCAAGCAAAATTAGTAGTAAGGAGTGCAGAGAAGAAGAAGAAGAAGAAGAGCTGACCTTTTGGAGATCGATCATGGGAAACAGCCTCAGGTGCTGCTTGGCCTGCGTTCTCCCCTGCGGCGCCCTCGACGTCGTCCGCGTCGTCCACCTCAGTGGCCACGTTGAGGAGTACAGCCGCCTCGTCACCGCCGGCGAGATCCTGGCGGCCAACCCCAACCACGTCCTCAGCAAGCCCTGCTCCCAGGGCAGCGTAGTCCGCCGGATTCTGATCGTCTCGCCGGAGTCCGAGCTCCGGCGCGGCCACATATACTTCCTCATTCCCACCTCCACCTTGACCGCCGAGCAGAAGAAGACGACGACCACGAGTACTAACGGCCACAGGAGAAAGCAGCACCAAGACAAGCACAGCAATTCATCGAGCGCGAGACGGGCTTCTCAAATCCAAAAGGATGATAATAATTACGCAGCCGAGACGCTCGCCGACAAGAAGAGATCGAGCGGCCACCGCCGCCACCGGAGTGCCGCCCGCGTCGGAGTCTGGCGGCCGCATCTCGAGAGCATCTGCGAAGACTTGTAACAATTTTTTGCATCTCCAAAGGCTGCTCCCCGTTTTTTTTGGACATATATCAATGTAATATAACTTTTGCTGCTCCCACAAACATGAAATGAGAGATGATCCATGGAGTTTAAAGCACAAGGAAAATTGAGATGTTACAACTGCAGATGATCCATGGAGTTGAATTACCATCTAGTAACTTGCAGAAATGTTTGCACAAATCTCATGAAATTATCAATCCATATGGAGAACTAATTCCAGCTTGCTCTTCACAAGGGTCAAGGAAGCAGGTGTTCTGGTGCTCAATCATGCTTTACCTCAATTGAACTACTAAACCGTGCAACCTAAACAAGTTGGTACCTTTCCAAAGCTTCAAACTAGAGTAATATTATGTACAATCTGTAAAAAAGATCGTTTCTAGTAATCAATCAAAGTGAACGAAAGCAGAAAAGCACACTCGTTGATCCACATGGCATGTTTGGCCCTTTTTATGTAATCAAGAAAGTAGTGCATCTTCTCTGTTTTAAGTTATTGATACAAATGACTAATCGTTCAGTATGAAGCAGATTAAGGATAAGAAAAGGGTGTAAATAATGTTTTAATTCCTTACCTGCACAAAACGTGTGGCTGCAGGGTTTTAATTAAATAATGGTATAGAATGGTTCTCGCCCGAGGAAAGAGATCATATTTGATACTTGTGCCAGAACAGGAAGACCTCCACTGCGTGGAAGGAGGAGCCTGAGGGAATTGATAAAGAAGATGGCTTGTTAGTTAAAGGGTTACAGCTAATATGGTGCATTCTTTAATCGAGTATCTATTGACTGCAGCTCTTGGATCCACACCAAGAGATTTTATATGGGAATATTTATGCTGAATATGATACCAGAATCCAATAATTTATGTAGCTGAGGCAGCTAAGGGTTATGGATTCAAGCAAGCTAAGGGTTTAGAATAAGGACTGGTGCAGAATTATGGGGTCCTTCTGGGGTTAAAATATGTGTCAATGATTGGGCCTCATTGTCATGGCATGCTTGTGGGAAAAGGATGAATGCTGAGAATGACAAAGACTGCAATCAAATGCATGACAAAACTGCAGCTATTGCCGCTCGACAATGACGGAATGAATGACAAAAGGAGACTGAAATATATTGCCAGGTGAACTCTCCATATTTACCTGAAATTTTAGAATATATCAGACCTTCTGTTGGGCGAGTAATTATAAATAACATTTACTATGTTATTTAGTATATAGGATTTTCTAAAAGAAAATTATTTTAAGGTGTAATATAATGTTGATGAAAGAGACTAGAGTTTTCAGTATTTATACCTTAAAGACTAAAAATTAAAATCTAGAATCAAAACAGTCCCATATAGGGAGTGCCAAAGATCGATCCCTCATCTAAGACAAACAATTGATGGAAAACTCGTACCAAGTGAAAATAAAGAACATATTACAGTGATGAGTTCTTTGTCTAAAGAATCCAAAAACAAAGACAAAGGTTGTAGTTTGGGTATGGCCTCATGGGCAAGACATGATGCTAGCTGGCACGTCTATTTTCTCTGTAATTAATGATGTAGGTTTTATAGTCTGACATATTATAGATAGGTATCTATTCATAATTTCAAAGACCTTACTCCTGTTCTAAGGTATGCAGCAATCGATGCAATTATTGCAGGAAACATCCTAAGCCAGAGTTCATGTGCTGGTTTTTCGTGTTGCAATTTGGTGTATTTAACTATTCAAACCTAGATTGTTGCAGCTACCTTCGAGTTTTTAATGTAGTAGAACTATGAAATCTATGTCTATTAATGAGGAAATTGCATACTTGACAAAGAATCAATCTAAATAATCAAGTCAATAAAAAACATGTACGTCTATTTTCTTTATCTTATGGCATGGTAAATAGTTATTTTGGAAATAGCTCGACCTCTTATGTTCTAAAAAGGTATGAATCAATGAGACTCTTATGTTTACTAATGAGAAATCAATATAAATAATTATGCCAATAAAATATATATACGGCTATTTTTTAATCTTATGGTATGATAAATAGTTATTTTGAAAATAGCTCGACTTCTTATGTTCTAAAAAGGTAGGAATCAGTGAGACCTTTGTTTCATATGAATAGAGAAACTTAAGTTTTTTTTAGGTCCATGATCAACTTATAACCATTTTTGCCAATATCCACAGCTAAAATTTTCCAATGCAATAGAAAAATAGCAAGTTTTTGAAAGGTAAAGGAATTTTTTTTTAGTTAATGACCAGCCAAAATGGCCCCTTCAGTAGAAGGTCTTAATTTTACCTAAAATCTTAAAAATATAGAGATTAAATTAAGATAGTCGATAAACTTTGGAAATTCAAATCCATCTTTTACCATTATTGGCTTAAGTTTTAGGTGGGCATGGATCCACGTCGTAGAAAAAATATTTTAAATATATATTTTGAAGCTTTTGTCTTATCTTTATGCTAGTGGCTATAGATTAACAAGAAGTCCTCAGACTGAAGGACAGAAAGCAAGCTCCAAATTGGGTTTATACAGGATGAACATGACCTTCATGGATGAGACTATCTACATACAGGACTAAATTCCTTCCAATAATATTGTCATCAAAGAATCGAAGATGGTTGAACAGCTCAATATCATACTGATAGCAATGTTTTAACTTATGACAATTGAACTACTCTAGCTTCCATTGGGATAATGTCTTGCGTCATGTCTGAGCAAACATGGATCTAGTTTCTAATGCCAACCATGGAGGTTCTAGCATGAGGTCAGATGGTCGGCAGAGCTCAGTGCCAAACTATAATAATCATACTAGTTTCCTCCTGATCATCTAGTAGTCAACTCTACAAGGTTAGCTTGTGGTAAAGTCTGAGGGTAACAGACAATGAGGAGGGTCAAAGCACTTGTTTTTTTGGGTCAGTTGTTGGACCCCAGAAATGCAAGCATTTCAAATTGGTCCTTCCTGGGTCTAACCAGAGACTTCAATTACGAGATGTCCCAAGTAATCGAGTCAATGTAGATTCAGACCAATTCATGAACTTACAACATATCTAACTGAACATGAAAAAAATTGCCACTGTGGTTGAACTCAAGATCAAACAGATAATGCAATGTAACCAGAAGCTGAAGTTAAATGAATGTATAAGAATTATACCAGGAAGCAGATAGCCAATGGTGAAGATACTCGAATAGGATAGAGGGTGGCAGAACATATGGTAAACCAGTTGACCGCACTCACCATCTTCAAACAAGATAGAGGAGAGTAATATCAATATACCAGAAAAACAAGTATGCTTGTGCCATCTTCTATTAATACAAAGTCATCCCAAAACTTACTTGCAAGCTCCAATTTCTGAACAGAATACAAAACCCACATAAAATGCAAAGTTCTTTAACGAAATAAAAAATCAGACAAATGGATTTCTGGGTAAAACTGATTCTCATATTTAGCATTAGCAGGCTGCATCATGAATGAAAGTCAAGGCTCCATAATAAGTTTGAGGTACATTCATATTCAGTATAATGAATGATAAAAAAATCTCTCTTACAGCCTTGAAGAGCCAGCACATAACCAAGGGGATCGACTCTTATGCTTAACAATTCCTGCTTATTCTCATTGAAAAAGCAGAGCAGGATTTACTGGTCATAAGACATACAAACGTATTTCTTGGTGGATGCTCGATTCTCCAAAATGTGAAATTGCTAAAGGACATGCAAATAAGGAGTTAGGCGGTACAAGTAGTGAAAAGGCATACATAAAAGAGGTTATCCAACAAAAACGAGTTTGCAGTGGAGTTGTAATAATGTCAAATAATGGTCTTTTATTGTCTTTTTGGCACTCAGCTACGAGTTAGAAGTACCCAACAAGATGGGCTGAGTGACCTTATTGGGCTCTCTATCAATCTCTCTATTATAATAACAGCCATGCTGATGTACCCACCGAATTCTTTATCTCAGCGTAGCAGGGATTGGTCTTCCTAAATCCACTTTCAACTTATGAATAGGTTCAGTTACTGTTTTGCGAAGAACCGCTGTATCCTCAGAGGATTGCTCCTATAAGAATGAATGTAGGCATGATAATTAAGTTGTTAAATAAAACACCAATAGGAATGACAGTGCTCAACCTTTTTGGACAAAATTTGTCTCAGATTTCTTGATGATTGTCCCAAATTTCTAGCAAGTATAACACTGGGTAAGATGTCAGTCATCAGCTTAGGCTACCTGATCGGATAAATGATCAGTGTTTTCACAAAAACATTCTACAGAAAAAGAATTGTCGGCATGAAAAACAATTAGAAAGAACTTTTACACAATGGTCATTCATGCAATTGTTCAGTAAGATCGATGCGTACAGTCCTTCGCGGTATCCATTCTTATACAACGGAAAATTTTAAAAGCATCATCACCCAACAGGGTATTAACTCAGCCAATTGAGCTATACCAGCAAAAATATATAAACTGTATAAAAAAAAAGAAGGTATCCCATTTACATATGAAGGCAAAATACAAAAGCATCATTCCTGAACAAAATGGATAAATAAGACACAAAATTGAGCCATTGCGGCAAAAGGAGAATCCATTAGGATACAAAGGCAAGGAAAGTACCAATACTGAACAAGATGGACAAATAAGCCACGTATCGAGCTTTAAAAAAGTATTCAATGGGAATCCATAAAGGTAAAAGGCAGTAAACTAAATCTACCATCACTGAACAAGATAGATAATTAAATCATGTACTTGAGCAATACCAGCAAATATATCTTTCTTACACGTTAAAGATAATATAATGGTAATCCATTCAGATACAGAGCATAATTTAAAAGCATCATTCCTGAACAAAATGGATAAATAAGACACAATTGAGCCATAGCGGCAAAATGAGAATCCATTAAGATACAAAGGCAAGAAAAGTACCGATACTGAACAAGATGAACAAATAAGCCACGTATCCAGCTTTAAAAAAGAATTCAATGGGAATCCATAAAGGTAAAAGGCAAAGAAACTAAAAGTATCATCACTGAACAAGATAGATAAATAAGCCATGTACTTGGGCAATACCAGCAAAGATAATATAACGGGAACCAATCCATATACAGAGGCAAAATTGAAAAGCATCATCAGTGAGCAATGTGACAAATAAAACACATAGTTGAGGTATACCAGCAATGATTATCTTACATGTTCGAAAAGAATTTAATGACAATGCTAAAGAATAGGATTTTTCTTTTTTTCTCATAATAACGACAATTGGCTTCCAGATTTGTAAAAATAATAGCATGATAACTATGATTGTTCATAGCCACATATTTCTTGATCAACTTCCTACAAACTGTAAAAGGAATTTCTGTAACGTAAAGTGAAATATTACAGAAAGTCTGTACTGTGTATAGCAGAGATTCTGTGAGACACTAATCAGTTACCAATTACCACCACTGATGAACAAGAACACCACTATTCCTAAGCAAAGTGAAGAGATTCAAGCATTCCCCATAAGTGTTCTGGTACTTTGGACTCCTCTGCCCGGGGCAGCACCTCTGCCATCTGTTGTAGTGGCACTCGAGAAAAAACTCATCAATCAAGCAGAAAGCCCCAGTCTTAATGAGCATTGGTACCAGATCAAATTCTGTCCCCTCCACATCCATCTTCATCACAACGTAATCCCTCTCTGTGACTGTCCTCTTCAGCCACGCAGCAAGATCAAACCCCTGAATTGCCTGTGCGTCACCAGCGGATACACGACCATCCGAGCCCCCAACAGGTCTGATCCGACCCATTCCTCGACCCTTACCAACATCGTGGTTATCCGGGTCATGATTAACCTCAAAGGTTAAAGTCTCATTGCGTATCCATGCCGCAAAAGGCAACAAAGTGACACCTTTCTTAGCAGCATACTCTTCGTGAAATGCTCTATCAGCTTCAATTGCATAAACTTCAAAGGTGTGATTCTGCTTAGGGTACTGCTTCCTGAACCAGCTCCCAATGCTCGAGCCGTAGCTCCGGGCACCTACATCAATGTAGATATATCTCTGCTTGAAGCTTATATCAGCCCTTGATGGCAAGTACTTGACATTCTGAATGTTCCTCTTGAGGGTGATCCATGGCTTAAGTGGTTCCTCTTGGATCAGGGGTTCTGCGGACTGAACCACCTGGAGCTTGAGCTCAGGGACCGAACATTTATCATTTGAATTTCCCTTGGAGCTAACAGTATTTGCACCTTCGCGCTTCTGGAAAACAATTTCCCGTACGGGGTTCGGCGAATTTGGGCTGTTGATCTCCCTCGATCGAACATTTATGAAGCCGGGGAAAAGTTGCACAAGAGAGTGGAGACTGTAGGCATCTCCAGCGGAGGCAGTATGCACCACCAGGAATCGATCCGGCCTCAGCGTCCTCGCCATCTCTGCAGCCAGACACACAGGCCGCTTGCTCCGGTCTAGACTCTGGCCGGCGAAGACGAAGTCGACGGAGCTGTTCTGGAAGGGCAAGCGAAGGGGCTCGCCCCCAGCAACCACCAGCGGTGGCGCTCTCTTCCTGGCGACGCCAATAGCATCAGGAACTCCGATTTCCTTCAGGGCGAGAACCTCGTATCCGGCAGGGCTGCCGACACACAAGCATTTGGAGGATGCGGACAGGAAGCCCTCGACGAGGAGGTCCTGGAACGCGGAAGAGTAGAACTCAGTAGCTTTTCGCCATTCCCGGCTGGTCCAAAGGGTGCGAAGGGCAGGAGTGGCGGACGATCCGAGACCGGCATGAACAGGGACGACGGCGGCAGAGGCAGCGGCACCGCCGGTAGTTCCCGCTACGGTGAGGGGCTCCACCGGAGCGGACAGAAGGCAGTAGTCACCGGCGGTGCAGGCGCCGCCGTAGACGGTGACAAAGTAGACGAACCGAAGCAGGAAGACAAAGACGAAGAAGACGAGCGCTCGCACGAGGAGGTTGCGAACGGAGAGCGGCTTCGCCGCAGGCTCCATCGCCGAAGAATTAACAGATCAAAGAATCCTATACGTATAAACTGCTCGGACTTGACGGAGGAACAAAAAAAAAAAATCCAAACCGTAAGACTAACCCTAGATCTATCGAAAATGAACAGAGGAGGTGCCGGCGGCGGAGACGGCGACGAAGACGGCGGAGAGGGAGGGGATTAACGGGAGCAGAAGCGAGCGGAGGTGTGGTTGGCGCCGACGAGGGGGCGGGACGACGGCGAGGAAGGGAAATTGGAGAGCGATGAAGGGGCAAAGCGGCAATCCATGAGGAGGCCGGCTCTCCTTTCTCCCCTCGAAATCCTCCGCCTTCTCCTCTCTTCTTCTTTTTCTTCTTCTTCTTCCTCCTCCTCCTCTTTCTCTAAAAAGGAAGACGGCGGTGGCGGTGGCCCCGTCGAGCGCCGCGATTTTTCCTTCCCCGCGGAGGGGGGCGGATCACGTGCGAGCGGAGAACGGACGGTGGATAGCGCGTGTGGGGGAGAGGAAGGCGTGATCTCAGCCGTTGCGAGGGGAGCTCATGCTGCGCGTGCCGAAGCGGTGGCAGCGTTTTGCCGTTTTGTAACCGCGTCGTCGGGTGGGTCCGAGGCGATGGCATTTCGGTTATTAATTCGATGATGGGGAGGTGAAGGCGAAGGAGGAGGAGGAGAAGAAGAAGAAGGAGAAGCTTCGGGAGGACCGACGCGCAGGGGAGCGAGGAATGCGTACGCGAAAACGGGTCGGGTAAGAAGGGGTCCCGCTTCCTTTACGGGTTACGGACCGTGTGGGTCCTGACTGCAGGGAGTCGGGTTCGGACCTCATGGTGCTCGTTACGGCCCCCCATTTTTTTTTCGGCTCTTAAGTCGTCGTCGTTCCACTCGCTTCCACTTTTGTCGCGACTTAAGTCGCGACGAGAAGCGGTTCGGCGGTGGACGTCGAGAAGTTGACGCGTGGGGACCACCTGGATTGCCAGGCTGGAATTAGTTGCGTCACGCGCTGGCAGAACTTTTTTTTAATATAAGTAAAATATAATATTCAGAAAAATAATTATATTTAGCTTCCCTGCTATATATATTATAAGTTTTAATATTATGATAATTTACTAGTTTAAGTATATTATATTAATATATTTATATAATTAATATATATTTTCTTATTAAAGATACTTTTTATTTCTAATATTATAAAAATTATATGTACAAATTAATTTTATAATAAATTATTCTCAATGTCCGCCCACCACATATAGTATATTTTATTCATTATTATATAATATAATTAATTCTTCTTTGTACCGCACTATCTACTATCATTTATTTTGCACCCATTGATTTATAAAAGCTGATTCAAAACTCTTTTTTTTAAAATCTCATATGTATTCACAGTGTAACCTATAAATCTCTGTAAGCACTAGCAAATTACTAGAATTTTAAAAGTAATAAATAATAAGAACGTATAGAAAAAATATTAAAAATATTTTAATCATCATCATCTGTAAGTCCCACAACATGCCACTCAGAGAAAAAATATTAAAAATCTTTTAATCATACTCATCTATAATTCACACAATAGATCCCTCTTTTTTTCTTTAATACTAATTATTTATATATTTTAACACTAAGATAATTCAAATTATATAATAGAATTTTTTTTTAAAGAAGTTCATGCTCGATTCAAGCATCATTTTTACCTCATATAAATATGTATTCATATATGATATATTAGATTTTTTATTTGATCGATATTCTTACTTGTCAAGACCTCATACCTCATATTGTGTTTTTACTATTATAAGTCTAAGTATTAAACTTTTTTATTATTATAAGTCTAAGTATTAAATTTCACTTTAGTCTGTTGTCCGGACAAAGAAATACTATGTTTAATACTTATTAAATTTTAAAAATATAAAAAAAGATAATCATATCATATAATAACACATAAAATATAATGTTAATATTTTAAAAAATTAGAGAGAAAAATACTTGACTTATTAGACTTATTATTTGACTGATATATTTCAGACGGTATTATTTCTTAAATCTAGTAGCAGCGTCTTTAATTAAGGAGAGTGATGTTGTATATTAAATGCTTATTAAATTTTAAAATATAAAAATAATCACATTACATGATAACGTATAAAATGTGACTGTGTAATGTTGAAAGAGAAAATTTATCCATGATTCCGAACATATACTTTTATACATCCCCAGTATCTAGAACTCAGTAATATATAGTTTTTATAAAAAATGGATATTTAAAAATCAGGTCAACGCTGAATGATTAATTATAATTGATGTGTCCACAGAATGGAGGTGGATGCGGAGACCAATCTGGCCTGCTCGCTGAGGGCGATGATTAAAAGCACATGGGTTTGACGATTAATAATGCCGGCCGGCTTGGCTTTGAGGGCGGTGATAAGATATGAGATGTTATTATTGCTCTATAAAGAGAGGTCGCAAGATTCATAATAAATTAAGACATCAATTTGTAGGCAATTAAGCCTGCATGCGCATGGCCCCCTTCTTGAGATCTTCTCAGTACAAGAATTGGGACAGCTTTATAACTACAAAATTATTGCACTCGGAGAATGAATAGTTTTTGTTCCTCTTCAATGGATGGATGTACCACCACTCCATTCGTTGCATATAATATTTCCTAATGACTTTTTTTTTAAATAAAATTTTTAGTGCAGTGATGGTATAATTTATTTGTAATATATATATATATGGTAGCAAATTTTATTACACATCAGTAATAAAAATCTTTTTTTAAATATTTTTAGATGAAATAATATTTTATCTTATACTATTTTTAATAAGAATTCAGATTTATATGTAAAGTGTATACTTATATGATTATTAATTATTTATTATATCTTATTTTTAAGATTAATGACCCATCTTAATTAAATTTACTCACAATTCAATATGTCATTTAACAGGGTAATAAAAAAATTTTAAAAATACATAGAAGAAAATTTTAAAAAATAGATAGATTATTCTTATTGAATGCACACTTATGAAGACTAATAGTATTAACCCGCATAATCTAATTAAATGGATATAACTATATAATTGAATGATGTTATAGTTCACGTACATTCAACATTCAATTATGTAGTTATATACGTTTAATTAGATTATGCGGGTTAATACAATTAGTCTTCATAAGTCTGCATTCAATAAGAATAAAAGCTTAACCCTTTTTATTACGGTAACATTTATTAAATTTCTTTTCTCTAATACCAAATCAACTATTACTTTTATTATTATTATATTATAATATTTATATAGATAGAATCTTCGTATTTTTAAAATTTTATATTATTAGTATGACTTAACTTATGATGGGTATCATCCTTACATCTTATAAATATGCTCATCCATTTATAGGATAGGATGAGCACTTACCAACTATAAGAAGATTGGAGCACTTACCGCTATTTTAAGTTAATTTTATAAAAATAAATAGTATAGATCATTTCATGGGCTGTGTCGTATTGTGTCATCGTACCATAGTATGGTGGCTCAGCAGGTAACACGATCCATTAAGCATGCACGATCCATTAAGCATGCCTACTTATAAGATGATAGAAGTACTTATCAACTATTTCAAATTGATTTGATCGTACCTAAGTATTATGGTCTGACACAGGCAACACGGCCCGTTAAGCATGCTTTAATGATGTTTGGGTTTGAATCTTGGTACTAAATATTTAGCATAAATTGAGTGTATTTAGCGTATACGGGCTCTAAGAAAGAAAAGTATTCATAAAAGGCCGAGGCCTGTTAAGAAAAGAGGAGCCGAGAGAAAGAGCTTCCATGTCATCCTCACACCTTCTCATTCCATGCTTGCAACTTCCAAAAGTTAAAGCGGAAGACGAAGCCCACTTCTTCAAAAGCAGCCTCTTTTTAGCTCCTCTCCACCACCACTGCGAACTCTGCAAGCTTCACTCGCCCCCCTTCCCCTCTACCACCATGACAGCAATGGAGGCCGCCAACTGCAGCGATCTGCGCCCCGAGAGCCCGCCCGACGGCATCTACAAGGCCTCTCCCTCCCCCTCGCCCGCCGTCGCTGCCCGCGCACCCGCCGGGGGTAGCGCCGCAACGAGATCGGCGCGGCTGCGGAAGTCTAGGACCGAGGATCTCCTCGGGAAGAGCGCCACGTCTCTTCGCGCCTCTGCGGGGGTCTTCTCGCTCATCGCTCTCATCGTCTTGGCCTCCAACAGGCACGGGGAGTGGCAGGATTTCGATCGCTACCAGGAGTACCGGTAGGTTCTTGTTTGGTCTCACGGATTAGCATTCTCGCAGCGGGAAAGAGGAATTATATTTTTGATTGGTACTCTTTTTTAGGTACCTGTTGATCGTTACCGTGCTTGCGTCGGCCTACTCGATGGCGCAAGTACTCAGACAGCTGAAGCGATCGAAAACGAGGATAGATTTGGTGCCGCCGCAGTATTCTTGGATTGTAGATTTCGCCGGAGACCAGGTCAGTCATCTTTCATTAGCAATTGATTTCAATAATATTAGGATTTTTGCGTGTTGGTTCAGAGGAAATGCTTTCTTTTGAAGAATGACTGAATAGAATCATCAGAGATGTTCTGAGTCTATGGAATATAATTTTAGCGAAGAATAGAACTAAAATATTCATACGTCTGAAGAGTATAACCTGGAAAATAGTCACAACTTTGTGGCACTTAATATGGTAAAACTATGAATAGTAGATTCAGTTTGTGCACGTTCTTTACCTTATACGTGATAATTATACTTTGCTTAAAGTAAAGAGCGAAACTTGCTCGGAAAGAAGATCCTGCCATATTTCAGAGTATTAAAGTTGTGCTCACTAGTAGCTGTTTACTCTTTTATGGGAATTTATCCAATAATTGGCGCAATCTATGTAATACGTCCATGGATCAGCTTTATTGAAATATTATATGCCACAAACTAACAGCAAATAAGTCGATCATTTGTCATTACCAGTCCATAGAATCTATATTGAGTTATTGACTGTTGACGGAGTAACATGACTCTGATGACCAGTCCAATATGGGTTGGATAATTCTATTTGCATAAATATTATAAAGCTCCAAACTAGCAAAGAAGATTATTATTACCAGTCCGTAGAATCTATCATTGTCGGAAGAATAACATCACTGTAATTCTGTTTGCTCGTCTTGCTTGTTCCATGAAGAGGTAAAAAAAAGATAAAGTAGCTCTTGCTGTGGCATCATCAATGTTTTAATCATAAGCTAGCAAGTAAGCATTTTAGAATGATCATTGGTACGGTGGAATACAATGTTCATAGCATTTGATATTGAAATTGTGTCTTCTCCTTTATTTTTTTTAGCTAACAGTGCAGGCTTCAAATACAAAGCTCTGATCGACCCCTGTTTAAGGAATACCCTCATCATTTTTGTTTTGTGCTTCCGTTTCAACCAATGCCATATTATGGAACCAATTTAACCATGTCGCTGGTCATACCGCGTTTATAATCAAAGCCATATTCATCTGGAAACTCCAATATATATGCTCTTGCTTGCATGCACACTTATTTTATCACTGTCCCGGTGAATTCCTAAAGACTACTGAAGAGCTAGCTCCAGTGGCAAATGATTACACTAATTATCAGGCGAACTATAATAATTGCTTCATAGATGAATTCTGTTTTGGGGATGATCGTTACAACTTTATGATGTCACAGGTGATGGCGTATCTGCTGATCTCCGCATTATCTGCTGCAATTCCAATTACAAACCACATGCGAGAGACGATAGTTAACATCTTCACGGATGCATCGGCAGCTTCCATTAGCATGGCCTTCTTATCTTTTGTGGCCCTTGCAGTATGTGCTCTTATTTCTGGCTTCCAAGTCTCAAAACAAAACTACCTATAGCTGAACACGCATTGTAAATATATTTACTCCGTACTCCCCTCATGTCTCGATGCCATAACTTTCCATGAAAAAAAAAACCATTCTTTTCTTTTCCTTTCTTCCTTCTTAATGTACCGAGTGTGATCACTAATTTGTCCCAACTTGTGTATTGTCAATATCTCTGATAACCTTGTACTTGGTTAAAGATTTGTGGCACACCATAATTCGTCCGAGATTTTTATTATGTTATCGTCACAAAGCAATTAGCTGTCTCTTCAGGAAATGTCTTGTAATGAATATACAAGTCTTGGGTTTAAAATTTTTGTCATAATTCCATGTCTCATCTTATTTGTTTTCATGCACTAGGATATTTGGAGAAGGTACGTGAAAGCGACGAGGATCTAATTGCGTTGATCTTTGGTGTGCCTTTTGTTAAAATAAATCAAAGAGGTACAGCATGATAATTAGGTCATTAGATAAATGGAAGGTGGAAACTTTTGAGTGGGTTCACCTTGTTGACTTGGTGGAAGACAGAAGCAAGCTAGTATTGCAAAAAAAGAGCATCACTTACAACTGGGGGGTTCTCACACCAGGGAAGCAATAGCAGAAGCTTCTCATGAGTTAACAATTGGAACAAGTTAACCACCTTGATGTTTGATAGAATAGTCTAAAAATTGGTGCTAAAAGCTAAGACAAGTGGAGAACATTTTTGCACTGAAGGATCTTTTGACTTGCTAAGGAAGGCTAACAGCTGTCCAGGGGTTGTCATCTTCTTCTACTTCCAATTACGATATGCATGCCGTCAGCGTCACCAAGTCTTTGTTTTTATCTGTTTCATCAGTTCAGGTAGAACTCACAAGGAGATGAAGTGAAGTCATCAGCATCCTCAAGCCCCTGTTTTACCTATTTTATGAGTTAAGGGACTTTTGTATCTTACGAGGAGTGAAGAAGGTAAGTTCTGTCCCCCAATTCATCCTTCAGAAATCAGGACAAGCACCACAACATTTTTGTGCAGTATGCAGTTTCCATTTACATGACAGGAAGAGTGATACAAGAAATGTAAAGGCCATTGGTTTTGTGTAAATATGGAAGGCCTCAAACAAATGAACAAATGCAAGTGGAACTTACAGGCTACAACAAAACCCTCATGGGAGTTAATTTACAAGCTCTGCTACTGACTAAACCCTTTGTCTGTGTGCTGCTGCATTCATCAGGCAGGAAGAAAAGATCACCTGCAATCCACTTCAACTGAGCAATGAATCAATGAACAGGTCCTCCCTTGGTTCTTCTTTAGCTCTGGAGAACATGCTCTCCATCTGTGCTTGCTGCTGCTGCTGTTGCTGCTGGTTCAGTAATGAATGGAGTGAGTTCTGATAACCCGAGTACCCATAATTCCCGGAGTTCTGCAGCATCTCTAGCTTGAACGGAGGTTGAAAGGCATCATTGACATGGTTGTTCGTGACGGCGGCCGGTCGGATTGCGGTGGCAATGCCGGTGTTGTCCGGCTGAGGCCGGGCGAGCAGGTGCGCGCCGCCGCCGCCGCCGCCGCTGCCTCTTGCTGCAGGAACGTCATGGTTGTGCTTGCCTTCGTACGTTGTGATCACTGATCTCATGTCGTGTGAAGCTCTCTCCACATGCTTCCTCACCGGGCAGCCCATGGTGGTGCACTTGTAGTAACTCCTGTTCATCAAAGCAGAAAGATGAGGTTTTGGATCGTCGGCACGGTGGCTCTTCATCTTGCAGAGGAAAGATGTTTACCTTGGATTTGGATTCCCCTTCACCACCTTCTGCCCGTATTTTCTCCACCGATAGCCGTCGTCGAGGATGTCGATGTCGCTCTGCGTCTGCACCACCACCCTCGGCTCTCTCACCGTCCTGTTTCCCGGAGCCGAGAGCCCTTCGTTCTCGACCTCCCCCTTCCTGCAACACAATTCATTCCATCAGATGATCAAATTAAAGCTAAAGCAAAGCAGAGCTGATGCTGCTTGCTTACCATCTCTTGGCATCCGGCTCGTCTGCGTCGAAGTCGTCGTCGCCACCGCCGCCGCCGCCTTGGATGCTCTTCTGAGAGCTCAGATCGAGGTCGTCGTCCCCGAAGGAGACGGACGAGTTATCAGGCGTCTGAACGGAGTCGATCGGCGTGCCGGACCGGCCGCCGAAAGAATTCTCGAGCTCGGATGCTTCAGAAGGCGGCGGCGGCGGAGCTTGGAGCGCCTGAGAGGTCGCCGAGTTCCTCCGCGTCGATTGGGGCTTCGGGTGGTTGTGCGTGCCCTTGTAGACGATCTCGGTGATCTGCCCGTCGAGCGATCTCTCCACCTTCTTCTTCATGGGGCAGCTCGGGTATGTGCACTTGTAGTAGCTCCTAGGGTTCTCGCTTCCTTTGACCTGCTTCTGCCCATACTTCCTCCAGTTGAATCCGTCGTCCAACTTCCTCTGATCTTTGATCGCCAGGTCCCCGCTGGCTTGGGAGTTCGCCGTTGGAGCTACAGCTTCGACCTTCATGCTGGGTTTCGTGGAGGAAGCCAATCCGAAGCTGTTCTTGCTGCTGGTTTCACGGAGACTCCATTGCTTGTGCCCTGCTAGCCCTCCCATCTCCTAGAAGACCAAGCACGGTGGAAACGATCTCAGTAACAAAAGCAACCTTTTAGCAGAACGAAGAAGGAAGAATTCTACTACCGTGGAGATTGCAGCTGCGGAATTCTGGAACGGCGGCGGCGCAGCCGCAGTCTGAAATGTTGGAGGTTTTGCGTTGGTCTGGAATGAGAAATCCGAGCTTGCTCTGCTATGATCGTTGCTCGCTTGCTGAGGATTAGCAGCGGAGGTCCGCAGATTAAACGCTTGCGCCGGAAAAGATCCGGTCGTCGGAGACGCCAATATCTGTTCATCAAAAAAAAAAAAAAGGAAAACCCCCCGACATGATTAGCTCAGGAGAAGAATCCATCAGAGCAAAACGACTCGATCGATGCGTACGTGAGAAGCGGAGAGGAGGACGGGGGAGTCCAAGAGCTCCGCCGGGCTGAGCCCGGGGGGGATGGAAAAGCAGGAGGCGGAGGAGAAGGGAGGCCGGGAGATAGGAAGCGAGGGAGGCGGCGCCGCCTTGAACTTGGGCACGCCTCCGGCAGTTCCCACGAAGTCCCTGCTCGTCAGGCGGGCACCGCCGCCGCCGCCGCCGTCGTCGTCGGAGGCGGAGAAGGTGGAGTAGGCGGAGGAGAAGGAAAAAGCGGGGGTGGCCCGGGAATTGGCGGAGGTCTCCAGGCTGCCGGTGGATGACGCCATGGGAGGAGGTAAACGAAGAGGGAAGAGGAGAGGAGGTCGTGGAATTTAAAGTGGTGGCGATCTCAATTGTTTACTGAAACAGTTGCGGTTGAGTCGTGGATCGGATCGAGGGAGACGGCGCCGCAGAGAGAGAGGGGGGGAGGGCATGCAGAGCGCACGTACGAGGGAGGAGGAGGAGGAGGAGGCAGCTTCGGAGAAGAAGAAGTTGAAGAAGAAGAAGAAGAAGAGGAGGAGGAGGAGAGGAGGTTGGTCAAACCTCGTGCGTTTGACCGGACGTGGAGAGGCGGCGGGAGAGGGAGGGGGAGGGAGCGGGACGGGATGCTTCGAGGAAGGCAGGCTTTTCCCGGCCCCATTTATTTATTTATATCCTTTTTTTAACTTATTAAATGACGTAAACACCCTTTATATATTATTTAAAATCGAAGGGGTAGTAATTATTATAAAATTAATACTTATTCTATAAGTAAATTTATTATATTATATTATTTCAGCATAATTAATTTTTACTATGTATTTTATTTAATAATCCTTAGCTTACTTTTTAGAAAGAAAACACTGCGAGTCAATAACCCGATAAAAAACTAGGGATAAATATTTATTAATATATTAAAAGCTAATCTTAATATTCTAAATTAAGTAAAGTAAAATTATATTTATGTTCTAAATTAAATAAAGTAAAAAAGCGATTAAATTTTGATTTTTTTGGAGTGAGTTTAAATTTTATTTTATTTAATTTTTTAAAAAATAAGAAGTGACGTAGCAGTTTACGTATGTATTAAAAAAAAAGTTAAAAGGGGAGGGAGGGTTTCTAGAAAGGGTGGTGAGGGGCAATTTAGGCATTGGAGGAGGTGGTGGTTAATGGTTTGCGTGCGTAGGAAGGCGGAAACAAAAAGACGACAAAAATTAGGTGGAGAAGGAAAACTTGGAATTCACAAATCCCCAACATCCCCATCTCCATCTCCATTTGCTTTTCCTTTGCACGGTTGATTGAATCGAGCGCTTTCAAATATAATATATATATAATGTTTCCTACTGTCTATCAGAATTTATTTATATATTTTACATAACCGGATTAATCTTATTATAATTTAAAAAGATTTGAGATTTTTTTTTGACATTAAATATAATAATTAATTAGTTAGAAGGAAAAACACTTAATCATATATAACCAGAACTTATTATAATTTAATACTTATATATATATGTTATGTATAATTTAAAAAAGATTTAAGATTTCTTTAATAATTTTTAATTAAATATTTATAAATTTAAATAGTAGTAATATGTAATTTAATCATATTCTAATATTCCGTAAAGTAATCAGAATGTTTCATTAAGTATCATACTCCTAAGATTAAAAATACATTTAAGTCGTACTTATTGGACTCAAAACATATGATAAAAAGTTAAAGTGTGGTATAATACTTAGATGAAGCTTGAGCTGGCAAGACTGACCCAAGATATAACAGTTCAATAAGGAGCTAATAGATCTTAGAGGAGCACATTTGTAAGAGGTAAGAACGATGCTCAAAGTTTAATTATACCAATAATGTGAGGTTCTTAAAATAAATAGAAAGTTATCCTATATAAATAAGGTTAAATGAGATAATATAATTGATATTAAAGAATGAGATTTAATGAGCTATGATTGTAACAAGAGAGTGAGGTGAATCGAACATCAAAGGTCGACAACGTTAGGGACATTGCACTGCATATTCAAATTGTGATTCACACCGTGTCTAAGGACAGAATGTGATAATTGATATCAATCAATTGCAAGAATCATAGTAAGTATTCCTGAACCTTCCTTATTACATGACAAACATGACATTAAAATCAATAGCGAAGATGATTGTATGAGCCGAAGCTCAAAGTGGTTGCACTTACTTTTACCTAAGTCATCCTATAATAAATATTTTTTTAATATCAATCTTTCCAAAAAAAATAAATTTTTTTTAAAACTATATTTTTAAGTTATTTAAATATAATTTCAAGTAGTTTTTGTGAAGATATGGTAGAGGGGCTATGTGTATATTATATAAGACAGTAGATACTTAAGCTTGGATTATTTTCTCCAACGTATTATGGTTGATGTTGATTGTTTTTTTTTCTGGAAATTTTTTTTTTAACCAAGCTTAAGATTTTTTTCCCCCTCCTTTCCAAGATTTATGGAAGAAGAGAAGAAATATGGTAAAAACTTATATTTCCCACAAAGTGTATAAAGTATATATAAAGAGAGGAGGAGACAAAAGTGGGGGAGCAATCATTGGGAGCTCACCAAGTGTGCCATTTAGTTTATTAATTTATCTTGTGATCTACTTATCTTCTCATCTAACATGTCATGTGATCATCTCGTTATGGATATTTCTTTTTCTCTTTTAACTTTTTTTTTTAAAAAAAAACTTTACATGCTTGGTGGAAATTTTTAAATAATTTTTTATTCAATAAAAAAATTATTTTTATTATCATGATACAAAGAAGCTTGTCATGCCTCATGCCCATCCTTATCCTATCCTAAGGGTGGTATCTAGAATAAAAATAAAAAAACTTAGATATTTTTATCATAACTCAAACTTAAATAGTATTATTTTATGATTTCTTTTTATCATTGATTATGATTAAGGAGTATATTATTACTTTTATTAAAATAGGTCTAATAGAGATATCAATTAATAAATTTAGTCACTATCTAAATTCTAAATTGTTTAAATATGTCTCCTACCTGCACAACTTTCTCTTAATTAAATATAGTTTGAGTCTCCTTCAAGTCACTAAAGAAAGATGCATTCCCCAAAAATTTTAAATTATTAGATATTAGTAATTTCTAATAGTTTATTATAATTATAGTTTATTTCTGTAAATTAGGATTATATATTGTTATTATGTAATGAAAAAAGTTACAGTAATATAAATTATACAATAAATTATAATTATTGCAGCAGTTAGAATAACTAATTTTTTTTTAAACTATAAGTCAATGATGAAATAATTAATCTATAATACATTAAGATAATAATCTTTACTAAATTAAGGGTTTGAGAATTATCTTTACTAAGTTACATACAGTTATTTTAAAATATATAATACATGCACGTGGATATGAATATTATCTTTAAAAATAAGATTGAAAGCATATGCTGTGAAGAGAAGAATATGGTTTGTCCTTTTTGCATGATCAGCAAAAAAAAAAAATTGATGGATGGAGTTGCGTTTAATTTGGTTATTGGTAGGAGGAGAAAGGAGAGAGGAGTGGATAAGGTTAAGCCAATAAAGAACAAAGAAGAACAAGTGGACGTTCCCCAGCATTGGATTGATTGATGTGCCAAGTCATATCCAAGATAAAGACAACTCCTCCTTTGAAGAAAGAAAGAATTGAAGTAAGCCCATCATTAATTTAATATTTTGATCAAGCATTTGATTTGTTAGCTAACGATTGGTTTACTGGCTGGAGAATGGATACAATATTCTATACAATTACCATTCATTGAAGGAGTGTCCTAAAAATTTGAACTTGATGAAGCATGACTGGCTAAGGAGGAATATTATATACTTGCTGAAGGCGATGGATCCGTATAGAAGTGGAAGAACATGTGATTAAATTACACCAAAGGAAGGAAGGAGGAGGAGAAGGTGGCTCTTCGACGGCAATCCCTTTGAATTATTTGATGCCTGCCACAGTGATTGATGTAGTGGTTAGTAGTAGTTGTTGCTGCTGCTGTTGGTGGTGTGATGCTTACTGAAAGTGCACTGCTTCTTGATGGGATGGATTGGCTGCTGCTATCCTGAAAGAAAAAGAAGAAGCTCAGATGAAGGAGATATTTAGTTTGCTGGTGAGTTGTTCATCATTAACACACATTTCCTGCAAAAATCACAAGCACTTATCAGAGAATGAACTGAACCAAGATATCATAAGCAAATGGTTCACTTTTATGCCTTTCCCAAGTAAAAAGGTTCTTTCCTATCTTATCACCAAAGGGACTTTGTGTTTGGTAATCATGACCCATTCGGCCGCAGTTCAACCATCATCACTGGAATCTCTACCCACTTCGGTCACACTGGCAAAAGTTGCAAGAATGAGGAGGAAGACACGTATGATGAGGTAACATCTTCTGCCGTCACTACATGATCCCAGCAAAAAAAGAAATTACAATTTGGTTGACCTTTCAAAAGTCTCATTTCTGCTCCTGGAAGAGTCTGAACAAATCCACCAGGTCTTTTTAGCCTGTGTTAAAACATACATGACACTTCAAGACCACACTATCATGAAATTGAGGGCAATAATAATGGTTGAGTCCCTATCTCAAATCAAGATCATAGGGTTGGACCCACAAAATTTTGAGAAGCTATGACTTTTCCTAGAGTTGTTAACTGTCTCACTGCTGCTGGAGTAAAAGGTAAGAGAATTGTCTTGCACAGCCAGACTTCTCAGAACATTGTCACACTATTCAGTAAACTACATGAGAACTGCAGTCAACAAGTAAGCTATTATATTATTCCTACTACACCTTGCTCAAGAATGCTGTATCGATCAAAGGATCAAACCCCATTTGAATAGATAAAGATAAGTACATCCAAAAAGTATTCATTTGGAAATGCGCATATCCTAACCAAAAAGCTAGGAACTTCCAAAACTTTTAGGAACAAAAAATTATTGGTACTGATAGAATCGTACAATTTTCTGAAACTGACAAGAGATACGGGCAGGTGGAGGTAGACAATAAGATGCTGATGCACTGCCCATGGACCTGCATAACGTTTCAAGAAACTAATCATGGTAAGCATTGTGAAACACAGTGACAAATCTGACATAACTAATCAAAGTTAATTGTCAAAAAGTAAACAGTGTGAAGAAAATGATGTGGTTAAATATGGTAAAGATATCATCCATGAGTATCAACAGCATTGTCAGATTCACTAGCATGTCTCAAAATAGTACAGCCAAAACAGATAAAACTTGCTAGGCCATCAGAACTCATGTATTAACTAAAGGTTGACAGTTCTACGAGATGCCTTTTTCACACTTTGACTGTTTGAGTTCTTCGGTATATAATCTACTGTGTGACCTCAGTTGTATCATGATGTCCAATAGAAAGATAGTTCTAATGCCAACTATGATTAAACAGTTGAAAAAAATAGACAACCAGGGACCAATAACTTTAGTACTCAACCTAATGGTAGCTAGACGCAAGGATAATAATTGACCCCTCAATCATACAAATTTTTTATCATTTTTTTTCTGTTTTACCAAGAACATTATACTCTATATTTGATACCCAGGTTAAAGAACTTGCAATATGGAATTACGTTATATAGTCCAAGTAACTTCCTTTTTGCCCTATGATTTAACAAAGTATGAATTTAGATAGAAACTTACTTTGACAATTTTTCTTCAACTTCTAGTCATGATCTCACAACGATCTTCTCCTCATCAGAATCTGAGTCACTGGCATTGTATCCTACAGAACATAGCAACATCATGTATAATAAACATCATAATTGTGATAGATGAAACATATAGATCCAATACTCCAAGCCCTTTGGAGCATTACCTGGTCGCTTGTCACTAACCTTCCATACTGAAGAACGATACTTGGATGCTTTTGTAATCCAAGCATTTGCCTGGAAAAAAATAGGTGCATGTTGAGAATTTCTTGCAGGAGACAATTATCAATTTCAAATAGGGAAGAAGAAGAAAAAAAAAGTATCAGATTCTAAGTAATCCTCTCATGCAAAACAAGATGGGAAATTGGTTGTAACATTAAAGTTCAACCAGAAAGTCTACATGGTTGGATATTCTAGAAACAAAATACCGTAAACATATGATTAAGATCAGAAACATGAACTTAATATCATAATAGAACAATGTAAACTTTAAGATGCAGTAGCACCAAAGTTTTACAGGAACTTCTATGCTGAAAAAACACAAACAACATGCGGTTCAAACTGATATCTCACGGAAAGAGGAAACTGAGAATCAATATCATCAAACTTTTCTTAGGAATCAACATGCAAGACACGCAATCAACAGCCTATTTCTGGGTAACTGCAAGTTTCATAAGTGAACTTTCTTTTGGCACAAAATTGCCTGAACAAAAGGGAAAAATAACAACATTCATCTTGGTTTTTCTGTCTCAGTAACTACTCAATCATTCCAATAGCTCAAAGATCTGGCTGGAACTCCCAGAAATTGAAATAGCTATAGAATTCTTCTACTAGCAATATAAAGGCAATGCATGAACTGGAAGCATTTACGACGCAAATGCTCTCTCTAAAAGTCTGACACAATCGGGCAGGAAGTGATGAACTAACAGATCCAGTTGCAGCTAGCAATATTTCGAAGTTAATTATCTTATTTTTGCTAAACTAAGAATTTTATAGTTCCAAATCGAGTCCAAATTGGGCGCTTTACCACCAAGTTCCGAATCATAAAGAAAAACCCTAAATATTAGACTTTAGCACCGAGGCCGACAAGTTCTCTTAGATCACCAAACTCACACCGGAGAAACTCCAGCATCCTAAAAGGATCAGAAACACCGCAAATCGGCAGGACAAAAACGGACCTTTTGCTCGTTCTTCGGGATTCCGTAGCCGCTGTGGTACATCTGGCCAACAAGGACCTGCATCGCGGCATCCCCGGCCCTGGCCTCCTTGAGCGCGTCCTGGAACCACCGCCGGGTGCAGTCCGCCACCACGTCCTTCAGGGGGACGCGGCCCTCCTCCCTGTCCTGTTCGTTCATCCCCCGTCCGATTTCTCTAGAGGCGGCGGCACCGAGGGGCCTTGTGCACGAATCCAGAGAATTAAATCCCGGCTTAGCGACCCTGGCCCTCCGGATCCTCTCGACGGCGGAGCGGAAGTGCCTCCCTAGACTCGTCGGCGGCGGAAGGCCTTTGCCCATAAAAATTGGCAGCGGAAAGGGGGAGAAAGGGAGGAGGGAGGCAGAGGAGAGAAGGGCATAAAAATCGTATTTTTTATGGGCAAATGGTTGGAACGACAACGGATGGGGGTTATAAATTGCTCCCATCGGCCGCAGCTCAACCGTACGATCTAGATCATACGGCCGAGATCGAATATACCGCCGCAGAGACCGGCGTGCTGATCACCCACTCTCTTGCCTCTTCTTTTTTAGTCTCACGGAGAAGAAAAATGGCACTCAAAAAGTTTCATATTTCACAATTTTTTTAATACACCAATTGCATTAATTTATACTCCAAATGGTATACAAGATTGATACGAAAGAAAAACTAATATATGATACATCTCTTAAACAAAAAGGTAGAGGAAAAAAAAAGAAAAGAAAATTACAGGTAGAGAAAAGCCTGTACATTTGATATTTCCTGATACAGAAGCACTTGATCTCTCATCTTTGGGCAAAAGGCTTTGGATTTAAGTTTCAGGACATCAAAGTTGATACTCGTGAGTGAGTTCTTGTAATCCCCGATGATTCTTAGGAATAGTAGGCTTGCTGTTGATGCTGCTGCAATGGTTCTTGTTAAGAATTACTACTCCAGCTATCCTCTTCATCTTCATCATCACTTCCTGCACAGGCCTGTCACAAGATGCAGTTGCGGAGGCTTTGTTAGAGGTCTGAAGAAGGAGCACTTGCAGCGGGTGAGTGAGATAGTTTTGACTTTTGAGATGGATGGCAAACCTGACGGATTGCATTTGCTTTCTCCAAAATGGCAATGACCTTTAGATTTGTCGACGGGCCCTCCTTAAACTTCATTGCTGGTGCTGCTGTCGGCTTTAGGCTGAAGGACTGAGAAAGAATTGGGTTAGTAACTGATTTCTACTTCCGTGCACAAAAGCATTGGTATAGTGTCAGCAGACCTTGTTCCTTATCTGCTCTAGAAATGATCCCTTTTCGTCGCAATTCGGCATTGCTGAAGGACGAACTAACTCAGGCGTCTTCTTCAACTGTGACCCTCGGTTGTAAATAGCATGTGGAAAAAAAATGATCTCAAGAAAAGAGAAATGAAATCAAATGGTATATATATAGTTAATTATGTACCTTGCTTTTATCATGCGATGCAATAGCCTCAATCAGAGGTGCATTTGGCCTTTTGATTACCGAGTGAAGCTTCTTTTGTTTTTTCTCATTCAATGAACTCGTAGGAGTTAAATCATGCAGAGAGGATGAACTCTTGTCTTCTGGAGGAACAGATCCATTTCCAGAGGTTTTTGTCATCGGCAATGGTGGAAGCATCGTGTGATTATCCTTGTGCCTCTCGTCTTCCATAGCTGTTTCCGTCAAGAATTGAGTAGAATATTTGCTGTCTAAATTTACAGCACCATCCTCAGACATAGGTAACTCTAGATCCTGACAACTGTCTACATTTGGTATCACCTCCGACATTGTTGAAGAACGTGCCTCATCGCTTGATGATACAGAAATTTCTTGAGAACTCCTATTTTCTCCTTTTGGTGGGGGTCCTGTTGGCTTGCCCTCATTTATCGGCTTGCTCTCTTCAAGTAGTATCTCTAGCATTTGGTCCATACTCTTGCTGTTTGAGTGCAAATTATCATCTTCACACCTTTCTTCTACAATTTCTACTATATCAGTCAATTTCTGAGACCGGATGGTACAATCAGAATCTGATAGTTCTACAACTTCATTTAGGAGAATTTCCGAAGGTTCATTCTCAACAGTTGATAACAATGTGGCATTTGGTTCGCCTGGGGGTTGGGCCACACTCATTTTACTGGAAACCAGAGAACCAAGTGGAGGCTTTGTCAATCTCCAAGGTATCTTTCGTAGCTGTGAAATTATTTCTTCATTCTCAAGCAAATCAGAATCACAGCCAGAATGCTCACTTGGCATGGCTTCCATCGGTGGCAGCATGACAGATTCCCTATGGTCGGCCTCACAAACAGTGTAGGAACCTGCTTCTTGTGAATCAGATGTATCATCCAGTAGTTCCTTTTCAGCGGATGAGATTCTTCTGAATGGTTCAAGATCCATGCTATTATGTAGTATTATCGAGTTTGGATGACCTTCAACTTCTAATTCAGACACACATGAAGGTTCAAAGACCATCATGTGTTCATCTGAACCCTCGGAGGTAAATAAGTTGGATTCTTTGAGATAAGATAGACAGTTGCTTTCTGATGACTCCACTATGATCTTCTTGTCAACAAGTTCATTCGAGTAAACACCAGTGCTTTGATCGGAGACTGAATCTTCAACAAATTGGTTGGAAGAAGGTTCAAGTCGTCGTACATCTTGTAGGAAAGAGGCACTCTCAGACTCCTTGCTTGATTCTTCTTTGGAAGTTTCCGCTGGTGTTCTTACAGTCATATTGGTGGTGACATCTCGAACAGTCCCTTTTGAATTCTCAGAAGACTTCTGCAAAGCTTTTAAACCAGAACTACCTTCAACATCTGATAGCTCAGCTGGTAAAGAGAGAGGAGAAGACATAGCTTGATCTTTACGGGATTCTGCAGCTTCTACATCATCCATTGTGTCACATGCTGTGGTCGACTTATGGGGCAAAACCACCTGATCTACCATATGCTGTGTCGGTATTGGCACTGATGTCGAAGATGCTAAATCATCATTGCTTGCAATAACATTTCTCAGTTCTGCATCGACAATGACCGGTTCCACAATGAAGCATATTCCCTTATCGTGTTTCTCCAAATTTGTAACGTTCATATCAGAACCAGTAGCAGGCCCAAGTTCTATTCCAGCACTGGCTCTTTCAAGGGCAGTTCCATGTTGTTTCTGTGAATGAAGGCCATTTCTGCTAGTAGTACTCATCGAGCCATATATGTTTTGCGCAACATATGTGTCAGAATCAGTTTCATTAGAAAAATGATTTTCCAAGAGCTTTTTGTCTGTCAACTGGGACAAAGAATAAGACAAGACACCGGAGGTTTTAGCAGACTCCTCATGTACCTCGTTGCCCTTTTTTGGGGAAGTCAATTCACTGTCTAAATTGCTGACATCTTTGACTATTTTTTCATCAGAAGATGAAGATGTCTCATTCAAGCCTAAATAAACAAATGGCATGGTAGAATTTGAGTCTGTAGCAGAGCTATACACTTCTTCTCCACAGACTGACATAGGAAAGTTTGATGCCTTCACATCAATTTTCACTAGGCTGACTTCTGAATTTGAAGGAACTTTAGAATCACTACCCATGTTCTCCTCTAGCAACTGTGCAGCCAGGTGACCTACAGTATCGGAAAAAGAAGGATTTGCTGCCCCTTTCCTGAATATGGTGCAGAAACCCGGTGATGTAATGGAGTTATCAAGTAAATATTGTTCATCCTGTTCCTCGCTAACATCAGTATCTGTTTCTTGAGGCGCAATACCGACAAAAGCTGAATCTGTTTTAATGCGAACTTCAGCATCTGTTTCTATCTCTGATTCCATGTTTGTAAGCGCATCCATGTAACTATTACTATCCAACTCGCTAGAAGCTTCATCAGAAATATAGCCATCAGAACTGTTCTCTGATGTGCTTTCAGCATCAGTTGAAAACCCATTCTGCTCCACTTCTTGGACCGCTGAACAGCAAGAGTTTGAGTTTGCTTCGCTTGAATTCTCAGTAACTGTTGGCTTCTCATGTGGAGTGTAAGGTTGCACTTTTTCTACCTCACTAGCTAGCTTAATGTGTGAATCTGGCAAGCCCCCCTTGCTTTGTGATTTCTGTTTCTCCAATTCATCTGCTGTTCTGGTAGTTTCCTGCTCCGAAGGCGTGGAAGATGGATCAACTACAATTTCATGCACCTCACTGGGTACCGTGGGTCGTCTTAAAGATGTCTCAGAAATCACTTGCTTCTCTGTAAGATGCAAATCAGTATGACTTCCAATGTTACTACTTCCTGAACTCTGGATAACTGATTCATTCAGCCGTCTAGGTTTCAGCTTGATATGTTTTAAGGTTCTGTGACAAGAAAAGGGGTTCAGAATTAGCATAGGTTGCAACTACACATCCTATGAAGTCAGATTGCAGGACAATGTTTTAGGAAAGTTCAGAAAGAAATACCTTGGATCGATATGAGGAATCGAGAAATAGTTATCAGCAGAGGGAAATGGCACCTTCTGAAGAGAAGAAACGAACGGTTTCAGGTCTCAGTTATTGAATAAAGATGAGAAATTTGCTGATAAAAATTCTCAGTATGAAAACTGTTTATACTGAAAACTTATAATGCCGTAGCAGAACTACTGGGTGCCACATTAAGATTGCTTTTACCTGGATATATGAGTTTGGACTTTGGATCAAGAATTGGTAGTAGTAGTAAAAGTGAAGAGTGCCTTAAGAGTTTGTTACTTATAGGAATCCTAATACAAACTGTTCCAAGATAGTAGATAAAGTGTCTGAGGTTTATAATAGCTAAACATATCATATGACTTGCACTTGCAGATTCTAAAAATCTACCCTGTTTTTTTCAAGAAAAAATGAATAATTTAAGGGCCCAACCGGGTTCGAACCGGTGACCTCTTGATCTGCAGTCAAATGCTCTACCACTGAGCTATGGACCCTGTTGGCCAATTTGTATTCTACGTAGATAAGTAATTCTCACAAACACACAATTAGTATCGTCCTCTGCAATTCATTATTAATTCTCTACCTTTGTTTTGCAAACTCTTCTGTCTCTTCGAACATCTTGCTCTACCAGTCCAGAGGAGGCCGATTGCGTCCTGTAGATAGATGGATCTGTGTATCTCTTCAAGCACGCTCCATCTCCAGCAATTTCAAACCTGCAGGAGCAACAAGAGGCAGTTGCTCATGATAATGTATTCATTCTCACAGGCATGGGATGGAACAAACACCTAGAACAATGCCTCATACTTGTCTAGCTTGGAGAATTGTGGTGGACCTCGGCATTCTTCATACGTATCCATAATAAAATGAGGCATATCCCCTGGAGAAATCAGATTGCGGCTCATCTGGAGATCACAGTGCCAATCAATACCTGCATAAAGATCAGAAATCCTCGTATGCATCTGAGTTTGTGTTTCTATTTTAGACATAGAGGTTATTCAATTCAAAACATGTATCCCTAGCCATTGTCACTAGATTCAGATCACAAAGAGCAAACTGACCTTCCTTGTAAGCTAAACCTGGTACTTTCTGAGGGAAAAAACCGTCCTCAGTGGACGGAAGCTGCATCTCTAGGTGCTGGACTCGAAGTATCAGCTTGTGTCCTCTGGATGCTGTGTTCATTACTTCTTCATGTAAATTGTGGAATATATCTGCAGCAAACCTACAGTGACACAGTGTGGTTCCCTGAGTAATAAGTCCGCACAGAATTGGCCATAAATGTGTTTTCCAGAAGACATTATGTCAAATTTCATCTATGTAGGACCCAAAAGTTTTAACCTATGCACAGAACATGAATCTGTAACACCAGATTGCCGAAGTAATTGAGCGAGACATTAAATACGGATTTCAATATCTAGAAATCCCTACAGAAATCACCTTGGTATTCTAATGATAGGTAAGAAATATCTTCAACCAGTTTTTTTGCTGTAGCAGTGTTAGTACTTGCTCATGTACATACTGATAAATGTGTTTTCCAGAAGACATTATGTCAAATTTCATCTATGTAGGACCCAAAAGTTTTAATCTATGCACAGAACATGAATCTGTAACACCAGATTGCCAAAGTAATTGAACAAGACATTAAATACAGATTTCAATATCTGGAAATCCCTGCAGAAATCACCATGGTAATCTAATGATAGGTAAGAAATATCTTCAACCAGTTTTTTTTTGCTATGGAAGTGTTATTACTTGCTCATGTACATACTGATAAATCTAACAAGTGGGCATTTTTTTGATCCTGTTCTTTACTAATAACACATTTGATGACCCCTGCAGAGTGCATCTGATGATGGAACTACAGCGAGTTCATTGTCAAATTGCAAAAGCAGCCCACCATTCACAGCCAAATCTTTGTCATGCCGTATAAAGGAGGGGAGAAAACATAAACAAAAAGGATTAAGATGCATAGACATCATAACAACCAGTCAACCAAAGCAGAAAGGGAAATCCAACAAATTTTTTTAAAAAAAATCAAAACAGAAAGGAAGATGGCCGAGCTTGGAGCAAGAACGAGGATGAAGGAAAAGAGGAAGAGGAAGAGGAAGCAGGAGTACGTACTCCGCAAGGTCGCCGAGCTGCCTCAAGAGGCCGATGAGTCCGGCCACGGCGACGCCTTCAAGAATTGCCTCGGGGTCGGCCTTGTCCGCAGTTCTGTAGAGCTCAGAGCTCCCCAAGACGTACTCATTCTTGATCTCGTATCTAATAGTCGGCATCTTCTCAGAGCAGAAGCTGAACCCTCTAAGACTTGCTTGCTCCCAGCAGATTTAATGCTCTTTCAAGACTTGCTTGTTGCTCGCAGATGTTTCTGCTCTGATTCCGCCATGGGAGGAGCTCCGCAACAGAGGTTGGTTAGGAGGCAGGAAGAAGAAGAAGCCGAGCTTTGAAAGCCGCTCCTCCTCCTCCTTGTTTGCTTCATTGTTTAAGAATAAAAATAAAAACTAAGAGCAGAATCAGATAGGAAGGACGTGAAGAGTTAAATGAGCGTTAAATTTGGGACGTTAATTTTCGCAGGACCTACCTACATCATGACATCAGAAGCGTAGATTTGGTGAATTTAATTAGCAGTTTATACGGTCACTGACCTGCCTCTGCAGTATTTATTAGGAAATTTAGTACGACCTACTTATTACCCTCCTACTATCAAGAAAAAAATACTCAAAATTAATGAGAAGTTGGCTTAAACATATAGAATACCACCACAGTCGGGGGTGTTCCAAGAACACCAATACTTCCACAGCAACTCATACAAAAGCTCAAAAAATTTACTGCATTCACTGCATATAATACTTTTGACTGTGCAAGATAAATTAGTACAGCTGCAAAATGTTGAAAGCCTAAAAAAGTGCAGAATAGTGGGAATCATGTAGCCATAATCCAAGATATGCAAATTGAGAGCTAAATCCACCCTTATGATTAGGCTCTAACACGCGCAACTGGGGATTTGGGGGTGTTTAATTAATTGAGAATGGTGTCTTCTCAATCCACTTTTTTTCAAAAAAAAAAAAATACAAAACAAGAAAGCTGGTTCACGTACAAGCTACTACTGCGCCACCGAGGGTTGGCCGTCCATTAAAATATATATAGAGAAAGAGGTAACATGACTGTGATTTGATAACTAACATCTTATCATTCTATGCAACGACGTGTGGCCCTCTCCTCCCACTTTGATCTCTTGGGAGTGTTTATTTTTTTCCCTTAATTAGTAGAAGGGAAGCAAAATTTTTGACTGTCTTTGCTTTCAAGATTTTGTTCCTTGAGAACTACTCTTCATTGACCAAATTGCACAAAAACTTCCATGCTAAAGATTGATTGCAAGTGTAGAAATATAAATAGTTATATACCTAGTCCTTGGAAAATAACATCACTTGCCTGACTTGTTGACGAGGTAGATAGCATGTCCCAATTGGCTGATGGCATCCACTTTTGCCTGCTGACTCCAAGTTGTTTTGGTGTCCTTAAACTGGATACAAAACGAGTCATGGAAGAAAAGAAAAGGAACAGGAATTATAGAACCACTATTTGCCTGGAAATAAAACAATCTCCAACAAGACAGTTTCTATCTTCAGTTCTGCCATTTGACAACTTTTGGGGGAGAAAATATTAAGCATGATTGATCGAAGCTGCAGGTAGTTCTTGCGAACTTAAAAGGTATGACATAAGTGATTCAACTCGAGCAATTTTGTTTGTACTGCTTGATACTTCCTTAACAAGAAGTTTGGCAACCAAGAAAAAAGATGGAATAATTCACTTCTTGTCTATTCCAGTTAGGTGCCCATATGATGCTGATCACTAATGGTTGAATCATAACATTTTAACGGACTTGAGAAGACAAAGAACGAACCAAGTTTCTCTGTCTGTGTACTTCATTCAGATCTAGACGACCACTTTGAGTTGCAGAGATAACATCTTTGCTACTGAGGACTCACTAGAGCCAAGTACATTGAACTTATACGTTCCAGCATTGTTCAGGATCTCATGCACTTCTTTACCATTTTTGTATCCCAGGCATCATTGATGGATTAATGGCAACGCATTCTAAAGAGGTCCCTCCAAAACTAGTTGTAGGGGTGAAGTCAAGCGATCTATTTTGAGGACTCATTTAATCCGAGATGACCACTTTCTTTTTCTTGTCAAATCAATCCTTCTATTGATCTAATTAGAACAGTAAAACTAGACACTAGAGATCATCAGTTTAATACTAACTTAATTCTTAAAAAAATGTCAACCCTTCTATTTTTCTTTAAACCAAAAAGATGTCAGCTAGAATGCACAATACACAAACTTCTACTATGAAAAAAACAGTTCCTAATTTTGTATTATGGACCCATACAATCGATCTCACTATGAAAGCAGGTCTCCGTAGGAGCCTTTTTATCTGCCTTAGCCAGACTTTTGTTATAGCAGCTGAAAGAACACAAAACAAATCATTATGCAACTCATGCCTAGCAAAAGCAATGCCATTTTGTGGAAAAGCAACCTTTTCAAGATTGCAGAAGCTAGTAATGTAAAGTTGGGCAAAAACATAAAATGGATAGAAACTAGCACAGATCAAAATTGCAAGTTCGTGATAGAAAATGAAATGACACCAAATTACCAGAGGAGCAGTATACTGGTGATCAGAACATGCAAAAAATTTCCAAAAAAAATCCGCAAAAATTGCTAGAGCCTGCTGCTGCAGCAATCTTGGACATTGTTTTTGAGTTTTGTCTAAACCAAACAGATTAAGTGGTATCAAGAATACAGCCAGAAGGAGCCGGAATGCTTCAAGGGAGTTGTACCAACTAGATGATAACATGTCTAGTGAAAAAAAGAAGAACTAGTTATCTTTTGTTTGTAAAAAATTAAGAACTGATGCAGGAACAGAAAATTGCAAGTTCGCAACCATGTTGTCTATTCACCAAAGTTAACCACAAACATATAATGGTGAAGAAATTTTTTGCATTTGTCATACTGCATTGGCATAAATTGTGCAGTTTCAGCAAAAAGATACCCATGCTTTGATCTTGAAGTCCATAAAGAGTTGCAATCAAATCTGCCACAGAGAAAACTAAATATAACTGTACGAGGTAATTAATAAATACCAAACAAACTCAAATGGGTAATGGCAGGTGGTAAAAAGTATACCCTTCCTCAAATTCAGGTCAACAGCACAAGTCTCTTTTTTTTTCCATCTGAAAGACTACTGATTGCACATGAAGAGAAAAGAAGCAAAAGAACTCCATTCTTTTTTAGGAAATCTGAAGGAGAAATCAACCAGTAACCTACAAGCTGAAGTGAAAAGCAAAACTACTACTTCTAGCAAACTTTAGCAGATCAACTGAGGGAATTGAAGGAAAGCAATAAAGAAGATGCAATCGCTAATGCAAATCCGAATTAATGAAAATTTCAAGTATTGATACTGCATACATGCAGAAGATGCTCTTGCTTTAATTTTTTTTATATACTTATCATCAATCTTAAAATAGAATAATTATTTGGTCGAAGTTAGTATATTTATTTTCGACTTAAGCAGAATAAAAACCATTTATTTCTTTTATCGTCATTCTTTTTTGTTTAATTTGATTTAGATCGATGGGATATGGAGCTGAGTCCGGTTCGTAAATAAACCGGTCCGGTCCAATCCAAATACCGGCCCATTCAAACATGGCCGGCTTTCTTCTTCGCGGCCGACGCCCAAAGCGTCGGGCAGAGCCCTAAACCTGTCCGTCGTCCCCCCCCTTTCTATGAGCACGCCGGTCTCCCTCTCTACAAGATCCCACCACTGCTGTCCGACTCCCCAGGTAGGTCTTCTTCTTCTTCTTCCATCTGTGTTCATTTTTCTCTCTTCCTTTCCCATTGCCTCGCATGGAGCTGTCTTGAACTCTTAATACTGAGCTTTGCGGATGAGCAATTTTAGACGAACTGGGTGTAGCCTTCTGATTGAGCAGTGCAAAAGCCGTAAAAATGGCAATTTGAAGCAGGACCTTAATTCCTGATGAAATGTTTGGTAAAAAAATGATTTTTTTTTGGCTCAATTAGGGATGCTGGTGCTCTGAATTTCCAGAGAACTACCCAAATGTTTCACTTCTTGATATGCAAACCTGCAAGGAAAAATTCATTTCGATTACCTTGCTTGCTCAAAATTTTGTCCATTCATGATATTATCTCCTCGTGAGCTCCTTTGCTTCTTTTTTTCTTTTCCCTGCTCCGTGGAACATTATATTCTTTGACCATTCTTTTACCTTGATCATCGATTATTTCTTACTGGAGTCAAATTGCTTCCAACTTCTTTGAAGCAACTTGACAAGGTAGTTTTTGTGTGTGGGTGTGGGTGTGATATTGGTTGGGCATAGTTTATATTGTACCATGACATAGCATTACCCAGACTTTACTGTTTTATCTTTATTGAACTTAATTTGTCATAATTACGCTTTATTTCTTATCGGGTTTTTTTTCACATTTATTTGTTCTTCAATGAATTTTTACGTACTGTTGTAGATGAATTTTTTTGTGGAAAGTCTGCCTTGGATACTTTTTTATTCCTTTAGTGTATTCCAAGTATCACTTGGTGAAGGATCCATTGGTTTTATGTCTCGCTAAGAAATATGGGATACTCTTTCATCGATTATTAGCAACTAGTATTTGGTTCATTGATTGGGAAGAAGTGTGTCACTGAGTATATTTTTGTCTCTTTTGTTACTCACGTAGCCACAAATTGTACTGCAGGCATGAGGTGGACATATTTGACATCAGATATGATGAAGTTTTGTGGGGATTAAATATAATGTCCAAACGTCGACCTTTTGATGGAAAATACAACTACATTCACCAGGACGGAAATAGACTATTTCCAGCAATTGATGTTCACGATATTTTTGTGAAGAGGAGTCGACTGCAATGCTTCTTATCTTACTTTGGCATCATTGTATTTTTGTCAATCAGCTTTTATTTAGTAGTGATGAAGGTAGAGGTGTTCTTCTGATCTTATGGATGATATTTCCAACAACATTGCTCCTGTTGTTATTCCTGATGTTTCAAAGTATCATTATGTAACAGGACTTGTGCATGAGTAGCATCTGGAGCATTACTTTGTGTTTTCTTTTGGCCAAATTTTTTCATTATAAACCTGTCAAGAAAGGTGAATATAAAACCCCTTTTCTTTTCACTTTTACTTTGACCTACATTGATGCATTACTTACCTCATTCGTGCTTGAATTAGTTGATTTGGATGGGCATACCTTAGATTTTCATAGTAATTGTTACACGGTTAGATATGCAATAACTACACACCAAATTTTAGGTGCTCAATTGTGCAGTTAAATGCAATTATAAGTCTTTAACGAGCTTACGTGTTTTGATTGATCGTCTTGAGTTCCACCACAAAAGATGACTCCATTTGCTTTGTTTAAAGTAGGTATTATGTAGAACTGAAGAAGCAATCTGTTTTGTTCTCTTTTTTTGGCCTGAGACTGCATTTTCTGATTTGTGGATTTTGTCGAACTATGTAGAATCAGTGGTGATTATGCCAGCATTTGGTGTTCAACTTGAAACTCATTACTGGAGGTGAGTCATGGTGTATAAATACGGTGCACTATGTTTTACCTTGTTTTTCCTTTTCGTCTTTAAGGTTATGGACAGAGAGAATATACAGATTTTTTTTTGTCCTACTATTTGTTACTTCATCAACTAACAGCACTTTTTTTTTCTATCCCAACTAAATGACCATCACAGGATATTAATTAATCTCTATGGTTCATAAGTTTGTCCGGCCTTTAAACTGAATTTTCACTGAGATGGTTCTGACCTCTCTCTGCCCAAGTATATTTACTTTGCTTTTGACATAGATCTTAAAAATTAATGTGAGCTATGTCACCTTTGCATGATACTAACATGAGTTGATATGGGCTCTAACAGTATCGTAATGTTGACTTATCTGTGCAAATGCTATGTTTTCTATCCAATGCCATTTATG
Organism: Thalia dealbata; assembly: GCA_030544415.1. Taxonomy (NCBI): domain Eukaryota; kingdom Viridiplantae; phylum Streptophyta; class Magnoliopsida; order Zingiberales; family Marantaceae; genus Thalia; species Thalia dealbata. Next base: position 28,637,501 of record CM060457.1, on the reverse strand, counting down.
TGTTCCCTTTATTCCAATAGGATCTGTTTCAAGACAAGAGCACATGCGGTTTTTCCTTTGAGACACCTCTAAATATTCATTTGATCATTTTGTTATATTCTTCTCTTTTTTGGGGTGTTCTAAACTCATTCTTATATTTCCTTAGTGGACGGGTCATACGCCATTTTGTGCCCATCAGCAAGATTCTGAAGCCCGTGCTGAACGAATGTGTCACTCCTGTAACTTGTTACTGGAGTTTGTCTTTGGTCCTGCGTGATGAGGAAGAGCTTATGCTAGTTTTCCAGGTAACTTGCGTGACTCACCTGTGCCACCTTTCTTTTGATTCTTTTGATTCTCAAGTGGTATAAGTTGAGAAGCAAGTGTTTCTTAACTTGTTAAAACGATGAGGTTCTATACTTGAGATCGTAGGTTTAATATCCAAAAAAAGGAAAAGGAAAAAGTTACCAGTGTTCTTTGGGTTAAATAAATCTGCAGAAATTGCAACCACCTGTGAAGATGTTGGTCCCCGTGTGGAAAGCTTTGTGCGCTGCCATTGACTGCAAAGAAACCAGTAGTACCTGAATGATCTGCATTCTTTACAAGAACTCATCAAGAGGAGTGATTCCAAGGGGGCCTTCATCAAAAATTGAAGATATTATGAGAGGGGCATCCCAAGTGGACGAAAGGAACGACCATCTATTTTCTCTGTTGAAAACACTCATCTGCCTAGAGATGTTAACTAATGCTGAGGTTTTTTCTCATCACCATTAATCAGTTGCTTGGTGGTTCCTTGATGGCCACTTGCAGCTTTTGTAGAAAAATTGCAATTCGAACTGTCATTCATCAGTTTCATTACTGCAGCCAAATCTTAATCTCAGGCTCAACAATAGATGATATGATTTCGCCCTCAGTTCCCCTACCTCCTTGTTCATCAATCAGTGCATGAATCTGTCTGTGTTGCTTCTGGATACATGCATCATTCCATCACCAGCTGGTGCATGCCAACTGCATTCTCAGTGTCATCCGGGGGGGACACCACGCTGGCATCTCCCCTCATAATTTATGCAGCGTCCATCTTCCAAGGGAGAAGTCATGTCCCAACAGCTGCTGCAATTACTACCCCCCAAGTCCAAGTCATATCCAAGCAACAACCCTTCTGCCCAGCTAGTTTGTTCTTTTCTTTTCCAACTCATTTTGATTCTTTTTGTTGATCTTGGGAGACCAAAATCCAGGATGTTAAAAAAAAGGAGTTGCAAACCAACGCACAGCTAGGGTTTTGTGCTTGGCTTCTTCCTCCCCCATATTAAAACCGTGCCATGCGTATCACATTCAATTTAAGCTCTGGGAATGGACAGATTTAATTGCTGATGTCAGTTGCCAATTTTGACCGACAAAATTAGCTGGCTTTTTGTTCCAAATTTAATACAACTCACGAATGGGTTGCCATCTGATTCTTGATGATGATGCTCACTACCCTGGTCCAACCTCTGCAAGGTGAGTGATTTCATCCTACAACCCTAGTTTTTTTCTCTCTTTCTTTTCTTTGTTTCGTATACACAGTGTGTGTTTTGAACCCTTACCACCACCATCACATGGTAAAAAGTTTAATCAATCATCAGTTTACAAATCAGGATAGAAGATTGGCATTATGTATCTTTATGTGTTTGCTCATCAAGAAGGCAACAAGAACTCAACCAGATTGCTTGCTTTCCCAGGTGTTGTTTAGTGCCCCTAGTCCAATATCTGATTCCTTCTGCAATGTCTTTTTGGTAGATCAGCTAAAAAATAACATGCATATATCACATTTTACAAGGGAAGACTACATCTTTTATCTCAAGGTTGTGTTTTGTTTGCTGGAGAAGACAAGAAAGCAGCATCCATTAAGTTTTGTATTTTATATTTCTTCCTCAAATATAAGTTAATGATAAAAGATTAGTCTAAGAGCATCATTGCCTGTGGCTACTTGGTTTCATCAATGAATAAAAAATTATTGTAAGATGCAAAGTCTTTTGGATGGTGTTGGGGGGACAAATAGAGTAAAATTAATGGCTCTCCAGCTTACCCAAATACCAATAATTGTTTTTTAAAAAAAAGTTTTTTAGTAATTTTTAAATATTTTTTCTTACTTCTTTGATTGCGTTTGGGCTTCCCGAGAGGACCAATAAATTAACGCCGACAAGTGACAAAAATGTATTTTTTAATTTATAAAAAAAACGGAGGAACAATTTAAAGGGTGGGACCAAATCATGAAAAAAAAAATCTCACTATTTTAATCAAGTCTACCAATTTAGAATAACAAAAAAATTACTTTATCAAGTATAAATAAGTCAAACTTAATAATCTCTTTTATCTTTTTTCTTAAATCAATTATATTAACCTAATTTTTAATGTTTAAATCTTACCATATCTTTACGGTTCTAATCTAAATACAAGTTGAGTCACATGAATACATTACTTATAATTTAAATATACATGCTCTATCTAAACACTTTTACTTAGATTTCTTTTATATATATTTATTAGTAAATATTTTTTACTTATTATAAAAATTATATATATATATATATATATATATGCACTATTTTGATTAAATGTATAATGAAAAAATAATGTGTTGTGGTGGCATGTACTTATTTTTTAATAAAAAAATATAACATAATTTTGCAGGTCAAGTGTCAGAGGGTTTTTTAAATAATTTTTAAATCTGAGAAATCAGATGCTTTGAGGGAAGATTATTAGAATTAAGAATAAATATAGAAAAGTTTTATACAATTATTCATCCCTTTAGTCTTTAATAAAAGTAAATGCGAAGATACGTCAAATATTTTTTAAAATATTTTATTTCTATTATTTTTAGCATTTCAATGTACATTATTTAAAAAAATAATATTAAATGGTTTGTTTTCATGTAAATTAATAAAAAAAATATTAATTTATGTAATAAATAAATATCATTAGATTATACTTAAATTTTTTAAAAATAATTTCCTAAAAAATACTGTTATTGTTAAATTTAAATTTTATTAAATTATCAACGAAGACAAATTGTGTATAAACTTATTAATTGATTCATTTTATTTAACGATTAACTTGCTAACTCCAACTTTAAATTAATTAATTAGCTGGCCTAAGTAATAAAGCAAGTGGGTCAATTTAAATGATGATTAATTACACGGAGTTAAAAGTGCACGTGGCGGACGGAGGACGGCGCAAGTTAAACCTTCTTGTCTGCCTTTTTTTATCGCATTAAATTTGGAGTTAATGCGAAAAAAAAAATCTATTTATTTCCTCTCCATCGCTTCCGACGAAGAAGAGGAGGAGGAGGAGGAGGAGGAGGAAGAGAGTCTATAAATTGAACCCAACGCAGTGCTCCTCGGCAATTGAATCGATGATGGCGGCGTCCAACAAGGCGGTGGTGGAGTCGCTGTACGAGGCGCTGGCGCGGGGGGACGCGGCGGCGGCGGCGGCGCTGATGGCGGAGGACGTGGAGTGGTGGTTCCACGGGCCGCGGCGGTGCCAGTACATGCGACGGATGCTGACGGGCGAGGCCGGGGGGCAGAGGGACTTCCGGTTCCGGCCGCGGAGGGTGGCGGAGGTGGGGCGGACGTGGGTTGTGGCGGAGGGGTGGGAGGGCAAGCACGCGTACTGGGTCCACGTGTGGGCAGTCGAAGGCGAGGGCGGCGGCGTCATCACCCGCTTCAGGGAGTACTTCAACACCGCCGTCACGGTACAGGAGCTGCGCCCCGCGGTGGCGCCTGAGGAAACCAGCGGCGTCCGCGGCGGTGGCGCCGCCGTGTGGCAGAGCGAGGGCCGGGCGCCCCGCGGCCGCTCGCTCCCCGGCCTCGTCCTGGCCATTTAGTGTTGGGTGTTGTTTTAGTTCATTTGGTGCATAAAAATGTTTTAAGTTTAATTAAAACTACTTTTGTGCTTCTCCTCCTCCCCCACCCCAAAAGAAAATATATGTGATAAATTTGTAATCCTCGTAGGTGATTAAAATGAGACAAGTTTAATTATATATAGCTTTTATTTCTTTCAAAAATTATCAACATCACCGCACAGTTGCTGGAAAAGTCACCTATAAATATATATTTTTTTAAAGAAAAATAGAATACATCAAATTGAGTTTAATCAAAAAAAAAATATAGGTTTTTGATAATTAGTAGTATTGTTTTTTTCCAAAATTTTAAACTTACGGATTGGAGAATCCTATTTTAAATGAACGGTTGGGCATTTTGAATAAATGTTAAGCATTTTTTTTTTTAACTTTACGAGGCTTAAACCTAAGACCTCATATATCTTTCGTATAAAACTTAATTACTCTAACTAGATGATGTATATTTTTTTAAAACTTGATTATAGACCTCAAATACACTTTCAAAATATGTTGAGCGTTGTTGGATTTTTATAGAGGATAATCCTAACTATTTTTATGTTATTAGTAGGATCCAATTTATACTGATTAATCATCCTAAGTTATTGTAGATTTAGGTTGAAGTGATGCATTCTACTTTAGTTAGAAGCTCATTTTTCTTTTGTCTAGCTAACTGAAAACAATTCAACTTACATGTTTGAAGCATATAACTAGCATCCCTTCTAAGTTAGAATCAAACTTAAATTTTAACTTTAATTGGGTGATAGAACCTGGTGAACTATGAAGATTGATTGAACTATTAATACGAAAGATTGATTCTATCTAGGAAATGAAAGTCCATCAATAAATAGAAAGGAAAAATCACATTTAAAATTTAAAGCTAATAGGTCCCACTGATTGTGCTTTTAAGTAAGTTCTATAAAAAAATATTTAATATATTTGATATTTATTAGCAATAATTAAAATTTAAGATTATTTTGTAGATAAATCATGGAAAGACCCAGCATAAATTCCAAATAATTAATGTTGATGTACTAAAAAGCTAGTGGAAGCATGTCACACCAAAAAAAATTAATTGGTGAAAAGGGTGAAGAGCATGTGGGATGTTAGGAGGGAGGGGGTGGATTTATTTTGATCAAATTGATTGATTGATGGAGATCAATCACATGATCATCAAGCCCATCAACATCAACCCTTGTTTTTTCCTCACATGATGAGTTGAGTGTGATTTATATATTAAATAATTTGATATCTATTATTTATTATAAATATATCCGAGGAATATAATTTACTTGTTTTTTTATTGCATCAGGAGGGAGTTTTCTCTTCTTCTTCTTTTTTTTCAAAAAAAAAACATATTTTGATAAGATAAATATTACCTTGTAATATTGTTGGGCCATGGATTGTCAAAGAGGCCAAGACATTATGAGCTGCTCTAAATAAGGGTTTATGAAATTTGACCCCTTACAATTTTGGTTGAATTATTGTTGAAAGATTATGAAGTACAATTTTCTTTTTTAAAAAAATATATAAATTATTCTAATTATAGATTTTTATATCATTTTCTCCTAAATATTATAATACTTATATCACTCTTATGGCTTGAGCAATGTATCATTATTTTATTTACTAAAAAAATATCTCTCCATGAGTATGATTTTAATTAAATTATAGTTAAAATTTAGTTAGATTTATATTTTAAGCAATATTATTTCATATTACAAATATGCTTCAATTTATATATATATATATATATTATAAAGGGCATCATTTGGAAAAAGACTAAAAATGAAATGAGAATAATAGCTTTATTTGTGTTTGGAACAAAGTTCAAAATTTAAAATTTTAATTACATATTTTATATCATGTGCATGCCTTGAATTTAAAGCATTAAAAAGAATAGGGGGTTACATCATCAAGTGGATTTTTCATGCTCTCTTGGCATCTTGGAATTATTTTTTTGTTCAACACAAAATTAATCACAATTTAGAACAGGTTCCAAGTTCCTTAAATAATTAGTTCTTAGCATCCATCTCTTTTTCTCATCAGAGAGATGTGATGTGAGGCAAGTGATCAACTAACTAATAACTTATCAACTGGCAATATATGGCTTTATATATAACTCTACTAATCTCTTGAAACTTTTTCTCTCAGAAACAAAAGAAAAAAGAATTCTTTACCCCCACCACTTGAGACTTATTTGTCTTAGAATATATCTAGGAATAATTATATTAATCTGTCCTTACTCTCTAAGTGTTAATATTTTATAAATCTTTAATCTTATATTTTAATACTAATATTCTACTAAGGTAGGAAGAAATATGTAATTATCCCTATAATATGTAGGAAGAAATACTAAGGTTATTTTATTTCCTTATTTTTCCTAGATTACTGAGGCCTGGCTAAATAATTTAATATTTACTTTAGGGAAAAAATTAAGTTACCAGTATCATATATTATTTTCAACTAAACAATGGCTACATTAAAGTTAGTCTTTGATAAGAAATGATAAAAGAATGTGATTGATAACCTTATTTAACCTTTAATTACTCTTAAGAAACAACATCTTAGAAGTAGGAAAAAGAAGTGTGATTTGTAATACCATCTAATGCTTTTTTTTAAAAAAAATTCACCAAGGCAGTAAGCAGCCATAAAAGGAGACATCAACAAGTAGTTAATTAATAAGAAGTAATTAAGCATAATATTATATATATTATGGGATTAAAAAGTCTTCCTCTTATGATAAATTGTATTTATTTAATAATAATTATTGGAAGGAAGGAGGACTTATGGAGGCATTTTTTATTTAAATGGCGAGCAGGAGGGCGGGGAGCGACTTGGCGGCGCGGCGGTGGAGCGTGCTCTGCCACACGTCCACGCAGTGAGTCAGCTCGGGGGAGAGCGGGGAGTCGCCGGCGCCGAGGCGGGTGACGGTGAGAGAGGTGTTGAAGTACTCCCGGACCTGGGTGACGACGCCGCCGGCGTCGACGGTCCAGGCGTGGACCCACACCGCGCCTCCGCCGCAGCAGCCCTCGGCGAGGACGGTGGAGCCGAAGGCCTCGAGGGCCTGGGGAAGAAGCTGGAAGCTGCCGCCGCCGCAGTCTTCGTCGTCGTCCTCCTCCTCGCCGGTGAGGAGGCGCTTCAGGTGCTGGTGCTCGGGCGGGCCATGGAACCACCACTCGAGGTCGGGCGCCAGCAGGCGGTGGACGGTGGCGGCGTCGCGGCGGTTGATGGCCTCATATAAGTCGCGCACCACGGCGGCGTTCCTGGCCTCGAGGTGCTCGGCCGGTACGGGTTGGCCGGCGTTAGCCAGCTCCGGATGCTGCCGCTCGGCGGCGCCCCCCGACCCAAATGGTATGGTCGATGTCTGTGAAAAAAACTAAACGAGGAAGATTTGTGAGCTCCACGAGCAATGAATGGGAGATATATATAGAGAGACAAACTCAAGCAAGGTTAATTCTATCATTTTCTCCCTCCCTTAAAAAAATATTTCTACTATATAAAAATAATAATAATATTTATTCTAAATTTGACAATTTATACTCTAATCCTGATAGACTACTCTCATTTCATTTCACTAAAATTATACCTATCTGTACATGAATTATATACTCCTCTAATTAAAACAATTAAATTCTATCCAGAATCATCAGTTCTAAAAAAAACTAACAATAGTGAAAAAATTACAACTCTTACTCTTATAATTATAAAAAGATAATATAATAGAAACTGTCGCAATAAGGTAAAAACCCTGGCAACAGTAATAGGAAAAAATATAATGATATCAATTCTTACTCTTATAAATTACAAAGAGAGAATATAATAGAAACTGTCACAACAACAATGAGTAAAAAACCCTTGTAATGATAACAGGACAAAAGATGATGTATTTAAACTCTTGATCATTTGATTAGATATTTATAGTTTAATCGAATGCAGTACACAAGATTAAAAAAAATGCACATACCTCGTTCTATTTAAATGAAGAAATATGCAAATACTAGTTTTAAAAACTATCATCAACACAGGTGTATAAATACAGTTATCCCAACACTAAATCAGATACTGAACTTTCTAGAACACTAATGCGATGGTGTGTGTCGGTGAACGAGGAATCCAACAGGTGCAGTGGTCGGTCCGTGGGGTGGCCGGCCGACTCACGCACCAGAGAATAAAATTATACTCGATGCCTTTTTTTCCGCCTCATCTTAGGCTCATGTAAAATATGTATCCACACTGTAGTGGGGTGTGAGTTTGGTTTGAGGTGCTTGGGTGGTCCATGGTGTGATCAATCAAAGATGGCTAAATCAGAATCTATTCATGCATGATTCCAAAATGGACTTGGTCCACCCAAACTTATTTCTCGGATCTCATTTGACGACCACCAGATTTGGGGTGAGGTGGTGGCTCGTGATGTTTAGGAACACATCTCCCATGGGGTGGGGTATCAGAGGCTGCACAGAGTCAATAATACTTACCTGGTGAGGGTGTCAAATTTTATGCATCATTGCAATCAAAGAAGAAGCCCATAAATAACATATCAGCAGCAGCATGGAGTTTGTATCACTTACCTGATGATGCTACAGAAGGACTCGCATAGGAGATTTAACCCCAAAACAAGTTCTGCAGAATCAAACAAGGTAGGGGTGATGGATCAGTAGTCAGTATGTGGATGGTTCACTTCAAACTTTCAAACTTACAAAAAACATTGGTTTATCTAAAAGTGCTGATTAGAATGGCTGATACTTAACGATCTCTATCCATGTTGATGATGCCAAGGACCAAATCTCACCTTCACCACTTAATCCCGGTCCGATCAAGTCTGCCCTTATCACTTATCACTTGCACTAGCATACAAGTCACTCCAACCCTCTTTTATAAGAGAGAGAAAGAGAGAGAGAGAGAGAAAGTTGATACCACGCACTCACTTTTTATGCATCTCCTTTTTCTTGAAAGAAAAAAATTAATGTAACTTGAAGTGACGCTATGAGTTTTTTACCTGGCCACATCCTACAAAAAAGAAGAACAATGGGGGAAGAAATAGCTCATCAGATATAATTTGCTAATTCTGAGTTCGTGAATCATCAGCATCCACTACATTTCTGAATACTTCTTTGGATAAATTATTTGAGACAGTTGGAGTGGTCCAATTGCTTCAGCTTGTATTTTTAAAAAAATAAATGAACAATTCTACCAGAGTAAAAACTGGATTAAATTGATTGGTTCTTCATGAACATGAATTTGAAAGAAAAAAAAGACATTGGATGAGTAAAAGCTGCTTTAGTGCGTGAATGAGGGTGATGTTTAATTCAAAAGAGGGATTAAAAAGCTTTTTAGGAAACCTGCCATTGTTTTTTTCTCCGGGGTAGCTGATGGCATAGATCATTATTGATGTTGGTTGCCTGTGCACCAAAAGGGGGAGCTGGAAAAGCACTACAAATTGGATGAATAATTGAGAAACGAAGCAATATGAAGAAACATCTCCAGTCAACATGTCACAAGTAGTGGGATGGGGCGAGAGTTTTCTAGTGCTTCCTCCACTCGTGTGATCAAATAATCCTAAATTAGCAGATCCGTGCCTAATAGTATATTATTTCATGCCCAGATAGAAAAGAGATTTTGCTGAGATTTATCAGCTCAGTGAAGTTTTGAGTCAAAATGCATAGTGACAAAGTGCTAGAATTAGTCTTTCGAGATGACAAGGAAGTTAATCTTGAAAGCAAAGTTTAGATTAGAAAGAATTAAAGGTTGTTTTTTTCTCCTTTTAATACCTCGTGTAGTACATGCATTAGAAAAAAAATTAGTGACAGCAGCAGTTCATACCTGCCTAGGGTTCTCACAACTCCATATGGCCAGCTGGCTATATATTCCCTCATAATGCATCCCCGAGTTGGGTGAACTGTTCCACCATGCAAATCCTGTAAGCATGAACAGAAATTTAGCACCATTTTTTTACACCATCACAAGTTTAGAAACTTACAAGATCAACTCTTCCAAGACTCGAGTCCATTTCTTGCCAGAAGAGGCAAACAGGGCGTCTGGCAAGTGGCCAATCTTTGCAGTAATCCTCTTATATCATCAAAGTTTCCAGTCCTCCCCCGTAGGGAAAGAACAAGACCAACAAGGCAGCCACTGCAAGAAATCTGAAACTATGGGATAACAACACAAAGTATTAGCAAAAGGTTTGAATCTTTGCCTCCACTGAATCATCCAGAGAACCCATAAAGTAGCACAAGCACCATACTGTACCTTACGGTGAAGAACCAGGAAGGAGTGTGAAGGTCACTCATGAACAAACGCAAGTTGGTCGTTCCATGTGACTGCAAGAACCGAGAATGCCTTTATGAGACAATGTATAAAGTTAGCTCTCCATCCTTGCCAACACGATGCATGTATGTCAAAACATTCTACCAAGCACTCGACCTATTTAAATGGAATTATACAGAAATGAATCACTCTGAACAAGTAAAACTTGTATACGTATACGCACGTAGATAGGAACAAGTTTTTATTCACATTAAGATCTTGTCAAGTACATCCATGGAGCCACATTGTAGCATTCAATACATTACCCGAGTAGAGTAACAGATAAATATGACTTGGATAAGACGCTCTGAGAACGACACCAAGAAATTACACCAAGCATCTTTCAAAGATGCATTAAAATGATCATGAGTGAACACATCTATCACAACCGAAGAAACTTCTATTTAGATCTTTGAAGAGAGTAATCAAGCACTGTACGGAAGAATTGTTGAGGATGAATGGGTGGTTGTTCAGAAAGAGCCTGAAGAGAAAACTTATAAGATTAGTTTCAAAAGGCTGATGTAGTATTTCTGGAGTAGAAATTTTTGCAATTTAAAAAAAAATAAAACGAATTACCTGATGAATCAAAACAGTGGATGGAGTCATCCCTGGTATGGTGTTAACCTCGATAACCAAGACCTGACAATGAGATGGAATATGAGAATTGAGAATAAAATGACAGGCACTATTGGAGAATAGGATATGTCGTAGAACTATCAGCAGTCACTCAACAAATTGTTTTCGTTCTGGGCCAAAAAATTGTGGGCTGTTGGAACAGGGGATGCTTCATTGCAATCAGGTGCGAAACTTTACTTTCTGTTGAATACCCAGCAGAAGGTGAAATTGGATAATATACTTCAAAGCCTCTGGTTGACTTAAGTAGAAGAGGTGAATTAAGTAGGAAGGCTTAGGGTACATATGTTTTAGTAGACTCATATAACTAGTAGAACATAAATGGCCTCAAAATGTCTTTTCCTTTTTTCTCTCGGATCAAACATCAAGGTGTTGCTGCAGCACAAAATATAACAGCTAAAGCTATATTCCTGTACTCACTCCATTTAACAGAGAGATCATCTGCCTGACTATTTTAAGATTTGAGAAGTTCGCCCTTCTTGTGGAGTCAGGTCAGACGGATATGACACCAAGAAATTAATTGAAACCAAGAGCTGAAGGTTTACAAGGGTCTTTTTCATCTTTAACGTAGACAGGTTGATAGTATGACATACCACAACAAATAAATAGAAAAAGGTGTTTATAACCAACAAAGTGAGCTTACCTCCCCACTGTGCACATTCACAAAGGCATCGATACGTGAAAATCCTTCCAATCCTAGATTATTTGCTATAATTTCAATGCGTTCTTTACATCTCTTCAAGGCTTCATCACTGTGAAAAGATGCCAAACGAGAAAAGCAGCTCACTTAATACAATATAACATTTGAACTAATGGATATCATACATGTCAGTCACCCAATAGAATACTGTCGGTTTATTTATAGAGAGAAATTTAGATCAAAATAGTGAATTGATTTGCTATAAATGTGGTCACAATTCTCATATTTTAACCCCAATTATATTTCCAATGTGTGAAATTTTACAATAATGATAATAATAATCGTCAACTATTAACAGGATTTTCAGAAGAACCTGATAATTGTAGCTGGAGGTGGTGTTAAGTTTATGCCGGTACCACCTGAAAAATGCACATAAAACAATATCTCAGAGTATTTCCAGGGCCTGCAATAGGAAAACTAAATGAGAAAAAACAACCTTGAAACTTCTCTTCCAGTGATAAAATATCACCAGTTTCCTTGACGGTAATACTGGGATTAAGAGAATGCATTTGGCCACGGGTGCCCATGACGCCAACCGTCACTTCAACCCATCCAGTACGTCCTTCCCATGTAAGATGACGAGCACTATCCACTGATTTGGATGAAACAATTATTTCATCCGTCTCAATAAAAGGCTCAAAAACTAATGATCGAGGAGGAGGGTTTGGCATTTCAATCACCCCATGTGCCTAACAAATTCACAACTTGATTAGGAAAACAGGAATATTCTTTTATTGATGTAACCTCTAATATTCCCCATCGTTTTTTAAATACTTAGATGAATATAAGGGTTTGAAATGCATAGATAAAATAACACAATATAGTTTCAATAGTTAAACAAGAAAAAAAAACAATTTGTATCCTTTAGCTAATGGTGTGTAAATATGGCCAACGATAGGGCATTATATTTTCTATGAAAAATTAATATGCTCCATATACATAGCATAAATCCTCAATATCCCATGTGCTCATTCTGGAACTGTACTGCCAATAATTCCAACTCTAGCAAGTAGAAGAACTAGAACTCCGTGGCAGTTCCTAATCAATTTAGTAACCCTTCTGGCAAAAGCATTACCCTACTTATTTCGATGTTCCTGTTTATCCCATCTATACTATTTTGCATATTTAATCCTATCCATCCGTTACTAGCATCAGCTGGTTGAGAAGTACAAAAACACTAGAAAATCAAAATATCAAAACATGGTCGTATGTCTGCTGCAGCCTACCAATATTATTTGTCCATGCTAGTTCAGAGGAACAAGCATGTGAATAGCTACAAAACACGGATATAAGATTAGGACTAGCAATTCATTTTCTGCTACTTCTGATACTTTTTTTTAAAGATAATATTGCATTCATTTTGAAAAGATAAATCTGAAAAGATACAATATAACATCCAAAGGGATATCTAAAAACAAAGTTGAAAAAGAGCCAATATAAGAAAGGACAACATATGCAACATGATTAACTAATTGAGCTAAAATTTTAAAGATGAGTATAGCCTGCATATTATATAAATAATAAGTAGTGCTAAAATTTTGAAGATGAGTATAGACTGTACGTTATACAAATATGAGATTAAGTATATGTTTGGTTTACAAGAATTTTTTTAAAAAAAACCCAAAAAAATTTACTAAAAACTTGATTTCTCAAAGAATTTCAGAAACGGTTTAGACCTGTTTCTAGAATTCCCAACTTAATTTCCCAAAACTTCAAAAAGCCGGAAAGTTGCAAATAAATGAATTTTCATTTTTTAAAAGAATTATTATGTTTAATTAAGTGCACAAGAACGAACCCGATTATGGCATGAAACAAAATTAGACCAATAATGAACCCACTTGACTTCCCATCGTGTCATTCAATCATGTTATGTCAATTTTTACCGATCCTATATAAGATCTTAAATCTAGTACTGTGTCAGCTTTATTATGTTTACTATCAAAAAAATCTTAAAACTTAAGCTCTTGTTAGAAAGTAAATGTTCCGAAAGATGGTGGGTATTGTGAACCTTTGACAAACTGTTAGCTGGAATGCGTGGAAGGGAGTTCCGTATTGCATTTGCATAGACTTCAAGATCTTCAGCGGAGCTGCAAAAAATATATTATCTTCAAAAGTTTCTCACATAAAGAATTAAAAAAAGTACCATGAGAGAGCCAATATACCGTAATCTAGCAACTCCAGTTGAGCATCCATCACGAGCTGGTTTGACACACAATGACTCTGATTGCAGTTTACGTTTCAGATCTTGCCAGGTATCAGGTAAATAAGAGTTTAGTAACTCCTCCTTTCCCCTAACATCTTTGGAAATGATAAGAACTCCCAAGTTTGCCAACTGTTTTCAATTTGAAAAAAAGAAAATAAGAAAAACATGATAAGATACCATTTCAATCCTCATCACTAAAAGTTCTGATTTTCATATTGAAAATCAACTCTACTGAACATAATATACAGGAATTTAAAAAAGTCCTAAAAACCAGAGTCAGTCAGTTTCGGAATGAATTTTACATTGTTGTCAAACCAGTAGAAAATCTTGGAAAAACATTGCACCAAATATGACACTTCCATCTTCCTTCCAATGATCTAACCATTGATGTCAAACCGTCGTACATACCAAAGTTCAGCAAGTTCTGGCAATTCTATACTCTTAATTATCAGTATACTTGTTCATGCCATAGGTGACTATGCTTTCCCCATTACCTTTTTAATTTCTAGGATTAGTACTATATATGGATGACACTGAACATACATTTCTAATTGTATAAAGACATAAATAAAAATTTCTTGATGTTCTCGATCTTATACAGAACATTTATCAATCTCTCATTGACAACCTCAAGGTACCTTTTGGCACCAACATATAACATAACTCATATCCATCTTCTTGAACTATTTTGCCTTACAATTTAATTTTTGTTTCATCACATACCATAATTTCATGATTTGTTCATATGGTGCATGCCATAATTACTGTTGCGAAACCATGAAGAATGAAAATATGGCCATCATAGTTTAAAGAATTGTGCAGTAAAAAATTAGAAATATTTCAGGTGGACGTACATGGCTAAGAGAAAGAGATGTTTGCACTTTATCCATACAAATTTTGGAAGCAGATGATCCTGGACCTGCATGAGTTGAAAATTACAGATAAATACTAAAAATATAATGTCAGCGACAATGGATGTTAGACAAAAGTTTAGTACCTGTATAGGGAACTCCAGCAAACTCTAACAAAGACTGTAGAGTGCCATCTTCACCGATTCCACCATGCACTGTTTAGAATAGCTAATAATAATAATAACTAAACTTATAATTTGAAGGCATAAATGGGTACAAATGATCCTTTGTTACAAGAAAGGTTGAACATGTCATCCAAGTTAATTTGAAATTGAAACATGTCAACTAGTAAATATGCATTAACAAAAATGGGATTCAGTAAATAACTTATACTGGGTCATCGTCATTCCTCTGTACAATCATTTTGGTTATGCTTTGATGTCTTATTGATTTTTCGCAAGCCTGTTAGCATCTTGGTTGGTACTTCAATTTTGCAGTATCTTGGAGGTGTGTATTGCTTGGCACTGATAAAAAATAATGATACTTTGTAAATCACTTGATATGGTCGATTTAATTCTGGTATGGATCATTATATCCACTTGCTATGCACCAGCCTGTATCTTAGATTTATGAACTACCAGATCAAAACTGATCATATCCAAAATATGCCTTTAACTGAGACAATGAACCACCCAATCTGAGACTACTTGGAATCCTGTGACCTTAAATGAATATTGAATGACCAGAGAAAGCAATCACAAGCACAAACCAGCCCTCATCATATCTTTTGTGGACAATGATTTATGACTATTGATTAATATTGTTTCTTTCAGCAGTCAGTACTGGATGGAGCTGTAGTCTTATCCAGACATTTTCATTTTATGCTTGTTAAGGGGTACTATCACTGTGTCTTTTAAGCCCATTTATGCAGAAATCTGTACGAATTTATGCAATGCATCAATTCAGATGGCATGCACTCAAAAGGAAACCACAAACTGTCATATGCCTAAACCCATCAATCCTGTCTGATGTGCTGACAACTGATGTGTGATGAAAATGGAAGAAATATTTGATAGGCATGGTAAAGATCAAACCTGCAATGAAAACTATCGCCTGGGATTCCTTAGCATGCTTGATCCAGTTTTCCAGTCTATACTTTATAGGTAGTTCTTCAGCAATGTCAAAATCCATAAACCAATAATGTTTGCTAAGCACAGCTGACAGTTCACTCATAACACTGTCTCGTAAATGAGATGTAAATAAAGCCCTATCTGGCTCGATTGCCTCAATGCAGGCTGCCATAACTTCCTCTGTTGTATGGCGAAGGACGAGAGAGTAACTGTTTATGAACATCAGCTTAGTTACATAAAAGAGGATGCACAAAGATGTACTGCAGTAGATTAGGTGCCCAATCAAAATCAAAACTAAAATTGCACAAAACAAGTGTAGGTGCAAATGTACCAATCTCCAGGCAGGCAACACATAAACTTTGTGGGAAAAAATTGATTGTGATATAAGTGGAGGAGCAAAATTAAAAACAAGCTTACGGTAAAGTCCAAACAGTTCTACAGTCCTCATGTTGATCTGCATCCTTGGATGTGGTAGATGCAAAACCATTTGCAGGAGCTAGCAGGCAAGGAATCACATCAAGCTGAAACCAAAATAAATAAAAAACATGATGCTAGTTCAGCACAGACAGATTATTGGAAGAAAGAGTCAATAACTCAAAATGAATTAGCATCCAAGGGAAATACCAGGTGAACAATAATTGGAGATCATACTCAAGATTTTAGATGCAATGCCTTCAATCAAGAATGTAATATGTTATCCAAGTGAGAGGTCCAAAATCAGAGTTTTGTCCAGGGCATGCTTAAAAAGATATTTTGCAAATTATCAAATTAAGGTGCTGGGTTCGGGTGAGTCCTCTCTTAGCCCACATGAGAGGACAATGAATAGATCATGTCTAATCTAATAGCTTAGGATTTTACATGGACTAAAACTTAAGAGAAAGGATAAATAGGTTAACACAACTATTTAGCTTACGCACCATATTCAGGAATCTGTCACGTGTTGTAGAGATGGTTGCAAGATATAACATAGTTGAAACAAGTAGTTTAAAAATAACCATTAGCTGAATGTAATTCAATAGGTCAAAAGGTGTCTAACAGCAATAAGCTATGAACTTACATCATCATAACCTTGCAAGTTAAGCCAAACATTTGTTCCACTCATGAGAGACACCTGACGTTCTGAAGTATCCCCTCCAAAAAGAACAAAAACCTTTTGAGGAATCTGGATCCTGGAGGGTATGTTTCTACTTTGTCCAGATTTCAATCTTCTAGCTAATACGTTCCATGCATGACTGCATGACTTGAGAGAAGGGAATCTCAAGCAAGCATGCTGGATAATGGTTCGAAGAATATTTGAATGAGAGAAACCGACCTATTAAAAGGAGAAGAAATATCAATATAAAGGAATAGATCTATGAAAGCCATGAGTAAGAATACTAATAATACTTTCACTTAACAACAAATTATGTATGTTCTTATAGTGATGGTAGTGGAAACTGATATTGGTATTGACAAAGTTGTGTAGTAACACTTGGTAGTTCTCATATGATATTGCATTGAAATGAATGCAATGTTTTTCCCAAAAAAAACACTTGGTAGTTCTCATATGATGCCCACTGCAACAGATAATTATGTATATTCTTAGAGCATTGGTCAATTTAGGATTTAACATAAAAGAGAAAAGTGAAGAATATGCACTACATATTTAACAGAAACAACGGTTTTTAAGCACAGGATTCTTAGTATTCAAAAGTGGAGAGCTTAATCAAATATCTACAATGTTAAGGATACAATGAAATCTTTCGAGTAGCCGACAATGCATATGCCACATTATCCCAACTTGCAAGGTGGGAAAATGGTTTGTTTAGTGGTTGAAGAGTTATTGTAAACAACAATGTTTCCCAAATAGCCATAGAGAGGTTTCTTGATGATATGAAGGACATACAAATTGGTGAGGGAAACAAGCATATTTGGTGGCGATGGACAAAAACCAGGAAGTTCACTGTGCACTCAATGTATAACATTATGAAGGAGTCAGGTATCAAGGATATTGAAGGTTGCATCTTATGGAAACCGAGACTTCCTTTGAAAATAAACTTCTTCAATTGGTTAATGAGGAAGGATAGATTGCACACTATGCGATTGATATGTAAGGGCATCATAGTCGATGAAACGTGTGATTTATGTAAAGGAGAAGTGGAGACAAGGGACCACATTTTCTATCAATGCCCTTATACAGTTAATGGTTGGGCTGCCTATTTGCAACTATTACATGTGCAACCATATGCCATCACACATACCTGATGCATTGGAGTGTTTGGGGAGAGAGGAATAGGAGATGTCTTAGGGGTAGTGCAATGCCGACAAGGGTCTTAGCTACACAATCAGTTGTAGCTTTCACTTTCTTTACTACTCATAAGCCACCTTGAAGAGGCTTATAGTAGGATCTTTTGGTCTTTTGGTTTTGGTGGTAAATAGTGATACTATTTATAATTACTATATACTTATACTTTCTTTTTTTTTCTTACATCCCTTTGGATGATATTTTGTATCATTTCAAATTGGTGAAATGAATGCAATGTTATCTTTCAAAAAAAAAATAATGCAGAAATTACAATTTTATTCACTCTCACAGAGATGCACCTACACTGCGCACTGGAATCAGGCAGCAAGCAGCAAGTGGCTATCATAGTTGGCAAAATGAATTTAGGCTATGAGCAGATGCCGGAAACATAGATAAGATCCTCTTGTCACATACTACCACCTAATATAAAATCCCCCAATTTCTAAAAACTGATTAGTGTAAATAGACTATAAACTATTTAGCTTTGAGGTTGCAGTGCATCTTTCCCATCCATCCAGTTAACTATTATATTATGGTCTGATCCATGATTGACATGATTGACTCAAGTATCATGAATCATGATAGCACTTTCCATCAGAAAGAAAATACACAAAACACACACACACTTACACAGAATACATGATACAACCATTAACTTTAACCTGTGGCTTCCTTATATATTTTTAGCTAGGGCCCACTTAATTAAACATATATCATATTTTCCTATGCATATTTTATTATGATTTCATATCTATCATACTTCTTAGTTTCTTGTAGCTACCGGGCAACAATAAGTACCTTTGAGGCTTGTTGAAACAGAAAACTGGTTTGCTCCATTCCACTTATCTGCATTCAGTGAACAGGCATCATCGCATACCAGGAAAGTAAATTACAAATACAATATTTATGAGCTCATTTATCAATTTAATTCACGTACCAAATTGATATCAGTGAATATAATGGTACCCGATTCACTACATCCAAACTTAGTTTTGTTTGCTACTGTTGAGAGCTTATGAGCTTTACCAGGTAGAAACCAACCATCAATCCTGGCAAAGTCACGGAGGCCAAAACGCTTGAATAACAAAGAAGCCCCTTGTCTTATGCACGCAATTGCATCAATTGGAAAACGTGGAGGGGTGTGATAGGCAACCTGTAACAGAACCAAAATTTTAAAATATATTGTAAAGGAAAATGAGCCACCAACATTTTGATAAATTCAATGACAAATTTTAACTTCACCAATATTATCCAACATAACAATTATGATGAGAATTAATCCTCCTTGTACTATATGATGGAAATGGAAACCAATCAAAAAAGGTTAAAAGAACAAAGAATGGTCATCAAACCTACACCAGTTTGAAACTTCCATCATGCATATTAGAACTAGATATCTTTTTCACTTTGTTTTAGTCATCTTATCTATGCATTACTTCTTCAATTTAAACTGACTGCTGTAGTAAGTAGACTGTGGCAAGATTATGTAATTAATATACTTATTTTGTCCATATTGGTTTAAATTAAATTCATGCTAAGATTTTTCATGCCAGAGCAAACACATCATACTGACAGAGACAAAAACTGATACAGCATAAACACAAAAAATAAATGCACGTCCAATTTTCTTGCCTGCTGTGTTGGAAGATACTTCCTCCGGTAATTAAAAATTACATCCTCAACAGCATCATTTTTGGCAATTTGAAGATCCACCTGGTATTGAATATGAACAAAATTGGCAAATTATTGTCTTAAAATATATTCCTTTTGCAGTAGTTTCCTTTCTGGAATGAGTTCCATTTTGAAGTAGTAATGGTAATGGAATCTAAAACTATTTTAAATTCAAGTTAATAATGCCGCTTCTACTTCCATTTCGCAAGTGTCTATTGTATCATTTCCCACAGATGAAATAAATACAATATTTATTTTTTTAAAAAAAGAAAAAACATCGGCAAGGATGATCTAATAAACATGACTACTAAAATCCTAATTGAACGGCATATTCAGTAGTTATGGCAGCCCATGCTAGGATATAGGATCCTTATAAATGAAAAGCACAAGAATAAAAAAACAACTCAGATTTTTCATGTTTAGTCTTACTGCAATTACTAGGTTTTTGTTAGACATGCAGAACATAATTCAAGGGATCTTAATATGAGTGTAAATTTCAGAAGAAATCTTTTGACTTTTGATCACCTAGTAATAGGCAATATATGCTTAATTAATTGTATAAACTTTTTTCAGAAGTTGGTCATTTCATAGCAGCAGTAACATGTTCTAAATTCCATCCCTTACTAGGGGAGAAGATTACATAGGATATATTAGAAGTCAGTATGTAAATATACACACTTTAAAGTCTCAAAAAAAAAGGTTTTGGTCAGGTTTCCGATGCCTGAGAAAAAATTGGTTGTTTCATTTTTAATTATTAAAGCAAGTTAAATCGACTAGCTTACTTCAGTAGGGAGCAAAACAATAGGCTCAGCATCATCACCCATTCCAGCATCAATGATAATCGCTGTAAATTCACTCCCTCCTTCTAGAAAAACTTCAACGAGAACTCTGTCATCAATGCCCTATTTACCACAAAATAACTCAGGACTGTCAGGAGATTATGCCCTTCCCAACAAATAAGCTTCTGAAAAATAGTGTCCGTAATCACCTCACTGATTATGTTAATTGCTTTCTTAATGGTATCATCAATACCATAAGCTATCGCAACACCAATGCTTGATCCTGCTAGTGTGGGCTTCACCTAAATGAATGGAATTACAAGATCATTAAATTGTGTTTACAAATCCTTCGTGGAAAAGTAAACATCTTACCACAACTTTTCCTCTTTCCTTATCCAGATGATTGCTTTCAAACCACAGTACCATCTCAGACCTATTTGGTTGAGTTCCCTAATTGTTAAAAGTCAAAGAGAAAATATGTAGCTAGCAAATTAAGATAATTCATCAAAAGAATTGTTGATGAAATCAGGTTCAACTCCTACCACAGAGGTGACCATGAAATACAGATACATCTCCTAGAATTGTAGTGATTAGAAAGAAGAAATGATCTTGAATAAAAAATTTACATACCGTACTACTGTTGTGAGCATATCATAAATACAATTTAAAAAAAATCAACTGACAAAAAGTAAACAAATATGATTACAATAGTGAAAATATTAAGTCACAATTGGCAGCATAGAACTACAACTACAAAAAGCATTGCGGCTTTCACTTATTTCAGTACGGAATTGTTGAAATGCAGAATTAGTGTCGCACCTCTACAAGAAAACTTGGCACTGTCACAAAACCCTGTTTGGTTAGCTCCAAGGATGCATTGTACTGCAAGTCAATTTGCAAAGTAAATTAACATTTGATAAGGCATAGAAAAAAAGTTTTCAGTGAACTTTAGAGAAGAAGAAAAATATTATATGACAGAATGTACAGAAAGGACTTTAAACAATAATCAAATTGAAACAGGTTCAAATTTAAAGGAGGCAAAAGAGAAGGTAATTTGACCCTTATGCAATGAACCATATTTCTGTAAAAGAAACAAATATTGGCACGAGGAGCAACGAAAGCAGAAACAGTGATTGTTTTTAGCTTTGAACAGCCCACAAAAATTCAGTCTCAAGGCTCACGACACTGCCAGCCATTATTGAAGCATACAAGTTGTTTACCTTGTCAAATGCCTGGCGACATTCATGGGAAGCTGTGCCTATGAATGGAACATTCGCTGCCTCCAGCAGCTCCTGGATATCAAAATAAGACAGTTGGTATAGACGAAATAATATGCTGAGAACAGAAATTAGCCTGCACATTTTTGGCATAAAAAAAGTCATGAAATCCGGTGGTTCCTAGACCAAAGTTCAACGTGATTGCATAACCAGGCATTTAAGGGTAGCACATTTGTCCATCTGGACGGGTCTAATATGGACCGGCATATCCAGAATTATGACAAGACACGAGAAATCCAACTGTGTTAATTTTATCCTTTTATCCATAACACAGACCTGAATGCCCCCATCTTCACCAAAACGGCCATGGATAACAGGAAAAGCTATATCCACAGAGGCAGCAAGATGCTCTACAAAGGCATGTAAGGAGTGAAAACTTTGGGCAAGGCTGCAAGAATTTTTGCCAGATAGGTCATGTATCGTAGAAGATGAAGGACAACCCTTTGATCAGTCTAAATTGAGGCCAGAGAATTTACCTCTCCAGTTTGAAATCAAAATCTGCAGGAGTATTCGAGTATAACTGCAAACCATCAGAGAGAATTACTCGAGATGCTACAATAGTAAAAATAGCAGGAAAAAGCACTGCCAGGTATCACAGGCTATTTATAAACACATATACAAACAGGACTTGCCAAAAAATACAGAAGAACATCTAGCTTTGAGCAAAAAAGTACCAACTATAAACAGATAACACATTATCTTTATTAAGGTGAGATTAACGACGAACAACTAATGGAAAACCGACCATTGAAGCAAGACCCGAGCGTTCATCATCGATGGAACTAACCTGGGCGGGTGATATTGCATATGCGTTGAGATTGAAATCAATATAGTAGCAGCTCACGAGCAAATCTTCTCCCTGTCACACGTCTCACAACAGGAAACTGTCGATTAGAAGTTCTTCGCCAATTTTATTACATGCTATCACAAAACAACACCTGTATATGATCAAGAACCGATCGAGCGGAGTTCAACGAGATGCCACGTTCCGCGGACGGGCCCCCGCATATGATCCCAACCCTCAGGGGCCGTCCCATCTCCTCATCCTCATCCTCATCCAACTGCGGCGCCCTCTCCTCCTCGACAGCCGCGGTCGGGAGCGATCGGACCGGCTTCGCCGGAGCACGCAACCCCGACGCGGGCACGGGGCGTCGACGGTTGGGGGAGAAGCCGGCGGTGGCGGTGCTGGAGATCGAGGGCCTGGGACCGAGGCGGGGAGGGTGGCGGAGGCATCGGAGGCGCGCGGAGGGTGGGCGGAGGAGCGAAGCCATGGAAGGAAGAAGAAGAGGAAGGAGGCGGAGGAAGAGGAGGAGGGAGGTGAAGGGGGCAAATGAGTGAGCGAGTGAGGGAGTGCGTTGTTTATATATAGTGGTGGTAGCGGAGTGGAGCGACGACGGACGAACAGCGAAGTTTGTCGTGATTCGTGAAGCGGCGAGGGTGATGGACGGGGTGGATGGGAGAGCGGGGGGGAGATCGGACGGTCTTCGGTGCTTGATGAGGTGGGGTGGGACGATGATTCGTGTTCCTTTGGAGGGTTATGGCCGTGATGGGATGACGACGCTTGATGGTACAACGGACGGACGCTGATGGAATCAGAGTGACGGCGGTTGGAGGATGAACGGCCCGCCCGGCCGGCGATACGATTTGTGCTGAATGGGATCGGGATCGTACGGTGATCAGAATTTATACGGCGTGGTACTTTGAGCAAGTAATTACAGATCTAACTAATTTACTCAAGTAGAGTTTTACATGGCAATTTGAGGAAGTGAGTGTTCCTGTAGAATTTTTTTTTTATAGTGAAACGGTGAGATTTTTAAGATTGAAATATATTTTTTTCTCTCCTATTCAAGATTCTAATATTTGTTTGTATAACAATTGAAGAGAAAAAAGTCTTATAGTAGTACTATGCTAATTTTATTAAATAGTATAATTTTTTAGTTCTTTTTAAATTGTATTTGTCTTATTTTAGATCTTAACATCTACTACATTATCTACTTTTTGAATGTTAGCATTGATAGACTTTTACATGAGAGAGTCTTAGTCTATTTTTTAAACTACCTATTATTAATATTATTTAATTTATGATAGAGAATTATCTATCGGGTAGTATGAATTATGAATGTGATTCAAAAGTGTTATTAAACTTAAGGTGTTATATAATAACAAATAAAATAAGCTTATAAGATGTTGAGCACTATGAAATATAATTTTATTAAAGAATATGATTTTTTAAGGATGAAATAGATTTATAACAAGTTGAGTACATGCCCCATAGATTTAAAATAATGTTATTTTTATGATGTGTGAAAAATAGAGGAAATAGGTTTTACATCCACGTAATTTTGTTAAAAAATATTATTCTTTTTAGTACGCATGCGCTGTTTTTAAATTGTGAAATCCGGCGGTCGGAGGAAGAAGGGCCCACCCGGCCGGCGATGGGACGGCGATAAGTTGACGGCCGGCCGGCCGTTTTGTCGGATTTGGGCCTGATTAATTTTATAGGGATAATTTACATTGATCCCCTCCTAGTTTATCCTAATTGCCGTGTGTATCTTATAATTTGGCATTCTCTTTCTTCAATTATTGATCTCTCTACCTAGAGGTGTAAAACGGGCCGGGCGGCCTGCGGACGGCCCGGGCTCGGCCCGACACTATTGATGTGTCGTGTCGGGCCCGCGGGCGAGATTCAAAATGAAAATAATATATATATATATATATATATATATATATATATATTATATAATCGTGTCGTGTCGTGCCGTGTCAGCTCACAGGCCTAAACCCTGCAGCCCGACACGGCACATCAACAGTGCCAGGCACGGCCCGAGTCGGGCCGGGCCCGAGCCGTCCGCGGGTCATCCGGCCCGTTTTACACCTCTAGTTTTGACAATAGGGTTGGAGCGGGTCGGCCCGCGGGCTCCGAGCCGAGTGGGGCAGGGCAACGCGGTGACCGTACCGTACCAAGAACGGCACGGTACGGACTCGGATCAAACCCGACACGCTACAGAAGCATGCCCACGTGGGCCGTGCTCGCGGTCGACCCGAGCACGGCCCGACCCGAGCACGACCCACATGCATCTCTATCCCTACCTGTATAATTTAATTTTTTTTAAATGATGATTCCTTTATAATCGACTATGTCATGAGCTATCAAAGGAATTACAACAATAATGATTATTTTTATAATTGACTATGAAGATTTAGTTCATCAATTACATTATACAATTTCTCAAATACAATTCATCCTCGAAGTCCTTTAAGAGTGAATTAGTTCAATTAAATCTGATCAATACTTATAATTAGATAGAAAAAATAAGGAATATAAATGCCACAAGGTTTGATTCTTTGATGGTGTTACGTTTTTAAAAAATATGTTTACTAACTTAAAAGCATCATCTATACAAGTTTAAGAATCACTAATATTAAAAAATATATATTATAAAGAAGGCATGTAAAAAAAGCACAAGTTACAAGCGACCAACATATATAATCTTCCCGTATAGTTGTATCAATGGAATTGTCCGTTGAAGCATTTCCCCAGACCAGGAGAAATAATGCCACTTTTTTTTTTGCTTGTGAAATAAAGAACAAATCTGTGGACTACAACGAATGTACAAGTTGACAACATTTTAGTTTAAGCCATTGATTCAGTACAATACCGTTAGAACTCTAGGATGAACTCAAATAGCACAATACATTGAATTCATCCTGCATCACCTCACCTATTCCCTGATGTCCACGAGGAAGGAATTTGTCTGGATCTGCAAGAGGATAGATGCATCCAAAGATAAGCACAAAGTTACGGCACAGTGACTCCTTAAAGAACTACAGGATTTTAGTCTACGGTTGTGTTCTTGCTATTGAACTTGAAGTAAAGGCACAGCACTGAAGTTGTGAGCTAAAAAAACTTGAAGCTGGCACTAGGTAGAACATTCCATTTTGACATCAGAGAATGCCCATTGTAAGAAATGTAGGAAATCAACATTTGAGATCTAGGCACTAAAGCTATGCAGGGAAGCAACATTCGAGATCTAGGCCCGAAAGCTAGTCCTGCCACAATTTGCGCAGCATAAGGAACTACCATTATCAGGACATTGTGATCTGGCACATAGGACTAGTTTCTCCTTTTTCTTTTTTTGAATTTAGTGAGTCTTGAACCCACACCTCCAGTATAGAACATTACTGCTCTAACCAGACTAATCATTCTCTCGATGTGGCAAACTACATTCTGAGATAAGGTTTATGCAAGTAAGATTTTCTTCTTTTTTTTTTCCTCTCCTAATGAAACCCGTTAGCTGCAGAAAGGGCATGCAGTGAGTTACCTGAAGTTACTACATAAGATCTTAAAGCTAACTGCTATGAACAACACTTTGGTGGGGGTTCTGTCTCAGGTTCATCGTCTACAATAAGAATCCCTTTTCTTGGTAAAGCAGGTGTCAAGCCCTCAGTTGTGTCTTTTTTCTTCTGCCATAATCCTGCATTCGACAAAGAAAAATAAAAAATTATAGTCCCTTCCAATATAAAGAATGCCACGCACAGAGGTGTAGTGAAATCCAAATGCGAAATTGTAGCTTCAAAAACCGAGGGTATAACAATGCTAAAGATGAATAGTAATCCAAATAATTTATCACAATGTTCAAAGCATACTAGCCAGAGGAGGACCAGGAATACTGTTCTGACCATCGCAATTAAGACTATTTCTGCATATTTCAAACTTAGGGTAAGGTTTCAAATATTTTGACCTTACCTAACCCCATGTTTAAGACTGTGGAATGGTTACAATTAAAGAGATTGCTTCGTATATAATAACTTTCAGTGTTTTAATGGTATAAGAAGCATCCGGCATACATGACGTAATTGCTACTCTTCAGGCCTTGAAAGGCAGCATCAAATATAACGAAAAAGATAAATTGTTGTGACCTGACAACATAGTTCAATAAATTAGCTGAATGACTAACTCACGTGTTGCGATATCAAGAAAGATGTCATCTATTCCTGCCCCGGATTTTGCAGATGTCACAAAAAGC
The DNA here is from genome assembly GCA_030544415.1 of Thalia dealbata. NCBI lineage: Eukaryota > Viridiplantae > Streptophyta > Magnoliopsida > Zingiberales > Marantaceae > Thalia > Thalia dealbata. The sequence continues at coordinate 28,610,790 of CM060457.1, read as the reverse complement.
CTTGATCCAATTGATGTTGCATAACTGCAAAGTACCGTTGAACACCAATAAGGAAAGGAAAAAAAATCAAGGTGAATGCAGAATGATATTTGATGCCAAGTATTGTCTGTCAGAAAAAATGCAGATAGTTCCTGTAGACCATATGCAAGAACAAGATTAGGTGGACTGGACTAGCAATTTAACAAGTAAACCCATATGATTAATGGATGTGAATCTGGAAATTTATTTTCCTTATTACAGCAAAATTTTCACACAAAATATGACACTGGAACTTCATAACATGATGTGACACCAAGACGAACCATGTTAAGGAAAAGAAGCCAAAGTTTGACTACATGAATTTTATGAAACATACCGGCAGAAGTGGATAAGAATGTAAAGAATGTTGATCGATATAACATGAATGATGAACACATCTAAACATATTTGGTTCTTTTCTACAAACCTTTCAGCTTCTTGAATATCATACTTCTTTGATCTAATTAAATCACTTTTGTTTGCTGCAATTGCCATGACTATATCCTTTGATGCCATCTGCTGAAGCTCCTTAACCCACTTCTTAACTCGAACAAAAGTGTCACTATCTGTGATATCATATACTAAAAGTGCAGCTGCAGTCACCAATTAAGACAAATTCAAAAAAGATCTCCGCACCATGGTACTATAACATAAAAGTGCAAACAAATTTTTTTGATACTGAGGAAGAATAAGAAGATGTAAGGTACATGCCATCCGCATCACGGTAGTATATAGGGCCCAAGGCATGGAAGCGTTCCTGTCCAGCTGTATCCTGCATAATGGATAGGAACAGGGTCTATCATGTGGACAGGCATATTTTATGTATGGGTTACACCAGAATTGACAAAACTACAAAACAAGGAGTACGAACAGGAAATCTTTAATCAAGATATTAAAGGATAACAAGCAAAATCTAAATTTTTTTAAAAAAGTAAAAAAACTAATTCAACATTATAAAAATGCATGATAGTTCAGCACAATGTGAAAACTACACTAGCATGAAAGACTCAAGAAATTAACTATCAAATTATGCTTTCCTACTATTAACTCAAAACACAAATTAAAGCATGTTTCGAAGTAAAAACAAGTCCTCGTACAAAAGTGATGAATTTTCAAATTTCATCATGTTATATAATATTATTTTATAGAGTAACTAATTTCCACCTGACTTACAAAATTTGCCAACAAGTAAGAAGATAAGGAATAATATAATTCACTTCAGATCAAGTCCAAACAAAGAAGTCAATGCCAATTAAGAAAATGTACATGAGATCCTATAACACAAATAAATTTCATGTTGAAACCATCAAAACAGACAAAGGCTAGTGGCCTTTTGACCTCAGCTAAGTCCTGGTTCTATATCTATCCTTGTTAACATAACTAAATGGACATGCCTCAAAATGCCCTGTTTTTTTGGAAGCAAAAAACTTCACAGAAAAGCATGAGTTACAAGCTACAACACTAAAAATCCAAAATACTAAGATTCTTTAAGAAAAATCTAATTGATAAAATGCTAAGAAAACGCACCCATATAGACAAGGTAATAGGCACACCTCCAATGACAAGACGCTTTGTTAAATAAGAAGCTTGCACTGTAGCTTCTTGCTTGTCAGAGAAAACGTTATTTACATATCTGACGACAAGAGAGGTTTTCCCAACTCGACCTGTAAGACAAAAAAAATAGAAATTGAAGTTCCAAATACAAGTCCTCGCAAGAATTTGTTATCCTGCAATTGCAATTTAAAGTAGAAAATTCAAATAAAACAAGTATCTGCATGTGTATCCCTCTATTTTAGTAAGAATAATAAATAGTGTTGCTTTACTCCGTCAATACAAGTGGTGATGAAATAATCTTTTTTGCCACTCAGATAAATCCCCCTTTCTCTCTTTCTTTTCCCCTTATCTTTTATCATCATATATAAGTATCTTTTAATTGATTGTCCTATAGGGCAATTTGATCTGATCTTGAAGTAATCAAATAAGATTTCTAAGCAACGAAACAGCCCAACAGGATATCTGCAGCTTCTTGAGATCTACATTGATCCAACAAGATCCACTCAGGTGCCAAAATTCTGGGAAGATTAGCGACCTAAACTGCAAAGCATACTGAAAAATAATTCCAGGACATCTGCACCTCGGACCTTTAAGAAAATAATGATCGCATAGCAATTCTAAGAATTGGAAAAAAAAATTTCATTGGTAAACATCCTAATAGAAACACAGACACAACTCACCAAGAACACGCCTAAGATGCCGAAAATAACTTCAGACATCAGAAGGTAGATTTTACTTTTTGAAGCGATCAAAACGTTTAATTCACGGAGTAATAGCTTATCCCTGCATACAATCTGATTCCGTTTTACTAATCTCAAAACCCTTTTCCACTACAAGAGTCATCTACACCCACATCAAAGCAGGTCAACGTCGACAGACCTACAGAATTTCCAGTTCTCAAGACAAGGTTCCTTCAATAACAAGTTCAGAAATATAAACCCTCAGTCGCCTCAATGCCAAAAGAAACATTGTGAATCTGTACTCTCATAGCATAACAGGACCTCAGAAATCACAACCAGAGGTAAAAATACACCGTTCAAGCGGGATTTTGATTCGAGAAATGAATAGGAGGGAGAAATTGGAGATACCGTCACCGAGGAGCACGAGCTTGAAGGAGATAGCAGGGGGCTTGGAGCTCATCCTCTGCTGATCGATCGATCGAAGTATCTGTACGCAGAATTAGGTTTCGCGATCCGATCGTCTCATCGCGCAGAAGCGGAGCCGGCCGTTTCACGAGGAATGCAAGCAACGATTTGTTCGTTTGGTTTCCCTTTTTTTGGGCCACATCGCCTCGACGTTAAAAAGCCCAAATTAGAATTCTATTTGAATTGTTTTATTCAACCTTTTTTTTTATTTACTTTTAGAGTGCTTTACAAAAATGATGACATAACCTAATAATATTAAAGATATAATTATTTAGAATTCATTTTTAAAACCAATTAATTTGAGTCAAAAAATATTTTTTAGTCACATAAATAAATAAAAATTATTTTTTAATTATATATAATGAATTATAATTGCATTTAATTCAATAAAACTATAAATTCTATTTCTACTACGTAAATATTTTTTAAAATTTTATTTTTCGACTTGAGCCCATGCCGTTATAAACCGTAACGGCACGTTGTGGCCGCCACCGCGTACGTTAACTCGCTACAAAATACCTTCCCGTTTCCCACAAGGATCGGCTTCTTTCTCGGGCGACGCCGTTCTAGGGAACCCTAGCTTTTGCGATCCTCCATCCCCTAAAGGTATGATCTTGATCTTGTTCTTGTGCGCCATCTCTCGATCTACCTGTGACTTCCGGGTTATTTTTTTGGTCCTTTTTTTACTTTGAATGCGGTAGTATGTTTTATGTGATATATGTTATCGTTTTTTTAATGAAATATGTTTTCTTTGTGAGATCTGTGATTTAAAATTTGGATTTTGCGGATTGGTATAGGAGATCGCCGAATCGAGGTTTTGTCCTGGTTGATTGATAACCTCTGTGGGAAGGTTTTTAGGTCGGACAAGAGATCTATTGATCTCGTGTTAAAGCGATGTTGGTAGATCTGTGGAGTGATGCTTTCTGCTTCGATGATTAGTTGACTGAAAGAGATTTTTTTTTTGTTAATCTTCATTTTTTTAAAATGCCGCTGTTTTGATAGTGAAATATGTTCAATTGATCCCTAGGTTAAATTTCAATTCTGAAACAATTTCAATGTTGATCGATCTTTCTGGGTAAGGATGATGTTAAGAACTTAGTTCGTGCAGTATATAATTGGCTCGCTTAAAAGGAAAAAAAAATTGGATCCAGGTATTGACTTGCCAAATCTTCAGGTGTACCTAATTGGTTTTCGCTTTCAAAATTCAATGAGTCGGGATGGGACAAGTTTTCAATCAATCGAGTCCTATAAAGCTGCATGGTTTTGATCTTGTATGCCAAAAAATGATTTGCAATCACGTGCATCTTCAGAAGCGTTGTAGAAACATTGACATGTAACAGAATAAATGGAAGTTTTTGGCTGAAGAAAGCATGAAATTAATCAAATGACATGAAGGCATTGCATCTTTGACAAACTAAACTATGTCTAACTTGTCTAGTATGCAATGTTCAAGGTTTTTGTCTGACATGCATATGCACAGAGCGTGCTTGAACAGAAATGTACATCGTCCTCAGTATCAGGTGTTATGTTAAAAGGAGTTGAGTTTTCTTTGTCAATTGTTGTCTTTGTCCAATAGTAAACCTGATGGTTTTTCTAGGCAAGAGAGTATGTAATGTTTGGTTCTTACCAACAAGCTGAAAGTTGAAATAAGTGTCTTTCACTTTGCTCTATGTCCAGCTCCATTGCTGATTCTTCACCGTATGGACTGATTTGCCTGTAGTAGTAGTGATGACCAAATTTGGTCGTGTTCTTGTACACTAATTCTTGATTGTTCTTATATTGAAATGAATGCATCGACCATGCACTGCTTGTAACCTGACGGAGCATCTGCATCATTTAGGAACTCAATGAATGTTTTTTTTCTATTATGGACAGGCAATATGGTTGCAAATGGCGGAGGCCCACCCAGAGGCAGTGCAGCAGCAGCTGCTAGTTTGCGCAGGCGGAGAACCGGGGGTGGTGGTGCTGCAGCAGGTGGAGGTGCCAGCACAATGCTTCAGTTCTACACCGATGATGCCACCGGAGCCAAGATGTCTCCCAATACTGTTCTCTTTATGAGCATAGGATTTATTGCTGTTGTTGCTCTTCTACATGTAGTTGGCAAGCTGTATCTTGTTCGTCAGTAGACCCTCTTACAGGCAACAATTTAGTTTTCGCTAGTCTTTCTGAACTTGTTGAGCTCTTGTTGGCATACTTTTTATAAGACACAGGTAATAATGTAGCACACTTTATCTGAAGAATCAGAAGATGTGATAATAAATTTGGAGGTCAAATCTTTCCTGCAGAAAAATTGCTTACAGTTAAGCACTGAATTCAAGTACATCTCTTTTGTTGTTTGTAATATTTCGGTCTTTATTCATTGAACACTACATTTGATCCACAAGAGCTGTTGCAGGAACATCTATTGTATAAAAACATTAAAGCAAGATTACAGGGACAAAAAGAAACCGCAAGCTGGGTATCTAGTAGCTATATTACTTTATCTGAGCACAAACTAATATTATTATAAATCTAAAAGGTCTACATGATACTGATATTGCAAGAGGTTTTTTACATGGCTGCTGGCACATCATAAATTATTCAGTGTCTTACAGGTTTGACAGTGCAATGTTCATCACTTCGACAAGGAAATCTGCAAAAAGAACAGTGGGTAATAAATATATCAAACATTGAAACAAAAAGAAAAAGGTAGACGAAGCAAATTGCTCCATATATGTTGGATACCAGCATCTTCTTTGGTGAAGCAGAGAGGTGGAGTTATTCTGAACACATTACCATGAAACCCACCCTTGCCAACCAGAACTCCCATATCTGAATTTTTTTTTTTAAACAATACATACAGAACTCAAAGGTTAATACATTGAAATTTTCAAAAAGTAATTATTAAAAGAAACTATCACCTTTCATCTGATCCATGGCATGCAAGATTTCAGTTCTTGCTGGGGTTTTCTTCTCCCTGTCAGTCACCAGCTCAACTCCAAGCATCAACCCCCTTCCCCTCACATCACCTATGACTGCAGGAATCAACAACCAAAATCTTAACTAAAACACAACAACCAAACAATTACTTCATGGACGAAAACAATCAAGCGTGCAGAGTTAGCTGATTAGTTACTGTCATGCTTTTCCTGCAGGGATAAAAGTCGATCTTTGAGATGCGAACCGACGGCGAACGCATTCTCCTGGAGCTTCTCCTCCTCTATGACTCGGAGAACGGCGAGTCCGCCGGCGGTGCAAACAGGGTTCCCACCGAAGGTGTTGTAGTAGTTCCTGCGAGTTAAGACTTGGGCTATTTCTGGGGTTGTGATCACTGCACCGAGAGGTATCCCATTCCCAATTCCCTGTGCATCATATGATCGATTGATTCATATTTATTTTACAAGGCTAAACCCGATTGCAAGATGTAAAGAATGCACTCACCTTTGCCATGGTGACGATGTCAGGGACAACACCATGAGCTTGAAATGCCCAGAAATGGCTTCCAATCCGAGCAAATCCAGACTGGACTTCATCGGCTATGCAGAGTCCACCTGCCTTTTTTATCATCTTGTAAGCAGCTGGCAGGTAACCTGGAGCCAACTCCACTATTCCACCCACACCCTAATCCATCATGATCATATTCTGTCAACTTCTTTTTCTTCAAGAAAGAGGAGAAGAAGAAACAAGCACCTGTATGGATTCCGAAATGAATCCTGCAACATTGCCGGAGGTTCCAAAGTCAATAATTTCTTGCACATCTCTTGCATATTTTTCTCCATCTGAGCCGAATGCTCCTCTGTATGGGTCTGGATTCGCTGCATGATGCACTCCATTCTGTTTGAAGATTAAGATATAGCATATGTATGAGATCACTGTGTTTTTAGTATGAAGAACATAAATCAAACAAGAACCTGGACGACGTTGAACTTCCAGTTAAATTGGGCGGTGGTTCCCATGGTTGCGGCTGCATTGCCGTGGTATGCGTTCCTCACCGAAACGATATCATGGCAGCCCGTGTAGAGCCGCGCCATCATCAGGGCGAGCTCGTTCGCTTCCGTGCCAGAGTTAGTGAAGAATATGACCTGTTGTTACATTTTAATTTGCTGCATTTAATGGATGTTTGTATGATGTAAACAAAGTAGCGGACGACCTTGAGATCTCCAGGAAGCTTGGAAGCTAAAGCTTCAGCGAAGTCCGCAATGACGTGGTTCAGGTAGAGGATGGTGGAGTGCTGTAGGCGTCGGGCCTGGTCGACGATGGCTTCGACCACCGCCGGGTGGCAATGCCCGCAGCCCACCGTGGCTATTCCGGCGAAGGCGTCGAGATAGCGCCGTCCCTCCTCGTCGAACAGGTACTGCATCTTCCCCTCCACAATGTTGAGCTGCATTAATTGAAGGGGGGGAGATGGGAATGAATCGAGGTCGGAAGAAGAAATCGATCGGATTTTAATTAAAAGGATCGATCGAGCACCGACGGGGTTCTTGTAGAAGTAGAACAGGGACGGGCTGAGGAACTCCGCCCGCTTCTTCATGATCTCGGCCGCCGTGGGGCCGCCGTAGCGCGGAGGGACATAGTCGAAAGGGGGCATTCTGGGAAGGCAGTTCCGCGCCTCCGCCGCTGCGGAGCCGGTGGCAGAGCGGACGGACCCGCCTCTCCTGGCCGCCGTGGAGAGTCGCCGGACGAGTTCAGCTGGCCTCCTTGCCGCCATGTTCAGGTGTCCGGATCGAGCTCAAGATTAGCTATTTCCCGATCGATCTCCGTATCTGGAGGAGGAGTTCGCCGGAGTTGTTAACCGCGTCTCTTGCATTAATGGACGTAGGGGGAGAAGACCTGCATATATTTATACCCAACATACATATATAGACAATTGTAAAAGCTAATTAATCCCCAAATCATTTATAATTTTGCATTCGCCATTAATTTTTCCAGCCCATATTTTTAGTACTTGCAGTACAATTGACTGTTTGATTCATTTCTAAGAGGTTGTTTGATTCATTTCTAGGAGGTTTTTGATTCATTTCATCAATCTAAGTCTTACTACTTTAACCAGATGAGTATAATTTTATTGTTTAATTTAGGAGTCGATTTCTACTCTTTTTGAATCTAATGAATCTTAAACTCATAGCCACCGGTGTCAAGTGTACTAAACATTTCCCTAATTGATCGATGATTTATGCAGCATTATTTGGATCAGTGCAGATAAATTCTCTTTTTCTGTTCAAGTCTAGCTATCACTTCAATCAAATTTTCCTCCATATTGTAAGAGTGAGCTAAAACTCCAGTAAAATTTTGAATGCTGGTGTTGATCATCCATTCGTCAGATCTCCTGTTCCAACTCCATTTGTGATTTTAATCTTAGGAGCTGATGGAATGAATGTGGACACAACATTGTGCAAGTGACAGAATGAATAAGGAAGCAATATGTTGCATCATAAAGTAATCAAAACAAAACACAACCAACACCCACCACCAAGTCCCTTTTACCTAAACGCCACAAGAGCAAACTTCATGGCATTCATCATCATCAAATATACAAACAATTAATCTTGTAAGGAAACATAGATGTCCAAAGTCATTTTTTTTTTTAAAAGAATGATTTTGTTGATTGGTTGAGTTTAGAGGAAACCTTATCATGATGAGTCTGATGACACTAGCCATGCTCTACATCAAGACAGCTGCATGATTAATTGATGTCCTAACAGAGAAGAGATTGATGGAAAGGTGTGTATGATCCCATAAACTCCATTTTGATATTGCTCACTCCAGTGTAGGGCACAAGTGAAGGTCTCCCTCACAAGCAGAGTTGTGTACGAGGTGACATGTTGGACATGATGGTGATGTATAAACTACATTTCCAAAGCTCAAACTTTGTGCAAAAGACCTGATGAGTAAGAACACCAGACCACTAAACATACACTAAACTTGCTTTTCTTCTCATTGGGAATCCTATTGAAGCAGCAAGCAACTTTGGACCTCTTCTGAACATTTCTCTTTTGTCTAGATAACAAGCAGATCTAGGAACAGGTGTTCGAGGCTCTATCTTAAGACCTCTCACCTTCTAAAGGTTTCTTGTCTTATGTTAACTTTGGGGACTTCCAATTATGTTCTGTACATACAACTAGGTATGGGCACTCACTACAAAAATAGAGTGCCAAAACGTAGAAAGAAGATGCTCTGTTAGTATTGCCGAAACGTCAGATTAAGGCGTCCGGGCAGCAAGTTGCTATCTTCGATGAGCTGTTGTGGTGCTGTTTCAGGGATGATTGAAGAAACACCATGAAATATGAGCCTGGAGGTTCCACCAAATATAAGTACATCACCAGATTCAAGCAGAACTTCATTAGCTTTGTCGTAGTCTCTCTCATCTCCATAGAGAAATTTAGCTGTGTCTCCAATAGAAAATGAGACAACAGGTAATCCTTTTCGGAGACTCTCTTCACGTTCATCTCTGTCCTGCATTCGAAATTACAAAAGGATCGGATGTTCTTAGCACATTTCCAAAAGAATGTAATATATCGATCATAATGTTTCAAAATTTTAAACCGTAAACAATCAGATCAGGTAGAAAAGATGTGCTACATCAACAATCAAATTTCTTAATTCGCTCGTTCTTACATATCAACATATATAATAATAACTGTACAAAAAGTGCAGCTCCTCTAGTTAGAGCAATTAAGTTCTATACGGGAGGTTGTGGGTTCAATACTCACCAAGTTCTAAATATATATATATAATAATAACAGCTAGTATTTCTATTTACAAGGATTCCAGAAAGCAATGCATGATAGTAAATGAAGGTATTTTCCACTAAAACTTCATGGTAAATACATTGTAAGAAGTAAAACAATAAGTTAACCTGACATGGTTTCAATTATTGATTCAGAATTAGAAAAAATCTGTATACCTGATGGAGACCAAGTCGACCACTGTTTGTATAGAAATTGACAATGCATATATCTGGTGATATCACAGGAATTTCAGCTTGAGCATCAATGCATTGAGCGTCCAAAAAGTTATGAGAAGATTGAATGGCTCCAGTAACCAAATCTATAAACTCAATGGGAATCTTGGGTGGCTCTGCACCATCAAACGGTCGCCTGACATCATAAGCCCTCGATTCAGGATCCCAGTTCAAGCCCAAGCACATCATGTGCAAGCGCAACTTTGCACCATCTCCATAACCTGGCTTGTAGAAACCACCTAAACCAAGACCAAGTTCTCGGCACTTTTTGACAATTTTCACCTGAAGAAGAGAAGGGAATCAACAAAAATTTGTAAAAAAGGCATCATCTTATCTATACAATCAAACATTTCTATCTAGTAGCTCAAAGTAATTTTTACTGTTGATAGACATATAATAATAACATGTGGAATTCTAGTTATATGATGTCATACTTCTGCATTCCTAAACACATTACCAACATACAAAGGCATGGTAGGAGGAAAAAGAAAAAATTCTAGATGGAAAGAATTAACAATATATGTGGCAAATTCCTTGTGTCCTAATTATAGATAGAGTTGGTACACAAGCCTGATAATGGTGACTCATGTATCCTAATAGTAGATAGAATATATATACGAACCTGATCGTGCTGACTGATGTATCTTTTCAGTAGAACCATCCCAGGGCGTAAGTGCTGAGGAACGGTGTTCGCTTGTCCAGCCTCCCTTCTTTTTGCACGGTTTATTTCAAAAAGTGATTTCTTCAAAGTCACAGGACCAACAGTAGTTCTGGACCTGAAGATATCAAAAGGGCTAGGCAAAGCATCACTTTCTGGACTTCTCGTGGTGTTTCTACCAATACTCTCAGTAGATGTTTGTGTAGATCGAGGAGCAGATTCCAGAGATCTAGGACGGCCGTAGGCAGCGTTGAAGGATTTGTTTTTTTGATCCTTGCTCCCTTGTGTCATTTTTGTACGTTGTATGGTGGGAATTTGAGGTGATTTACCAGTGCAGAAAACACTAGAAGACTTGTGCGCTCCATCAATATTCACAGGTGATGTTTGTGGATGTTGATTATGAGCTCGTGGAGAGTTAGCTTTACGGTTCCATCCATCCTTTTTAGAAGAAAATCTTCCACCAGTGGGAACCTATGTATATACATATATCAGATCCAAAATGAAAAGTGAGAAGTAACAAATACCTTGAAGTAAAGACAGCTCTTAGATTCTTAAACTTCAGGAGTGATATTAAAACAAAATTTTCCATGATGGTCATACTATCGCATATTCATAATATACCGGGAATGCAAAACAAATCGAACACGCATTCACAAAAAAAAAAAAAAAAACAAGTTTTGTTAATCCACAAATGTCTTCCGAGCTATAATTTCAACAATACAAGTAGTTACTCCAACATGGATGGCAAATAACAAAGAACAATAGGAGAGTAGGCTGTAAGAAACCTACGTAATTAATCATGCATCGAGTAACTGGATACTGCCCTCGTGCTTGGAATTTTATAGATCGAGGGCTGCATTGCAGAGAATTTGGATTTTGCAACCACCCAATTTGTTCACAACCTAGAGGAACTAGAATTCAGTTATATCCTCAAGATAAATCAATGCTAACAGATGGAGAAGATGCACTCCAAAAATAAATGCAATTCCACCAAAGAATTCAATCGAGACGCGCAATGGCCGTTAAGGGGAAAAAAAACCTAATTGCAGGCGCGAGCGTGGTGATAAAAAAAAATCGCATGAAACTGAACCCTCGGAACAAAAAAGAAATGTAAAATCGGCAGATTTAAGGGGTTGGATTGAGGAAAGAAGGGTCACTCACCGACGCGCCGGATCTCGAGGAGCCCTCCATCTTTTTCCCAGAGGAAAAGGACGCGGAGGGGAAGCTGCTGCGGCAGCGGAAGCAGATCCGGAAGGAGGAGGAGGAGCGAGCAGCGAGCATGAAGGGCGTCGGGGAGAGAGCGTCGTCCTCTTCGATCGCCCTCGGTGGGCCTAACAAATTCTGCGCCCGGAGTCCGAATTGATCACGTAGTGGATCAATTGGGCCTTCTCCGACGCCTAAAGAATTCGAGGCACGGTAAAAAAAAAAGAAAAAAAAGAAGGATGGATCATCGCAGATCTCGCAGGAGAAGCAGGGGGAGGAGGTGAAGAAAGAAGATTGGGAGAAAGGAGGAGACAAAAAAATGAACTATTGGGATAAGAAAGATGAATCAATAAAAATCGAGATCCAGGAAGCTGCTCGTTCGGGCGTCACATTTCTTTGTTTGGTTCGAGGGGAAGAAGAGAGCGTCGTCGTCTCTGCCTCTGGGGGAGGGGGAGGGGGAGGGAGGGTCATCAATCGATGCTGCGCTGAAGCCAAAAAGGCTGCAGCAGTACTTTGTCCGAGACATAAATGCAGGTGTGTACTTCTACTCTTCCCATTTATTATATCCCTCTCTCTCTCTCTCTCTCATTTATTAGACTGCAATAATCCCACATCCTAAGTAAATTAAATTTGGATACATTTAACTATTATTATCACGCTCCCGAGAGATAGTAACTTCTGAGGGGGTCTACACTGACGTTCTAAAACATACCTTAATAGTATAAATTAAATATTATAACAATTATAATATAATTTTTCTCTAATAGTACGTTTCAACAGCCTCATCATCCCATGTTATAACAACTATAATAGTATAAATTAAATAATAATATGATCATTCCTAATTATATTTAAAAAATTTTAAAAATATCTTATATGATTTTGACAAAATTTAATTAACGGATAAATGAAGTACCCCTAATGATACATCGCTGAATATGCGAGAAGATAAGGAAAGTAAAAACCCTCAATTTCGGAGTTAACAATCTTAACTCCGAATTAATCTTCGTATAGTGATCTCTCTATAATATAAGATTATTATATTCGATGATCAAGTTCCCTTCAACCATCACGAATATAAATAATATAAAATATAGAAGAAGTTAGTGGAGTTGGAATACGGATCGCAACGTCCACCCGCATACGCAATGCTTCGCCCGTAACACCTAATATAAATAAAATGTTTATGTTAATATTTATACTATTTTTTAATTATAATAAGTACCCCTACTATTAAATTGGATTATAGGTAACAATATCCCTACATATTACAATATTATAATAATTATTAATAGTATAAATTAAATAATAATAGAATCATTCCTAACAATATTTTAAAATTATAAATAAAAAAAACTCTGAAATGAATTTTTTTAAGCAGACCAAAATTTAGTTCATGGATAAATAAAGGGTGATCATTCTCTATATTTTATTAATTATAAAATCATATTTAAAACCGGTCCTTCAAAAAAAATCATATATATTTGGAAAAATATAGAAATGACTAGATGTCATCATTGATTTCTATAAAAGGTGATAGAATTTACTCATTTTTAATATGAGAATTTAAAAATATTCCCCGCATCCATTTTTGTCTGCACCAAATAAAGAAAATAGATATAATAGGATCTTATTTTTAATTTTTAACTCCCACCTTTATAGAAATAAGTTTCATAGAAATTTAACTCCCAAGTAGTAAATGTTATTCCCATCAAACAAAATCTTTACTATTTCCAAACTACTAAAACTCATATATATATATATACATGCATACATAATTTATTTAGGAATAATTATTTATTATTATTATTATTATTATATATAATAATTTTCTTTTATCTTTATTTAGGAATATTTGTGTAAAATTTCTTAAAGAGAATGTGGATAATATGTTTTAAAAAATAGTATATTTTGAGAAAATTTACTTTATCAAGTATCTATAAATAATTGATCGCTTATTATAGTCAACAGTCCCTCTATAAAACTCTCTTTAAATGTTAAAATACATACTTAAACTTCCATAGGAGAAGATTCTAGTGATTTTTAAAATTCTCTGTTCTTAGCATGATTTATCATATATACTATTAAGGAACTAGGTCTAACTGATGTGCCCCATGCCATGAATTTTAAGGGTGTGACTGAATATATTTTTAATCAGGGATAAATGGGACAAGAGTTGAATATAATTATCCAGAAAGTCTTGGAAGAGAAAAAAAAATTAAATAAAAGAGGCACGTAGCATAAATGTAGAAATGAGAATTGATGCAAAATAAAGACACTGCAGGTACAAAAGAGTGCAGTGAAGTAGTAACCTTTGATTTCTTTGTTCTTATTTGTTGTTGCAGGTTCATGTGACTGTACTTCCTCCCTTCATAGTTCCAAACTCACGTGACGCTTCGCGTTGGCCTCCTCCCCCCCCCTCGCTCGATCTCTCAAGAATCCAAGATTACATATATATATATATATACATACACACTTTTACTCTTAATTCACCTTCATCTGTCAGCAGCAACGATTAGAGATGAAGTTTAACGAGGGGGAGGTAACTTTTTCCCCTTTCCTGATGCATATATAATAATCGAAACGCCCGGGAGGACAGAGATGAGTTTGTCCGGAAACGCTCGCGCATGCATGCCGTGTGTGTTGGGATCAGAAGAAGATGGAGAGCGCGCATGAGGAAGGAAGGAAGAAGAAGATGATGAGGAGAGGAGGAGTCACGAGATCATGTTGGCGCTCCAATTAAGCAGGGGAAACAAGACACACGACCCACTGTTCATCTAAACGTATACGCAGAGTGAAGCAGAGAGATAGATGGAGAGAGAGAGAGAGAGAGAAGAAGGATTAATTAATGGATGTCTTCCGGCCGGCAAGATTCATCCAACTCAGCAAAAGACATTCCTCTCATTTTAGATCCTCCTGGAAAAATAGAAAAAAGGAAGCAGCTTACTTGCTGAGTTGCTGTAGAAGATGCATAAACCCTAATGATCATGAAGAAGAAGAAGAAGAAACCCTAATGATCGAAGAGGGCGAAGGAGCATGTGATCGATCGAGAGCGCAAGTACTAGGGAGAGAGCAGAACGCAGCAACAGGAGGAGCAGCTGCTGCTGCTGCTTCATGGGGAATGGAGACGTGCAGTGGGAGGAATGGCTGCCTCTGCGAGAGAGAGAGAGGTGGCATGCAATTGGAAGAATCACCTCCGCCTCCGTCCGTCTACGTTTTTGTTTTTTTTTTGGCTACAAATTTTTTTTTTTTACATGACTCGGGAGGTCGATGATTAATCCGATAATAATAACAACAATTAGCAGAAACGTCACGAGGTGTCAGGGAGAGACCATACGGAGGCGTTCACGAGCGTCCATAAAGATCGAGCCAACCTCGCCCCCTCGTGATCCAATTATACCTCCATTAATGCCCCCCTCTCCTTCCTCTCCTCCATCTCCAGTTTTATATATATATAATCTACTGCGAGAAAATGCAAACAACTGATCATATGCGACTGTGGATATCCTTTCCTTTCTTTTCTTTCTCCCCCTCCCCCGTCTTGTTTCATTTACTCCAAGCATTGAATGCTCTGCACTGCAAAATATATATTGCGTGCTGGATGAACATATGTATACTGATCGAGTAGAGGACTGCTCCTCCTGCTCCTGCTTCTGCTACTGCTGCTGCATGCATAATCTACATCACGTCGTCTCTGCAGCTTAAGTACGCAGATGTATTTATATATGCGTGGATAAGCGAGTACCATACGCAGCTGGCCGGGGGCTTTTAATGCGTGAAAGAATTAATCATTCGACGTATATGGAGGAGGAGGAGGAGGAGGAGATGATGAGGACAAGGGGGGAGGAGGAGGAGGAGGAGGAAGAAGAGGGTGCGTAGTTAATCCTCCCCGTGAGGGCTATTTGGAGGCATTCATGTATTCCTAAAATTAAAGCCCCCATGTACGCAACAACACCTCCGCAGCCCCACATGCGCTGTTTCCTTCACTTCCTCTCTCTCCCTCTTCCCCCTGTTAATTTGACGCATTCGCTGCTTCCCATGGCGCCCTCATCACGAGCAGATTCCTCTCTCTCTCCCTCTCTCTCTCTCTCTCTCTCTCGATTTCGATTCATTGCAAGTATTTATCGATCGGCTCCTTAGAAAACATTATTGGTTCCGTTGCTGCCGAAGCTTTCGTTGTGCTTCTTCCATGAGGAACAGTGAGGAGGAGGAGGAGGAGGACGAGGGGGCAGTTTGGGGAATTAATGCAGCTGCAGCGGACGGAGGCGCAGCAGGATATGTAATTATAAATAGAGGAAACGGAGGCAGCTGATCTCGATCATGTGGGTGGCGATATCGATATGCTGCTTCTTCTTCTTCTTCCTTCCTGCAGCAGCTTGATCCCTCTCTGATTCCATCCATCTCACCCTCCTTTATTTATACTTTAGAGATGGTGTCGAGGGAGCACAAGAGATCCGTGCTGCATGAGAAGCTACAAGTCCTCCGCTCCCTCACCAACTCTCATGCAGTAATATTATTATTATATATACATATCTATTTGCTGTTCTCCCTTACGATGAATGAACATTATCTCTTATATGGGAATTAAGGTGAGGAAGGCCTCGATCATAATGGACGCCTCCAAGTACATCAAAGACCTGAAGCAGAAGGTGGAGAGGTTGAACCAGGAGATCGCCGCCTCCGCGCAAACCAACGACGCCGCAGCCGCGGCGGCGGAGAAGAATCACTTCCCTGCGGTGAGTAAATTGATCGAACTCATGCAGTGCATGCTTATTGTTTTGAGTAAATGGAAATGTGTGTGTGTGTGTGTGTGGGTGCAGGTGACGGTAGAAACCCTAGAGCAGGGATTCATGGTGAGCGTGCTGTCGGAGAAGACCTGCCCCGGGTTGCTCGTCTCCCTGCTCGAGGCCTTCGAGGAGCTCGGCCTCACCGTCCTGGAAGCGAAGGCCTCCTGCGCCGAGGCGTTTCGTCTGCAGGCGATCGGAAGACAAGTAAGTAGAGATTGAACGATGGCGATGGTGATGAACTGATGATGATGATGCTTTTTTTTTATCTCCTACGTGAAACGAGTTCGATATTAATTGCGACTGACAAAAATGTCGCCAATTGTGAATTAGCGACATTATCAAATTCTTTCGGGAAACAAACAAAACATTCTCCTGTGGCAAATTTTGTCATCCATCGATGCCGATTGTTGTTTTGTGTTTTGGGAGGTGTCAGTCACTCGTCAATGCTGGCTCAAATTTATTGTTAATATATCAGGCGGAGACAATGGACGCCCGGGTGGTGAAGGATGCAGTCCTGCGTGCCATCAAGAGCTTCTTTGAACACAAAGAACAAGACTGATCTCATGATATATATATTGATAGAGAGACAGAGAGAGAGAACAAGAAGAAGAAGAAGAAGATGCAGGTCTAATTAATTAAGAAACTTGTCTCTCCCTTGCTTAAGGTTTTACCATTTTGGAGTGGGGGTTGCAAAGCCAGCCCCTGCTGTATCTGATGCAATGAAATATTGTAGAATATTCAAGTTTATGTATAATTATTTTGAATGAGAACAATGTTGAAGTACTCCTTCCTTCCTGACTTGATTAAACTACAACAAGTTGATATAAATATTACTGGGTAGCAGATAGAAGCGCCTGGTGATGATCATCATAAGCATTTTGAAATCTCTTATTGGATTTGAAGAAGCCTTCCTTCCACACGGTCCATGCTTTCCTGACTTCATCCAGTTCTGCGTCCGAGATGCTGGTGTGTCTTTCCAAGTTATCCACCCACTCCTTCCATGGAGGTTGTGATGGATTAAGGAACTTGGAGACCTGGGGCAACAGCACGGAGCAGCGGAAGTCGTCAACGAGCCTCCGGATTTCTTCGGACTCGGCCATGAGTTGCAACTCCGGCCGAGTTATGTTCCCCGGCCGGCCTCTGATTGTGAAGTGATTGCTCCTCAAGGTCAGGACCTCTGAAGGAGCCAAAGGTAGAACTATGCGGGAGAATTTTGCAAGAGAAAGTTGTATTATGTCTTTAGGCAGCAACCCCCGCTTCACAGCCACTGCGGTTCCGACCATTTTCCGAACCTGCGATTGAAAAGGATCCAGGTGGTTTTCAGATTAAATATACGTTATCATCAAAATGCAACGTTGAAATGAAATGTTATCCAAGTGACATGGATGACTAAGATTGATCATAGGATGCAGAGAGCAGCTGACTATATTTACCCAGCTGAAGTTGTGTGATCCTCACAACCTCGGAGTAAAAGATATAACTTTTGTTATGAACTTTCATCAACAGGAAGTAATAAGCTTATCCATCAACAGGAGAAAATTGTTTAATCAATCAAGTTAGAAGTTTCATAAAGGAGAATGACTCGCCACTGAAAGATATCCAACATTGAGGACATGATAGCAATATAACGATCAGCATCACTTGGTAGAATGAATTGAGGGCAACTCTTACCTGGTGCAACATGAAGGATTCCCCGCATATTAACAACTCAACATAGTTCATTCCTGAAAATGTCTCCAGATTTCCACAAGAGCAGCCGAAGATTTTCCGGAAGTGAGATGCACCTATCCTATCCATTTCATCGGGCTCATATAGCCACCTTGCACGAACAGGGCAAGGAATATCTGAACTATTAACTTCATTGATCTCTTGCTCTGATGATTCATCCTCTTGTTCATCAGAATCAGTGTTATACGATACAAGGATATCATCTTCAGCAGCAACTTGGACTTTTCCCACGTCACCACTTTCCTCGACTCCTGATGATGATTCATTTACTTGTTCATCAGAAGCAGTATTGCATGAGAGAATAATATTGTCTTCAGGTTTATGCAATGCAGCAACTCCAATTTTTCCAACATCGTCACTTTCCTTGACCCCCGATGTCAATACATCTTTTTTCAATCTTTTCCTCTTCTTTTTACCATGAGGTGATTTCCTATATTTGGAGCGAACCGTGTAGTTGTGAAAAGGATGGTCCCCCTGCATGGTAAAACAGACGTAATCATGATTAGCACCTAATTAATCACAGTTGCACAGGACAACAGCTCCGATTCTCTTTAAAAGAAATGAAGACAACAGCACGAAATCTTTTTGCCTTTCACAAATTCATTTTGACAATAATAAGTATGCAAAGTTCTAGAGAAGTGCAGTAAAGCTTGACGATATAGATTGTCGTCTGAAGATTCCCTGAAAATCCATTTTAAAAAAGTTTCTGTACGAATAAACATCCATGCGCGACTTATCTATCCAAGCTCGTCATTTAAAGTGAATGATGTGATTTAACAGATTTAAGAAAACATCAGAAACTGCAAAGTCCTTATATTTCATTTGTAAGTTGAATAAAGTAATATCACGTTGTAATCATGTCCGGGGTTCTAATGCAAAGCAAAATTCTAGAACTCCTTTTCCTTCCATATGAAAAACCCTATTCAGCTCGAGTATCATGAGCACTCAGCTTGGAAGAAAATTTACCATCTAAAAGAATTGTCATAAAGAAGGAAATAGTGCATGCCTCGAAACATTTGAGAATGTTATTAAACTCAGACAGATGTTCGGCAACTTCCGTAGAGTTGCAACTGTCTCCGATGCCAATGATTTGAGCAGGAAGCAGATATGAGTACAAGCGTAGACAGCACTCCCTTCTTGCATCAAAACTCCTACAAAAAGACAACTCCCATGAACTAGAAGTTCCTACAAAAGGCAAGCAAAAGGATTTCTCCCTTCACTTCACTTCACAAGACAAGCATACCTTTGCGAAGGTAAAACACTGAAAACCTTGACATTATTGGGCAGGTGAGAGTTGATATAATCTGCAAGTATAATGCCATTAGGGTCATTCTTCCATGCATCCGGAGGTATCTCCATCTTCAAAGCAATCATGGTAGCCATAGAATGAACCTAATAAAGGAAAGCAGAGAAGGATTGAGCAGCCTTAAGCACCAATTATAATTTAGAATGAATGAGCCTTAATGTTCTTAGAACCAGAACAAATGAGATTGATTAAGCAAGAGCAGTATTTTAAATATCACTTATTACAGAAGGAATCAAAGAAATTTCACAGCTAGTAAATATAAAAGAAACCAAAAAAAGTGTTCTCTGTGAACTTTTTTAATGAAGCTAGTATTTCAAAGTTTTCCAAATCCTGAAATCAAAAGGAAAGATTTTCTAAATCCTAGTCAATCATATTAAGTTAACATGTGATGACTCTTACTCCTTTGTCAGTTCTGCTACTCCTTGCCCAACCAATTTTGTGCAAGTTTCCAAAATTACTATCAAGAATTCCCCCTGACTTATAAATGGCAGACTCCAACTCAGCTTCAATTGCTACATAGTAAGATAGGAAACATTTAGCAAAAGATCAAAACTTTTATCGATTTGATTAAAATTGTATTTGATCAATCACATATTATCATAAGTAGACATAAAGGATAAGAATTTCCAACCAAAGAATTACATAAGCCATGTAAGTTGTGAATGAGAAGAAAATTCTTCTGATCAATCACATATTATCATGAAAATAAGTGTGTATATTAGCTCAGGGAAATTAAGTATCCAAATAGGTGGGATAGTGTAACAAACAGCCCTCTAAAAAAACGCAGATGTAGGGAATAAAAATTAAAACTAGAACTTCAGCAGCAAAAGAATCAACGTAACAAATGTTGTAAACTTTTTCGGAGAAACGAAATAAACTCTAACAAAATACTCCGAGATAATAAACGCCATCAGACCTAACAATTAGGCACATCACACTCATCAGCCTAAAATGCAATGATGTAGCACATTAAAGGATAATGATTTTTTTTCCAATGCATAAAGGAAATAGTTGAATCCGGAATACATAGCAAACAACGTATGGATCCAGGTAGTTAACAAAACTGCCGACCAAATATGAACAAGATTCGTGCTCGCGGTCTTACTCGATAAAGCATGGGGGTCAAACTGCTTCTGAAGACCTGCAAGAAGGGAGGAACAGCAAAAATTACAATTTACCAAATACTAATAAGCTAGAATCGAAGTCGGAAGAGTTGCAAAGAACGAAGGCATACCTCTGTAATCGGTGCCCACGTAGCCGACTCGCATTACGACCTTCTTCTTCCGAAAGGAGTCCCACCTCTTCCCACAACCTCCTCCACTGCCGCCGCCGCTATCGATATCGGAGCCATCCGAGCACGATGTAGGAGGAGGAGGAGGAGACAGAGCGGAGGAGCAGAGCAAACTCCAGAATCTAGGGCTGGAGGTGAGGAAAGGATTCGGGGAGAGAAGACATCGAGGGCGGAGGATATGGGAAGTAGGGTTTGGGAGCAGCCATGGGGAGAAGGGTAGACGAAGGGAAGAGGCGGCCGCCATTGTTTTGGTTGCTCGCTTCGAACTCACATTGCGGATTAAATAAAAAAGACGAGGAAAAAATAAATTGACATTTTAGGTTTTTATTTTAAATATTTTTCACTCTAAATAAATTGAGTTTTACTTTGACCAAAACGTGACGTTCTGTGACGCTAAATTAATTCAGCCCCAAATTTTTTACCATTTGGGTGCGTATTGGCTTTCTCCGTGACCACTCTTCGTACTTCGATCAGAATGTATTAAGTTGTTGCAGTTAAAAAGCTCATAGTTAGATCTTGAGTTGGGTCGGTCGGTCCACCCGTGGTGTGCACTGGGCGTCCCATTCCTTTTGTCAACAATGTGTGTCTGGTCTTAATTGGTCGGATCGTGCCTCCGGCACCGTTACTTTAAAGAAATTAGAGTGCTCAAAATAAGCTCATGCTCGGAATACGTTAGCATGGGATAACATTACAGGATTTCGTTCCTATTGTATTGGCCTTTGGGATCGGAGTAATGATTAAGAGTGACAGTCGGGACATAAATTTATGAAAGATGAATCACTGCAAAAGTATTTGCCAAGGATGTTTTCATTAATTAAGAACTAAAGCTGGGGGCTCGAAGACAATCAGATACTGTCCTAGTCTCAACCATAAACGATGCCGACCAGGGATCGACGGTGTTGCTCTATAGACTCCACCAGCACCTTATGAGAAATCAAAGTCTTTGGGTTCCGGGGTCAGTATGGTCGCAAGGCTGAAACTTAATAGAATTGACGAAAGGGCACCACCAAGAGTGCTCAACATGCAGAAACTTATCAGGTCCGGACGTAGTAAGGATTGACAAACTCAAAACTTTTTCTTGATCCTATGGGTGGTGGTGCATAGTCGTTCTTAGTTGGTGGAGCGATTTGTCAAGTTAATTCTATTAACAAACGAGACCTCACCCTGCTAACTAGCTACGTGGAGGCATCCCTCCACAACCAACTTCTTAGCTTCTTAGAAGGACTATGGCTTTTTAGGCCACAGAAATTTGAGGTAATAACAGGTCTGTGATGTCCTTAGATGTTCTGGGCCACACGTGCGCTACACTGATATATTCAATGAGTATATAGCCTTGCCAATAGGCCCAAGTAATCTTAGAAAATTTCATCGTGGTGGGGATAGATCATTGCAATTGTTGGTCCTCAACGAGAAAATTTCCAAGTAAGTACGAGTCATTAGCTCGCATTGATTACGTCTCTGCCTTTGTACACACCGTCCGTTGCTCCTACCGATTGAATGGTGAAGTGTTCGGATCGAGGCTACAGTGATGGTTCACCGTGTGCGACATCTTGAGAAGTCCACTAAACCTTATCATTTAGTAAAGATCAAACATAAAATCGTACGTATAAAAAAGATGCAAAACAGTTATCATATGAGAAAAGGATCACGGCAAATCTCGCACTAGTAAAACCCACTCAACACTCACCATGAATAATAATTTTATAAGGATGGATATTATTAGAAACATAGCTTACTCCGTCGACCTCCGATTATGAACTGAACCGTTCACTCGCTTGCTACTCATCAAGTTCACATATGAACTGATGATGCCATCTCAACTCTACAGTAATGCAAGTCTACTTCTACTCTCTACTTATTTTTTCTACTTTTTTTTCAACAGCCAAAGACCTTATTTTTATAAGGGACGGAGGAAAAACAGATCAGCTTTATTCCACTTTCACCGTTTGATACTCATCTTAGGTTGGGAGTTACATCCCACAAATAAACTTAACAACAACAACAATAATAATTTATAAAATACACACGTAAAGCAGACTGCCACATCATGCGTTGACCACGCGGCAGTTCTCGCGAATCTCCCCATCCCTCCCGGTCAACGGGCTTATGTTTCCCATCTTCACCATCGCGGCGCCGAAGTCCGCCGCGAATGCGTCGGGGTTAAAGGCGTACCGCCTCACCAGCCCGTCCATCTCCGCATCTCCCTGAAACAGCTGCTGATCCGAGTGCAGCAGCCCCTTGCTCCCCACCAGGCCGCGGAAGTAGGCGGCGTCGAAGGCGGCCGGAGTCTCGTCGAGCGGCCACGTCCTGTCGTCGCCGCCCGCGGGGGCGCACTGCGTCCGCAGGGCGGCCGCGAAGCCGGCGTCGATGGTGGACGTCTCGTTGTAGAGGCGGCCGCGGAAGACGGAGCAGCGGGCGACGCCGAGGGTGTGCGCGCCGGAGAGGACGACGAGGTCGGCGGCGGTGAGGCCGCGCGACGCGAATGCGGCGACGAGGTCGGGCAGGTCCGAGGACGGGGAGGGAATGCCGGCGTCCGCGGCGTCTCTGCTTGCGGTGGTGGCGTCTCTTCGGCCGAGCAGAACGTCGTAGGAGCTTCCGCCGACCTGCAATGCGACGTCGACGCAGTAGGATTAACCGGTGGGGATTCAAAATGAAGGAAAGCTTGATGTTTTCTTACGGCGACGACGGCGTCTCGTGCGGCGACGGCCAATAAGTCGGCGCAGGAGACGACGTTTCCGAAGCAGAGCGTGTTGAGAGCGGCCTTGATGCTGTCGACAAGCTCGAATCCTCTGAGTGAATTCTTGTTCGCCCTCGCCGTCTTCTCTCCCTGGAAGCTCGGTGAATCATCCAGCAGCACCGATGCGTCGCAACCCTGTTCATCATCAGTTCATCGCCGTCATCATCGGTTCTAATGCATCGGATGATCGAGTTGCGTGATGATTACGTTCACGAAGCAGTCGTGGAAGTGGAGGCGGAGCAGCGCGGCGGCCGCGCGCGGCTGAAGGGCGACGGCGGTCTCCACCATGGTGCGGATGGTCGGCAGGGCGAGCGGGCACGCCGCCTCGTAGAAGTCCGAGCTCAGCTGATGCCACTCGGCTTGCGGCGGCGGAGCAGCAATGATGCAGGCGGAGGAGATGAAGCAGAAGAGGACGACGAAGTAGGCCGAGAAGGACATGCTTTGAGCTCTCGCCATTGATTGATCGCCGGATCGATTGCTGCGCTTTAAATAGCCCGCTGCGTGAATGAATTGAAGGAGAAGGTTTGAGGTTTCTTGTGGGATTGATCGATTCATTTCTCGCTCACCCTTCTCTAATATATAAACAATTAGGTTCACCGAAGGTTTAAAATATATTTATGTTTTATGATTTCTCTAGCAAATTACGGACCAAGAGTGATTATTTAATTTAAAATTTCTAAGATTTTTTGGAGTAGCGAAGTGTTTAGCTAATTTCTTTTTGTTGATTGAAGGGAGGAGTTTAACTTCTATATATATAAAATACATTTTCTCATTTTATTTAAAAAAAATATGATAATTTATTTTTACATCCTAAGTGAACTGGACCATATTCATCTGACCCAACCCAAGAAGCACAACAGATGGCACAAGTTGGGAATAATAAAAAGTTTCAAAAAATAAATATAACTCTCTCATGTAAAAATCAATCATATGTAAAAACAATCATCTTTAACATTCAAGTGGCTAGTTGGTACTGAAGAAAAAAATAACTATTGAGCATGATTAAAATAAGAGAATTAAGCGATTAGTCGTTTAATAAACAATAGTAATTAAGGGGTTTTACATGTATAAATAAACATATCCTCTTATTCTATTCCTATCATTTATTACTTTCAGAGTTTATGCAGTTCACTCTTAGTGTACTCATGAATATTGATAGTGACGATGTTACTTTAAACAATTTCATCCGACATATGCACAGTGGTGATCGATGAGTTTTACACATGCTTCATACGTCGATGAGATTGTATTAAGTTGTTGCACTTAAAAAGCTCATAGTTAGAACTTGAGCTGGGTCGGTTGGTCCACCCGCGGTGTGCACCGGGCGTCCCATCCTTTTTGTCGACGACGATGCGTGCATGATCTTAATTCGTCGGGTCGTGCCTCCCGTGCTGTTACTTTGAAGAAATTAGAGTGCTCAAATCTGGATACATTAGCATGGGATAACATCACAGGATTTCGGTCCTATTGTGTTGGCCTTCGGGATCGGAATAATGATTAAAAGTGTGAGTCGGGGCATGAATTTATGAAAGATGAATCACTGCGGAAGAATTTGCCAAGGATGTTTTCATTAATCAAGAACGAAAGTTGGGGGCTCGAAGACAATCAGATATCGTCCTAGTCTCAACCATAAACGATGCGGACAAAGGATGTTGCTCTATAGACTCCACCAGCACCTTACGAGAAATCAAAGTCTTTGGGTTCGATGAGGAGTATGGTCACAAGGCTGAAACTTAATGGAATTGACGAAAGAGCACCAGCAGGAGTGGAGTCTGCAGCTTAATTTGCTCAACACGAGGAAACTTATCAGGTCCAAACATAGCAAGAATTGACAGACTGAGAACTTTTTTTTATCCCGTGGGTGGTGGTGCCTAGTCGTTCTTAGTTGGGTGGAGTGATTTGTCTGGTTAATTCCATTAACAAACGAGACCTCAGCCTGCTAACTAGCTACGTGGAGGCATCCCTCCGCGCCAACTTCTTAGAAGGACCATGGCTGTTTAGGCCACAGAAGTCTGAGGTAACAACAGGTCTATGATGTCCTTAGATGTTCTGGAGCGCAAATGCACTACATTGATGTATTCAATGAGTCTATAGTCTTAGCCAATAGGCCCGAGTAATCTTAGAAAATTTTATCGTGATGTGGTCTTTAACGAGAAATTCCTAGTAAGCGTGAATTATCAGCTCGCATTCTTGCCCTTTGTACACATCCCTCTTTGCTCCTATCAATTTAATGGTCTGGTAAAATATTCGGATTAAGGCTAAAGGGTGTGGTTCACCGCTCGCAACATCTTAAGAAGTCCACTAAACCTTATCATTTAGTAAAAATCAAACATAAAATCGTACGTACAAAAAAGATGCAAAGCAATGATCATACGTGGAAAGTATCACGGCAAATCCCGCACCCATAAAACCCACTCAACACTCACCATGAATAACAATTTTATAAGGATGGATATTATTAGAAACATAGCTTACTCCGTCGACCTCCAATTACGGATCTAGTTGGTATTCACTCACCCAACCATTCACTCGCCTGCTACTCATCGAGTTCACATATGAACTGATGATGCCATCTCAACTCTACAGTAATTCCACTTTCACCGTTTGATACTCATCTTAGGTTGGGAGTTACATCCCACCCTAAACTTAACAAGAACAACAATAATAATAATTTATAAAATACACACGTAAAGCAGACTGCCACATCATGCGTTGACCACGCGGCAATTCTCGCGAATCTCCCCGTCCCTCCCGGTCAACGGGCTTATGTTTCCCATCTTCACCATCGCGGCGCCAAAGTCCGCCGCGAATGCGTCGGGGTTAAAGGCGTACCGCCTCACCAGCCCGTCCATCTCCGCGTCTCCCTGAAACAGCTGCTGATCCGAGTGCAGCAGCCCCTTGCTCCCCACCAGGCCGCGGAAGTAGGCGGCGTCGAAGGCGGCCGGAGTCTCGTCGAGCGGCCACGTCCTGTCGTCGCCGCCCGCGGGGGCGCACTGCGTCCGCAGGGCCGCCGCGAAGCCGGCGTCGATGGCGGACGTCTCGTTGTAGAGGCGGCCGCGGAAGACGGAGCAGCGGGCGACGCCGAGTGTGTGCGCGCCGGAGAGGACGACGAGGTCGGCGGCGGTGAGGCCGCGCGACGCGAATGCGGCGACGAGGTCGGGCAGGTCCGAGGACGGGGAGGGAATGCCGGCGTCCGCGGCGTCTCTGCTTGCGGTGGTGGCGTCTCTTCGGCCGAGCAGAACGTCGTAGGAACTTCCGCCGACCTGCAATGCGACGTCGACGCAGTAGGATTAACCGGTGGGGATTCAAAATGAAGGAAAGCTTGATGTTTTCTTACGGCGACGACGGCGTCTCGTGCGGCGACGGCCAATAAGTCGGCGCAGGAGACGACGTTTCCGAAGCAGAGCGTGTTGAGAGCGGCCTTGATGCTGTCGACAAGCTCGAATCCTCTGAGTGAATTCTTGTTCGCCCTCGCCGTCTTCTCTCCCCGGAAGCTCGGTGAATCATCCAGCAGCACCGATGCGTCGCAACCCTGTTCATCATCAGTTCATCGCCGTCATCATCGGTTCTAATGCATCGGATGATCGAGTTGCGTGATGATTACGTTCACGAAGCAGTCGTGGAAGTGGAGGCGGAGCAGCGCGGCGGCCGCGCGCGGCTGAAGGGCGACGGCGGTCTCCACCATGGTGCGGATGGTCGGCAGGGCGAGCGGGCACGCCGCCTCGTAGAAGTCCGAGCTCAGCTGATGCCCCTCGGCTTGCGGCGGCGGAGCAGCAATGATGCAGGCGGAGGAGATGAAGCAGAAGAGGACGACGAAGTACGCCGAGAAGGACATGCTTTGAGCTCTCGCCATTGATTGATCGCCGGATCAATTGCTGTGCTTTAAATAGCCCGCTGCGTGAATGAATTGAAGGAGAAGGTTTGAGGTTTCTTGTGGGATTGATCGATTCATTTCTCGCTCACCCTTCTCTAATATATAAACAATTAGGTTCACCGAAGGTTTAAAATATATTTATGTTTTATGATTTCTCTAGCAAATTACGGACCAATAGTGATTATTTAATTCAAATTTTCAAAGATTTTTTGGAGTAGTGAAGTGTTAGCTAATTTCTTTTTGTTGATTGAAGGGAGGTGTTTAACTTCTATATATATATATATATATATTATAATGTAAGATAATACATTTTCTCATTTTATTTAAAAAATATATGATAATTTATTTTTACATCCTAAGTGAACTGGACCGTATTCATCTGACCCAACCCAAGAAGCACAACAGATGGCACAAGTTGGGTTATGCCGATAATAAAAAAGTTTCTAAAAATAAATATAACTCTCATGTAAAAATCAATCATCTTTAACATTAGATTTATAACTATTGAGCATGATTAAAATAAGAGAATTAGATTTATAAACAATAGTAATTAAAAGGTTTTACATGTATAGAAATATATCCTCTTATTCTATTTCTATCATTTATTACTTTTAGAGTTTCTGCAATTCACTCTTAGTGTACTTTGTGAATGTTGATAGCATCGACGATGTTATTTCAAACAATTTCGTCCGACATATGCACAGTAGTAATCGAGGAGTTTTATACATAATAATATAATATATTTTTCTCTCTATTCTTCTTATTTTTTACTTTTAAAGCTTTTTCAATCCACTTCAAGCATTCACAAAGATTGTTACTATTGATGATGTGATGTCACTTAGTAAGATGGGGAACGAGGATTTTTATAAGTGTTTACTAAAGTAACATAACCCCTTATTATGTTATTATCTTTTCTTACTTTTAGAATTTTAGTAGTTCATTTTTAGTGCATTTGTGAAGACTGATGGTATCCATGCACCACAGCCACAATAAAATGTGTAATTCCATAAAAATATCATGAAAGGTGAGTCAATTTGTATATTACTAAATATGTCATAAATAATTAGAAATTATAAATCAAATTTATCAATCTAAATATATAAAAATTTAACAATGTAATAATTATATATCGTCACAAGTTTCATGTGATATAATATTGTTGCTTTTCTTCATGTATTGGTCAGAAAACCTACTGGATTCACATATAACGTCAAGTGATGAACTCATCAAATATTATTAGGTGGCAACTCTCCATGCCTAATGCCGGAGCAAGACTGGAAGCTGCCAAACTATAAATTCCTATGACCGGAAGGTGGCATGATACATGCATGCATTATGGGATCGCATGGGATTACTGTGACGTGTCACGTGAGCGGTTGACATGTCAATTCATATCTATTTATAGTATAAATTACAAAATACATATCAAATTATGACCTTTTTTAAAAAAAAACATCTATTGTATTACGACTGCAGAACTGAAGGGACGCATGGAAGCAACGATCCAAGAAGAGGTGCAACTTTTCCCTCCTTGCTAATAGAGAAGAGCACCCTATTTATAGAACACGGTGCATGTGGAAACATATCATCGAATATTGTATTCAAAGTGCGAGAGATTCCTTGTTGTTAGGAGAGCAGAGTTCAAGATATCGAACTCCTTGTATTGAGGGTTTTATCGATGCCCATTAATAAAGGCAATTCTTTCCCTCACCTCCATTGTTCGGTGGTTGCATGGTTCATTGAAGGCTAGTGGCGTCTCTACTTCTGTCGACGTCCACGCCATACCCATCGAGGAAAGTGCTGGGTAACATTTGGTATCAGAGCCGAAACACCGCAACAAACAGCAACGTCTCCACGGATCTCTCAAACTGAAGACCATTCGGTGTTAGCATCAAGATCAAGAACACCTTTCTGCAAGCATGGTGACAAAACAAGAATTCAAAAAATTAGAAAAGAAGGTGGGTTCGATGGAAGAAATAATTCGAGCTTCTCAAGCCACAGGGGACACAAATTTTCAATCACTCCAGGATCGTATAGATGGATTGCATAAGGCGATTTCAGGCATCCTCACTGAATTTGAAAAGCTGCGATCCTATCAAGAGCGCGTCCCCGACTTAGACGAAACAAGCTCTCCCCTGCCCAGGGGAACAACCAACGACGCCGCCCTTCGAAGCGAGTTGGAGACGCTTCGATCTGAAGTCCGACAACAATCCGGAAATCGGTATACCCCAAGACCGCATATCCGCATACCTGATCCCTCCATATTCGCTGGCGATAGAAGCGTAGAAGTCCTGGAGAGTTTCATCTGGGACATGGAGCAATTCTTCGATGCATCAGGGGTCAAAGACGAGAATAAAATATCCACCGCAACAGCCTATCTCAGAGGAGATGCGAAGAAGTGGTGGAGGATTCGTTGCGAAGCAAGTCGCAACGGCAAGGCGGTAAGAGTAGGAAATTGGGCAGCGATGGTAGAAGAATTACGGCCTCAATTTCTTCCTGCTAATGTCACTTGGCTCGCACGGGAAAAGCTACAAAAATTGCAGCAGAACCGATCCATCCAAGATTATGTCCGTGATTTTAACAGCATAATCTTGGATCTTAGAGACATGGCGGAAGCGGATCAACTTTTTGCGTTTCTCCGGGGTCTTCAACCATGGGCACGAAGCGAGATTATGTGTAAGGGAATAAACTCCTTACAGGAGGCAGTTTCCACTGCAGAAGGGTTGCTGGATTGGCGTTCGATGAGCACGCATCATTCGCCAGAACGAACCAGGCCACGCTTTCATAAGAATCATCCGAAGAGCGGTCGTCGCCAGATTTCAGGCAACAAAGGAAGCAGGGATCGTCCATCTTCGACTTCAGGAGCGCATAACAAAGATGGCGAAAGAATTGATTCCGAACGCCGAAACAAGTGCTTTCGGTGCGGAGGAAACCACTACATGCAGTTTTGCCCACAGCAAGAGAAAATCGCAGCTATCAGAGTCGAAGAAGGAGAGGAACAGCCACGTACCGAAGAACCCATTGTGACTACCCGAGCCGCCCCTCTACGAAGAATCAATGCAATCCAAAAAGAGCAGGATTGCCAATTAATGTACGTTCCTATACAGATCAATGGGAAGCAGTGTCACGCTATGATCGACACTGGGGCTACCCATAATTTCATCTGTGAAGAACTTGCAAGAGACTTGAAACTGCAGATTGAAGGAAGCCAAAGTAAAATCAAAACTGTAAATACGGAACCCTCGAAGGTCATTGGCACAATAAGAAAAGTTCCTTCTGCGCTGGGACAATGGGAGGGGAATCTAAATTTCATAGTGATTCCCATGGACGATTTCCGCCTCATCTTAGGGACGGAATTCCTCCTACAATCCAAGACGATGGTCGCACCCCATCTTGGTGGACTGATGATAATGGACAGTTCCCAACCTGGGTTTGCGAAAAGCATACCCACTCCTCCAAAAGATTCGTCGCCAACTACGAAGACGGAAATCAAACTCCTTTCAGCATTACAACTCGGGAAGGGATTGCGACGTAATGAAACTACGTTCGCAGCCATCCTTCGGGAGGAAAGTGGGACCAACACGGATGAAGATTTTTCGCCAGAACTGAAGAATCTCCTCTCCAAATACGAAGACATCATGCCACCAGAACTTCCGCAAACCTTACCTCCGCGGCGACAGACCGATCATCAGATCGAGATTCTGCTTGGATCCCGTCCACCAGTAATGGCTCCATACAGGATGTCGCCTTCGGAACTTGTCGAGTTAAAGAAGCAACTCAACGAACTACTGTCCGCAGGATTGATCCGACCATCAAAAGCTCCCTTCGGTGCCCCTGTTCTATTCCAGAAGAAAAAGGACGGAAAACTTCGGATGTGCGTGGATTATCACGCACTCAACAAGGTAACGATAAAGAATCGGTATCCTATCCCGTTAATAGCAGATATATTCGATCAACTAGCGCACGCCAGAATCTTCTCAAAATTGGATCTCCGCTCTGGCTACTGGCAAGTGCGGATCGCTGAAGGTGATGAAGCTAAAACTACATGCATCACCCGCTACGGATCTTTTGAATTTCTGATAATGCCTTTCGAACTTACGAATGCACCGACGACTTTCTGCAATTTAATAAACGACGTTTTCCACGATTTCTTGGATAAATTCATCGTCGTATATTTGGATGACATCGTCATTTATTCTGAAATAGAGGAGGAACACCTTCGCCATCTACAACAAGTGTTAGACAAATTAAGAGAACACCAGTTGTTCGTACGAAGAGATAAGTGTGATTTTGGGCGACGGGAAATTCTCTTCCTCGGCCACCGCATTGGCGGAGGGAAGGTGCAGATAGACGAAGAAAAGATTGCAGCCATCCGCGAATGGCCTCAACCTACAAATCCATCGGAGCTTCGCTCTTTTCTTGGACTCACAAATTATTACCGTAAATTTGTGAACAACTACTCTAATATTACTTCTCCCTTGACAGATTTATTAAAGCAGGATCGACTATGGGCTTGGTCGGAAGAGTGCGAAGCGGCACTACAGCAGATAAAAACATGCATGACCACGAAATCGGTGTTGGCGCTTCCAGACTTCAACAAAGCCTTTGAAGTCGTAACAGATGCGTCCGATAAGGCTTTAGGAGGAATTCTCATGCAAGATGGTCATCCCGTGGCATACGAAAGTAGGAAACTGAAGCCAACAGAACAACGCTATAGTGCACATGAAAAGGAGATGTTGGCAGTCATACATTGCCTTCATATTTGGCGCGTTTACTTGCTGGGAAAGCCATTCATCGTTCGCACTGACAACATTGCAAACACCTACTTCCAAACGCAAAGAAAATTATCATCAAAGCAAGCGCGATGGCAAGAGCAGCTTGCAGAATTTGATTTCGTTTGGGAGCATAAAGCAGGGCGCCATAATCAGGCCGCAGACGCGTTGAGGCGTCGTATGTACGCCATCAACTACATCCAAGGAGACCTCGCGCAGCGCATACAGGAAGCAGGAAAAGGCAACGCAACTTACCAAAAGATCCTAAGCTTAATCGGCGAAGGAGGAACCAGGCGGTACTGGACAGATGCCATGGGAAATATTCTAACAAAAGGGCATCGGATGTACGTACCTGCTTCCGCGGAGTTAAGGTGTGAATTAATTACAGAATGTCACGACACAATATGGGTCGGTCATCCTAGCGTTGAGCGGACATTGGCACTCCTGAATCGCTCATTCTTCTGGCCCCGCATGATCGAAGACGTAGAAGTTTTCGTCAAGACATGCTTGACATGTCAGAAGGATAAAATAGAGCACGCAAAAACTGCTGGTCCTTTACAACCGTTGCCAATACCATCTCGACCATGGAGTTCCATATCCATAGATTTCATCACATCATTTCCCAAGGTGCAGGAATATTCTGCGGTATTGGTGGTGGTAGATCGCTTCAGTAAATTCGCTCTGTTCATCCCTACGAACGAGCGGGTTACGACAGAACAGACGGCGGGGTTGCTCTTCCGCCACATGGTAAAATACTTCGGGTTACCCGAAGATATTGTAAGTGATAGAGATCCCCGCTTCACGGGAAAATTTTGGACCTCTCTCTTTCAATTGTTAGGTTCAAAGTTAAAGTTTTCCACAGCCAACCATCCTCAAACGGATGGCCAAACGGAGCGAACGAATGCACTATTGGAGGAATACTTGAGCCACTTTGTTACAACCAAGCAAGAAAACTGGGTCAATTTGTTAGATTCCGCTCAGTTTTTCTACAACATCCAACAGAGCTCGGCTACAGGGAAGTCACCTTTCGAGATCGTGTATGGGCATTCACCCTTTACACCAGCGGAACTAGCGCGGGCATCGTCAAAAGAACGCTGTCCCGCAGCAAATCACTTCGTACAAGAAAGACAAGACCAGCTCGCCGATGTGCAAGAACACTTGGAGAAGGCACAACGAAGGATGAAGAAACAAGCAGATTTACATCGTCGGCCAAGAGAGTTCAACATAGGCGATCGGGTCCTCCTCAAACTCACACCTCAAATGAAGCGAAGAAGCCAAGGGATGCAGGTACACAAAGGGTTGATACCTCGCTATGAAGGACCTTTCGAGGTTATCAAACGTGTTGGGGAAGTCGCGTATACCTTGCAACTCCCCAACCGATTCCACATGCATCCAACCTTCCACGTAAGTTTTCTCAAACCATTCCATGAAGACCAGAATTCGGAGTGTAGACAGCAGGATCGCATCGGACCAAGTATTCATAAAGATCCTCCCAAACAAATCGAAAAGATTCTCGGGCGAAGAACATTTCTACCCGAAGGATTTGTGGAGTATCTCATACATTAGAAAGGAGAACCAATCGAAGAAGCGAGCTGGGAAGACGAAGCCTCGTTGCATCGATTTGAAAGGAGCATTCGTGAATATCTAACTTCAGAATCGATGGGGACATCGAAGTCATCTGGCGGGGGAGGATTGTTACGACTGCAGAACTGAAGGGACGCAGGGAAGCAACGATCCAAGAATAGGTGCAACTTTTCCCTCCTTGCTAATAAGGGAAGAGCACCCTATTTATAGAACACGGTGCATGTGGAAACATATCATCGAATATTGTATTAGAGATTCCTTATTGTTAGGAGAGCGGAGTTCAAGATATTGAACTCCTTGTATTGAGGGTTTTCCCGGTGCCCATTAATAAAGGCAATCCTTTCCCTCACCTCCATTGTTCGGTGGTTGCATGGTTCATTGAAGGCTGGTGGCGTCTCTACTTCCGTCGACGTCCACGCCATACCCATCGAGGAAAGTGCTGGGTAACACATTGCATGTCGAAATTTTAACTTTTAGCTTGCATCTATTTACCTAATTATTATCCATCTATAAATAAATATATTTCATATTATTTTATTTTATCCATAAGGTGTTTAATTATTGGCTTATCTTTTAATTGAATATTCTTAACTATACTTTTTTATTTAACAACAATATATATTATTAAATACAATAATAATAAGGCATAAGCCTAGTCATGATATTTAATATTATAACGGTAGCTTTTGAAATATTATAATGAAAAACTTAGAGTTATATACGATTATGTAGTAATAAGGGTTCTAAATGCAATTAGCACTAATAGAATAAAATAAAAATATAAAATGCTAAAATTGTTTAGGTACAGATACTTCTAAATTTTTATTGCAACTTCTTTTTATCTATTCTTTACTTGATTAATTTATCCGTACTTATTAACTTTTGATAAAAAGTAAGTCAAAAATAGCTTTAGTTTAAACAGTTGAATATAAATTAAGTTCTTTTATTTTTTCAATAATATATCCATCAACATTTTGTATGTCAACATCCCATCAGTTGAGGATGATATTGCAATACTTTTATGCTCATCTTCACTTTGTTTAACATCGAACTTATTTTATTCCATAAAATCATATTATTTATATTCTTAGTACAGTAAATATATGTATATTTGATTCAAAATCATGGAAAAATTTTAAAAGAGAAAAAGATCTGTAAGGGTAGCCTTTGAAATTCAAATGAAACTTAGAGGGACTTATATAGGATTTAATAGTAATGAGGGGTCTAGATGAAATTATCATTAATAGAATAAAACAAAATAAATAAAAAAAGATGTAACGTCAGATTCTGCGGTGGGGCGAGGAGTCGGCATCGTGGCAGCGTCCGGTAGCGACCCGGCTTGGCGGTGTCCCCTGTCGAGCCTGCCGCAGGACGCTGCCGCACGGCGATGGAGACGTACGCCGGCCGCTGCACATTTGTCTCACTCACTGGCCCCCTCCCCCCGCACATGCTGCGCCCTGCCAATCACGCAACACCATTTCTGTTCAATCAGGAAGAATTTTTATGATTGATTCGTTATTCCTCTCTTCTCTCTCCCTCTTTAGTCGGAAGCATCCGGGTTCGTTCAGCTGGCCCGGATCCGGTTCGGACTGGACCGCCAGCATTGACTCGGTCTGGTGATTCCCGCGCCAAAGTTGACGGTTCGGCGATTCCCACGGCCGGCGCCGCCCGAGGAAGCAACGCGGAAACCGAGATATATAAATTTGGATATCACGTGTTATATGCGCGTTTCGGCTCGTATATAGCGAGCGTTATAAATAACTTATTATCAATATTATATATATAATTATATTAGTCTTTCCTCTATTAATTCATAATTGCATAATTATATTAATATTTTATTATTAAATAGATAATTATATTAGTCTTCCCTCTACTTAACAAGATATTAAAAATTTAAAATAATCTCATGAAAAGGTATTAAAACTTAAGATAGGATTTTTATAAGTTAAATTATGAGAGATATAAAATATTATGGAAGATGTCACAGTCATATTAAAAATTGATAAAGAGAAAGTAAATATAATTATTTATTTTTATAATTTATGGTTTGCTAGTTGATTAATGCAATATATAGTGGACAGGTGGTTGAGTGTGAGCCGTTCAATTTTTTTTTAAGTGCAGCAAAAAAAGTGCTTTCGACAAAATAATGTTTTTTTTCCAAACTAATTTCTGTCCCCCGTATTTTTTTGGGTTATTTATTTATTTATTACGCCAATCTCGTAACTAATAACCCATTGCCGTTTTACTTTATTACCACAATGCCCTGCGCTGTTGACATCAGAAGCACTCAACACCCAGCTTCCTGTTCATCTATTTATATAAACTTTACGCCCCCACCACGCCACTAACTCCCACTCGGCTTCCTCCTCCTCCTCCTCCTCCCCCTTCCCCTCTTCCACATCCGCCGCCACCGCGGCCGCAGCCGCACCGGCAGGCTCCTCCTCCTCGCCCCCTCTCCTCCCCTTTTGGCGGCGATGAGGCTCGTGGCGGACGCCAGAGGGGACGCTTCGCCATCGGTATCCGACGATGGCCTTCCGCCGTCCAAGGTCATCTTCGGCACGTACAAGCTCGGTCGCTTCCTCGGCCGCGGCGCCTCCGCCAAGGTCTATCACGCTCGGAACCTCTCCTCCGGCCACGCCGTCGCCATGAAGGTCTTCCCCAATCCCCGCCGGGCCGCCGATCCCTCCCTCTCCTCCTCGGCCCCTTCCTCTGATTCCTTCATTCGCGAGATCTCCGCTCTCCGCCGGCTCCGCCACCCCCATATCGTCCGCCTCCACGAGGTGCTCGCATCCCGCTCAAAGGTCTACCTCGTCCTCGAGCTCGCCAAGGGCGGTGAGCTCTTCTCCCGCGTCGAAGACCGCGGCCGCCTCCCGGAGGAGCTCTCCCGCCGGTACTTCCGCCAGCTAATCTCCGCCGTCGCCTATTCCCACCACCGCGGCGTCTTCCACCGCGATCTCAAGCCGGAGAACCTTCTCCTCGACGAATCCGGCAACCTCAAGGTCTCCGACTTCGGCTTCGCCGCCCTTCGCCCGTCCTCCTCCTCCGGAGGCGACCTCCTCCACACCCAATGCGGGACGCCGGCGTACGTCGCGCCGGAGATACTGTCGAAGAAGCAGACGGGAGGATACGACGGGGCGAAGTCGGACATCTGGTCCTGCGGCGTCATCCTCTTCGTGCTCAACGCCGGCTACCTCCCCTTCAACGACCCCAATCTCATGTCCCTCTACCGCAAGATCTACCGCGGCCACCACCGCTGCCCGCGCTGGACGTCGCCCGAGCTCCGCCGCCTAATCGCCCGCCTGCTCGACCCCAATCCAGCCACCCGCATCTCCATCGACGGGATCCTCCGCGACCCCTGGTTCGCCAGGGGCCTCAGCGCCGATCAAAAGGCGGCCCTGATGCGGCCGCTCCTCGGGGAGGCCACCAAGCCCCACCATGGCCACAGCGACAGGGAGCTCAACGCCTTCGACATCATCTCCTTCTCCCCGGGGCTCGACCTCTCGGGGCTCTTCCGGGAGGCGGCCGTGGACCGGGAGCGTCTGGCGGTGCTCGGCCCGGC
This sequence comes from Thalia dealbata, assembly GCA_030544415.1. Classification (NCBI taxonomy): domain Eukaryota; kingdom Viridiplantae; phylum Streptophyta; class Magnoliopsida; order Zingiberales; family Marantaceae; genus Thalia; species Thalia dealbata. Next base: position 28,573,631 of record CM060457.1, on the reverse strand, counting down.
GGACCGGGTCGTCCGCAGGACCGAGGAGGTTGCGAAGGGGGAGGATTTCGTGGTGAGGAAGGAGGGGGAGAAGGGGATGTCGATGGTGGTAGAGGGGCAAAATGGGGAATTCGTGCTGAGGCTGGTGCTCCACCGGTCTACCGCCGGCGTGACGGTGGTGGAAGTGGAGGAGGGCGGCGGCGCAGCCGCCGCAAGTTTGTGGAAGGAGAAGCTGAGGCCTTCGTTGAGCGGTGCCGCCGGCGGACCCGGCTCGCCGACCAGGTAGCCGATCGGTGCCGGGGTCGACTTCCGTTGGTTGGGTGTACGGAATCGGCTTCGAAACGGAACACCGTTTAAATTACACACCCATTTTTATTTTTTATAAAATATATGAATAATTTATGGGTAAACAAAACTCAAAATAATATTTATTATAAACAATAAAAAAATTCAAAATACAAATCAACAGATGATTTTTTATTAACTTTTCACATGGTTTTGGAAGAAAAAAATTCTAAACGAAATTAAACTATTTTATTAATGCATCATTTAACCAAGTGAGATTATAAGCGATAGTAGTAGATTTAAAATTATAATCGATCACATTGTAAATATGCAAGAAGTTATTTTCAATATTTATTCAAATTTTGTTATGTTAGAGGAATTATTTTTATTTTCGGAGTTATATATTTTTCTATTATTTAAAAATTATTAAAATTAACATAAATCACCGTCTTATTTATTTATTTTTAATTAAAAATACTTTATATAATATCATGCACTTAGATTAAGAATAAGATAATGTGAGACATAGTAATTTAGACTCGGAGCTATAAAGATATAAAATGAGTAATTTGAAGTCTAATAAATCTAAGAGCAACACACTCTAAGAGGTAAGAATAAATTATCAGTAACTTTAATCATACTAATAATAATATTTTATTATATAAACCTAACATCTAGGTAATATAGTATGAAAAAAAGAATTTATTAAGTATAAATATATAAGAAAATTGATGACTATAATTAAGGGTTTTTACTAATAAAGTAATATTTTTCTTATATAGTTTTTAAGATTTATTACTTTAAATCTCCTATAATTTACCCCATGTTCTACTGAACAAGTTACTCCAAATAGAAGAATCATTATATAATCTTATATTTTGAAAATATAAACAAGGTGCTTAGATGATTATTTAAATCAAAAGCATTGATTACTGAATTCTCTAGAGAGATAAATTTTACTTCAATTTATTCCAATGGGTAGCATCACTACCTTTATCTTACGCTAATTATACATACCGGCCTTCAATTATTGGCTTCATTTTTTTAATCCAAATGTCAAGTGAACAGATATGAAAAAGAAAGGGAAAAAGAGAGATATAATGGATTCACATGTTACGTCAATAACTTTTTATTTTATTCTCCAATCTCCTCTCTCCCTCTCCCACGTCACCAATTAGTGCTGTGCTTAGGAGTTAGGATGCGTTTTGTTATTAAAAAAATATGTATATAATAGCAAATAGGCATAATAATCAAACAGCTATTTTATAATTTTTTATTTAATTTTTAAATTCAGTTTTTAATCCATAACCTCCTAATCTAATTACATAAATTTTTTAACTTATTAAATAATAAACCTTATACTGTGTATAGATAAATATTTTACTTTATATGCATAATTTTTTACTTAGTTATAAATTATAACTAAATTTTAATTTGAATTATGCTACAACTAAAATTATTTTTTTCTAATGAGCATAAAAAATGTTCTGTTTCTACGGACTTAACACTAGTTGCACCACATGTCAAATTATAAAAATAGGACAAGTTCTCTACATGAGCATCTCCAAAACAAATATATAAATATACCTTTATTCTTGGAATATATATTTTTTATATTACTAGATTGATACCAAGAGAATAAAAGCATCGGAAATGTATCGACTAAATATTAAAATATTAATAAATTTTTTATTATTAAAAATAAAAGTTAATTTATTATGCACTAAATATATGAATTAAATAATTATTTTAAATTACACATGTGATTTAATAATTTTTTAATATTAAATCTATACAGTATACAACAGTCATATTTAAATAGAAACATGAAAAAATATTCATACAAACTTACATATAAATTTTTATTATGCTCGTGGAAATAAGTTTTACTTAAAGTTCTATCGTTATCATGTATGGTTCATATTTGCTAGCTGAATGAATTATAATAAATAATATTTAAAAAAATACTTAAATATTTTTTTTGGAGCTGAGTTAAAAGATAAGATAATTTAATATTACCGTAGAGAAAATTTATTTTAAAAATATTTATTTATGTATGCTTCTTGATAGTTAAAGGTCTGACTTCACAGTGATAGGATTTAAACGTAATTAATTAATTCGGTGCTGACTAATTCTTTCTCCAAAGTGTCTATTTCAGTGAATAATATAATATAAATATGCGTTTATGTTTGTAATATAATTATAAATATATGTCAGTGAAGGGTGGGCTGTGGTTGCAATTATTGACTTGCTCTCTCTCTTTCATTAATCAATTAATTAATTAATTGTCTCCATCCATCAATTTCCCTTCCCCACGCAACTTAAAAATGCGGCATCTACTTTTCTTTATTCTCTTCTTCGGTGATTGCAAGCTGTGACTTCTACTCCTCCATTATAATTATTATTACTCATCTTCCCTCTCTTTTCTTTCCACTGCAGTGATTGATATTAAAAGGCTGTACGCCGTATGTTTTTATAGCAAATATTATTATAAAATCATAAATATTATAATAATCTAAAATGAAAAATTAAGATTATTAGAAATATTAAAATTTTAAAAGGAATAGTATAATATTAAAAATACAAGAGATGATGTAATATTAATCAATATCGTTGAACTTATCCATCTGTTAATTTTTATTTTTTTTAAAAAATGTGGTTGGTAGATGGTTTTAATTCCATCACTATCTTACTTAATGTTTACAAGTCATATCAGAATATACTAAGAATCAATAACCCATATGCCATATCCTACGATAATAAATAATATTTTAAAAAAACATTTGTAATCAATAATATTATTTATAGTTATTTATCGAATTTAATACACCGTGGCAGCATAATAAAACTCTACGAGTGATTGGTTGCTATTTAACTTGAGGTACTTAGTAGAATTTGATAAATATTAAATTTACTGTTTTTCCGTATAAAATCTAATTACTCTAATTAAATAGGGGTATTAAATTAATTAGTTTTGATTTTATTTAAGAAAAAATGGTTCTTAGGGAATATTAATTTTCACCAGGTTTTAATTTCATCACCATCATCCATGGTAGGATTAAAAAAATATATTTCTCGTTTTAAATAGGAGATAAACATGGCATGTATTCCTTTTCACTACACGTGGATGATGTGTACATTTCTACTCTGGTATTTAATTGCATTAAATGAATATTAGCTGACGGTCAAAATAATAAAATATAAAGTAATAATTTTTTAAAAATATGTAATGAACTATTATTAATAATTATAAATTGATGGTGTTTTCGTTTTAAATAAAGAGAGCTTTATATATTTTTTAAGAATCTTTTATAAAATCTAATTACTGTTCATATTCTGTGTATATTATTAATTTATTATTTTTTAAATTATAATAAAAAAATATTCGGTGATTTTTTTTATTTGTTGGATGACTCATAGTACATGATAACTACGGTTTGATGACTTGTAGCATGAAAAGGAGAGTTGGAATTATTTTTAAAGTTATTAAATAAGTTATACTAATAAATAAAGAATTTATTTTATTCACTGGAAAATTATTATATATGTAAGTGGAAAAAATCCCATCCATTAAAATTAACACACACTTCAATCCTATTGGATATTAAATTTATGAGGGAAAAAACAAGAGAATATGTGGTTAATTTCATTCCAATGCTTGGGGGGTTGTAGTTTTCTTAGTAGTCTCATTCTATTGTTTTTCTTTTCAACAAAATTTATAATTATTTCTTCTACAAATCACTTGGCTGAGAGGCATTCAGATGGCAAACTATTAAAAAGATACCCATAAAAATACATCAAAAAACTCGAAATGTCAAAGTAAATCTTTATCATCTTAAAGAGTTTGGACTGTTGTATATATCCAGATGGAGAAAAAATAATTAATCAAAACATTAGATGTGGTTTTGGTTTGATCAATCTTTTATCCTATCTCTATTATTTTTGTTCTATCTTTTTCTCAAGGAGACAGCAGCAGGTGACATCTGATTAGATGATTAACATCCAAAAAGTTACACTTCTGATTGATGAAGAGGAAAAAGGGGGAAAATGAAAAATATACACTTTGACAGCCATAGCCTTCTAAGTAGAGGAAGGTTGAGTGTTAACTACTAATGAGTTGTTCTTATCATGATGAGATGGTTAACAAAAAAAAAACATCACTTTAGCCTTTCACTCCTCAGCCTCTCCAGCTCCCTGATCATCTGCCAGTGCCCCAAAGTGAGGCTCTTTTCCCCAAAGCTTGCGGACATCAGTTCAGCCATTGTTAGCCATCTGAAAAAATCACCACCAATTTCAGTTCTGCTGAGCCATTTCTGGCGCCAATAATTGTAGTTTTAAGCTCTGGGTAGTAGTAGTTAGCAGCAAGGGATCAAGAATAAACCTGTTTAGATCCCTGCAGCCCAAGCTTCTATCTCGTTGAATGGCTGCCACCATTTCATCTTGAAGGATCTGATTTTTTTTCAAAAGCAACGTTCAGAATAAAGACTGAATTCCAATCAAATGAAGTAACTTAATGAAGTTAGAGTTAGGAGGTTATATATACCTGACTCGTTTCAGGTTCAGTGGAGTAGGGAAGAGACCTCATGGTAGCCAAGTACCACCTCCACGCTTGCAGTTCCTCGTTGGTTGGATGCACAGACCCAACAGATTTAGGGTAGAAAGGTAAGACCAAATCTGCAGGAAGGATATTGGATTTTGCCTCCGAGAGGACAAGTAATTGCACGTCAGCAGCCATATCCAATTTGTAATACTCAAAGTCATATTCAACCTGCATTTGATAGAACCGACTTGAAAATTTCAGGGTTATACTTTATAAATGAAGGGGCAATAAATTAATGGCATCGATCTTTATATAATATAATAGATGCCATGACGACTGGGGGAAATGGGGCGACATCTCACCTTCTGCCACTCCAACAAATGCTTAAGTAATCTAGCGTTTTCGACGCCATTAGAATTGAGGGTTCCACTCTGCATACAGGTCTCATCGATCGTCATGTGAGTGCCTTGTGCCAGCTGCAGAACTCCAGCCACCAGTCTTGAGGTGTTTTTAAGAACCGGAACAATAGGGCACAAGAAGCACAAGTTTGAACTCCCATATTAGGATAAGATAATACATAACCAAATATGAAGTCGGAGAAGTCACTACCTTCCTGTCTTGTTGTTCTTTCTCGGTTGAAGTGTGGCGTTGTTCAAGTAATCTACTGTGAGGGAAATAGAATGACTGAAAGGCAATAGTTTCTGGATTGCTTCAGCTAGCTGAGCACCAAATATTGATGCGCTCTCTCTGGTCAAGCCAGTAAGGTTTAGTGCCAACTTGCCCACTGAGATCACATCAACTTGAGCTCGGACCTGACATCAATGCCACATAAGAAAATTGACCACACATACAGGAGGACGAAGTACAGCTTCAAGGGAAACGGGAAGGGGGAAATTTACTCTTGAAAGGAGATGCAATAAGAGATATTCTGCTGCTAACCCATCGTTGCCAAGAACTGTAGTAAGGTGTGCAAGTAAAGATTGTCGAATTCCTCTTACTACACTTGGTAAAGGCTGCGCAAAAGATAAAAGTATGGACATTATTAGTTCCATGATATTAAGAAAATGTTCATTGAGACTAGATGTAAGAGATGTAATGACAACACTTATACCTCGATAGTAGGAGATTCTGAGAGAAAGTCTTGAACGGTCAACTTCTGACAAACTAAACAATGAAGGCGTGGGACCTGGATAATGGCACGGTTAAAAGGAAACTCAATTTATCTGGCAAATAAAAAAAAATTAAGATACCAATAGTATCCATGTTATGCCAACAAAAACACTGCATAAACAAAATATTCCAGAAAATGCGCTTTAACACTGCGGAGGTGGTTGCAGTATGCAAGTCCCACCACTTTAAGAATAGGCATGTAAGAAAAAGGTGACTTGATAAATGGGTGTTGGTCCAACGTCATTGTCAGACTCGTCTCGTTTCAAAAACTCATGATTAAAAGGTTACTTGATAAAACGGTACAGGTCTGAAATAATTACCAGACTTATTTGAAACTCTTATGATCGAATACTGAAATGAGATTGCAGTGCCGGAATTTTTTTCCGAAAAGATCGCACATAAAAATCAATTAGAATATACAGACTCCAACACATAAAATAAGCATGAAAGATAAAGGTCATTGAAAACAAAAATAGATCTAATCTTGTAGTCAGACTTGTTGAGAAGCTGAAATTTTTTCTCAAGTATATGCATTTCAATGGCATGACAAGTTAGTAAGGGTTGGCAGTTCATCAGGGCCTCGCATTGACGTAGAATTAATCAAATTTGTTTTCTGAAAATTGCAGCCACCATAGTAAAACAAGCTTCCTGCCTTTGTTCCATGTACAGTATAAGCTCTTAACTTACTTTTTTGGGGGGAATATAGGGAGTCTTAAGCCCGCAACTTCTGATATCTATCGCTCTAAAAAGATCAGCTTTCACTTTGTACACCTCTTAAATGACATTTTGGCATTAATAAGCATTTGGATTGCTTACAATAATTTCAACACACCTTAGATCAATTAATTTTAGACTAGATCACAACACAGCAAAGCCTCGTTAAAATACTAAACATTGGGGATTCCTCATTCTAAATCACGTCAAGCAGAGCATATCTTCTCTTGAACCTGTTGGGTATATCTTTTTCAATGGAGAAAAAGCATACTGTTTGCGACAGGTTATGGTAACTGGACATTAGACAATCTTATAAATTACCAAATCGATCAAGACTCATATCTAGGTATACATCACAATGGCAAGGTGTGCATTCTTTGTCATCAAGTTGACTAACCTTGCTTGGAGGTAGATGAGCCACTGGGTCCTCAAATAGGTCTAGCATTGGATCATCAGAATCATCATTGTGAAAAGCAAGCTCTGGATCAAATGTGTAGATACCAATAAACTCCAAGGCATCGTTCAACTTTAATTGACTTTCTTGTATATCATATATCTGTAACATTCAATTGTGCTGAGATCATTGCTAAATAGCAAATTACACATGGTGAAAGCATGAACTAGAAAATTGAAGAAAGAATAGGCTTACCTTCACTACGCATGAAATGCTGCTTGAATCACCATTTACCATATCTGAGACACTACCACTATTCGCCAAATCATCTGGTAAACAAGAGGACTGACATGAATGCTCACTCTCCTTCTGTAGGATAAAAAGTCTGACAAAGTCAACTTCATGATAGGGTGCACCATCGACAGAATTCAACTGCTTATCATATATCCAAAGTAGTCTATACTATCCGAAGTTCATCCACATTATCCTAGTTCCCTTGATATTTCTGGATAAACATACATCTACGCTTATACAACGTAGAGTCAATAGGACAATTTAGACAGTTTTGCCTGTGATTGTTAAATGAGTATTATGGTATAGTTGGAAGACTTGGCAAAAAGAGAGACTTGCATACTAGCAAAATGCCAACTTGATTTTTGCAGAGAAACAACTGTTTGTCGGTGTACTTATGCAAGTGGCAACTAATTCTTAAGCATGCCTGGAATGCAGAGACCACGCCATGCTACAGTGTTACACTATTTTCCAATTTTTATGGAACATATCCTAGTAGCAGTATGAAAACCCAAACTAAACTATGTTCACACATAATGTTTCACCCCAAACCCTCCAAATTACACTCATATCTGGATGCATTAAGACAGTATAAGCATGCATGCCAGCGGGGAACATTACGAACTGTACTTCTGAAAATAAAGAAATCCACCAAGATTAGTCCATTTATGTGGCTGATGTTTCCTGAACAGACTGATAAAATATTGCAAAGCTTACCTGCTTCTTTGTGTTTGGAGAATAGGCCTGAACCTCGTCGTCCAAAACCTGTAACGAACTATGCTTCATGAGATGACTATGCGGTGGCATATTAATACAAACATAAAAAGGGCTTGGCATAAGAGATTGGAGGAGCACATTTAGGTCCATGCCATCATCTTCTGTATTCCTTTGGCGTTTTTCTCCATGTTGTGATGCGGAGCTTGACGCATTGATAGCACTAGGAGATGGGGAAGGCTTCATCGTCCACGAATTCTGTCCTGGAATCTGGTATAGTATGACAATATAAGATACATTGTCGATGATGGTCTTTTCAGCGGAATTTTCCTATCAAAATTTCTATTCTAGGTCTAGTGTTCTCCATGTCGTAATTTATTCTTTTCCCTTCCTTTTAGTGGGTCGATGGAATCATAAACCCATTTCCACGGAATGCATACAAATGATCGTAGAAACTTACGGGAACACAGTGAAGGAGATGTCTTTCCCAGAGCTGTGTTTCACACGCAGGCGGAATCGGAAAAGGAGCAACATCGGTAAACTTATTTGTCCTCCAGGTTGATCCATCCTTCATAAGAATCGAGAGTTGTTTAGGATCAATCCTACAACAAATGTCCGGAGAAAGCTAATGCAAACAAGCCAGTACCTTGAAAGCACCCACATACAGTTCATTGCCCAGCATATCTTGCACCATCCCCCTGAAGCGTACCAGCGTGTTGGGTCGAACGTGCTTTATGGTCGACGCATCAAGAATAGGAACCTAATAAAATCGATTCAAATTATCACATAAAAAAAGCTCCGATTTTTTTTTTTCTTTCACCGGAACAACTCAAATCGAGTCAGGAAAAGAGACCAAGTTACGATTCACGCAATTTAGGGCATCGAGGAAGGATTTCACCCGTCCAAATCATGAAATCAACGGCTTAAACGCTAAAAAATTAGGGGTTTTGCTACTTCCTGATGGGGGTTCCAAAGTCGGTAACAAAACCTAGAGGAGGAGTTACCTGGGCGAGGCCTCCCTTCTCAAAGAGGAAGTCGCGGAAGAGATCGACGGCGCCCCAGTCCTTGCCCCGGAAGGCCGCGGCCAGGTCGGCGTCGGGCGGAGCGGATCCCACCGCCGCTCTCTCGAAGGAGAGACGCACTGCCCCGAGCGGGTTTGCGAGGAAATCGAACGCCAAACCAACCATCTCTCCCTCCTTCCCTCTCACTCCTCTTCCTTCCTCCTCTCGCGCTGCGGCTTGCAGTGGAGGCGAAATGGATTAAGTAGCGCATCCGTTTCCCGCCATTAGAGCGACGTTCCCGCCAAAGTCTGAATACCCTTCGGCACGCCCATGGCACGTGCGAGGAGGAAGTGGATGCGGACTTCCATAACCGCACCTTCGCCGGTGACCTACCCGTTAAAAGTTAAAACCCACTTAATATCTAAATAGTAATTACTGCGTCTGCATGAGAGGAGAAAGCGGATGCAGACTTTGCGAGTCACATACCCGTTGTGACATACCGTTCATTAAATCATAATATATTTAAATAATTATAAAATGTAATAAAATCATTTAACGTAATATTAGTACTATCTTATTGAGAGTGTTATAGTGAAGGAAAATATTAATTTACTAAAGTTATGAGCTTAAGTGTTATATCCTAATAGTTATGTATGGAGCCTTTCTCCGGTTAGGAAAATAGTAATTAGTGAATAATTAATTGTTTTTTATGGGGTAATTTAAGAGGACAAAAATTTTTTTATTTCATAAAGCGAGTTGCAGCTCTCGTTCAAATTTTAGATAATATTTAAAAGTTTAAAAGGAAAAAAGAAATAAAACAGATGTGACGGTAAATTTAATTACATGTTTTCATTGCATTCGGCTGCTCATTAATCAACGAAACTGGACGTGCATGCGTGCTCCCTGTTCCATCCGCGATAGCGAATCCTCCTCGTAGTATCATCTAACCCGCCGATGTGTTCGTCTGTCTTCGTCCTCGTCGCCTCTTCCCGTTCCGACGAGGTCAGGCAACACCGCAGGCCGCCGGCGCCGTCGTATCCTCCTCCTCCTCCCCGCGCAGGGTCTGCCTCCTCCGGTCGGCATCACGGTAAGAAGAGACGGCCGCCGCAGACGCACCACCACGCCTCGGGGTAGTACTCCGCGGTCGCCGCCGGCGGCACCGCTACGTGCACCGGTCTGCACGGATTGCAGCCGCCGCACCTCTTCGCGCCGCAACGCGGCGGGCGCGACCCCATCCCCATCGTGCTCCTCCTCCGCCGTTGCTGCCGCCGCTCCCCTTCTTCTTCCTCCTCCTCCGCTGCCGCCGCTGCCGCACCTGGATCCTGCCCACGGACACGGCCATCTTCCGGTCAAAGTCAAGCCGTGTATTTTAGCATAAAACAACAGGATTTTTTCTTCTTCTTTTCAGGTAAAAAAACTTCCCGTAACAAAAAGAAGAAGAAAAAACGTATTTTTAAAACGGAAGAAGTGAGAAATTTTTTACTGTAAATTAACTGGAAAAAGGAAGAAGAAGAAGAGAGAAGTGAAGCGAGAAGAATGACTACTACACCTGCAAAAATGACTTCAAGTACTTCTCCGACCTCGCAGCATCCTCCTCTGCAACTTATAATTAAAAGAAGGAATAATTATAGATTAATTAATCACTCCAGGAAGCAAACAAAAAAATTACTGATCACCTGAAGAAGCAGCAGCAGCAGCAGTTTCTGCCATGAGAGTTCGGGTAGCGAAGAAGAAGAAGGCCAGGAAGAGAGCAAAGCATAAAAATTGCATCCATCTTCCCCTCATTTCTCAATGAGCTTCCCACTCCCTCTCTCTCGCAGGTTCGCTCACTGTGCTTGTGTTCTTCAAAGGCCAGAAAGGAGAAAGGAAAGGAAGAAGGAGAAGGGTCTCACTCCCTCTCAACTCCTTCCCTTCAATTCAAAATTCCTGCTGCTGCAGCATGTCTTTTATGGCCTCAGAACTGAACTTTATCACCCTCCTCCACTGGAATCAGACACTCCAGAAATTAACCTGACCTACCCCCATCTGCAGCTCATCTAATTGTTATATATACTTATCAAAATATAAGGGTCAAGGGTTAAATATAGTTTGAAAATAATAAAAACTTTTCCTCTCGTGCTCTCAGACTTGTAGAAACTAGCTTAAGTTCTCTCCGGTGAATCACCTCTAGATGGATGGACCAACCGAGTGGATCAACTCATTCTTGCTAGAGAAATACCTTCCGAACACTAATGTACTAATGCACTATTGATTCAAAAATTACCTTGGCATAGTTTACTATAACCTTCATCGGCCTTCCTAAACTATCTTTTATAACCTTATTATTTGAGAAGTACCCATTGGTATTCTATAAATTTATCATCGGAAGAGTACCATCGGTCTCTTCGATATTGCCAATATACTATAACATTCATCGGATTTTAAAAACTATTTATTATGAATATATTGCTGGAGGAGTACCATCGATATTCCTAAACTATATTTTGTAAACTTATTACTGGAGTGGTACTACCAATCTCTTGGACATTGTCTAGTTTGCTATAATCTTCACCTATCTTCTCAAACTATCTTCTATAAGCTTATTGGTAAAAGAGTATGATTGATCTTCGATAAACTTATTGCAGAAGTACTAGAGGTCTCTTAGATATGATCCAATTTACTACGATCTTCATCAACCTTTCCAAACTATATTTTGTAAACTTATTATCAGATGAGTATTATCAATCTTTTCAAACTATATTCTATAAATTTATTTTCGAAGGCTAGTTTTACTAAAAATGCTATGACTTTTTAGCATACAACTTTAAAAATATTTTTAAAAAAAAATTAATGAAAAAAAGGAAATGAACAAATCCCACTTCCTACTAAAATTAATTTTAGAGTTAGGTTGTAAATAACACACACTTGTTTATATTATCAAATACAATACCTACCTTATTATTATTAATTTCAAATTATATGGCATGGTAGTAGTCTCTATAATTATTATTACACTGAAAGGGATGGGTATTGCTGCAATTGACATGCAATCTCAATGTAAGCTCGTGTTAGACTATATATAGCTAATTGTACCTTTCTTTACTGGTTAGTTTAAGTTAGAACAAACATTACATAAATTTATTAAGAATTAAGTAAATATACATCATTGTTGAATAGATTTAAGAAGGGGAGGGGGGGGGGGGTGAGCATTGGACCACACTCTTCATCAAAAGCTGAGAGTAGAGTAGGTGACATGATCCACTATATTTAAGCCCCTCTAGGTTACAGATTTGGAGCAATAATTCTGCATGCCAAGGAGTTGTTGTTCCAGTGTCTTATGGTAAATGATGGGACTCCCCTAATTATACTTTTCAGGCATATTATATTTATATATATCAAATAATGCACTAGTCCTATTAAAATATATAGGGCTAATCAGTAACATCTCTATATAAATGTAGAAATTACTTATTATAGTTTAGAAATTCAATGAAAACATCTTCTTTTAGCTCTCCAAAGTTTTAAAATTACAGATATTATAAGTCAGTTTGAAAGTAGCAGGAATCACTCCTCTTATATTTGAAAATTATGAATTAAAGTATAAAAGAAGAGATTTTTTTAATTACTTCCAGAGACTATAAATATTTAAATCTATAAAAGGTGTATTTGTTTATGGCTAAATGAATATTCCTTCTTTGCATGCTCATCTAAGTTGGAACAATAAAATTTAATATGTAGATATTATGAGTTCAATCTTTACTAATTTTTTTAAAAATTAATATTTATATAAAGAAAATAAAATCTGATTTCAATGTGAATTTATTTTCACCAACATCTTAAAATAAATATATATGAAAAATAAAAGAAGATAAAAATATAAACTTGATAACACCTCCCTTCTCTACATGAAACACTAACTGACTGTAAGGCTTTTAAGATGGCTTACAAGTCGTGAAGAATATTAGGTTAAAATCCTTCTTGATTTTGAGTTACTAAATATCTCCTAAATATACTGTACTAAAAGATTTTTTTTTTCCTTTCTCTGAGAGTTTAACAGCTGCCTGCCAGCTTTAATTAGAGAAGGAATACGAGTTAAGAAGTGCAAACCACCAAATGAGTTGGTGGAGTTTGAGAGGGAGCAATGCTTCATTTCTGATACATCACTGTGCACACACAGCTACTGTATACTGAACATTACTGACCACATTACATACAGTTTGTATTCTGTTTTCTTTCTTTTTCTTTATGGGTTTATATTGAGGGAATCTTGTCTCGTGACTCCTGCAATGTCATGGTGTGTGCTTGTGATTTCTTGGGGGCTTCTTTGGAGGGCCATATGGAAGGAGGAGCACATGCAGGTGGTGAGGTGAGAAGGGAACCCAGTGGGGAGGGGCACCATCCTTGGACATCGACATCAAACCATATATATATATATAGACTGCTATATATGAAGTGCTGTGAATAAATTTTCACCACCTTTATCGGCCACATTTACATATGTGCGTGTATGAGGGAGTTAATGTTCCAGTTTGGTGGAAAGGCCTCCGGAGGCTCTTCCTACATGACACCAGTTTTAGTGAAGCAGCAGCGACCAGTGTTGGTCTCTCTATGTCCTAGCTTTTAAAGTTTCCAATACATCACCATATGCTAACTGATTCATTAATTTGTTGGACATAGAAGCAAAGAAAAACTTTATAATAAAAAAAACTCAATCCTTCCTGTGCCACATATCATTTCATCAGTAGGAGGAGGATCTCCATCCTCCACAATATATAAATATATGTAATGCAAGTAGAGTGGCCGAGAGGGAGAGGAGGGGTTGGGGTTGGTCCCTTCCTTGTATGATCCAGATCCTCCCTCCCCATCATATTTAATGCTGCTGCCGATATTGTTGTTGAATTGTGGCACAAGAGATAAAAAGCTGAGGTGACTCAAAACTTTCCTCATCCTACTTCAAGAAAGCAGCAAGGGATATATGAAGCTAGCTAGCTAGCCCAAGGCATGAATGGAGACCCTTTAGATGTGTGTGAGACAACACTGATACTTCTCTTGCACATGTGCTCTCAGCGAGACAGCAGCAACCTGGGCTCAGAAAGCTGTGGATATAATATATGCAGTAGATGCTGTGAATCATAAATGGAGTTGGGAGATGCAAAATGGAAGGCACAGCAACAATCAACCTGATCTTATTGCAGCTAGCTATAACATGAAGGTAAACAACAGTAAATTAGGATATGTTTATCCCATGATTAAGAGCAGAGCTAAACCACTCACTGTCCTTTTCTTTTCTTTTTTTTTAAACACCAACTCAAAGAAGGAAGATTTGGAATCTGGGATTGGGAGGGGTAGGAAGTAAAACCCTACTCTGGCCCCATTTGATTTGATGGAAACAAAGGGCAGGCAATTGGAGGAGGATATTTAGACGAACGGTAACTGGAATGGAAAGATGATTCAGAGAATGCACATTTTGCCTATATTGTTGGATGCCTGTCTTATTTCTCTGGCCTCTCTCACCTTGCTGAATTGCGCTTCTTCCCTTTGAGCTTGGGGTTGGATAAGGACACTTTGGGCCTGCATGGTTGTTGGTTGGCAAAGTTATAGTATCAGATCGTAGTTTGTCAGGAGAGGCTAAATAAATAGTTTATAGAACTGTCGATGTAATAGTTTTTGTGGGATCAAGTGCTGGTTCTACCTCTCAGGATGAGGAGCCACTTTGGAGTCCCTGGTGCGATTAGCGGCATTGTTGAACATTCTGTTAGGTTGCTGTGAGTTAATTTGCAATAGAGGGGAAGCAGGGAATCCAAATTCATGCCATCCCCCTGACTGTGGGACGAACTGAGGAGACTGCGGACACAAGAAGGGAGTTAAAATTACGGGGCCAATCCCACCGAGTTCTTGCATTGGGTTCTCATTTATCTGTGGCTCCTGGATGAGTACTTCTTGATCTGGTGAGCTCACGTCCGTTGGTGTTATTGATGGTAAAGGATGCCAGTTCTGGTCTTGCCACTGTCCATGGGTGCAGTAGTTCTACAAAAGCAGGGATAACGTTTACAGGAGATGTAGCTTGGCTACTCCCGGATGATGGTTCAGAAGTTAAAGAGGTTTTCGAAGCGTTGCTGATCAATAATTTTTATGTAATTAATTGAAGAAGGAAGAGAAAAATAACAGAAAAAAGGGCTGAGAGAAAATACCACAATTGGAATTGGACAGTATGCCACGGCCTGGAAGTATGAGCCTGCTTCAAGATTCCTCGTATCCTCTGTGCCATGCTGGCAAGGAACTGAACATGAAGTCAAACAGTAACTTCCAGGGGAGAAAACAACCCCTGGACTTGCCATATTTGAGTTCATTTGCAGGAATGTAATCGGAAAAGGACCAATGAACACTTGCTGCTGGTCAGCAACCTGATTATTTGATAACAGAAAAGTTGGCGCCAGGAGTTGTTCCTGCTTGGTGGTGTTAAGGCTATTAAAAGTTTGAAGGCGTGGTAAGAGTGACTCCAGATCTCCAACGAGACCTGGGAATTTGGTAGATGGTGAGGGTCTAAAATTTCCACCTAGTCTTCTTCCTTCGGGTGGGCATTCTGCAATATACAAAAAGGTCCTCTATGTAAGCATTACACGATGATGTCCAAATAGCAAGATGCTGCATGCTTCGTACTGCCAGCCAAGCAGCAGCAACAACAACATCAAGCACTATGAGAGCCTTATAAGCATCTAAGTGTATCAAGTAAATGTAAGAGGATAAGAAATCCATGAGTTATGATTCATAAAACCACACCTGATTTACTACCTGATAATGAAGCCATATGGCCCATGTTCATGGCTCTCGAAATAGGAGCGCTGGAAGGCAACTCTTGGACCTCACCTTGCGAATGCTTAACCTTGGAAAGGCTTCTTTCTGGTAACCTGTTCGTTTCTGTCTTGGGACACACTGGTACTTCTGCATTCTGGTACTGAACCAAAGACTTAGGGCCTAATTGCATTTTGGGTCCGAGTTTAGTCTTCCAACCTGAGAACATGGTACTACTCTTTTTCACTGCTGATGCTTCACTAGAACCAGTAGATGATGGAGTTATATTATCTAGTGTAGTATCATTATTAATCTTCAGAGAAGACAGCGGCAACTCCTTATGAACCGAATCTAAAACTATAGAACCAAATTGGAGAGGCTGTTGCACGTCGGAGCGTTCTCCTTTTCCATATCTATCAAAAGTATTCGTGAAGAAAGCTCTTAGTTCGTTGGCCATAAGTTCCTGAGGTTGTGTCAGAACTTCGCTGAGTTTTCGAGCTCCATAATTCAAAGCATTGCGTATGCGATAAAAGTTTCCTGTAGGAAAAAGGAACAACAGAACGTTCAACTTTGTTTGGAAGTGAACAAAAGCTGAGCTCAGAAAGATTCTAGGATTACTGCTTACCTTTACTGACGGTTCTCCCAAGATTATTAGTTTCTCTCAGGGGATCAACTACATTCATATGTTTCTTAGGAAAAACAGCAGATGCCTTTTCAGGGATTTTTGAGGGCAGAGAGAGCTTGCTGAAAACGTTTCCCATGAACTCCTTACTCAACAACAAATTGCCATCGTCTGACCCTGGTGATTCAACTGACAAAACAGGAAAAAATGATCATACGTTAACTAGTTGATAAGGAAAGAAAGAGAAGTAGATGATTGCATATTATGCCACTGAAACTTAATTCTACGAACGAAAAGATCTAGAAAATTTGCTCACCATCTAATTTTGGAAGGGATGATAAGGCAACAGGACCACGTAGAGTTACGCAGTAGTTATTCCAATCAAATTTGCTGAAGTAATCGAGAAACTTAAACAGAACCTGTAGAAAGGCATTTTTGTTGATAATCTGTGTATATGGTTGCAAAGCAATGAAGATCATTAACTCAATCAAAAAATTTCCATAATCACTCACTCCAAGAGGGCCATATAAAGATCTATGAAATATATTAAATATATGCAGGATTAGCATTTCTAATGCATATGTAGATATCAGGCCATGATGAGCCCCAAGAATGCGGCTCTCGTAAAAGCACCATGCTTTGATCAGTATGATACTCTTCTTGAAGAGATGATCTTTGCCAATTTGGCGGTCCACCTACAGAGATAACGAGAATCAATTACAATCTAGGAAGACCCTGAACATCCTACTAAAAATTTGTTAAGTTACCTTTCATAAAAAGAAATCTGTAGTTACCTGGATGTCAACCATAACGATTAACAATACTTGATAATGAAAATACCAATGAGTAAAAAGAAATTAATGTAAATAGTGAACGAGTAAGGTAAATCTAAGCATTATACCATCTCAAGGAAGCAGAATGTTGCAACCCCACCTATCTGATTGAACGAGATATCTACTACAATATTCTTGATCAGACACTTGACGAGCTTGACCTGTGATAAGATATCTCAGTAGTAGAAAATAAAGAAAAATCTAAAACACCCTGAAACTTTGAAACTTGCATTTCCCTTTTCTCCTGATGCTTAATTTTAAGACGGAGATGTTCATCTGTAAACAAAATTCGAATTCAGATTACTTATCCTGATATGCATGTGTATTATTGTCTACTTCATCCCCTAAACGCAAAAACAGTGACACCAGAAGTTACCTGTATCAACTAGTGCCATTTTCACCCATGGCATTCTATACATAAGCAGGTGATTGCTATAAACCCATAAAGAATTCTTGGACGTTTAGCTAAGGATAGAAGAAAGAATGCACTCAAAATATTGCTTGATACAAAAAAGATTCCCAATCTGCCATTTCTTTCCAGATATTTAATTGAAAGAAAGCTATTTAGAGCCTTAAGAATTTTAGAAGCATACTCCCTAACTATAATATCTAAAAAAGAATCTGTCATTTTAGAGATAGGAAAAAAAAATTTCATGCCACAACAAAAGTCGTCTGAAGGATATCAACGCGGAGACAGTCTTTAACTTGCACTAATAAAATTGTCTTCTTACCGGTAACATGTTAGCTACACTAAGCTCACCAACAAATATATTTTAAAAAAATTGTATGCTGTGGATAACATGATTATAGCGGAACATCCTCGAATTGGTTGCTGCTTAATGTACTCCATTTCACTACAAGGGGGATAAACTTAAGTCCTCAAGAATATTGGCAGTCTATATATAGCTTTATGAATCCAACATGGTACCTAATTAAAGAGGATGCTCTTATTAAAAAAAACACAGAATATAAAATATATAAAAAAGAAATAAACTTGGCTATGGCGTTACTTAAATGCATGTGATTTTCTGGTGCTAAGGGCTCAGACTAGACTTAAATAGTGAGGGCTGCAAAGATAAATAGGTAAGTTCTTCAAATATTAATTCTATAGAGGTCGATTGGTAAAAACCTCAGCATCGATAAACTCAATATCCTTTACTGCAAAGACAGCATCCCTATTTCGCTCTTCAGTATTAAGAATTGAGATAACATTGGAGATGAAATCACTTTCAGGATGCGGACAGTCAATTGCAGTTAGATCAACATCACCATCAGGGAGATATGTCTTCAGTGGAACTGAACCGAATGGAAGGACCTGCAGATTAGGGAAAAAAAAATGCAGCAAATGCTTTATACAAGGAGAGGACTGCTGAGTTGAATAAATGCAAGGAATTCAAACAGCCTCAAAGTATCTGTCTTAATTATCAACGGAAAAATGCAAGTTGCAAGTTCATCTCGGGAGCGCAGTTGAGAAGAAACACCTGAAAAAAGTAAGACATTAGATAAGACAATTCAAGCTGGAAATTTTGCAGTCGCGCATGCATGGTGATGGAACCATCGACGTCGACTTGAGAGTGAACAATCCCAGCAAATGCATGATGGCTTGTCTGATTAAGTGTACATGCCTTGAGTAAAGATGCATATGGATGAAAACCCAGCAGCATTAGATCAATAAACCCTAAATAAAAGTGACCTCTTCTAGAAAATAGAAGAAGAAATGTACGAAGCGGGTTAATAAAAATTCGATAACTCAAAGAGCAAGCTGAAATCTATGCATCTCACCGAAAGACAGATATCCAAACTTTTAGATAATTTTGCGAATGTTGGAAGTACACCAAGTTCATATATTTTGTAAATGAACAAAATGGGAGATCTCGACTCCAAGAATGAACTTTGTTGGAATGGATTATTAAGCAATCTTAACAGCTATGTATTAGTAGTTTGAGATAGAACAATTAAATTCTGCAACAAGGAACCGCCGATCAGAAAAGAGATGATATATACAGACTTCAAAGCCAGGAGTAAGAATTACACAAAACAACAACACTTGGTAGAACTCATGGCTAAAAAAAAAACGTCCAAGTATTATCATTCATCGACATAAATAATCAAGAACGAGGACGAAAGAATTCCACAAGGACGAACAACCCACTATGACGCGTAAAGATGATCAAGTTCATGCATTACCTCAGCACCAAGAATCCCCGTCAAGAGCTTCTGTACGTATCTGATCACGGCCTTTCTCCTCTCTTCAGACTCCGCCGTAGGTGTGATGCGCCGCAGTATCTCCTCCGCCAACAGCTCGACCCGGTTCCAAGTATCGCCTCTGATCTCATTCGACGACGACTGCAGGAGCATCCTTTTCCCCGCGATGGCAGTCCGCAACGACGGCCACCAAAACTGATTCTCCATGCCGCAACGTCCGCTGCAGAGAAACAGAAATGAGGGATCAAAAAAAAAACCCCGAAGAAAAACTCGACCAAAACGTGATCTTGATCGAGGGATACTGAGAGAACGATCGATGAGAACAAAAAAAACCTCGGGCGACTCAGCGCGGCTTGCTCCCGTGCACACGGATTGACGGCCGAGGAGCAGGAGAAGGAAGGGAAATATTGGATTTTGAGCTCCGAAGGCGAGGCTTCGGGCTTCCGGCTCCGATCAGAGGATGTTGCTCGGCGATCCCACCGGTGATCGGGAAGGCAGAGAAGCCCAAATCTGCCTCGTTCTTCGCACTCGCCCTCTCTTCTCTGTGCTCAGCGCACACTCTCTCCCTCATTTGAGCCTTTTATAGAGGGGCAGTGTGGGGAGGGCCGCCCTTCTCTTAAGATTTTTTTATTTTTTATTATCCTTTACTAATTAATTTAAAGGGCTAAATGCTAATTTCCATTACCCCAAACACACACTAAATTCCTAATCCTTACAATTCAACCCTATTCATCTACCATTTCAATCTTCCTACAAAATTGAACAACTTAATTTACCCAGTAAAAAAAATAATTCAATTTTTTCTCGTTAAAATTAACACTCTCGGCTAACGAACTTCTGCACTTTCGCAAATAAGTTAATGAACTACGATAAATTTGTTATAGTTGGATTCGATATCTTTACTTACCACCGTTTGTTTTACGATGGTGTATTTAGACGATATCTTCGAAACGACAAATTTAATTTTTTTTAAAACTTAGATAGTTAAAAAAATAGAAAAATTACTGTAATCACATACTACTCATGAATCTTTTTCTATGATTATAAAAGTAAAGTAGCTTTAAATGTAAGAAAAGAAGAAGTATGGAGTGAATTTTGAGGTTTCTAAAAGAAGTTTAGAAAATTATTAAATTATAAGGAGTTAGATAATAAATAATAAATAAATAAATATAGTAAAATTATAGGGGAGGTAAAGTGAAAATTATCCAA
Organism: Thalia dealbata; assembly: GCA_030544415.1. Taxonomy (NCBI): domain Eukaryota; kingdom Viridiplantae; phylum Streptophyta; class Magnoliopsida; order Zingiberales; family Marantaceae; genus Thalia; species Thalia dealbata. Next base: position 28,552,903 of record CM060457.1, on the reverse strand, counting down.
GTTTTATATAATTTTTTTTAAAAAATATGCATGCAATTATTGATTCCTAAAATTATCCATCTAGTTCTTCATAGAAGTAGTAGCATTTTTTTTGTTTGTAAAAAAAGGATTAAATAAATAAATGAATTCCTTCCTTAATTCCAAGTGAATTCTTCTTTTAATCAGGAATAAATGACGTAAATGCCCCTCCCTCAGTAATAATCCTGCGACGCCGGTAACTGCCCGCCTCGGCATCGTCGCCCGCGGGCGGAGGAACGGCGGCGCCGCCTCGCCGGAGGCAGCGTGGCGGCGGCGAACACGTTCCTTTTCTTTTTTTTTTTCCCGCGCGCGGTTCCAGGGGCAGCCCGCGTCGGTTTCTATCCACGTGGCGCGCTCTCCGCAATATCGGGAGGCTGCGTTTGCTGTTCGGCCGACGCAGCGGATCCTCCGGTGCAGCTGGCGTCGTCCGTTTCGCCGCTCGACTGCCGTTACGCAGGGCCGAGGCCCACCTTTTCGCCACCTTTGCGTTTGAGATCCGTGCGAAGATGATCACCCTGCTCAAATGTACGTTTCCGATCGCGCTGCGATTCGTGAGCGCCGAGATGAGGGAGGGGGGCGACGCCGCCGAACTCGAAGCTTCCGACGGCGATGATGGTTCGTCCTCTCTTGCTTTCTGTGTTTTCGATCTGCGTCGGGTTTGGGTCGACGACGTTGAACCCTAATTCTCGACCTCGATTCCTCATCCTCTTCTCGCTTTGTTGATTTTGGTTTGCGTGCGCTCTTCGGTTGGTGCTTATTATTTTTTTTCGCTATTTCGATGTGTTCTTGCTTGGTTTGTCTCATGCATTTGTTTCGATATTGAGGATAATGCCGTGTTGAAGCATTTCTGGTGCACTCTTGCTTCAAAACTTAGCAAGCTTTTTTGTTCGTGAGGAAATTGCAGCCCGGATTGATTAAACCAACGAGTAAAATTTGTAGAGCTGCTGAGATGAGAAGAGAATACCTGACTGTGACTGAACAATCTGAACTGGTTCATTTTGCAACCTGGGCATTCTTTCTAGCCAGAGGAACACCTCTTTGCCAACCATGATAGTTAAGCAACTTAAATCAGCAACTTCAGGTTAAGCAAAATTCCACCTCAATCCAGACTCTTACGATTGCCATTTGTAAGTCTTCAACGACCTCTTATAGATCCAAGTACTCAACCTGTAATCGAACCCTCATTTTGATTGGCCTTACCTGATCTTTCACTCTCCACCAGTCCAGTCTTGCTTTTATGGTCTCATATGGAATCCAGTCTTACTGTGAGTGCACTTATGAATCAGAAGCTTGTGGGTTCAAATCTTTCGTTGAGCTCCTCCATATCAATGTTATCTTCCACCACTAAAAGAGGGACTTTGGATAGCACCTTTGAGAATATTAATGCGCGTAATTTGGACAATGCCCTGCCAAATTCTAGTCAAAGGGAAAGCTTACTAGAGAAATTTGTCCAAAGGGAAAGTTTTTTAGTCACGAGGGAAAGTTGGATTGATGCTCTTATTTTTCCAAAGAAATTTGTCCTCTAGTACCGTTGTGAGTAACAATGCATGTCATTAATTGGCAATGCGACAACGGAAACCTTGAATAGGGAACTAGGAATACCTTCAAGTCAAAACATTTGTCGATAGGAGAAGTCCTCAGTCGAAGCATGAGGATAACTAAGATGCTCTATCAGTTGACCAAGTGGCAATACTGGACTGCTGACACTAGGCAAGAATGATAAAGATATAGATGACTTTGACTTTTGTCAGTGAGAATAGAAGCGATTACAAAACTTTCTTGGTAGTGGAAATGTTGAACTATTACACTCAACTTCATATGCCTCACAAAACCAAGAGTTATTGCAAACCTGCTCCTGAGCAAAACAAGGGCATAGTTCCACGAGATTGTCTAGTGTCACCCACAAAAATAATCAGGCAAAGCATTCAATGTTCCCACACCTGTGCTGACAAGAACCTCATAGTTATTACCTACAAGAACTTGAGGTGTGTAGCTGAAACTTGAAAGCAGTACTATCAAACATGAATCTTGATAGGAAGAATGAAAAAAAATTGAATCATTTGGGTTGAGTTTTTAGCTATTCTGTTTTTGCTGCTTCTCCTTTAGGTTTAACTTAGCATTAGCTCAGGTTCAAGAAGTCCCCTTCTATATCAATATCAACCTTTGCCATCATTATGCCCCAGTGCTAGATCTATTCCTTTTTTAACACTTAGGTATGAGGACACAAATATTACTACCATAGTCTTTTCTACACTTTTGACCATGATTTTTTACTTGAGTAGCTACTTAATCAACTGTTTTGTATATTTTTCCATTTAACTGAGCTGACTTCATCAATTTATAGAAAGAAAGTACCTGTTTGTTCCTATTTATTTTCAGTTCATGACTCTTTTCACTAGGTATGTTTAGTTTAAAGTAAAATTATTGTGGAATTTTACTCAAGGTCAAAAAAATAATATCTTGAATATAATCTGTGTAGTTGGTAGAATATTCCATTCTATCTACCAATATGCTTTCACCATTTATATTCATAATAATCATAATCCCCCTTTTTTAATGTTTGATTCCTCTCTCATCTTTCCACATTTAACACTATGTTTACTCATATACTTAAATTATATTTTATTTTTTTTTATAAATATATATATATAATTTAGATATTTTTTAGTCATTAATTATAATATTGATGTAATAAAATAACCCTACATCTTATATAAAAATTATATTTCCATCACTCATCAGTGGTTTTAGTGCTCATATATCAAAAATCATATAGTGAAATTATAATTAAAAATAATAAATTTATTCTAGAAATTTAACTCCTACATTATATCACATCAAATTTGTATTTTAGTCTATTATAGTATTACATAAAATATATTTAAATTAATACTTTAATTACTTTATCTTCATAATGAAATATTTTAAATTTTTTATATATAAAAGAGAAAATTAGTTATGAAGATATCCATAGCTAAATTCCAACTAACCTAACACTTACTTCCTAAAAGGCAATTATTAGACAACAAAGCAGCAATTTGAGATGTGAAGGTTTACTGGTCCACAGTGCAGCAGTCCACAAGTTTTCCTCGATGTATACACATCAACTGTTAGGGAAAAAGACAAAACCATCACATGGAAAAAAAAAAAAAACCCGGCTTGCCAAACTTTAAGCAGGCTCTCTGTCTCTTTCTTTTTTAAAGGTCTAACTTTTTTTTTTCCTCCCCCTCTTTGACTTGATCAGTGAGACTAGTGCTGTATCTTCCAGTTTATAGCTTATATGCCTAACAGCACACTTTTTGAGTCCAAGTTCATCAATGGAGGATGAGATTTCAACTCAGTTTACAAGTAAAAGCATTTGTTCTTCTTCTTCTTCCTTCCTTTGCTTCTCTATCATGACCCTCCAAGAATAATACATGAACTAAATTCCAAAAAGAATCTAATTAATACCTTCAGTGAAAAAGAAGGCATTAGGAAAAAAAAAATTTGTAAAAATTAATCAGCTCATCGTCAGCTTCGCCATGGCTGCGAAGCAATCCGGGCGTAGACGAACTCGTTCCAGGTGTCGGGAAGGCCCGGGAGGCACCAGTGGATGCAGTCGGCGTAGGTCGCCGGATCCGCCTGCTGCTCCGGCGTCAGCAGCCTCCCCTGCCGGAGCGTGTGGACCGAAGTGTGCGCGTCCTTCCGGAACTGCGACAGCGCCGTGATCTTGATGAACGAGACGGGGACCTTCATCGCCCGCACCGCCTCCTCCTCCGCCGCGAACAGCTTCCAGTCCGTCCCCAGCTTCAGCGGGTACGAGGCGTTCGTCACCGGCATCGTCTCCATCGCGCACTTGATCCCCTTCGGGTTCCCCCAATCCGCCGGCCTGCAATCCGCCCCATCAGCAAAAAGGAAGACCAAGAAGAAAGCTTTCCGGGGGTGTCGACCCGCCGCCGCCGCCGCCGCAGCATTACCTCATGTGGTTCGGGGACACGCTCATGAAGAACACCATCGTCTTCCTCGGATTCACATGCCTCTGCACCCACCTCGCCCATGTCGCCATGACTCTCCGGTACGCCGTCGCCCTCTCCACCAGATCATACTCCTTCGACCTCCGACCGAACGAGCCTCGCCTGAGTTCGAGAAGTCAGTCGGAACCTCTCACGGTAATTTACACGAACAGATGGTGTACTCACAGGAGCTTCATCTTGGCCGTGTTCATCCACCAGATGTAGGTGTTGAAGATCAAGTAGTCGACCCCCTTCCAGTGCCTCCCGTGCTTGCTGATCGAATCCGCCATGATGATCCGGTTCTGGATGCTGTGGATCGCCGGGTCGTCGGAGTTGGACTCGACCAGGAACGGCGCCCAGTAGAACTCCAGAGTGGCATTGTAGTCCTGCGAACGGAAAAAAAAAAGCTTCTGCTGGATCATGGCAACTCCGGGCAAGAGAGCGCAAATGGCTGCTGAATCATGGAGCTACCTCGATTCTGAAGACATTGAGGGATCCATTCTTGACGAGGGTCTTCTTCTCCGGCGGGACGACGGACTGGACGAGGCACACCATCGACTCCCACTGGTTCCTGTTGAGGGAGTCGCCCACGAACATGAGCCGCTTCCCTCTCAGTCTCTCCAGCAGCAGCCGAGCATCAAATCTACGCGATCGAGAAGGGAGAGGGATCCAAACATCTCTCAGACTCGCGCACAGGATCTCATCAAGTGAACGAACACAGCCAGCGGATCGATCGTTTACCTGGGCAAGTTGCAGTCGCGGGGCTGCCACCGCCACTTCTGGTAGCGGTCGTCCCGCCGGCCGTTCCTCATGCAGGTGACCTGCTCGGTGAGGTACTGGCACTCCTCCTCCTTGTAGATCGGGTAGGAGACGTTGTCGAACACCCACCGCCCGTCGGAGAGGTCGCAGGTCTCCGGCACGTTCAGCACCACCCGCTGCCGCTTCCCCTCCGGCTCCTGCTGTTCGCTCTCCTGCCGCTCCAGCACTCGCGGCGTGTCGACGAGCAGCGACGACTCGTTCGACGCATTTCCGACGAGCTCCCTGTCCCTCTCTTTGGCCCTCGGCAGTTCATCCTCGGCTTCTCCTGCTTCGAGGCCGCCGCGTCCTCCGTCGTCGGCGAGCTCTAGACGGCCCAACTCCCCCAGCCTGGATCTGCTGCTGCGCAGGGAGTACTCGGCGATGGACTTGAAGTCCTCGTTGTACATGAACATAACAAGGAAGAAGGCGAAGAAGAGGAAGACGAAGACGGTGTGCCTCCCGTTCTTCCGGCCGGCGGCTGGGCCGCCGCCGAGCAGCGTGCGCTTCATGGAGAGCGCCTTGGGCGCGAGGACGAGCTGCGATCTCCGGCGAGGCGATTGCATCGCCTCTTATGCAGTGGGAGGGTGTGTGACAGAGAGAGGAAAGGGGCAACGAGGAAAAGGACAGGGGAGGGCAGTGGGAGGAGGATGACATCGTTTTGGTGAAAGCGTTGGTAGCAATGAGGCTCCTTTCTTAATGTGGTGCGTTGGATTGGGTTCCGCCATTGTTGGCCTTGGCTGCTCTCCTCAATTTTACCTGCCTACCATGATATGTAGTTGGGTTATTCTACATTGACATCATAATGTAGAAATCTACTAATCATTTCAAATACTCCAATTTGATCGGAACACAAGTCAAGGTACACTTTACTGTATCTACTACTCATTCCACAAAAATTCCATTTGGATCTTTGCATCACAAGTCTCCCACCATCTGCCCGCTTTATTTCTTGCGTTTAGGTCTTGTGGCTAATATGTGAGCCTGCCCACCTACCTGACCTCATAGTCCATAAAATTATTTACTGCCTTGTCCCAGTGCAGGAAGGGTCAAGTCTCAAGGGATGGTTCCCGTGGGAGCTTGCAATGTAATGAGGAGCTGGACAGAGCAAACACAGTTCATGGTGGGTAGGTTGCAGCTGTCAGTAGCAGTCAAATGGAAATGGACAAGATGAAGTTGGTGGAGACATGTAGTCCCCCCGTTCTATCTCCTCCCCCAACCCTCACAACTAAAATAAATAGCCACATATATCTATAGTTGAAAGAAACATCCTGGTCCCATATCCACATTAATGAATAAGCCTGCAATGATACTGATTCATGGTATAATACCTCCATTCAGCTCTCCCCTCAATTATTCAAGAGTTCTTTTGGTTCTACTTGATGATTGTCTCTAATCCATCATAAGAACATAGAGTTAAGAGTTTTAAGGAAGTACTTCAGGTGCTCCTCTTGCAGGAGGAAGTTAATCATGGTCGATGGCAGTGGAACTAATCTTTCAGTCAATTCATCTTGTTATTGCATGACTTCCTTTTTGATCTGCATGATATGTATTTTGAACCTATGTCACACTCATTTGCATATTATTTGACTGCTGGTGGTGGTGATGTCTTCACTTTTAAGCCAAAAAGCCCACATGCAGCAGCAGCAGCAGCAGCAGCAGCAGCAGCATCATCATCATCAGAGGGAATTATGTAGAAAACTTTTTCACTTTGTTCTTTGATTGATTTCAAAGTTGCAGTTGCTGGATCCATCTGCATCATATCATGTCGCCTTATTTATTAGATTTAATTGATGTGTGTACGCCTACCAAACCCTGCTTTTAGTTTCAGTTGCTGCACCCATGTCCTTCATCCTCCTCATTATTTATTATCTTGAGAAGCAAATATTCTGCTGTATCAATATTAGGGGAATGGAGTATTAAGGAGGGAGTTTGGAATTGATAGCTGATTGCTTATGGAATAAGACACAGCTAATCTTACATTGATTGACTTAGATGAGAAAAGTTAGAAGAGTAAGTGAAGATTAATTGCCTGCTTTTTTCTTTTCTTTTCTGGTGAACGAAGCAACTGAGTTGGTCTGATATTTTTTTCCATGTTTGGAGTTCGTCATAATCAATCATTTTCATAACTATTTTACTTTTCCTTTATTTGTATTCTTGTGGGGAGAAAAATAGTTGACGTAGCTGAACACAAAAAATATAATTAGACTGCAAACGACAAAATTAGGCACTGTTTACAAGTCTTGTCTGATAATAAGAATAATAATATTTTTTATTGATAATTGCATCGTGCCTATTAATGCATCGTCACTATTCATTGATTCCGGAATCTTTCATTGCTTGTTTATAGATAAGTGATTGATAATTGCAATGGGAAGTGATTCCGGAAACAGGGGCACGTGAGCATAAAAAATATTTTACGACTCTTCCATTTTCTATGAGCACTTTCAAATTCAAATTTAAAAGGATTGAATCGAGTCTTTTGCCGTACTAACTTATTTAAAATATTAATTTCCGAAAACAGCTGCGCTTAAATATTTTTTCCGGAATTAACCCATCACCTGTCCAACTTCCCTAGTTCGTCCGTCCGACCCCGCTTCCCTCGACCACCTGCATCGTCGCTCCCGGCTCCGACGAACAGGAGATGAGATGCAGCGGCGCCTTTTATTTCTCCTCCTCCTCCTTCGCTGTGGTCGTCAAGCCCGACCCTTCCCTCAATCACCTGCGTCGTCGCTCTCGGCTCCGACGAACAGGAGATGAGATGCAGCGGTGCCTCCTTTATTTCTCCTGACGTGGACAGCCTCCTCCTCCCCCGTTGTTGCCGTCAAATCCGACCCTTCCCTCGACCACCTGCATCGTCGCTCCCGGCTCCGACGAACAGGAGATGAGATACAGCGGCGTCTCCTTTATTTCTCTTGACGTGGACAACCTCCTCCTCCCTCGCTGTTGCCGTCAAGCCCGACCATCACTCGCCCGTGTCGTCGCTCCCGTTGGTTTCGACGAATGACAGATGAGATGCAGCGGTGCCTCCTTTATTCCTCCTTGCGTCGACTGCCTCCTCCTCCCCCGCCATTGCCGTTAAGATAAGGTGCTCGCTGCAAATTCTCCAATTCAATTTCCCTACTCCCTCGCACCTCTGTAGATCCACCGCTCCAATTTCGCTGCTCCTTCTCCTCTCTGCAAATCCCCCACTCCAATTCCCTTGCTCCCTTGCCTCTCCCACTCCAATTCCCCTTCTCCCTCACCTCTCCAAATCCCTCGCTCCAATTCCCGATTGCAGCCAAAAACTTTCTGCTCCTTCCCTCCCACTGCGCAGCGACGACGAGGAACTCGTCTTCGACATCCCGAGCTTGCAATCCACCTCTGTGTCTTCTTCCAGTTGATTCGGACACTAGCGCTGAATATTTGTTCCTTCCCACCGCACAGTAACGACGGAGGCGGGATTGCGAGTTATCTTCATCGCCATCACCGCTTGCTTTGGTCGAGCCCTGAAGCTGTAAACGATGCCAAGGTGGATTGCGAGATCTGGTGGAACGATTGCTAGCCGCAATTGCAGCAGATGTGGGTGAGATTGCCAGTTCGTCTTCCTCATCGTCGCCGCACGGTAAGAAGGAACAGAGGTTCATGAAATCATCGCTCGCGTGTTTCAATCCATCCAAATTGACGAAATCAAAGTGGGAAGACGACGGGGAGGTGGATTGCATGCTCGGGCGACAACAATCGCAGCAGAAGAAGGCGGGATTGCGACTTCGCTTCGTCGTCATCACTACACGGTGAGAAGGAACAAATGTTTCATGAAATCGCTGCACTGCTGGTCTGCCATAGCATCCATCTTGGGATCATCATGGGCTCGTCCAAGGCACAACAGAGGAACCGGCAGGCGGAGCCGGCTCCCACCCGAACCCGGTGGCGTGGTCGCGAAGGCAGAGGTCTACGGCGGCCGAGGGGCTTCGCCGATGGTGGAAGCCATTTGCCCCATTCCATCCCATAGTTGAATAGAGAGTTGTCGTCGTTGCCGCTCGAGATCTGGCACTCGTTGTCCGGGTGGAACAAATCTCCGGCAGCGGCCTTTGTGGCGATGGAGAAGGGTGGTTGGAACCATGAGACATGGCCGGGTCACCGAGGAAGGAGAGCTGGTCCGGGAGTTGGAACTCATCAATGAGATCATCGTCGCCGCCGCTGCTGCCACAGAAGGGTGAGGTATTGAGATTGCTAGGGATAACGAGCTCATCTGAGCTCCGGAGCTCAAGCGAAGCTGCTGTTGGAGCGGGAGAACGCAGGGACGGGCGGGGCCCAGGAGATGGGGGACGAGACGCAAGTGGCGAGGGGAGGCCTCTAGGGAGCAGGTTGCAGGAGGGGGAGTTTCGGTGGAGGAGAAAAGGAGAAGCATGCCGGAGACGAAAGACGAGCAATCTGGGCGGGGGGACGAGACTCAAGTAGCGAGGGGAGGCCTCTAGGGAGCAGGTTGCAGGAGGGGGAGTTTCGGTGGAGGAGAAAAGGAGAAGCATGTCGGAGACGAAAGACGAGCGATCTGAGCGGGGGGACGAGACTCAAGTAGCGAGGGGAGGCCTCTAGGGAGCAGGTTGCAAGAGGGGGAGTTCCGATGGAGGAGAAAAGGAGAAGCATGCCAGAGACGAAAGACGAGCGATCTGGGCGAGTCGGCCGGCGTTGCTACGGTTCCTTCCCGGTCGAGCGATGGTCGACTGAATGAGCATTTTTATTATTAAAAAATTAGTCAACGGTTGATGTGGCATGTTGACGGGTCAGTTTCGGAAAAAATATTTTAGCTAAGCTGTTTTCGAAAATTAATATTTTAAATAAGCTAGTACAGCAAAAGACTCGGATCGGCTCCATGGTGGTGGTGGCAGTAGTAATAAGAGTAAGTCTTATTTTGTATTATAAGTATGAATTATTGAGCTTATGGGCTCACACTTCACTGTGCTTTAATGATTACCATCTTGTATTAGAAAGAGTACATTTTGAATAATAGGTATGAATTATTGAGGTATGTCTTTAATCATACCTTCCTTGTTGAGCTTGCCTCATTGATCTTGTGTTAGGAAGGGTGTCACTTTTGAGTAGTGGATATGAACTATTGAGATATGATTTTAATTATGCTTTGTTAAGCTTATGAGTCTATATTGCATTGCCCTCCTATTAGATTAGTTTTTTTATTATTACTTTTTTACTTCTATGATTACCCTCTTATACTAGGAAGGATGGTGCATTGAAATTGATGACTAATCCTTATGATTTATTGAGATATGATTTTAATTGTGCTTTATTAAGTTTATATTGTACTATGCTTATATTAAATTAGTTTTTTTTTACTTGATTATCCTCTTATGCTAGGAAGGATGGTATGTTAAGATATATGTTGAACAGATATTATTTTAATTATGTTATGTTGAGCTTACCAGTCTACATTATATTGTGCTCTTATTAGATTAGTTTTTTTACTTTCTTAATCAATTACCTTCTTATACTAGAAAGGATGGTGTATGGAGATTGATATCACTTTTGAATAGTAGGTATGATCCACTAAGATATGATTTTAATTGTGCTTTGTTGAGCTTATTAGTCTAAATAAACACACAAATCACAAAAATATTTAAAATATTTATTCGAAGACTTTGAGTGACTTTTATTATTTTTTAAAAGAATTGTTAATATTGCGTCTGCTAATTAATTAAGTAGTTAAATTTTTTCCCTATTTAGTCTGATTTTTTTCTTTGATTTATATCATAATTAATAAAATTTCTATTTATTCCTATGTAGTATAAAAAATTATGAAAGCCTCTCTTTTTTTTGTTTGAATTAATCTGGAATGACAACAAAATAACGAGCCAAGCTAAACTTAGGGCCCAATTAGAGCCCACAAGAATACAGAAGACCCAAGCGGCTCTGTTCATAAAAAAAATTATCACTTAAAATTTCCAAGGGTTTAGTGAACAGCGCAAGTAGTCAAAGTTAATTTCGAGAGATGAAATAATTGCTCATACCTTTGAATCATACTTGCTTGATATCAATAAAGAAAATATCCATTGGATTTTACTTAAGTGAGAAAATTACTTGCAACTGAAAATGAAAGAACAACTTTCAAGAAGAACAATAAAATCATAACTTCAGGCTACCCAACTGTAAACTGCAATAAGTACACTCTAAGATTGAAGATCAAGAAAATCATAACTTTGACTACACAATTGTAAATTGCAATAAGTACATTCCAGAGGTTGAAGAACAACGAAATCATAGCTTTGGACTACACAATTATAAAATGCAATAAGAATCATTCTCCTCGCACACAACTAATCTCCAGGTCCAACTCATATAAAATGCTACTACTGAGATTTAAACTCATGTATTTAGTGAGTAAGCAATATTTTTTTATCACCGTACAAACTTAAATTAATAATTTTATTTATAATATGTATATGTTGTGTACTGTGCCGCTTCAAACCCACAGAAAAACAGCTCGATATGACATGCTCGACCTGATTTACATACCTACAACAAAGTCTTAGCTTTGCACAATAATTCTAAACTACAGTTAGCAATATTTGCCACAATCAATCTCTAGTTTCTCAATGTAAGTGACCAATTCATACATTAATTTTCATTGCTATTTCATACACAACGATTATCTTTTAACATTCAGATCTGGTCACTCTTAGGAAGTAGAACAGTAAGTTCATAGCTTTGAGCTGCATAATTATAAAGGAAAGAAGAAGTCCAGCCAATCTATAGTTTCTTAATATAAGTTACCAAATCATACATTGCTTTCTATTACTATTTCGTACATCCATACTTGGCATAGTTTTTGCCAAAACTACAGACATATGATCGATCACTCAATACATTGTGGAGCTGACACGGAGTATACTGACTGTTTTCTATAGATATATATAATATTGTGCATGCACTGAATCAAGCACCTGACCTGCTTTCTTCAACAAGGCAGGCAAACCATGTCTATTAAATGCTAGCAAATCATCAACTATGTATGTATATATATATATATATATATATAGCGGGTGCTATCAAATGATCAAGCTACCTCTGCTTTGATTTGGCTGCAGGTCCCAGTTTTGGAGTTCCGGCAATGGCGGCTCAGAATTGGCCTCCCTCGAAGGTCTGGCCGAACTGCCAGCCGGCCGGGGCGACGTCGTAGCTCGTGACGGTCCGGCCGTCGCTGGCGGTGACCTGGAAAGAGAGGCTCTGCCCATCGAGGAACGAGTTGCTCTGCCAGTTCTGGCCCCAGTTGCGGGACATGGTCTGCCACCCGGTGTTGGACCCCTTGATCGCCACCGCGTGCAAGTCCCCGGCGCCGGCGACGTTGGTGACGAGCACCAGGTTGAAGTAGGAGTGGCCGTTGATGGTGAACCGAATCCCCCCCTTCTTCGAGCAGGGCACCCTGCAGCAGCACGACGAAGGCGTGAGCATTTCGTCGAACAGTTTGGTTTCATGGGCAGGGAGACGTGGCGGAGGGGAGATACCTGCGGAAGGAGACGGGGACGATGCCGGCGCGGTACTCGGCGATCTGGAGGAAGGCGGGCTCGGCGAGGTCGAAGTGCTGGCGAGGGGGGTTGCACCAGCCGCCGTCGTCGCTGGCGAGGGCGTAGTTGGGGGGGCAGAAATTGGTGGCGGTGACGATGATGGAGCCGGCGAGGCAGGAAGTCGGGGCGTCGACGCAGCGGAGCTCGTAGCAGGACCCGCAGCTGAGGCCATTGTTGAAGAGCGCCGTGCTCAGCGCCGCCGTGCTCGTCCCGTATCCCTGGCTGTAGAGGTCGCCGTAGCCGCACGCTCCCCCTGCAAACCCCCCAACCACATTTTGAACTTTTACTCAGACAAAAAAAAAAGGCTTTACTAGTTTGTAAAAATATTTTTTAATTATCATTATAAGAATTAGTATATATTTAACTATTTTTATAAAAATTTTAATATATTATTTTAGAATCTAATAAGTATTGAATCTATAATTTTCTGTAAAGGATATACATTTTGTATAAATAACAGAGTTATACTTATTTAAATATTTTTAAAAAATTCTATTCATTTAATTAATTAAACATTAAAAATACATCCTTTTAATTTCTATTAATTTAATTTATTATTTTTATTATAATTTATTTTTTAAAATAATATAAAAATAAAAAAATTTCATTCACGATGACTTCTTTTTTTTATTTCTTTTCTTTCTTAAGGTCTTAATTAACTATTCATGATGCGCCCAAGTAATTATTATGACATTTATTAGTTTCTTATCATGTCACTGTATGTCAAAAGCCGATTTATTCTTTAACAGTATTTATTCACTATTTAATATTATTCATATACGGTGGTGTTCGCCCATTATTGCTAATTGAAAATTTTTCTAAATCATTCTTTAGCAGTATTGTCTTATTATGTATTAAACTTAGAATTCAACTGTTCAAATCAGATTACTCTGTGGATGATGATTATGAATAAGAGGATATTAAAATATAAAAAGAGATATTATTCTAATATTAAAATTTATCTCTCTTTCTTTTATATATATATATATATATATATATATATATATATATATATAGTTTGAGTCGAACTATCAAACTTACCCATAGTGCCTGAAGCATCGCTTCCACCGTAGAACGTGGCATGAGCATCTTGCCACTCGGAGTCGGCTAAGGCTGACGAAAAGAGGAAGAGGAAGAGGAAGAGGAGGAAGATAGGAGCACTAGAGAAGGAGAAGGAGGAGGAGCTTGCCATTGTTAGGGAATAAGTAGAAGGGAGGGGAGGGGAGGCAAGGAAATGTGTGATGGGCTTTTAGGTTGAAGATGGAAGAGCTAAGAGGGCTTGCTTGTATTTATAGGGAGACAACAAAGAAGGGGGGAGTGTTTGAGGGGGTTCCAATTTGTGTGTATCAGTAGAGACCAAGATTTGAAGAAGAAGAGGGGAAGGAGGGGGAGGGGGGGTATTGATCAAGTTGGTTGAGGGGGCCACCCACAAGGAGAGAGAGAGATGGAGACATTTGAAACAAATAAGTCAAATCTACTCGTTAACTCCAAATCATTTGCACATGGCAGAGAGATTTTAGATTTGGATTTTGATTTGGAAGGAGCACCTAAAACTAAACCATATTTGCCCATTTCTCTCTCATTTCAACCCTTATCTTTGTTGTTGTTGCATCATTGCAGACATCAAATATATATACATATATATCACATACATAATAAGCCATTTGTTTAATTTCATATAGAGTCTTCCATTCTAGTTGATACAGTTATAGAGTTTATATTATCTTTATAGATTTTTCTTTTAAACTTAGATAAGTATTATACTGGCAACCTCCTCAGTATTTATGGTAATGTATTTATAGTTAATATTTTAATCACTTCTACATCACAATAGTTCCTTATTTTTTACTAATAAATTAAAATTTTTAATTAAGTAAAATTATATCTAAATAAAAAAATTTAATACAGTGAAATATTGATCTTATTTTTATAAACTCATTAAGTTTAAATTTTTTAAGATAGATAATCAAATATTTTTTTTAGTAAATTATAAATTATATATGTATATATAAAGAAAAAAGAAAAAAAAGGAGAGTCACGAGAATAAAGAAAACAAAATAATATAAAAAAAGGAGTTGGAGCGTAGCAGTAGCAGTGTGGGAGTAATTAATCAAATCATGCGTGGAGATGCCTACGTGTAATGTATATATATAAAAATAAAATTGAATGGAATCACGTGAAGCGGTCCGTCCGTCCGTCGTAGTTGGTCAGCAGCAGCCGCTTCTTTTAATTTAATGCTGATTCATCACCACCAACTTCCTTTCTTCTTCTTTTTTTTTTTTAATTTTTTTTGTTTTCGTTCAAAAAAAAAAGAGATATATTTAAATGGAAAAATAACTATCATTACAAGAATTTTTTTTTCATTTCCTTACTTTTTGTAAACAAAACATAATAATATTTTTAATAAAAAATAATAATAATATTATTATATAATCATTCCTTATAGAAACACTTGATTGATTAATTAATTAATTAATTAATTAAAAAGAGATAGAAAAAAAAGAGAGGGGGATTTGGGTGAAGTAGAAGTCAACGTCACGTGGCACGTCGAAGTCGTCGTCCTCCTCCTCCTGACGTCGTCGTCGTCGATCACATGCAATGCAATGCAACGCAACGCAATGGAAGGGAGGGAGGGAGGGAGGGAGGGAGGTCGGAATCCATGCACAATGCAACCAACCAACCAACCCCCAATAATTATAATTATAAGTATAATTAAACTTGCACTCGCATTTCTTCCATATATTATATTATGGTGGGAATAATAAATGGGGGACGGAGGCCGTGCACGTGGCTTTCGCTTTCCACCACCATCCCAAATTGGCGAGCCGAACCGAAATCGAAATCGACGGCAGCCGCGTCGACGTCCGCCGCGCGATCCGCAAACGAATCGACTCGTCCCCACCGTATCATGACCTCCTAACCGCATAATATTAATATTAATAATAAATAATTAGATAAGCAACTTGGTTACGAACGAAGCAGTACGATATTATTATTATTAGCCTAGTTATAAAAACAGTAATATTTATTAGGTTATACAAATATAAGTGTAAAATAAGATGATTTGTTATCTTATTTTGAGTACCGGACAATAATAATAAAATAAGAAAACTTATCATCTTATATTTAACTTAAAAAATAAAAAATTCTTACTAAGTTGTAAGAGAGCTTGTTATATTATATTTAATTTATCTTATATTTAGCTTATCATTATAACATATCAAAATAAGAATTTTTACTTGACTATATGTGAATATTATTATATTATATTTAGTTTATCTTATATTTAACTTAAAACATTATAGTAATTTATTAGACTATACATAAAATAAAATAGTTTATCTTATATTTAGTTTAGACTGTTAGAATGTATTAAAATAAAAATCTTTATAATATTTTAAATAAGGTGAGTATTAAACTAACGAACTTCAACAGAGAGTCGAATTATTCTAAGATACTTATTATTCTAACCAGAGAAGCTTGAACTGAAGAGCTCACATTTTACAATCACAACTCTTATATTTAAAATATTATTATTAAATAATTAAATAAATAAATAAATAAATAGGGGGAAGGGGGGATTTCCATTCAAAGTTATAATTAATTGCGACGATGTATCGAAGTCAGGAGGGGCGTTTGCAAGGCACATGGCCCTCGTTTTCACGGCACATCACATCTCAATTCCTACCCCTTTGGGAGGGGAGGGGTCTGTTCTTATTAATTCATCATCCCCGTAATTGTCGGGGAATCCCTCCATTTTAAGGGGATGCTTCTGCATCCACAACCTTCTCATCCAATTAACTCATGGTTTATAATGCGATCGAAGAAGAGCCCGGAAAACATGAGCTCCTCCCCACGAAATTTGTGCCGCTGTGCAGGGGCATTAAAGCGGCCCTTCAAAAGAAACAAAAAGATGGAGAGAGGCCGTGTCCCCCAGGGACCCAAAATTATTGGAATTGGGGGGGCCCTAATCGAGCCACGTCGTGCAGTGCGTGGCCCGCGCTCGGCCGCATCGGGAGCTCCTCCTCCGTTCCCAAACTCGCCGCCGGTGGCGGTGGGGGCGGCGGATGGATGCGTCCCACCTAATTCCCCCAAGCCGCATGCGTCGGCCACCGCGCATGTGGTGGTGGTGGGGGGCGGGCGGGCGCAGGCAGGCAAAATTGCGAACGGAGATCTCCGAGGCATTTCCGCAAACACCTGGTTGGCGTTTCTTTTTTTTTTTAAAGCTCCCTGGCCAAACAACAACGTACCGTTGGTGGGGTTGTGCCCCATTAATAATAGGGTAGTTGGAGGATTCCAATCCGACCTTAAACTTTTACTTTGTTGGTTTGATGATCTAAGTACAAGACATAAGACATAATAATATTCTCATGACGTAGGAGTTGATTTGCCAACGAGACCTTAACCAGGACAACAAAATTGATGATGCGTAGATGTACTATATTTTGGGATTGCAAAGACTGATGAGCCAATAAGACCTTAAAATAAGATTTATAGATATAGATTTCTCGAGGTATAAGAGAGTTAATAAAGTCATCAAACTACACATAGATAAGCATGCAATGCAATGAAAACATTAGGCCTGGATCAAGACACAACCAAAGACATCAAATGAAAACATTGAGGGCATAAACTTAGGCAGAAGAGGAGCAGAGGCAGGTGAATGTTGAGATGAGCATTCCAAATGTTTCCATTTTACAAATATGTCAATATAGATACGTTAATACAATTATGTCAATACAGTTGAAAGAATCCAGCTTCCACTGCTCAAGAGGATAAACCAATGTCCTTTTTTTTGAGGCAACAGAACATAAATGAAAACATCACTGCGGAAAAGGAATAAAAAATTTGACGATTGGATCAACTTTTTTGCTATATATGATTTTATACCCTACCAAAATGTATTGACAGATTGAGATGACTTAAGATATGGCGGAGCCATGTCTTCTTTCATTCAGGTTTTTGAGCGCACGCCTTCACCTGGGGGGTCAGCAGAGGCCTGGGTAGAACTCGGTTGATGCTTTGAAAGCATTGAGGTTTTCTACAACTTTGCCGAATTTACTCTGTGACTTGATTTCGTTGTTCAGATTCGCATTGCAGCCCCACACGTGCAAGGCGAGTTGCCGGCGGTGTGGGGATGAGGATCTGAGGTACTTCTTGTACCAGTCGATGACATCCCTCTTCTCGATCGTCTTGAGCTCTTCGGCTTCCAGTTTCGATATGTCGAATATGTACCTGAATCACGTTGGGGGGGTTTGCATCAGGCATCTGATGAGGCAAAGGAAAGTTTAACAGCCAAATCACGCAGTGAAAAAAGAGAAAAAAGAGGACCTTTTGTCCACAATTTGCTCCCAGTAACGTCCAGTCTCGTATACAAGTGATGGATCCCTTTCCAGCTTCTCTGTTATCAATCCACTTCTGTGGCTCTCAAAAGAGTCATCATCAAGGGAATCCTGTTACAAGGAAGGAATAGTTGGTTATATAATGGAGATCTTGATGCAGTAAGGTTCATAATTTTGTTTTATCCAATTCAAAGTTCTCAACTGATTAAGAAAAAAAAAATGAAGTGAGATATTTTGGAAGATTTCATTCGTATAAGACAGCAGAAATACCAGTAGTCCTGGAAGGTCATTGATGAAATTATTTATCCTGTCATGCAGATGTATTGGATTATAAGCTGATGATTGAACACGAAAGCAATATCCCAAAACACGATACGTCATCCGCGGACCACTATCGACGACATAACCCAGCTGCTCCTTTGTCCTACGACCAGTGCACAAAAAAAACAGTTTTCTGTTAACTGAAGCATAATAGCGAGGTTTTCTTTATAGGAACTCTGAAGGAAAAAGTTAGAAGTAGAAATTTCAAATTCATAGCAAAAGTGAATCGTGTCAGATGTTAGAAAATTACCTAAGCTGATCAAAAAATGGTTCTTCAATAATATGGTTGAAAAGATCTGTTATGGCTCTCAATCTAATGGTTTTCATCCCAACATCTTGCTCGATTTGGAAATAAATCTGCCAATTCAATATAGATAAGAACAGACATCATACGTTAAATGGCTTGCAAGGCACATATCAAGTTTATCGATCATGTGAGTGAAAAAAAATGGGATACCTCAGCCACAGAGTTCACTTCCAGTGGATTCTTTACAAAAACGCTTCTGACGAAGCTACCACCAGATGGAAGACAGATAACCCGCTCTATGGGCCTTATCTTTTCAGGTACAGGTTCCATGGGGAATGCACTTGTAATGATATTTGATATATCAATCGCCTCATTTTCTGATAGATTTCCATGACAAAGGCCCTCGATATATAGCTGCAAGTTTCAAAAGAATTTTACTTGCGATCAAGAAGAAAATAACAAGTTACAAAAAAACTCTCATATGTAGTGTAGTAAGTAACCAAACTACATGCTCGAGAAGAGAAGTGCCGGCAATTAAAACAGTCATCAAGTCACCTTAGTTTGAAGGCTTGGACCATACTCCACTATATCAGAATAATTTAAATCCACAAGACAGGATAACTTGTCATCAACATCCCGAGATCTTTCACGCAGAAGCTGCAACCTCAAGTAGGAAGAATGACTCAAAGGTTGCATGTTGCTGTTTTTATATGCCCTCTCCATTTCCTCCTTAATAACCTAGAAAGTTTAAGAGTACAAAAAAGAAAATCAGTAGGAAAATAGTCAGTCTGAGATGGTGTCATTTATCCAGCAATAAGGAATCAAAATACCATGCCTTGGAAAAATCTAAACATCTAACAAATAGCTAATAACACATCAAGGATTCAAAAACTGTGCCGATACTGGTTCACGGAAACACTAGAACCAGTTCATGCTGGAATAACGGTGACCCATCAACGAAGAAACTACTGGTTCTTTGGCGAACTGGTTCATGCAAATCCATGATGGCACCTAATAAGTTTCTGGATCACAATGAAGTTTAAATTGATTCAATTGCAAATACATGAAGCAGACTGGATTCTACATCTAATCACCCTATTCTAACTTTTAAAAACAAATTACAACAAAAGAACCAAACCAAAATGAAATATACAGAAAAAAAAACATGTAGACTCTTCTATCTACATTTATAAACTACTCAAACATTTTAGAACTATTAAAGATACCTTAAATCGGTCGGCACTAGCTCTAAATATTTTGGTTACCATCAATATCTTTGATAGCAAGATAGATAGCTTATCATTGAAACCATAAAGCCTTAATTCGATCCTGTCGCCTACGAAAGATAAAGATGTTTCCAGCTTAGCCACTCCGGCCTGCATAGGCAAAAATATGATGTTTGTAAATGGAACAGTCTATACAATCTCAAACAAAAAATGATGTTCTTGGAACTAGCAGTGCCTAATAAACACCACGAAGAAATACATGTGTGTAAAAAATGATATAAGATATAATTTATCCTAATCATGGGATAACTAATATCTCATGCAAAATTGAAGCAACAGCCTCAACCTAGTGGCTCTTTTGTTGCTGCATTGGAGAAAGGTTCTTGGCTCTGACCGATACAATGATGATGCAAGTACTTGATCCTAGTATTTTTATATAGGTGGATGCATTCCATCATTTTGAGGAGTCCTGACCTCTCCGGTTGTACAGATCACAAATCCAACTAATAAGATCTCACCCTTGGAATAATTTAAGAGCAGCATGATATATCCAGAGAGAAATTATACATATGTTAGCATCTAATTGTTGGTTTATAACAAATCCAGCATGTTAAAATTGGACAATAATTTCAGGATCATGAAATCACTAATGTCTTACAAAACATTTGATTAGCTAAAGAAACAAAGTGTCATTCAGTATTGTCTCAATGAGATAAAAGGACCAGGTCTAAAGGTGAACAATCATGTGAATTCCTCAAGTGCCGAGCAATTTTAACCATTCGTAATCCCATGACAAACAATAAAAACTGCTAAATGACATTTAGAAACAAGAAATGCTTGCACGTGAAGCCATCAACTAAAAGTAACTAACCTAATGAATTCCCATACCAGCATCAAGAAAACATCACAGATTTCTCATTAACAATGAGAAATCCTGGTTAAAGTTTATTGTTATATAATACACAGAGATACTAGTAAAAAGCATAGAATTAGTTGAGGATACGAGAACCCATTTTATTTATTAAAGGGTCATGATGACTGGAAATTCATTGAATAGTTATTTAACAACATGTCAATATCCAAACAATATCTGCTGTTTACAAAATAGAATATTGACAGACAGCTACACTAAAAAATCTTTCATTGACTAAAAATATACCTGATATAAGATCTCATTCAGCTCATCTTTGAGAAGCTTTATAGAAAGCTCCGTCATAACACAATTCTTTATGCTGCTATATCCATCATTCACAGTGATCAAGAAATATGCATTTGCACGGGGAACATTGAATGTTGAATCCATCATGTACCAGAGCTTTATCATTGGCTTGTCAACAATACACGATGGATAACTGGTACTTGATAATGTATTTGTCATATTGGCACTTCGAAGAGAAAAATCAGTAGGAATTAAGTCATTCTTCAAAGGAAAATGCAAAGCAGGATCAATTTCAGGAATATTTCCCCAAAGTTCAAGAAGAGATGGTGCAATGTCTTCTTCAATATATCGGGACCCAAACCATGGTTCATATTTGATGGCTGCAACCACAGGAAAGACAATACACAATCACTACACTTGGAAAAGAAAACTACAAGGCTAAAATTAGTTCCAAGGATGAAATACATGCATCAAGGCAATGAGGTGGATGACTTTGATATATCATTGTAACGGGCCTATAGAAGGGAATATATGATGATACTGACATGCTCCTTATCAAATGTTGTCTTAAATGAACGCCAGAGATATATATAGGTCAACATTCACAATTCAGTCACTAAGATGATATTATCCATTTTCTTGAGCTATTTCAAAATCGTTCTCCATGGTAAAGCTTGTGAAGTAATTTACATATATGTATTATATGTGACCATTTTAATAAATTTCATTAGATTTCTGATTTTATTTCAAATCAAGGCACAATGTCTTGACTTATTTGTAATTAATTTTGCCAAACTATTCCACCATCTGCTAATTAAAAATATGATTTATATATGACCATTTTGATATATTTCATAAAGTTTCTGATTTTATACCAAATCAATACACAGTAATGTTTCCACTTCTTTCTAATTATTTATCCAAATTATTCAACCATGTGCTACATCAGATCACACAAACTGAACCATCTGATGTATCTTCAAAGAGTTGATCCTGCATGTGCGCATCCAGACTGAATTATAATGCTTTTCCTGTTAGGTAGTTTCTTAAAGACGTCATATGACTTCCTTCCTCCACCCTCTTCTTTTCAGTTCCAACCTTGTGCCACTCCATTATGACAAAATGTAGGCTAGCCCCTACAACAACACTAGGGCAGCAACCCCTGCATAGGCAACAGCAGGTCTGGAAGCCTAGTACTCCACTACACAAGATAACCAATATTTCCTTCTTTGCATCTATAAATTTACATCTAGTTTTAAGCATTAGCGTTCAGAGAGTCCTTTTCAGATAGCTATTTAATTCTAAGAAAAGCAATGGAATGTCTAAGCGGATAAAAGAAAGGCATGCAAAAGTACCTTCTGACTGTTTATCAAATGATTTTGACAAAATATCCACCCTCATGTTTTGTGGCGAGAAAAAGCTCAGAACGTACTGTACCAAGTCAGGATCCCACTGTTCAAAAGCATATTCTCCATAAATAATGTGCTCTTTGGAGTAAAAAAACATATTTTCTGCAGAAGAAAACATTGATTATTTCTACTACCACAAAGACCAATTAGAAGATTTAGCATCATATAACCAATTAAAATTTTTTGGGATACAAGTAGGTTCTAAGAAAACAGAATAGAAAGACACATCTTCTGGGCAACTGTTTCTTAGCACAGACTTGTGCAGGAATAACTAACTAATGTTTTTCCATCCAGTTGTAGCTTAATGACATCGCCATTTTATAATAAATGAATATGATTCATTTCAGCAAGAAACATATAAGCAAATAAAAAGGTAGAACTGCAACATACCAGCAAGATCCACTGCATAGTCTTCCTGAGGCTGCTCCTCAGCAAATCTGAATTCCATGTTTCCAATATCTTGGAGTTCTTTAAATACCCATTCTTGAGGAGTAGATTGGCTCAGTAGCTTAATATACTGATATACAAACCCAATCACCTCCTTAAACTGAGGAAGCATCAAAATAAAGGGTCAAAGCCCTAATTCAGGTGTATTATATCTGCAATTTGATGGAAATAGAAAAAGAACATGGACATCTTATGAAAACAAAATCTTCCAGGTTGCATCCTACACCAAATTGTCATTAAATACTAAAAAATACAAAACAGTTAGCCAGACACAAAGGCCTGCATGTCTGTATATATATATGTGTGCCTTTTTTACGAAATTATTAATATTTTTATCTCTAGTTATATCTCTGAATTGTTAGTCCAAGCATTTGTCTCCCACTAAATGGTCCAATATCTTTCCCTCATATGTGTGCGGTGATGACCGCTGAGGGAAAGATGGTGGTACTGAAGATATTGGACCATTTAGTGACAGACAAATGCTAGGACTAACAATTCAGACATATAACTAGAGATAAAATATTAAGACTTAAGTAAAAAAGGCACTGAAGCACAAATATTCAGGTTGAAGCAATGATGAAGTTTATTCTATGTATGGTTTGAGTTACTTCTTCTTAACAGACAGCAGGAACTATTTTCAACACATCATTTGTGCGCTTACGTTTTTTATAACTATGCTCCCAACAAATTATTCTGTTTGGAAGAGTAGATATTCATCCAGAAAATTAAAATGAAACCTCAAGATAACACTAAGCATGGCTACTAAATCCATACTTATTGATTTATGCGCACCTTCTCTAAACCTGAATCAGTTAGGTGGATGGACATAGTAAAAATGTAAGCAATAGAGGATCTTCGCATGCCTTCGTCACCAACTCCGGCAGACAATGACATTGCCCATCCTTTGGCCTTCAATAAATAAAGCAAGCTTCCACTGCCCTCTGAAATAGTGCATTTTACAACAAGATCCAGCTATCAAGGCACATCACTTAAGTATACATGAAAAGTAAAATTCAGAACAGGAGCAACCAAATGAAACACATCAGATCAATTTAGGTTTAGCCCTTACAGAATAATGAGATCAGAAAAGGAAAATTTGGATAGGTTAAAAAGAACTATGAACTTGTCAGACATGTTCTGAGTCAATCAACATCAGTGATACAACTGAAAATGAAGATTAAAATCTGCTTAGGTTACAATGAACAATGAAATATATATTTTAATTCTCTTAATGTAGCAGATCAATACTGTCATTGAAATATTCAAACCATTCACATGAACAGATTATGAATACGCAAGTTCTGGTGATTAAGCATGTGGAGCAAAGTGGGGCAATATTTCCATCAAAAACCATTAACCAAGAAGTTGACTTTGGTTACAAGCCAATAGATAGATTAAGGATCACATTTGTCAAATGAAAACAACTAGTTAATTGTATAACACAATTGGGTTCTCATAAAATCACAAAGTACTAACCATGGCCAAAGAGGTGTGCTAAGTAATCTTCAGGCTTTTTCAAATATTGCTTGTGAAGGCAAGGGAGTGTCCAACTCAACTCCAGAATGTTAACATCCTTTACCGCCTCTAATCTATATAATTTACCTACTTTCCAAATAGGCCCGTCAGCCTTGTAGCTCATCCTTGATGGATGACCTGCTTTCACATTACTGAAGAGCTCAATAACCCATTCCTCTAGGACATCTAATGGCTCTGCAAAATAATGATTAAACATATAAATCAAAAGGTGCAGCTAATCCATCTTTGTCTGTAGTCCAACAGTAAATGCTGCCGATAGCTGACAAAAAATGAATATTAACACTCATGCAGCAACCTCACCTCCTCCTATCACAACCAGTTTCATGATTCCCCCATTATAATTTCCCATGTACAGTTTCAAAATTTCTTCTTGTAGATTGATGCCATTCTCCATAGCATTAACCAGGCTCTTCTTATTCCCTACAATCATGATAAAATTGATAATAAATGAAAGATTTTCTTGATAAAAGAATATGAGGGGGAGATTTTGTGGCACATACCCCAAAAAAATCTGTTGAACGGGTGACCAGGGGAAGAAGTATGACAGTGAAGCTGTTGCAGACGACAACTATCACTTTGCAGTACTTGGTTAAACTCTATATCACAATGATATTTCAGATCAAGTAGTACAGAGCACGACATGATAAAACTATCGATCTAAAGCAACAATTTAGCATATTACACAGAAAATAAAAAGTTCATGTAAAGCAAACACTTAGCTACCTGAATCAATAGCCAAGACTTCACGTTCCATAGCTTCTGGCTTCATCAATGGTGATATAAAGAACTGGCTAAATCTGTAAAAACATAATGATTTAGAATAATGCCTACTAGCATGAGATTGTTGTAGATTAAAAAAGAGAAGTATTCATCCATAACCCATAAAGAAAATGGAGAAGGGTGACTCTTGGTGCAAACATCAAAATGTTCTCATTATAAGTTGGGAGACAGCAGTTAGACTCAGAACATGACCCCTGTTATGCTAATGGTGAAGCTTCATACAAACCCCCCTGCACCCCCTGTTACCCTCGAGGAATAAGACAATGAGTGATTACCTTTTCAAGGCACCCTTCAAGTATTCACGATTGACTTCAAAGTGATAGCAGGTGTATTCAGTCTCAGTGTAAGCATTTGTTGAGCCCCCATGCTTGGACAAGTAGCTATCATACTAGAAAATAACACAGCAAATCAGAGGTAAATGACTACAAGGTAATATATTTCATCATAATCTTCAATTGATATCAAAATGAAATTATAATGGAAATTGAATGACTAGATAATTTTATTTCTTAATTTCTATGCTATATCTCCTGAAGTACTGCAGTTCATGTAGAGTATACAAGCTTGGGAAATGATCACAAAAATAAGCCCTGCAAGACCTTGTAACTACAAAAGTTGATTTACTTC
The DNA here is from genome assembly GCA_030544415.1 of Thalia dealbata. Lineage (NCBI taxonomy): Eukaryota > Viridiplantae > Streptophyta > Magnoliopsida > Zingiberales > Marantaceae > Thalia > Thalia dealbata. The sequence continues at coordinate 28,527,448 of CM060457.1, read as the reverse complement.
GTCCTCAGGTAATAACTATGAAGAAAAATACCCCTATTAATTAGACAAGAAACATGCCTAGAGCAAATAGGTTGGATTTCCTGTTTGAAATCTGGGCAGATATGTACGTTGGATCCTATAGGTGGAAATATAGGATAGATGCCAAGTCGCTCGCATTGAATTTATGTAAAGAGACTCAAATTCACCTTTCACAGGCACGGAAAGAAACCTGTTGCTTTTCTCTTTCTGTAGAGTCCTTTTTTCCTTTATTTTTGTTAATGGCTCCTACATGTTAATGAAGGGCTTCATTTAGCAATTACCGTTTACTATTTTCAATTGTGAATCTCAGTTGTTTTCTAATTTTGTTTTATAGGGAATTCTGCAACACAAACTATATTGAGAAACTATTTAGCTTTTTGATGCATATAATTATTAGGCGCCTATAGAGTAGCAGCTACAATCCATCCATTAAATGGTAGTATCTAAGCATCAGGAGTCTAGTCCAGTGGTAATCTTGAACAACAAATGAAGCAAATGGTATATGGATCAGATGCAGAATAAGTCCTTTTAAGCTGCATGGACCCTATCATTCAGGTCACCACGATTTCCTCTATCTTACATTCACTCTCCAACTGAACCCACGAAAATCTGTCCTCTAGTGCAGAATTCAGCTACTAGAACTGTCAAATACAGATTTATATGTACAATCCAAAGAGTTGTTATATGCTCAAGTTTGAGGAAGATTTAGTAAGGGAAAGAAATAGCTCAAGCAATCCTCACTGTTATCATCTTATCTATATCTAGAATAACATTCAACACTATACAATATGAAGCATTCGATTGATATTATACATCATATGGAGGGAATAAAAAATAAATATCAACATAGTAATAGAAGGATATGTACGGACCTCATTTTCATCTGGAAATTCTGAACTTCCCATAAAGAGCATGTGCTCTGAAAATCAAGAACAATCTTAGTTTAGAGAATTGAGCAAAATAATTTTTTGTAAGAATAATATTACAATGAAATTTCGGACAATATCTGGTTTAGAGTAATTGGGCTCGATACGAGAGGTCTATGAGGTCTTGGATTCAAGCCTAGTCACACTTCAACATTACAATGAAATTTTACAATGATATTACAAAATATCTATGTTCTAAAAAAAATATTACAACAAAATTTCGGACTATGCCGTTATTCCATAAATCAGAGGCTTGAAACTAAATTGAAGGTTAATGGAAGTACCATAAGGCAAACTTCAGACTTCTTAAAGGAAGATCGTTGACAGCTTAGGACAAGATTCACATATTCCAATCACAACTCTTAAAATTTTCAGCATGATTATAAATTAGGTTATTACAGATCATGTAAATATATCACCGGACTATATAAGAATTGAAAATTTGCTACTAGGGATCAGAACACTCAGAGCTATCCTCATCTGAACCTCTTATCTCTTCAGTGTAATCATACGACAGTACCAAAGGTCCAATTATTTCAGTACATATATTAACCAAAGTATAGTCTAGTAGGAAAACATATAATATCAAAATAGTAAACAAAAAAATGCATAAACATGAGCTGATGAACTGATCTAAAACGGTTGGAGCAACAATGGACAAACCTAGGAAATGGGCAAGTCCTTGAGCCTTGAAAGGGTCGGAAAAGCTACCCATGCCTACACACATTGCTGCTGCAGCCTACAAACAGAGAATTAAAATATAATAAATAAAAAACTCCCGAACTAGAGAATTTAGTCACATCACCGGCATTCACTTAGAAGAATCATCAGTTTAGCAGGTTCGATTTCAGCGAAAATGAATTAACATAAGGAACAGATTGATTAAAGAATATTTTCTCTGGGTTCTAAAAGTACAAAAAACTAAGGAATAAACTTCACAAAAGGTGGTTTTACTAGGTTGGACGAAGCGAAAGTGATATGTACGGAAAGAACATAGGAAACATAACTCGAGCTGGTTTCAAATTCTCAATTGATCCACGCGAAGTCAATCGAGATATCTACATGGGTATCACCTTTTTGGTAAGTGAAGCTCCACTCTTCCTCTTTTTCGTCGGCTTGCCGGGCTCCTCTTCTTCGTCTTCCTCCTCGTCCTCGTCCTCCTCCTCCGCATCGTCCATGTCGTCATCGTCTATCTCGGAACCGGAATCTTCTTCCTCCCCGTCCTCATCTTCATCCATGCCACCGTCCTCCTCCTGCGGAGCGCCGCGTCCGTCGGGGTAGATCTCGGGGTCGTGGACGAGCACCGCGAGGAGGCCATTGGGGAGGTCGAGGATTCTGTAGGACTTCCGGTCGGTGGGCGACTTGATGACCACATCGTCGAAGCGCTCCGCCATCGGGGCGAAGGGAGCGGGGCGGAGAGGAAGGGGGGAGGGCGGAGGAGCGGAGAGCGAGCACAAAGGCGAAGCCTCGGAAGGAAGGAAGGAAGGGCTCCCCTTTTGGACTCGCTCGATCCGTTCGATATTTATAGTGGAGCCGGGCGGACCGGAATATTTTTGACCTAACGGCGATCGATGATGTATCGATTCGTTGCACGCCTTCGCAATTTAGCTCGTGAAGGCGAAACGACCGCGTTTTCCTACGAGGTATTCTTTCTACGCGTACCGATAACTCATTCAGTTGCCGGGCCCCATTGGCTGATCTGCTGCGCGTCGTATAACTTTAGGTTCTTTTAAGATTTATTTTTTCTTCTTCTTTAAATATGCGTTTTAATTTTAGTTAATTAAAACAACAACCTCCTCATCTGATTTTAACCCAATTAGTTAATTATATCATGACCATTAAAAATTGATTTGATCAAATATATCAATTCAGATTCTAGACCTAGAAGAATATGATTTAAAAAAGTGCTTTGAGATTAGTGTGAAATGGTAGACTTTTTATAAAAACATACCGATTAAATATGCTTTAAGATTAGTATTAAATGGTTAGATGACATCCCACTGATATTGCACGAATTTAAAAAAAACGTCAAAATCATTAAAAACTGATTTGATCAAATATATCAATTCAGGTTCTAGACCTAGAAAATATAATTTTAAAATCGAAAGGAAAAATAATATAAATTTTAAACTACTATGGAACATACTGATTAGATTATTGTTAAATGGTTAGATAACATCCCACTGATATATACATTTTTATACATTAATTAAAAAAATTGATGCCATAACCATTGAAATTTGATTTGATGAAATAATATCAATTCAGATTTTAGACGTAGGAAAGAATATTATTTTAGAATATTTTAAACCACGAAATATACTGGTTAGATTGAGAAAAATAAAACATGCTTTAAGATTAGTACTAAATGGTTAGATAAAATAATAGAATGTACTTTAAGATTGGTGTTAGATGATTAGAAAATACGTCTCACTTGTGTGTGTATATATACACACATGAATTAAAACTTTTTATTAGAATTTTTCTTACGCGGATAAATTTATTTTATCAATAAGTAAACCTAATTAATCTTGGTTAAAATTTAAATTTCCAATCGTCCCTAAAATTTCTTCTCTCATTCTATCAAAATACACCAAGATCATTCCTGCGTCTCCCACTTGACTTCTCTTAAATATGTTAGGTATAGATATATATAGTTACTGTGTATTTGGGCTGTGATCCATCCCACCGAATCCAATAGCTCATCTTGATGGATTTGTTTCGATCTAAAATTTACAGCGAATCGTAGATTGATCTGACGATAGAATAAATAGAGCAATTGAATTCAATAGAATGGCAAAAACAAGAAGAAGAACAACAATAATAATAATTTAATAGAATGGCGTACCATCGGATCTGCGATTGAACAAATCAACCTCCTAAAAATAAGAGAGATCGACCTCGACTTCCAGCTCTCCCTCTTCCAGTATAAGTATCACATCCACTCGATCCACCGAGCTGATCAAGGTCGATCATGGATCCCCCTGCTACTGCCACCGCTCTCTTCCTCCTCCTCCTCCTAATCTTGCTGTGCCCACCGCTGCTCGGCGGCGGCGGCGTCCACGGCCGCCCTGAATCTTCGTTGACGCCGCCGACACGGCTTCTTCGGCAGGGGCAGCACAGGGCGAGAAGAGTCATCTCCGTGGATGCCTTCGGAGCTAAAGGCAGTGGAGTCGATGATGACAGCACGATATATCTGTATCTCTCGCTGCCTTGTCTAATTCTCGAGGATTAAATTGAAATTGGAGTTTACCAGGAATCCTCCCTGCTGCAGGCTTTTAAGCGTGCGTGGGATTTTGCTCGTTCTTCACCGCATAGTATGGGGATTAAATTTCCTACAAACGTTACTTACTTGATCGTGCCGATCGGTGTCGGTGGCCCTTGTAGGTCGACGATGAGAGTCAAGGTAGGGTGTTCTATGGAAATTGGAAAGCAGTACTGCATTGGTTGTAGTATGGCTTTTGCTGAATCGAGGCCTCCTCCATGTTGGTAGATATCAGGAATAGTTGTTACTCCTTCTGACCCTGAAACTTGGGATGGGCTTAGCCCTCTCAAATGGATTTACTTCCATGGAGTGAAGCAGATGATCATCCATGGAGGTAGAACTGTCGACGACATGGGACAGAAATGGTGGTCCCGATCCGGCAAAAGAAACGCAACGAATGTAAAAACATAAACTCACTCCATGAATTATGATTCACTTTCTTTCTGTCCATTTTTTTGAATTCAATGAGTATTGAACTCACAAAACTTGAGGAGCATGCACTTTGTGTCTGCCTTTCTTTCTATCTGTCAAGTGCTGATATCTGATCACTTTGTTATCCTATATTTTGCAGCCTCGTCGACATGCCCCTACAGTTATGGCCTCTCTTCTCTTCAGTTCTGCTGGATTTGCTAAGTTTTTTCTAATCCTCTGCTGATGCAATTAACTTGCGTTGACGATGACGCATGCAATTACTTTTCATCGATGCAAGCATGTTTGATCCATGATTTGAGCGTGTTGGACAGTCAGAAGATGCACATCGCGCTCACCTCATGCTCTCATGTTCGTGCATCTCGATTGAATGTGATTGCACCTGCCAAGAGCACGAACAGTGATGGAATCCATGTGAGTGGATCTCATTCGATCTGGATTGAAGATAGCAGCATTAGCACAGGTGTGGGACATTTTGCGTTCACCTCATGCCCTCATGTTCATGCTTATAAGTTGCTACCAAGATACTAGAGTCTGCAATCTATTTCCAAATCTGTGTGAAGTTATACTTGATGCCATTAGGTTAAAGGATAAACTGATACAAACAGGTACTTGTTGTTGGGAAAATTATGAAATGGTATGAGGTGAGTTCAATAACATGAGCCTACTTGAGTTGTCCGTGCGTTAAAATATGTTTTCTCATTGAGGCATCAAGAGCTGAAGAATAGTCAAGTTAAAAATGTTAGATAATCTATTTAAAACCAAACCTGATATTGAATTGATAATAGACAAGTGGCTTTCTATCTAACAATCATACTCATCTATAACTATGTCATTGACTTAATATATTTTCATTTCATTTCAGGGGATGATTGCATCTCTATCACGAGTAATTCCTCCAAAGTTGAAGTTAAAAACATCACCTGCGGCCCTGGGCATGGAATAAGGTAAAATAAAAAAAATGAAAAATAGACATATCTCACCTTTCAAATGCGCCAAGCATTTATTTCTTATAAACTTGTCATTTGACCATCAGTATTGGCACCTTAGGTAAATCAAACTCCTATCCCCAAGTACACAGCATAAAAGTGGAGAGTAGCCTGATTTCAAACGCTGAAAATGGTGCAAGGATCAAGACATGGCAGGTAGCCTACAAGTTCCTAAAGAGTAATCCAGCTAATTTATCCAGCATCAAAACTTGAATCAAGTGCATTTTATTCTTACATCCAGGATGGCCATGTGTTACACCCCGAACTAAACAGCCCTTCAATTTTTTCTGCAAAGGGACTTCGATGGTGCGGCACAACGCGATTGGGGCACGTTGTAAGCCTTGCGCGCGCCCGTGGGATGACTCCTTCCCCGTGCGCGAGTGCGGAACCTCGGTCCGAACACAAATGCTGGGCTTTTACCCGGACGGACACTTGGGATTTCTTTCAAATCTGGGGGAAAGGTATGCATCGTTAAAACCCCAAAGAAACCTCAAATATATGCAAAGTTTACAAGCAAAAGAGTCGCCAAGGACACACCCCTTCGGCGACTGGACCACGCTGAGCGAGAGGGCACAACCGCCCCTTTATCTCGCTCGGATGGCAAGCCCTTGGACGCCTCTCGATCGCCTGCTTGGCTAGCCTTGCTGCTAGCCTTGGCCGATCGCCTTCCTCGTCGCCTGGCTCAAGCTTTGAATCGCTTGAACGTCTTCAGCTTCGATTCGCCTTCTTGCAAGTCCGCTTCCTACATTCGCCCGTGGGTGAGCTTAATTGTGCGCCCAAGAGAATGGGTGCATCTTTGTGAGCGTGGGTGCTGTACGACCCCATTAAGAAGCATGGTTTCTAAGCCATCCCTCATTAATGCTCCCTAATCCCGGACATCCTTGTTGGTGCAACACACGCCACCTGTTCGGCTGTGCCACCTGCACTGCACTTGCTGTGGGCATCACCTTTGGCCGGGCTCGACCTGGTCGTACGGTTGAGCCCCTTTGTTTATTCCTGGTACGGCTGAGTCCCTTAGCTCGGACCCAAGCCTTGGCGCAGCTTAAGTCTTCAGTTGGCTCGCCAAAGTGCATCTCCGAATATTTTGAGGTGGAATTCCAGGCATTGCTCGGGCAATCTTGCCCCTTGCTCGGGCGCGCCTCTATCTCTCGGCCACGCCCCTTTGGCTGGAATATTACTGGTGTGACAAGGCTCCCCCTCTTGAAGACGTCGATGCCCTCGTCGACTCTCCCTTGAGGTAGGCCTTGATCTGCTTCTCGAACTGCCATAGGGTGGCATCTCGCTCCCAACTGGCTTCGGAGGCTGGTTGGTCCTTCCATTGGACCAAGTATCGATGTTCCCTTGCGCTGTCGTGCGTCTCCCCAAGATTTTCTCGGCTTTCCTGTGGAATTCTGTGGTCACGGCCGGATGTGGTCGGGTGACTTGCTCGCGGCTGGGATCCGCGTCTTCACGGAAAGGCTTGAGGAATGACACGTGAAATGTCAGGTGGAGTCGCAGCCTGGTCGGGAGTTAGAGCTGGTAAGCGACTGCTCCGACCCTACGCACCACCGGAAAAGGACCGTCAAACTTCGGGATCAACCCTTTGTGCAGCTTGGTCCCGCGGGCTTTCTTCCACATCTGGGGCGTTAGCTTCAACAAAACTAAGTCGCCCTCATTGAACTCTCTCGGTGTCCGGTACTTGTCCGCATGTTTCTTCATGCAATGCGCGACGCGCTCAAGGCTGCTCCTAGCCTCGGCAATCTGCTCTCCTTGGTCTCGGATAAATCTGGAGGCTGTTGGACACCTCCCTGCGCTCGTGGCTCGGGCTAGCTCGGCCGGAACGAGCAGCTGCTGCCCATAAACAAGCTCGAACGGAGACTTGCCTGTAGCAGACGAGCGATGGGTATTATATGAGAATTGGGTAGCATCAAGGAGCGTTACCCAATTCCGCTGCGTTGTTGTGACGAAATGCCTTAGATACTCCTCGAGCAAGGCATTGATCCGTTCGGTCTGGCCGTCCGTCTGCGGGTGGTTGGCAGTGGAGAACTTGAGCTTGGTCCCTAGCTGCTCGAACAATGCGGTCCAAAACCGCCCCGTGAAATGGGAATCTCGGTCGCTAACTATGTCCTCCGACAATCCAAAGTAGCGCACTACATGTCGGAAGACCAAAGTGGCCGTCTCCTCGGCCGTGGCTTGCTCCGTCGTCGGAATGAACACGGCGAACTTGCTAAACCTGTCAACGACAACAAAAAAGCAGAAAAATCGTCAACTTTCGGAAAGGACTTCACAAAGTCCATCGAAATTGATGTCCATGGTCGGCTGGGCACGGGTAGCGGCTGCAAAAGTCCCGCTGGTCGGCTATGCTCCATCTTGTCCCTTTGGCAAATACCGCAAGTCTTGACAAATGCCTCTACGTCGCGCTCCATGCACGGCCAATAATACGAGCGTGCTAGCAGACTGCACGTCCGCTCGACTCCGGGATGGCCCGCCCAAGTTGAGTCATAGCACTCGGACATCAATGTTCGTCGGAGCTGGGATCACCTGTCGGCTTCTCGTTGTCTGCAACAAGCCTGCTTCGTCGACCCAAAAGCGTTGGGTCTCGCCTCCGTGCGCTTTGGCCAGCAAGGCTTGGTAGGCCTTGTCTTTCTCGGCTGCCGCCTGGATCTACTGTGTCAAGTCGCCCATGGCGCGGGCGGTAATCGCGCCAAGCCTTCGGCTGAGAGCATTCACGGCCTGGTTGTGTCGGCCGGGTCGGTGCGCCTACTGGAAGTCGAATTCGGCGAGCAGCTCCTGCCAACGAGCCTGCTTTGCCGAGAGCTTCTTCTGCGTGGTGAAGAACGTATTGGCAACATTATCCTTCCGCATTATGAAGGGATGGCTTAGCAGGTAGACCCTCCATTTGCGAAGGCATTTGCGAAGGCAATGCACTACGGCGAGCATCTCTCGCTCGTGTGCGCTGTATCGTTGCTCGGCAGGGTTGAGCTTGCGACTCTTGTAAGCTACCGTGTGCCCGTCTTGGACAAGCACGCCTTCGAGTGCTCGCTCCGAAGCATTGGTGATGATTTCGAACGGCTGGTTGAAGTCGGGGAGCTTTAGCACGGGCTCGGTGCTAAGCCTCTGCTTAAGCTCGTCAATTGCCGCCTTGCACTGGGTTGTCCATGCCCAGTCGCACTCCTTGTGCAACAAGTCGGTGAGCGGTGCAGCGAGCTGTGCGAACCCTCGGACAAACTGTCGGTAGTAATTGGCTAAGCCGAGGAAGAATCTTAGCTCGGTTGGATTCGTTGGCACAGGCCACTCGCATATGGCCTTGATCTTGTCCATCTCCATTTAGACGGTGCCGCCTCCAATGCGATGCCCCAAAAATGAGATCTCCGCTTGGGCAAACTCGCACTTGTCTTTGCGCAAGTAAAGCTGCTGCTGCCTTAGCTTACTAAACACAACCCTCAAGTGCTGCAAGTGCTCGGGCATGTCCCTCGAATATACCATGATGTCATCCAAGTAAACGACAACGAAATGATCGAGATACTCACGGAAAACATCGGTCATCAGGTTGTAAAAGGTTGCTGGTGCGTTGGTGAGGCCAAACGGCATCACCAAGAACTCATACGACCCATATCTCATCACGCAGGTCGTCTTAGACTCATCCCCTTCGGCAATCCGTACTTGCCAATACCCTGATCTTAAGTCGAGCTTGGAGAAAACTCGCGCACGAGTTAGTCGATCAAACAAGTCGGCAATGAGGGGAATTGGATACCTGTTATTCACCGTTACTTTGTTGAGCACCCGGTAGTCCACGCACATGCGCAATGTGCCATCTTTCTTCTTTTGAAAGAGGACCGACGCGCCGAATGGTGCCTTTGCTGGCCGGATCAGTCCGGCTCCAAGGAGGTCGTCGAGCTGCTTCTTCAGCTCCTCCAATTCGGCTGGGGCCATGCGGTAAGGCACTTGGGCTGGTGCCTTGGTCCCCGGAAACAACTCAATGTGATGGTCGGTTGGCCGTCGAGGAGGCAATATCCGAGGTAGCTGGTCGGGCATTCGGTCGCCAAACTCCTCGATTACAGCCTTGGCTTCGGGAGGAATCGGATGCTCCTCTTGGTTGGGTGCAGGCTCCTTACGTATTGTGGCCAGAAAGGTTGCCTCGCCCTGCTTCATGCCTCAGACTAGCTGAATAGCCGAGAGCAAATCTGCTTTTTGTGGTCGAGCCGGTAGAAGTTGATGCACCCGACATTTCTTCCCGCGAACATGCTTTGACGAAGCCTGCATGAGGGGGCTCCAAAAGCATTAATCCTTCGAGGCATGGTGCCACCATGGCTCGAGTCTGCAACAAGAATTCGGATCCAAGGATTAGTCCGAAATCATCTAAGGGAATGGCTGTGAAATCGATGGTGCCGTGCCAATGTCCCAAGGTTGCTGGCACATGTCGGATAACGTCGGTGACTCCAATCGGCTGAGCATTCACCATCTTCACGCGCGTGGGGCTGTCGACCATGCGTAGCTGCAACTCCCGGGCGCGGTCAAGGCTGATAAAGTTGTGCATTGCACCCGTGTCGACCATTGCTCGACACGGTCGGCCGTTGAGCTCTAGGGCAACGTTCAGCCGCGGTTGCAGATGTGCGGCTTGACCTTGCATGGCATTGAGTCGCCGCAGGGGTGCAACACGCGCCAAAGTGTTGCGTTCGGTTGTTGGTGCGGGCGCGACTGCGGTTTCATCGAGCTGCACTTGTATTGCGACCGCGGCGTGCTACCGGTGCGGGCATCTCCGAGTGAAGTGCGGTCCCCGGGAGATCTCGCATCATAGCCCCTGCGCAGGTCCCCGTTGTGCAGGGCCTGTGCCTTGTTCGTAGGTGAATTGTCCTTGCCCACGACCTCGTCCGCGTACAGCTCCATGTCTCCCGCGCAGATGCAGCGGTCATTGTACCTGATATTGCGGCGGACTATATTGGCGCGGCGGTCGCTCGACATCAGCGGGTCGAGGAGGCGCGACCGCCCTCTTGTCCGTCAACCCCTCGGCTACTAACTGAGCCTCTTTCAGGGTTGCGACGTCCCTCCGTTCAAGCTCTTCCTTAGCCCAATCTGAAGGCCAGCAAGGAAGGCGTAGAGCTTGTCGGCTTCGACCATATCCCGTAGATCCAAGATGATGTTGTTGAAGTCTTGGACATACTCTTGGATGGACCTTGTTTGCCGAAGTTGACGCAGCCGATGGCGAGCTGCGTTCATCGGAAAGAATTGCCGCCGCAAGGCTTCCTTCATAAGCGCCCACTCCAGGATGGGCTTGGCGGTCTCTGAAGTGTTTGGGTCGGTCTCAAGACACCACCAAAGCTTCGCATCGCCAAACAAGTAGGCTGCGGCGATGGGGACTTGATCAGCTGGGTCGATGTGGGTAGAAGTGAAGTATTGCTCCATGTCCCACATGAAATTGTCCAGCTTCTTAGCATCGCGAGTCCCTGAAAACGTAGAGGGGTCAGGAATACGCGACGTCGGTCGTGGCTGAGCTTGTGCGGCCGGGGCATGGAGGAGCCCCGCGCGCAAAGCGTCGAACTCCCGGAGGAGGGAGCGTAGTTCCTTTGACTCGCGCTCCCGCTGCTGGGCTGTTTGCTTTGCCACATCTAGCTCCGAACGGAGGTAGTCCACCTCCATAGCTAGCGTCTCCAAGGCTGCATAAAGCTCCTCAAGGCGATCATGCACCGTGGTCTGCGAAGAAGAACCATTGCCCGGTGCGGCTGGCGCACCGACCCACTTCTCCAATGCTTGTAGTCGTTCGGCCAGCTCGTCCTTCAAATGAACTTCCGCCATGAGCGTCAAACTGAGCTCTGATACCAATGTTACACCCCGAATTAAACAGCCCTTCAATTTTTTCTGCAAAGGGACTTCGGCGGTGCGGCACAACGCGACTGGGGCGCGTTGTAAGCCTTGCGCGCGTCCGTGGGACGACTCCTTCCCCGTGCACGAGTGTGGAACCTTGGACCGAACACAAATGCTGGGCTTTTGCCCGGACGGACACTTGGGATTTCTTTCAAATCTGGGGGAAAGGTATGCACCGTTAAAACCCCAAAGAAACCTCAAATATATGCAAAGTTTATAAGCAAAAGAGTCGCCAAGGACACTCCCCTTCGGCGACTGGACCACGCTGAGCAAGAGGGCACAGCCGCCCCTTTATCCTGCTCGGATGGCAAGCCCTCGGACGCCTGCTTGCCTGCTTAGATAGCCTTGCTGCTAGCCTTGGCCGATCGCCTTGTCGTCGCCTGGCTCAAGCTCTGAATCGCTTGAACGTCTTCAACTTCGATTCGCCTTCTTGCAAGTCCGCTTCCTTCCTTCGCCCGTGGGTGAGCCTAATTGTGCGCCCAAGAGCATGGGCGCATCTTTGGGAGCGTGGGTGCTGTACAACCCCATTAAGAAGCATAGTTTCTAAGCTATCCCTCATTAATGCTCCCTAATCCGGGGCGTCCTTATTGGTGCAACACACGCCACCTGTTCGGCTGTGCCACCTGCACTGCACTTGCTGCGGGCCTCACCTTTGACCGGGCTCGACCTGGTCGTACGGTTGAGCCCCTTTGCTTGTTCCTGGTGCGGCTGAGTCCCTTAGCTCGGACCCAAGCCTTGGCGTAGCCTAAGTCTTCAGCTGGCTCGTCAAAGTGCATCTCCGAATACTTTGAGGTGGAATTCCAGGCATTGCTCGGGCAATCTTGCCCCTTGCTCGAGCGCGCCTCTATCTCTCGGCCACGCCTCTTTGGCTGAAATATTACTGGTGTGACACCATGGCTACGCCCGCAATATACTTTTCCAATAATCATCAATTAACTTTACTGTGACTCCTTGCGCAAATGCCAAAATTAAGTCGGTATGCTGTGTCATTCCACATGTTTGGAATTATAATATTAGATTTAGGTAAAATTATAATATTAAAATCTTTATAATATTTGGGTAGAAAAATATTAAAGATGACAATGGTTGGAATAGTACCACGAAGACAAAAAGTCAAGCAATAAGGAAAAAAAGAAGAATAAATTAAATGAAGCAGTTGACTCATCGCTCAATTATATAAATACATCAAGTTACAGACCCTCCAACATGGTGGGTACATATAATAATAGTAATATTATTATTATATCTTCTTCTTCTATTCAAATACATATTATTTTTTGTCATCACGGGGGTTCATATTTTTTATTTATTAATACGATAGTAATCATACAAATTATATATTATTATAAGGGTAAAAGTTTAAACTATCAATAGAACTTTAATTTATAATTTGTAAAGTACTAAATAATTATTGTAAAAATGGACGTCAATTTATTTGGGCGTCGACCTCCGCACGACTTTGCCTATTTATATTAGCATCCTCATCGCACCACCACCATCACATCCGAAGTCTTAACGATGAGCAGCACCGCCCCGAGAAGCCCAACACCGGTCGGCGGATGCCTCCCCCTCTCCTCCATCGACAAGACCACCGCCATGGGCTTCATGCTCGACCTGGTCCTCGTCTACAGCCACGGCTGCCAGCCCTCGAAGCTCATCAAGGAGGTCCTGGCGAAGGCGCTCGTCCCCTACTGCCCCATCCCCGGCAGGATCGCCCTCTCCGACAAGGGCAAGCCGTAGGTCGCCCTCACCACTGCCGGCGTCTGGTTCGTCGAGGCCGCCGCTGACTGCACCCTGGAGGATGCCAACCGGCTCGAGCGGCCTCTCGCCATGCCGGAGTCGGAGCTTCTGCCTCGATCACCTGAAGATGATGACGCAGAGGGACTGATTCTTCTGGTGCAGGTTACGGAATTCAAGTGCGGTGGATTCGCGGTGGGGATCAGATTCAACCATGCAATCTTCAACGGCCTCGGAGCAGGGCAGTTCTTCAAAGCGGTCGGTGAAATGGTGCGAGGTCTCCCACAGCCGACGATAACTCCGGTGTGGTGCAGGGAAGCGATCCCCAAGTCGCTGGCGGTCTCGCCCGGCGACCTGCCGCCGCTCTTCCCGGCTACTCACTTCGTCGAAGCCATACACACCTCTCCCCGAATAGCATCAACCTGATCAAGAACCAGTACGCGGAGGAGACCGGCCGGAGATACTCGAGCTTCGACGTCGCCGCCGCCATGCTCTAGCAGGCCCACACGCGGGCGATCGGCGCCGACAGGGTCGTACAGATCGGCTTCGTCGCGGACATCCGCCACCTGATGCGGGACGTGCTGCCGGCGGAGGGAGGAGGATACTACAGCAACTGCTTGTACCCGACGGGAGTGGGGGCGGCGGGCGGCGTGGTAGCGAAGGCTTCGCTGGTGGAGGTTGTGGAGCTGATCAAGGGGGCGAGCGGGAGGGTGGTAGGGTGGTTCAAGGGGGAGGCAAATTATAAAAAAATATACTTCTAAATTATAAGATAAAATATAATGATATAATATAATTTTTATATTTAAGATAAATTATAAATCATAAGATAACACAAAAAAACTAATTTCAATGAGTTTTACAAAAACTAGGCAGGAGGTAAGCCTGCCAATACAATAACATCATATAATCTTATCCTAACACCACCATTCAAGGTCAATATATTTATATATAAACTATGCATTTTGGCTACTCCTAAGTTACAAAAACGCTAATTATATAAAAGGAACGGAGGGAAAAGAATATTTTGCTGGAGATGGGAAATAGCTGAAATCTTGAATCGTCACTTTGGATCGAAAATGTGAGAGCAAATGATGCACCAATAACAAATGCATACACTGCATTTGTTATTCTCCCTGCAGGTGTTGATCTAGTGGAAGGGTAACGGAAACCTCTTCTTCCGTTACCTGCAGTGGTAAATCCAGTAAAAAAGACAGAACATATAGCATCAGAACAAGATGTGATAGCTTTTAGCAGATGTATTGCATAAGAATACAGTAGAGAGACATCATCCTGAATAAGGACAATCAATTACGGATGAAACACAAAGAGGGCGAGGAGACTCACGTAATTGCAGGACAGTGCCCGTACCGACTATGAAGGAGTCAAGGAAGGGGTTGCCGAAGGGGCTGTATGGGTATCGCGTCGATGGCATCGGCGCCACCCCCTTCTCAGGGGGCACCCCCTCCTCCACCGTCACCATCGCCGTTAAGATTGGGAATATGGAGACGAAGGGTTTTGCGATGAGTAAAACCTAGGTTTCTTTCGGAGATAAATTCATAAGTATAAATAGTAAGATTAAACCCTAAAACCAAATATCTGAATATAAAATCATATTTAACATTCTTTTTTTAAGTTTGTATATATTTAATAATTATATTCTGATAGCATAAAAAAATTAATTAACCCTCTCGATGTTATATAATATATCCTTCTATAATTATCATAAAACAATTTCATTTTAAACCATAATATTCACAAGTTTTCTTTTAAAAAAACTTATGAAACTAATTATCAATTATCAACTATAAAAATATACGTATATGAATATCTCTTCACGACTACATGTCTAAAATAAAAAAAAAATATCAACTATAAAACATCGATCAGCTTAGTTATTTCTGCTAGAAATTTTCAAAGTCCTTTTAGAAAAAGTTTTCTTCACATAGCCTTCTGTTTCTGTAAACCCCCACCTTTAGGTGGTTTAAATAATAATGTAGTAATAAGTAGAAATAAAATTTTTATTAAGTTTAAATTGAGAACTATGAGATTGCGTAACCGATATTGCTTGCTGGGAGCTTCCTGCTCTCGTCATGTTGAGTGCCAATGCTGAATCTTCTATCTCTCCCACCTCCTTATCCTTTCCCTATTTCTCCTCATCATGTTTTCCTTTATCTTTTATTTAGAATTTATACATAGGATATAATAGAAGGTTGATATCGAGGAAGGATTGTGGAATACCAGTTTGCTAGTGATGATGTTATGACGTTAGATTAAATTAGGGAATAATAGCTTGGATTTCATATGGACTTGGATCTTATTTTAGATTTGGACTATTAGTTTAGATGATATCGTGCTTAGTGGAGAAACAACATAGGGAGATGACTTATCATATTAGGTACAATGTTACTTATAAACCGCATACAAAGTAAATACCTAAATATAACTTTGTTTATATTAGGAAGGTCTTCTCGAAACGATTAAAGGAAGTGTGAAATTTTACACGGTTGGTTCTGAAGAAGACCAGACTACATCATCAGGTGTGTTGGTTCATCGTAATTAGTATTTATTCAAACTAGGAAACTACCTGCTGAGGTATTATTAGGAAGGTCCTGGATGCCTTGAAACTAATAAAATATTATGTTCGCTAAATATGTGATAACACACATGCTAGAATGATATTATTTATGTAGCATGAATTATATGTCATGTGTATGCTGTTTAACATGTTTTATCAAATTATTTTACATATTGCTTTATTTTTTCTTATTATTTTGTAATATGTTACTACCTTGATAAAGAAGATGATATATCGATTATAAAATTAAAATATCACATAAGAGATAATATCAAAAATGGTTACCTGACACTCTAGTTTAGAGAGAGATATAGGTAACATTTGATACTAGCATCTCTTAGGGACATCACTAGATCATAAATTGTGAGGGTGTATTAGTAACACACCCTAGATGATATATCGAACCCTTAGTGTTCGAATAGTGATGTTCACTCATTATTACCACTCCTGGGACTACAAACAGCTAAGATATTGGGAGTTGGTTGGGAAATGGACTAGAGAAACTCCAAGGTCAAGATAGACCAAAAAGTGGAGTAAGTCCATACTCGGATATAATTACCCGCACGCGTGACGTTTGATCGTCACCGTGATAGTCCCGGAGTGGCCAGCAGGGATGAACCCTTCTAAGGATTTAGCAGACATGTAGTCGAGTTAGCCACATCCCATTGTGCGGATGCGAGCTCAACTTGGCCAACATCAACTGCTATTGAATTAAAGAGGTGAATTCCTTTAAAGCCTTGGACAGTGGATCCGTAGACCACACGGCTATGATTCCAGACGTTCTGCAGATGATCTGATGTCTAGTCCGGATCCTAAGGTTATTAATTAATTCGGCTAGCCATGGCCGATGATATATTAATTGAGGTGACCCTGTCGACGGACAATTGTATAGCGCTACACGATGGGTTGTGACCATACTGAGTTACAAGGGGAAAGGTACGGGAGCAACCGGTTTTGCTGGGACGGGGTGTAAGGATCGACCAGCGGGACAGTAGAGGGAGATACACGGTCACCCGATCTCTCTGCCAACATCCGTGCAGCGAGCATAGGTAGAGACCTGGACATTCACGGCACGGATAGGCTTATGGGAATCACTAATCAGGATATCCCTTAAGCATAAGCTGGCGGCCCGATGCACTTGACATAAAGACAAAAATACTCCTAGTTGACATATACTAGAGATACACACATTTATGCAACATAGATGACTTTTACTAGTGACAGACATATTGTTCAACATAGATGACAACTAGGAACATATACAATTATACACAAACAGTTAGAACTCAACTTTGTCAATGACGTTATTTACACCAAAAAATTAATAATTGATAATTAATAAACCCAAAGGCATCCTAGTACTTTCCCCTAGTGTTTGATTTCCTAGCTACGATTTCGAGCTGTAATTTCGCATTAGGCCGCAAGGCTGAGCACACCACGTTCAATGTGTGTCCAAGTGTGTTAGACGGTCGATCACGACGGTTGATGAAGATGAGTTTGTCGATGGATTTATTTTTATTAATTGATACTTATCATAGAATTGTAGTAAGTTTATCGGGACTGTATTAGCAGCGTTGAGTTAGATGTTTTAAATATATATTCTGCTGTGTAAATGATGTGTATGGATTGTATATATCACTTTGATACCTTGTATGGGTCTGTTGGACTCATACGGCGGTTGCCATGTGCCCGACAGTAGGGTCGGGGCGTGACAGTTTCTGTTTCGATGGGAAGATAAAAATATATCCTTTAGCTCATGGGAGATTAGAGCGACGATTCAATCGTTGGATCGAACGGTCCACATATGTCTATCAATTTACAATGCCCCTGTGCAGTTATGCATCACCGTCCGATATATCACATCCAACGATGACGCTCGGTGGAAGCAGCAGCAGCACCCGCCGCACGCCCTTCTCCATCTCCGCCGTCTTCCTGAACCCGCCGGCGCCCAAGCAGGGGTTGCGGGTGATAGCGAGCTACGTCGTCGAGGAACACCTCGCGGTATTCGACACCGAGATGACCAAATACACGCAGTCGTAAAAGAAGAAGAAGTCGAAGACGACGACGTCGCTTGCGTCATTTTTAATCATTTAATTATATTCCAAAAGAAAATGACTCCGAATCGGATTAATAAATAGTATGATCCTTCTTATTTTGGGATCCTTGAAAGATGGCCGGAGGTGAAGAGCGCTCGGAGAAGCCACGTGGAGAAGCCGCCCGCCGGCAGGAGGCCATGGAAAAATGCCTCCTCAAGACAGCTCTGTACGTTAGTACGGCTACTTCCATAGGAAGAGACGTCGGACAGACCATGCCAAATGCGAAGACGAGGCGACTCATCCTCGGCGGTCTCCAAGTCACGGCGTTAGGAGCTGCCGCGAAGACTTGCATGTCCATCTTCGATGAGGACAAGTGATATGTCATGTTGGATTTGTTTTCTATAATCTAGAAACTTTGATGAGGACAAGTGATATGTCATGTTGGATTTGCTTTCTATAATCTAGAAACTTTGACGATGTCGAACGAAGTGAAGTGAAATGAACTTTTGTTTCTTCTCAATATTTCTTTCTACATGTTTCTTTTCTGTATCTTTCTTGTTTGCTTCACGATTCTTGCTGGTTTGTTGAGTAAGTGGGCCGATGGCCCATGCGGGCGATGAAATGAACTTTTGTTTTTTTTCTATATTTCTTTCTACATGTTTCTTTTTTGTATCTTTCTTGTTTGCTTCACGATTCTTACTGGCTTGTTGAGTAAGTGGGCCGATGGCCCGTGCGGGCGATGGACATCGCCCAGAGTCCCCCCGCAGCCTCCACGCTCGCTATCGACCCACGCCGCCGGCGACCTCCACCGGTGCGAGTGCGGCCGTCGTCGACGCTTTCTACATCCAAGCACAAGCGGGTCGATTCAGATGGGCGTAGTTGTTGCGTTCGATTTGAAGAGGGTGGGGGGGACTGCGTGCGGATCGGCCGTGGGCGTCGGCGGTCGCCGTGGGCGTCGGCGCGATGTAGGAGAACAGGTGGCCGACAGCGGTTGTCCTCTCACGCTTATGTTTGACAAAAAGAAAAAGACGCCACCACCTCCCCCTGACAGCTTCCCTCCCTACCCCACTCCTTGCGCCGCCCGATTCCTCCGCCATGCCCCGCTCCCTTCCCTCTGTATTTATTTTCCTTCCTCCCTCACCTGCTCCATTGTCCTCCCCCCTTCCTTCCCCTTCCTCTGCCCCTTGCCCCTGTGCCGGAGGAAGCCCAACACTGGTGGTCCCGTAAGAGGAGATGTCGACCACGGTCGAGATGGGGAGCAGCTCGACGGAGCCCTCCTCAGAGGTCTCCGGCCTCAACTACGAGGAGACCCAGCTGATACTCGCACCACCGGGAGGCTCCAGATCTGAGCCCGAGCGGAAGCGCGGCACCAAGTCCGACTCCACCGCCGAGAAGCCGCCTGCTGCCAAGTGGAGGGGCTCTTCTCTTTTTTAATCTCATCCCTGCCTCTTCTCTCTTTTTTTTGTTTCTTTTTTGATGGTGGAGGGGGGGAGACTGTGTTTGACAGGGCGCAAGTGGTGGGTTGGCCGCTTGTGAGGTCGTTCCGGCGGAATGCACTGCAGAGCTGCAGCTACGTGAAGGTGGCCGTCGACGGCTTTTGCTGCCGGGTGGATCCAGGTCCGTCGAGAAAGATGATGACAAGCGGTCAGCACACCACCATCGAGGACGACAACCACGGAGGAACTTTCACTGAGAAGACATCAGATAATCCGGACCTGTATGTGCTCATTTTATCCTTTCCACGATGATATGCTTGAAGATTTATGTGATCCGAGTACCTGATCACATAAATCTATATATCTCTTCTATAATTATTAGCAATAAAAAGTAGTTTATTAATAGGTTATAGTGTTCAGTTAATAATATAATTCAATCATCTATATACATTTACTTCTTGGCCATGATGACCTTAGATCAGAGCTTGAAAATGCTGCAGCTGATGTTTCTGGTTTGTTATTCTAAAATAGGCTTGTGGTAAACCTTGGCTCTCATCCTCTGGTAATTGTTAAGATTTCTCACCTTCCTTTTTGCTCCTCTCAGGTCGTGGGATTTTATTTCTTGAGTCTAATTTCTTTTTGCTCTGTGTGGTTTGTCCGGATCTGTAGTTGGAAATGTTGAGGGTCTGTGCTTTTCTCTGAGTTAAGTGATGGATCTTCATTGAATTTTGCAGAGCTTCATCAATTAGTAGATTTAGCTAGTGATATGGGAATCTCGCACTATACTACTTGGTTTCTAAGGGGTTTATAGTGGGATAAAGTTATAGGTTCTGTGATCTCTCTACTATTTGACTGTTGAGTTCTTCCTTTTCCTTTATCTACCTCCTATTTTGGAAGTACTTAGATTTCAGATTGGTAGGGGATAAGTTGGTCAGCTGCTGCTTTTCACAACAAGAGAGTCCCTTCCTGTAAAATATGCGAGCAATTTCAATTTGTAGTGCTTTTGGGAGGAAAGGGTCTTCTTTTTATTTTCATCTGTTCTCTACCAAAAAGAAGCAGACTTGTTAATTCTGACAAAAAGAAACAAAATTTGTCTTCATGGGAACTGCAATACATAACAGATTATGAATTTTCTTCTTTTTTTAAATTTTATCTTACATTTATTTCCCTTTTCAAAGTTGAATGGTAACTTCCAAAGTTTGAACAATGACGAGAAGGGAAAAATAATCTCCTTTTTAGAAAGAAAAAAAGCCAGTTTTTGCCTAATTATATTGGGACTGTTACCTTAACTCCTAGAACCTTAAGCCTAAAACTCTCAAACTACTTTAATCCTTAAGTCCTTAAACTTGGCTCTGATACCACTTTAGTTGTCACACCCCGACCCACATGTCGGGCACGTGGCAACCGCCGTATGAGCCCAACAGACCCATACAAGGCATCAAAGTGATACATATCATCCATATACATCGTTTATACAGTGAAATTTATAAATAAATCATCTAACTCAAGATTCCTAACACATTCCCGATAAACCTACTACAATTTATGATAAAAGGTATCGATAAATAAAAATACAATCGTCGATGGACTCATCTTCATCAACCGTCTCGTATGATCATATAACACACCTGCACACACGTGGAAAAGTGGTGTGCTCAGCCTTACGGCCTAGTGCGAAATTACGGCTCTACCGAATAAAGAAATCAAGGGCTAGAAGGAGTATTCTAGGATGCCTTTGGTTGTTAATCATCATTTTTCATTTGATTTGTGTAAATCAATTTATAGAAAGTAGTAAAACAACATAAATAAATACAAATGTATATTTCACTAGATGTCACCTAAGTTGTATCTAGTGTCAATGTCAACAGCATATCACCTACGTCATAATAAGACTTTAAAATTATAAGACTCGGGCTGCTAGCCTATGCTTATTGAATACCCGAGCTAAGGGTATCAGTAAGCCCATCAGTGCATTTCTGTCTCTGTCTCTACCTATGCCCACTGCATTGATGTTGGCGGAGAGGACAGGTGACCCAATATCACTCTCCATCGTTTCACTAGTCGCTGACCATGCCTCCCATAGTGAAACCGTCGTGCCCTTACATCCTCTCCGGATCCGTAGTAGCAACGACATCTGTGTAGTACTACACACTATCTGTAGACAGGGTCACCATCATATCAATCTCATCGGCCACGACTAGCCGGAATAATAATCCTAGGATCCGGACTACTCATCTGATCATCTGCAGACGTCAAGGGTGATAGCCGTGTGGTCTACGGATCCACTGTCCAAGGCATCGCATATGGAATCACCTTCCCAGTCCAATAACAGTCAACGTCGACCGAGATTGACGCACATCCGCACGATGGGCTGTGGCAACCTCGATCCATCAGTGCCAAGTCCATGGTAGGGCTCATCCTCGCTAGCCATCTCAGGACTATCACGATGTCACCTAAACGACACTCGTGCGGGTATGAATTTTTGGGTAAGGACTTGCTCCATATTTTCGGTCTAATATAACCTTGGAGTTTGTACAGTCTCTTACCCTACCAGCTCCTAGTATCTAAGCTATGCATAACCTCGGGAGTGGTGCTCCCAGTATCTAAGCTATGCATAACCTCGGGAGTGGTGCTCTCCCCCAGTATCTAAGCTATGCATAACCTCAGGAGTGGTGCCCCCCAGTATCTAAGCTATGCATAACCTCGGGAGGGGAGGGGTGCGTAGCGGGACGTCACCGTTTGACCACCGTCGGTACGTGGCGGTCAACTGGGGCACATGAGAAAGGCTCATTTCTGTCTAAGTTGCGGTGACGTCACCAAGGAGTTCTAATATGTCGTTATTTATTATCTATGTCTGCATGGTGGTCGTGCTATCATAGCATAGAAGAATAATAAAATAATATATATAACATGCAGATCAAGATATCACGATATATTAAAACTTAGTAGGGAAATCATGGTATATCATGCATGTTAGACAGAAATAAATTAAACTAACATGCGGATAAATCAAATCTTATCAAGCATTATATTTTATTATATTTAAGACATTCATGAATTGTTCCTAAAAAGACCTCAGCGGGAATTCCCTAGCTTGAATAAATCCTACATCGAAGAACCAACGCATCTTTATCGAAATTTAAGCTTTATAATCAACCGAATTAAAGCTCAGAGATCGCAATAATAAGTAGCTCCAAGTCAAGATAAGATCCCTAAACAATAAAGATTTTATTTAAAATAAAATCTTCATAATCTAATATGATAGAAATTATTTAATCACTAGCAACTCGTGAATCATTTGGCCTAACCCAAAATAAATGATACACTTCAACTATTTGGCCCAAATCAAAGTCAACTAAATCAGACTAACAATTACTTTCTCTAATGCAGACTCTTGTTCAGTCCTCTATCTTAACACATCATATGCATCAAGAGAAAAAAAGAGAAAGTAGATAGGACAATGAGAAGGATGTCACAATAGGTGAGAAGAAGGAAGATGATGGGGGCGATAGCATAAGTCAACTGAATTCTTATATTCACCATAACCCATCACATTAAAAATTCACCATAATTTACATCCAAAAATACCACATGAAACAACATTAAAAGCTTATCATAATTCACATCCAAAAATACCACATGAAACAACGTCAACCACCAAAACCGCTATATGAATATATCATGTAATCACTATCAATAATTCAAAAGCATCAAAGTCATCATTCCCATTAATTCAAAAATTCAAAACCATCTATCAACAACGTTACCACATAACAAACCATAACAACATCATCAACTCCAAAACTATTAACAACATTACCACCTACCCAACCATAACATCATAAAAAATCCACATAAATCATCACAATATATACAACCCATCATGGATAACATAATTCAAAAACCATCATCAACAATATTAAGACCATCTTCACAATTCAAAACCAAAACTAAACCACATCACTCATCATAAAAACTCACCAACATCGAAACTACACTATCACTAAGATTCAACAGCAACAACTCACCACCATTAATAACATTATCACAATCCATTAATTCAATCACTCCATCAAACTAAACCCAAATAGCAACATCACACCATCAGCAAACCATCAAGAAAAATTCAGCAAACCACAACAGCAATACTATCATCAAACCACCATAAAAGTTCATCAAATAACATCATCCATAACCATCAACTGAATAAGATCAACTAGCAATTATCAAATCAACATCACAACCATTAAATCCATAAATCAAAATCACATAATCATTAGAATCAACAATACACCACATAACTCAAAATTCTCCATAATCAAAACCATTGACAACAATTAAAAACACCACCACCAATCACCAATAACAACATCAACAATTCACATCCATCAAACCATATAGAAATCTCACATTCACCATCAAGCCATCAATAAATCAATAACACGAACTAATCACCCAAATAAATACCACACCATCATCAACATTCAACAACAACATAAGTCACTTAAAATCACATCACCATTTTCAATCCAAATAGCATCAAATTAATCAACCATCAAAGCACCCAAAATGCATCAACAACCATCATAATCATGAAAACTCAACAACCAAATTCCAAGTCATCAAAGTGCTATGAAAAACTCAGCAAACCACATCATCAACTCATCAATCAAAGCACATGAAACACTCATCATAAGCTCGCCAAAATAACACCATCAAACCCATATTCAAAAGCAAGGTACCATAAAACAACATCATCATATATTATCTAGCAAATTAGAATTTAATAATATTTTCTTAGTGCAGACCTCAATTCGAAGGAGGGTTCAATAGAAAAATGAGAAAAAATAGGAGAAGAATGAGAAGGAGGTGGGGGAGATAGGATAGCAAAGACCCCGGATTGGAGATTTGGTCGATCGTTGAGGTTGTCGGCCTTCGGTGCAGATGGAGGTGAAGGTTTGGCAATAGAGATGGCGCTCGGTCTCGCCGCAAGCACAGGCCGCCAATGTTTCGACGAAGATATAGGGGGAGGTGGAGTGGTGGACGGCGACGCGACAATGGAAGCTTCCGTGAATAAGGGACGAAGGAGTTCGCTGCGACGAGATGATGAAAGGGGCGAAGTCGGAGTCCGTGGAAAAATTAGGGATTCGAGTGGGTTATTTCTGCAAATGTCGGTTCGGGTGAGCCGATTCCATTAGGTCGGTCTGGTTCGCTAAAAGCAAATGGCTTTTAGTTGGATCGGTCATGTGAGGAGCGTGTGAGTAGTAACTTATGCGGTTGGCCCCCCTCAACTCTACTAACTCTCAACTAAGTCCCTTCCTTTTTAATAAAAATTCTAACTAGGTCCCTATAAAATTTTAATAAATTATAACTAGGTCCTTTTTAATACCAAATATCAACCTAAGGTCACCATCTAGCTCTTAACTTTATTTAAAAGTCATCTAATCCTCAACACTTAACTAAATTTCTAACTTAGTTCTTATAGAAATTTTATAAATCATAGTTATATCTGATTTGACCAAAAATTTTATCAAATTTTATTATTTGAGTCTTAAATCCACTCTAAAATTCTTCTACCTAATTTTTCTCAATTTAAGCTTAATTTTTTTTATTTTTAATTGTTATTATTTTATTAATTAAACCACTTAAAAGGTGGGGGTTTACATATACATGTTTTACCGAGAGTATCCCAACATGGCCACGACTTAAAAATATTTAATTAAATATAAGATAATAAATTTTAACAATGATCCATAACTTATTACTCTATATTATTATTATTAATATCCATAGTTTAGAAATATAAATAATTTAAATCCTAGAATTACTAATATTTAGTTGTTATTTGGATCCTAGAATAACTAATATTTAGTTGTTAAAGTTACAAATGATAATGTTATGTTTGGGAGGAGAATAATTAAAGTTATCTAACCAATATTGATACATCATACAATGATCTTACTAGTCTAGATAGAGATGAAATAAAAGAAATTATTATTTTATGTTTAACTTAGAGTAATACTACTAAGATCTACTAGCTTGTGTGGTGATATTTTTTTCTTATTTACTATATTTATAATTTGTAGGATGTAAATAATGCTTATCTCTATGTATAAGATCTACTAGTTTGTGCGGTGATATTTTTTCCTTATTTACTATATTTATAATTTGTAGGATGTAAATAATGCTTATTTCTATGTATAATTGATGTTTAAATATCTTTACTTTTATTGGAAGGTAAGTTAAAGGTAAGTTAGAGATTAGCCTCTTGTGTTGATATAATTATATTGAAATAATATATTATTTTAGTGAATAATAAAATTTTATTAGAGTAAATAATTGTTATAATTATTGTTATTGTTATAATTTTTATTTAATGTTGCATTATAAAATTTATTAAACTTCAGTTATAACTTTACTAAAATTTATTTTCATAAAAGTGTCATTCTTCTAAAATTGGAACTATAATCTTACTTGAGACTAGATAGAAGTTCAAAGTAAGGTGTGATATTTAAGTTCAGAACCACAAAGATGCATCTTGAGGCATGAACTAACAAGATCGATCCAAGATGTATTGGTCTAATAGAAAATCTACTAAGTCACGAAGGAGCACGCCTGCTATGCTTATTATAAGTTTTACCATACTAAGCACAAAATGTATATGCAGGGGATGGTAAATTTAATATTCATTAAATTCAAAAAGAAAAATTTAGTCATACAAAAAAAAAGTAGATAAAATATTATTCTATATCAATTCAATAACCTTAAGATTATAGAAGGTAGATAATTAGTATAGGAGAAAATAAAGTTGACGAGTATAACCGTAATAAAAGAGTTGAGTGGCTAAAAGAGTTTAGCTGTAGCCGATGATTGAATGATGATTGAATGATTTTATAAGTACTAATAATTATTATTATTATTATTGTTATTTTGCTTCCTAAGCTTCTGCAGCTTCTACAATCTACTCTTAGCATATTTGTGAATGAATCTACAGCTTCTGCAATCTACTCTTAGCATATTCATTAGCATATTTGTGAATGAATCTACAGCTTCTGCAATCTACTCTTAGCATATTCATTAGCATATTTGTGAATGAATCTACTCTTAGCGTACTAGTAAATGTAAATGATAATAACATCAACAAGGATAATAGCATCCTAGACCTCATGAATGATAATAACATTAACAAGGATAATAGCATGAAGATGATGGATATAAATCTTAGATTTTGTCCCTCTTCAGAAGATAGTAAAAGGCAGTGAAGGAGATCATATAACTTTAGTTTGCGAGGTCTTCTTATAAGTTACTTAAGAAGGCAATGATATTTAAACAAACAAGGAAATCAAGGAATATACATGTAATATTTTGTGGAACTCGAACTGAAAAGCGAAGTATTCTTATACTAAATGTAGTGGGTTCAAGACTTAAAAAAATACAATACCTTGCGGAACAATGCAAAAGATCCAAATGAAGGTGAAATGTCAATACCTGCTAGGTTAAACGGAAAAAAAAATAAGTTTTCTTACATAACCAACATAAACACAGAAAAATATCAACGTTATAATGCTACATCCAATTAGAGACATGACTTGCTAAGAACAATAAGAGGAAAAAAACCTCAAAAGAAGGAAGCAATGTCTACTAGAAAGAATGGAAGAAAAAATAATTCTATGCGGCATCTTGCAATTTGAGAGTACAACAAATATTTGTTAGGGGATTGGGCATGCTAAGATTTTTTGCGTCCATTAGCAGGAAATGAGGAACCCTCCAACTTGACAAGGGAGCTCTTGCTGATATCCAATCCCTGTGGCCTCCCGTTTGGATCTTGCCCCATCGTATCAGGAAGGGAGTTCTGGGGAGTAGGAAATTGATTATTTGTACCACCATGCTGGGAGTGCTGGAAATGAGGCTGGAACTGAATAGCTTGGTGATGAAGTGACTGCTGGAGGGGAAAGTTAAAAGATGCACCATAAGGGATGTGATGCAGTCCCCCATTAGACATTTCACTGTGGTTGGATAATTCACCCGTTGCAACCTTTAGCCTTTCAACCTCCTTTTTCAGTGCTTCATTTAGTGCTGTACAAGAAAAATGAATAAGTGCACTTTAAGAGTTTCACCTGTGATCACTAGAACAAGTTTGATATGCATTTCTCATGGATTTATTTAGAGGCATGATCTGAAAATAGTGTCATTAAATATGATAAGATCTCCATTCAGAAAAAAAAAATCATATTGCATTAGAACTTCTACTAGAGCCATTGCGCAAGTTTAATACCCAACGTGATGCAACAAGCCAAATATTTATGCGGAGGATACATTTGTCAACTTTTCAGATTTGATGCAGCACACCTTATTTATGCACTGACCCAGTATGAGATCAGATCTAAATTGAAATTTGCTTTCTGATACAGAAGCACGAACAATTCATGAAAGCTAACTTGCATGATTGTCATTTTGGTGTCTTTATGATACAGCAAGCTAATATTTTGTTGTTTGACAGAAGATTACTGTTCAAGATAAAGATGGATTCTGGTCTTTATTTGCAGGTCAGGCAATGCTAAAAATATGCACATTTAACATATTGTTCTGGGAACATGGAACGGATCCATATCAATCCCCATATTTTAGCTCATAGCCAGTCCAGACGAGTAGAGGGCACTGGCAGGACTAACATAAATGGTACTTTCCAAGTTTCAACTGAAAAAGCTGCTTCAAGACTTTGACAAAGAAATTTTTAGAAGAAAAAAAATCGAAAAGATGACTAAGAATGTTTGTTCTGGATTCCTGTTAACATCTGAGCTCATGGTAAAATTGTGCAAGCAAGATGCTGATTTTTTCTACAAGTGACATAACTCAGACGATCAAGGAGGAGAGTGATGAATACACTATATGGGACCAAACAGAACCCTTCTTACCTTCATGTAACTGAGCTTGTTGTTCCATAGCTTGTAACCGTAATTTAAGCTCTGTATTCTCTGCAGATAGTCCAGTCGTGTCCCTCTGGAAAAGAAAAGAAAAAGAGAAAAAAATAGCATAACTATCATCACATATGATAAGAATTCCTTTTTATATTGGCATAATTAATGTTTCCAAATAATCATGGTACTAGCAACAATGATACTTCATCCTTTTGAAGTGGTACTAGGGTTCATATAAGGAAAAGGGTATCAGTTTGGATGTCAAGACTTCTGGATAGAGATGACGATACTAGATTAGCAGTGTTCTGATAGAAGAAGGAAGACTGCATAATTTGTCTTGCTCTCACTAATAGAATAAGGAAGTCACTAGAAAAACATGTTCCAATTGATGGAAGCAACAAAATAAGCCCAAAAAACTCAAAAAGTTCTAAGTCAAAGGGTGTTATCCTAAGAAAAGAGATTCTTTTTCTTGCACACAGACAAATAAGGTTTTAACCTTTTCAATTACCCAGATGTTATGTGTATAAGATCTAACACAGTAAAAGAAAAAGAAAAAAAAAAAAGCATCATAACAAATTCATTGCAAGTGTATCATTTGACAAAAAATTAAAATTACAAACCTGAAATAATGTTAGCTGTGCAAAGAGGGTTGTAGCTTCAGTTTGGAGGGTTTGGACTTTTTTCTCAAGTTCTGTTATGTAACGAGCCTTTCTTTCTTTTGAGCGAGCAGCAGATTGCCGATTAGCCAAAATTCTACATGCACCAATAATTGAATATTGTAAATTATTCAAAAATTAATCATGCAATCATCATAGTATTAAGAAAGCGAGTTCGACCGAAAAGCTTCAAGGCAAAATGCCTGCGCTTTCAACTTCTAGGACTACTACACTAAAGTCCCTGTTCAGTTGGAAAATAAATCTTGGGAATTCTCCAAAAGATTATTATTTATGTTAGATTTTGTTAGCTGTCAGTAAAAAATTCTAGTTGGGAATACTTTATGTGTTTGTCGAGTATGATATATATTAGTATTATTTTTGTGAGATGCATCAATTTACTGTAAATGACATCATCACGCTGACTGCTTTATCTCCTGTTTATCACCTAAATAATTCTGTTCTAGAATTGCATTTGCATGCCGATCAAATAAATTTGTAACCGATTATATCACGAAAAATTACAAAAAAGCTAGAAATCTAGCAAGGGGTTCCAGCAACAGTTTAATGACAACAGAAAGGAAGCACCTTTTGGCTCGTTTGGGATCGACGGCTGCAAGCTCCGAAAGCTGTTCAGGTGTCATGGCCTTCTTTGCCTCTATCACATCCCCAAACGCACCCTCTCCTCCAACAGGTACGGACGACATCATCGACGATCCATCCATCGACACACTGTGCCGATGCTTGGGCCTCGAAGCCGCCTTCCCAGCGGCATTGCCGATCTTCCTATCTCCGGAGCTTTCCGCCGACCAATCCCGGCAAGCGCCGACCTCCGCCGCAGATCCGCTCTCCTCCGCCTTGCAGTCCATCTGCTCGACCTCCATGAACGTGCAGAAGAGATCATCTTCCGAGCCCAGCTCGTCCGCGCCCGCCCCCGCGAAGGAATCGCCGGAGACGAGGTCGAGGTCGTCCGGCAGGCGGAACGCTAGCTCGGATCTGGCCCGCCGGTGGAGGGCCCCCTGCGGCTGCGCGGCGGACCGGTGGAGCATGGAGGAGGAAGGAGAAGCGGCGGCGACGGCGGCTGGCGGAAATGGAGGGAAATTGGAGGAGGAATTCGGAGGCTGGGTCGGATCCGGCAACCTCCATTGCATCTTGGGCCGTCTCCCTTCCCCCCCGTCGAAGGCAGGGGGAGAGGAGGAGGAGCAGCGGCGAGCGGAGGAAATCTGAGAAGAGTTCACTCTGAGAGAGAAGGCGCGTTTCCGTGGACTATTTATTTGTGCGGCAGACTGCGGTATCGATTCTTACTCTTTTTATTTGACATGCGTCCTCCCAAAGGGTCTTACTTGAGAAATATAAAATTTTCAAGGGCCTCCATGATTAACGACCAAGGCCTCCGTAAAGGGCTACTTTGTGAAATAAAATATTTCAAGTACCTCCGTAATTAACGATCAAGGCCTTGTGGAGGGCCAAAGTGTGAAACAAACTATTTGAAGGGGATTTGTATAATTACTCTCCTTCCCCGCCCCCTTTTAATCGCACCGCTGTCATGACATCAACATGGAGCCGCCCAAGCGGCGCCAGGGGTGGACGATCACCGTCCGTGCCAAATCCAAGGGCCTCGATCTCCGGCTCGCCGCCTCCAACATCCTCCCTCAATGGGGCAGCGGCGGCGAGCGGGCCTCCTTCTTGCTCCGCCTCCGCCACCGCTTCCTCCTCCGCGTCGAGTCCGAGAACAAGCCCCCCTCCTCTTCGCGAGATAAGGCGAAGCCGTTTCAGCTCTTGAAGGAGGCCTTCCGACGGCGGGGGTGGTTCTCCCCGAAGAATGCGGCTTCCAAATCCGGATCAAAATGCTCCAAAACTGGATCTTTACTGGGTTTCTCAAACCAGCATGGACGCCAGGTACTTCAATTCAACGCTTCTGAGAGCATTTTATTCTGTATTGTACCAAATCGTACTCAAGCAGACATTTTTTTTATGGTTTTCTGTCAAGTCAATGTTCCATTTCTAAGTGTGGTAAGTTGCAATTTTATTTTAATAAGAACTTAGGGCTCAATCAATTAGGTCACTGCACAGGTTAGGCTAGAGGAGTATGTTAGCAGTTAAGCATCCTACTTCCCTAAGCTTGAAAGAACATGCTACTTCACATGATGAACATAATTTTGTGTGCATCTTCTCAACCAACTTGGGGTGTTGGTTTTCTATAGGTGACTCCATGAATAATGCTGCTCGTGTGCTGAAATGACTTCCTCCATGTGCAGGGTTTAGTTGCAGTAATGATTGGAAGCCTTTTCCTCCTTTGTCATTCTGCTTATGAGAAGTACCTGAGAGGAGTTGCGATCCATGCTTTGGCATCTTTCTTGAACCTAATAGTTCTTTTTAGCACCGGGAGGATCAATCTTCTTCTACTTAGAGTGGCCGGCATGTTTGCCTCTCTTGGATTTTCTTTCAGCTATCTGACGTATGCTGGTTATCTTCCAATTATTGCTTGGAGGTTGTGGAGTTACATCTTTACTTTTGGGTATTTGATAGTTTTCTCCCAAGTAAGCATGTTTCTGTGAACTTTTCTTTTATTTTCCTTTCTTTCTCCTCAATTTCCTCATCAAGAAGTTGGTAATACTGGATTAGCAATTAAGTCTTATACTAGTAATTTTAGACAAGTTAATCCAAACACAAATTGATGAGCTAAATGACCCGTGTTAGAATGTTAGAGCGTTTCCTTCATGCTTAATATGCATGCATGTCATTTTTCACTGCAAAACTATCATTGCAACAAAGATCTAGGGATTTCTCTAGATTCATTTTGGAACTATATCACTGTAACTAGGGTAACTAGTGGAGGGACTTCTTCGTGATTTTAACTAATCCTTTAGATACAAGATTAAAATTTTCTTTTATGACTTGATGCCTCACATTTCCCATTAAAAAAATTTGAAATTTACTTCCTTCAGTGAAATATTTGTATTGAGCTGTCTGAGTTCCTTTGCTGGCACTGAAAGTACAATCTATCTGGTAGTTTTGTTGATATTAACATCAAATTCTTAATTTAAATGCCAGATTCTACCTTCATGTATTTCAAGGTTCATCACGCGAAGATGAAGGAAGCAGCATATAGTTTTTGCCCTGCTGCTAATTCATGCAAAGAGAGATGCTGTTATGCACACTTAGGACCATGAGCTGATGATGGTTTTCAGTTGGTTTGAGTTACACCACAAATCTTGTCTATATTTACTTTTCAATTGGAATCAGTTTAACAAAGTTCTCCCGGGAAAGCGATATCATGTACTGCAAATTAGATGCTACTCCATCATTCGTATGGATGTATTGAAGAACTTCCAATGGAGGAGAACTATGAATATGGACTATTAAAAGCAAAAAATATGTAGGTCATTGCTTATGTGGATGGATGAGTCATCTTTTTCATCTTCTGGATTCTATAAACATGTTATCTATGAGAAGCAATTCCTTACTCTGCTCCAAAAGTAATGTAAGAATTTGGAGGATACAACATTGAAACAGCCGCACACCCAGATGTCTTCTTCATGTTCATGTTGGGCATTTTTCTAATCTCTGGGTAACAAAGCAGACAGAGGGACTGAGGATAGAATTGCTCTAGCGATTAACTGACTGTCATTTATGTTGCCTCAATGCATACATCTGATGTTTGGATGTTCAGGAAAAAGGAAAACAAAGACTCGTGTACGCATGTGGAACAATAGAGTGCTATCTTCAAGCAAATGGAGAGTAATCAAATTCCATTTGTATTATGCCATCCTATGTTGTTTTTTTTTTCTCTTATTTTTCTTGTTATGTGAAGTTTCACTTAACATCATCTTCAAGGTAGATAAAAGTCTTCTTATGCGCTGTTCTTTACTTACAGCATAATGAATTTATACTTCAATGGTTAGTTCTGCTGTGATGGAATCTAATCATTTTTCTTGTTCTCTTTCCTTTATTATTCCTAGCTGGTTTGCAAAATCATCAGAATTGTTATTTCCAACTTGTTACATGGTAAATTTTTTGTCAACTTCAAGTGTAAACAAGACCAAGATCATGCAATTGCGCAGAACACGAAGTCCAAAATTATGTCAACTTAGTTGGTTCCACAGTGGTTCATGCAATTGCACTTTAAGATTCGTGCGCATGCCAATGGGACGGCTGGATATTTGCTACCATCATATCGGACGGCCATCCCCGACCGGCTTCCGGACGTCGCCCACGTAAAGGCCAGCATTGCATGCATGCATGCGGCGTGGCACGTCCACGCTCAACGCCTGGCCTTCTTCTACGGCCTCCTCTCTTCCCTCTTCTTCATCTCACAGTCACAGTGGGGGGAGATCAAACCCAGAGCAGCTCCGTAGCAGGCTCGGCTACACCGTAGCTCGCGCAGATCGAAGACGAAGTCGTGTGAGCAGGCTCGATGGGGAGCCGCGGCGCGGCGGTGAAGCTCTCGACGATGCTGCTGCTGCTGGCGGCGACGGCTTGGCTGGCGACGGCGACGACGAGGAGCCCGTTCACGCTGGAGGAGTCGGAGCAGGTGGTGAAGACGGAGGCGGGCGAGGTGAGGGTGGTGAGGGGGGCGGGGCCGGCGTCCGCGTCAGAGCGGCGGCCCGTGGCCGGTGCTGCTCCCGTCAGCCCCCTGCACATCGGGTTCATCTCTATGGAGCCCAAGACACTGTTCATCCCGCAGTACTTGGATTCAAGCCTGCTCCTGTTTGTTAAAAGAGGTATCAGTAATCAGTCAATTTGCAGCAAAATTTGTGATCGTTTGAATTCACACGGGTAGAGGTGAAGATTAAAATTTGATCGCAGGGGAAGCGAGGGTTGGGTGGATTCACAAGGATGGCTTGGCGGAGCAGAAGCTCAAGATGGGAGACATCATCTACATCCCTGCCGGCTCCACATTCTACATGATCAACACAAGCAAAGGCCAGAGGTTGCACATCATCTGCGGAATCGATACGTCGGAGAGCTTGGGATTGGGGCCTTACCAGGTGACGATGAAAACCCTAATCTTGCCTCTGCCAATTGAGCCAAGTTTTCATCTTTTTCTTTAATGCATGCTGCTTTCCTCTGTCTGCTGCAGTCTTTCTTCATCGGCGGCGGCCAACGCCCGGCTTCCGTTCTCGCCGGATTCCACGAAGAAACCCTCTCTACAGCCTTGAACGTATGCTCTGTACTGATCAAGCTGTGGGTTTGCTTGATGAGCTTGATTAATCTTTGAATCGATGGATGTGCAGGTCACCGCAGAAGAGCTTCATGCGATTTTGGGGTCGGAGACCGGCGGGCCGATCGTGTTGTGGACGGGAGAAGACTTCGACAGCCGCCGCCACCGCCACCGCCACCGTGGAGATCGAGATGGCAAGAAGCACGGTCTGCTGGATTTCTACTACGACGAGGTGGAGGAACCGGTGGAAGAAGGGATGTCGCAATGGAGCAAACTCTGGAACAGAATCCTCGGAGGCAGCGGCGCAGATGATCGCCGGAACAAGAAGAAAGGCCCGGTCCGCTCCCCGGATCCTTACAACCTTTACGACCGCGATCCAGACTTCAAGAACAACTACGGATGGACCCTCGCCCTCGATGAAGATGACTACCATCCGCTCAAGCACTCCGACATCGGCGTCTTCCTCGTCAATCTGTCGGCGGTATGCGTTTCTCCGTGCACGCAATGCGTTTCTCCGACGATGTGCTGCGTTGATGCAAAGCAGGCGGCTTTTTTTTTCTTTTGGCTTTCAGGGAGCGATGCTGGCGCCGCATGTGAATCTGAAGGCGACGGAGTACGCCGTGGTGATCGGCGGCGCGGGCACGATTGAGGTGGTGCACCCGAACGGGACGAGCGCCATGAGCGCGGCGGTGGCGGAGGGCGACGTGTTCTGGATCCCGCGCTACTTCCCCTTCTGCCAGATCGCGTCCCGCAGCGGCCCGCTGGTGTTCTTCGGGTTCACGACCTCGGCGAGGGGGAACAAGCCGCAGTTCTTGGCGGGGAGGAGTTCGCTGCTGGCGAAGATGATGGGGCCGGAGCTGGCGGCCGGGTTCGGGGTGGCGGAGGAGGAGCTGCGGCAGGTGGTGGAGGCGCAGAAGGAGGACGTCATCCTCCCCTCTCCGCCTCCGCATGCGAGGGAGGAAGGTGAAGGGAGGCGTCGCCCTCCCTCTGCACCTCCGCACGAGAGGGAAAGGTGAATGGTGAAGTGCTTCGTGCGCTCAGGAGCTGCGAGCGATGCTGCACTTGGAGGAGGCCGTCTTCTTGCTCATTTTGTAGCTTTCTTTCTTCTTGGTGTTTTGTGCTCGGTTAATAAAGAAGGACATGGATCAATTGCACCAACATTTACCATGCTTTATGTCAATTTCTTCATACTTCTTCTTCCTCTTCTTCTTCTCTATCAGTGTAGGTCACCTGGATCATCACTCAGTTAAGCTATCACTTAAAGAGGTCTTACCATTAGAAGCACTTACCTATCACTAACAGTGAGAATATAAACTGATCAAATGAATCCTTATAATTCAGAGCATCAAAAATAACAGTTCATAGGAATAACTTAAAGTGGCATAAGAAGATGGAGGTTGTTATCCATCCATAATGTGACCTGCAATGGCTTCGAAGCACGTTGTGAATTGATGTACACAAGGGTAACAACACCCTCCAGGCTCTATCAATCAGAAATCTTTCCGTTTAAAAGTATAACAATCCATCCCTCTCCTTTTCCTATCTTGAAAAGAAAGCTTAGTTCTGCTGCTGTTGGCTATTCAAATCTCTGCAGTCTTAAACATGTGAATGCAGGATTTCACTTTGCCTTCCCCTTTTTTGTACTCTCTGTTTCGTCTGCAAGCAAATTCTTAGGTTTTCTTCATCTTCTGAGTTTGCCCGACCAACATAACTTCATGGTTTGTTGACATCTCAGTTTACTTCATATTTTTGAATGACTTTCTTTATATTAACACCTTGCTTGTCCCTTTTTATTGCAGCTGCATAAACTCCCAGGAGATCCAAAATTCTTCCCTGTCGGCACAACTCATCGAGCATTATGCTGAAAGAAGATCTACTAGGAAATGTATCTCTTTCAATCATGAGAACCAAAATACTCATGGCATCATCACATCTCCCTACTTCACAGAGAATCCGAAGAATTATATTGTATGTCATCGTTCTGGGAGAGTAACCATTTCTCACCATCTCATGAAGATGGAACAATGCCTCGTCAAGCTCACCTCCCTTAGCAAGAGCTTGGATCATCAAGCAACAAGTGTAGGGAGAAGGGTTCTGACTGATTTCCCTTATTGCCTCGAAGAGCTCCGTGGCATCATTTAGGACCTTCTCATCGATCACAGGTTGCATGCAAACACCTCTGAGGAGTGCGTCCACGGCCTGCTCCTCGACCTGAAAACCAGCATCCTTCATCTTCTTATAAGTTCTCCAAGCTGCAGAAATCTGACCTCCTTTCAACAGGCCTTGTAAGACGGTGGAGAAGCTGGTGAAGTCAGGTGGACAACCTCCTCTTTGCATTTCCTTCAAGAGTTGAAGCCCTTCCAATGGCCTCCCTTCTTTGCAATATCCATTCAGAACGCTGTTATATGTGACAGCATTTGGCTCCAAACCCTTCTCCGCAGCTTCCTTGAGCAATTCCAACGCCTCATCTGATCTTCCAACCATGCAGAATCCATCGATGACCACTCTGTACGTGTGCATATCAGGTGATGCTGTAGAATTCTTGATCTTTTTCAAGAGTTCCAATGCCTCCTCCAACCTACCAACATAGCAGAGCCCGCTGATCAAGCTGTTGTACATCCGGATAGATGGCTCACAGCCCACCTGGTTCACGATTTCAAAAACCTCAAAAGCCTTCTGCACTCGCCCCCTCTTGCACAGACAATTAATCAAACGGGAAAACGTCACAGCATTTGGAAGAAACCCTCTTCCGACCATTTCTTCTAAAACTCGTTTCGCCTCATCCGGGCGGTTCTTCTTGCACAGGCAATGAACCATGACCGAGAATGTCCAACAGTCAGGCGTTACTCCACGGGAAGGAAGCTCAGAGAACAAGTTAATGGCAGACTCAAACTCACCAGCCTTCACCAGAGCTGTAAGGATGTCATTGTAGTCGGAGATGGTAAAACTCTTCTCATCGGACTCGAAAAGATCAAGAATTTTCACACGCTCTTCGATTGGTAAAGTGATAACGCGCTTGACTAAATCACCAGCATTCAAATTCCCAACCGGAGCACAAAATTTGCCCTTTTCATCATCCAGTTCCTTGCCCCCTACCCTGGCAGTTCCATCATCCACCACGGAATCGAAAGTGCGGGCATAGTGGTTCTTCCCTAATTCAATCGAATCGCCGTTTTCACTGGAGAGACCGTCTCCCTCAACCAACTTGAGCAATTCTGCTTCATTCTGGAAGCCTAATCCTCTGTATTTTCTTCTAAAGTCGAGAAATTTCGACTCTAGCATGCGTCGCGGGGGCAATCTACGAACGAAAGCTACTGCTTTGAGAGGAGCAGGGTTACCTCGAAGGCATTTGGAAGAAGGCGGCAGCCTCTCGCAGGAAGTAGAGTCGAGGAAGAGGAATCCATCGAAGAAGAAGATGAGGCGAGGGCGGAGGGAAAGCATGGGGAAGGAGGGGAAGGCGAAGGCGATGGATGACCGAGTAGCAGACGATGAGGGTGGTGACTGTATCCAACCAGGTTTTGGATTCTTTTGAACTCGGGGGGTTAAGGTCACCGGCAGTAAGCGAAGTCCACCGATCACCATCGCCTGGAATTAGGCCATTAGGTTTACTTTGAGAAGAATAATAATATTATACGTTAGCATTATAAGTTAATATTAGGCATATTTGGCTCGGGATGAAATTAAATATTAATATATTTATTATTATCATTATATTATTTGACAAATAAAATTGTTCTATAATAATATATTTTATTAATACAATTACATCTTAAAAGTAATCTCCTTTTAAAAAGAATTAAGTGATATAGTTAAAAAGTGCTTAAACATTCTTCCTTCTTTTTTTTTCAAATATGATGTATAAACTCTACCATCACTACTCTTTTCATGTCATCCTTTTAGTTATTCTAGCATCACTACTCTTTTCATGTCATCCTTTTAGTTATTCTAGCAACCCTTTTAGTTATTCTAGCAACAGTATTAATTATTCATGTCCTCCTTTTAGTTATTATAGCAACAATATTAATTGTGATTTCTCATGTAATATTAACACTTCTTCATTCTATTTAATAAATCACTTCAGATAATATTACTATAATTACATTTATTTAATAAATATTTTACTCATGTATAGTCATTAATTTTTGATACAAAGCAAGCCATCAAATGAAAGTAACTCTAGGTTAAGGATGCAAACGGGCTTGACCTGGCCCCAGCCTGCTACTAGTGTCGTGCCGGGCTAAGTCGCTAGGTTCAGGCTCGCGAGCCGGTACGACGCGATACGAATAGTATATATATATATGTTTTAAAAAATTAGATGGCGAAATGATTAATATATTTTACTGCTTCGAAACTTTCAACGGTCCGATTGGGCCGAGTAGTGTCTGGCGGAGCAGTGAGCATAACCCACTTGCATCTCTACTCTTTTCTTCAAATTATGTACATCTTGTCTATAATACATACTTTCTTTAAAATTATGTACATTGTGTCAATAATAATCTTTACTAATATACCCATCAAAATTTAATTAATGTACCTGTTAGCTAAGGATTATTATCGTATAAATTATGCTCTTAGAAAAATATTTATCTTTTGGTGTATTGATGGAATTTTTAAAAAGAGAAATATTGATTTAGTGGAATTATTTACACATCAAGTTATATTCCCATTACCAAATATACCTTAATATAATATTTACAATGTTTTGTCATGATTAATAAATAAATAAAGACAAGGGTGGAGTCTTTTTTTTGTGTCAAAGAACATATTTTCAACATCCTACTAGTGCTTTACAAATCAAGTTAAATTTGCTAATTGTAAACATCAATTGTTCGCTCGAAGCACGTTGGAGAATATGAAGCTCTAAAAGAATTTGAAAGAAAACATATAAATCAACCATAACTGACTCGATTCCAGCAGTGACATTGCATTGCAGCATTACATGATCTTTCAATCTCCAGGTCAAACGATGTTATCAATTATTCAGATCTGCAACTGTTTCAGAATAGCCTTACAAGTTTTATCCTGAGACAACTTGAAACTTTGGCAGAAACAACCAAAGGTTAAAACTGGTAAATAGACTAAAGATCAAACCATGTAAGTTTGTGAACAAAGTGATTATAGAACATGATTAAGGTAGTGAAAAGGAAATGAGAATGATATTAAATAGCTGAACTTAATATTCCATGTGATCAAAATTGACAGGACCATCATCCATCCTGCTGTTCTACAATGAACATCTAAGAGTGTCTCAGAAGAAATATGGCTGTGCTCCACCTCGTAACACATCTTTTTTAACAGATGAGAACAACATTGTGCACATCCTACTAAAACAATTTTCTTACACAGCCTATCAGATAAGTTATCGTAAGAGATGAAGATGCTAAATTGACCAGTATGAGAAAACAAATATTGCTGCTGTCAAGGAGGCCAGCATATACAGACAGCTCAAGAACGTTCTGCATGCCCTTGACGGAAATCTCCAGAAAAAGACTCCCCATGCATTTCATTTTTTTCAGCTAACCCATGCAATCCTTAAAATTGTCATGATGATGGGTTTGCTGGCGTAGGAATTTGGACTCCAGGTCTAGATGTCCATCCTCGTTGACTCCTGTAACCTTCAATTGCCGCTAACCTTACTCTTTCATGAAAAGCGTCAGGGGGATTCTTTATAGACTTCTGCAAAGAAAATTTAAGAAAGAACAAGCACATCAGTTTAATCAACTCTCTTATGTCTCCGCTTAGCTCAGAGAACTGCAACGCCAAAATAATAATACCTTGGGAACTGACAACTTGGGTGGCGCTTCAACAATTTCACCAAACTTGATCTTTTCGTGCCCAGGGAAGCCCAGTAAATCGTCGGTCTTTGGTTGCTTATTTTTCTTCTTTTTGGCAGCAAGAAACCTTATCATTGATAATGTAAAGTTATTTACCCTTTAGTCAAACAACACTGATAAATGTGATCTTTTTTTCAATTAGTATGTGAAATTGTACACTTCTGTTAGACAATACTGACCATAAAGCCAGATTTCTTAGTGAACAACAAAACCTTACACATATGAGTTAAAGTTGGTTTCCTACTCAAAATCACTTCCTGCTCACATCCTCAAAAGATGCATCCAAGGAAGATCAAGAACTAGGAATAGCAAACAGCTAATAGGTTGTTGAAAGTTGAAAATTTGATGGACGTGGTAAATTTCTAAAACTCGAATGATACCCTGGAGGCATAACTATGCATGAACTAACTAGTACAAGCAAAATGAGAATGTGGCAAAAGAATCCACATGCTTCCAAAGTAATAAATACATTCATCAAAATTTAACAAATGTTGAACTTACTCTTTGCGTTTTTTCTTTCTCGAGACACCAGCAGCTTTATCTAATTCCTCGAACCGGAGGTCCTTGACCTCCTTTCTTTTACGTTTCTTTTTCTTCTCGTTATCTACAGCAGGAGTTGTGGTTGCATCTTCACCATCTACAACTTTATCCTTCGTTTCCTGGTTACCGGAGTCATCTTTTGAGTGCAATTACAATATATAATGTTTTGAGTAGGTGTGAGAAAATACACAAAGAAACCACATCAAAGTATGAAAAAACATTAAACAAGATTTAATGAAGATGCTGTGACCAGATAGTGAAGATACTAGAAAATTTTTGGTTCCATAAGCAAACTAGAAAATTGATGTTATGCATAAATGGGGAAGAATTGACAATAGTTTAAGGAGAACAATAGTGCACAATTAAGATTGCCATGTCCATTGAGAATCGGTCAGAACCTTAAGATAAGCAACATCTCGTATACTATATATCTTGTTAGATAAATGAAAGAGTATGAGAACAGGTGAACTCGACCTAACTAGTTGGCTTCGAGCTGGTTTATGAATCTGTTATAGACATAGGTATTTACTTATATATCTGTTATACAATCTTGTTTTCGAGCTTGGTTATAAGCTCTAATTCGGTAATATTTTTATAAAAATCTCGAACAAATGTACTTCAGCTCAGCTCCAGCGCAAGAAGCTTTTCAATGAACAACCATGAACATAGCCAAACGCAGCTTGTTTCGATCTCTATGGACAAGATGACCCTCTTTGAAGTCTCAATATTATGCATTCCAGTAATAACTACTAGACCTAGATCATACTGTGATCGACCTCAATTTGCATAGCAGGTAATCAGGTCAGCGCTCATACCATCAGTAATAGCCCGTCTCCTGAACCCTAATGCGAGGAAGAGTAAAGTTGAGAAACCAATATGTCCAAAGTACAGCAAACCCTATGCAATTTAACTGGAACTAAAAATTGGGAGTGAAAAGAGATAAGCTTACGCAAATTCTCAACCAAAAAAAAGAAATCTTACCTTTTTCTTCTCGACGGCACTTTCTTGTTTTCTCTTCCCATTCACGGCTTCCTTGAGAATTGACTCGGCCACTGACAAGACCTCGTAAAAAAAGGTTAACACGAGGTATTTTCGAAACAACAGGGCAAGCGGGGAAGGGTGAAGCGAAGGCAGGCACCTGGTTTTGGGGAAAAGGCGTTGTTCTTGAGCTCCATGAGCTTGCGGAGCTTGGAGGGGATGGCCTCGATCTCCTTAACGCTGGGAGCGGGAGGAAGGCGCGATTCCCCGCCATGAGCCGCTCGGTAGTTCTTCTCTCTCCGGCGCTGCCCCTTGCCGCCCATCGCCGCCGCTGCAGCTCCCCCGCGCTCAAATTTGCCAAGAAAACGAAACCGGCGGGGAGCAAAGCGAATGAAGCCCTTCAACCCGGTCGAGATGAACCGCTTTGAATTACTTGGGCCGGGTTGAATTCGGGTCGAACTTGGGCTGCTCATTGGGCTTCAAAAAATTTCTTATTTATATTTAACTCTTTTTTTCAATAAATAAAATAAATTAAAATAATATATTATTTTAGTACGATATCGCAAAAAAAAAGTTTAATATAACACATTTAATGAGTACACAGTCTATATCCCTATGTAATTTTAATACTCACCGAATTCTAAAAAAATAATTTATTTAATAGTATCAATAAAGTTTTAATACTCGTATTTAAATATTTATTTCTTATTAAGAAATTAGAAAAAAAAAGACTTCTTTTCATTTTTTATTCCAAAACTTCTCTCTAAAAAATTCTCCAAAGAGAAAAATTCTCTGCAAAATTTGGATCCTCTTCAGAATCAAATCTGGTTGATTCAACAAAGGAAAAGAAAAAGTGATGGCAGGGAGGTCTCAGATCTGCGGACAAAAAAGAAAAAGCTTCCATTAGACGTATGTGGGAGTGTTTAAAAAGGCAGGGATTCAAAGGACAGGGAGTTTACAGTCCATGGAGATGCAGATATCAAGTGCTCCACCATCTTTGTGATGTGTGTGAGTTGTAGGGCAACTCAACCTTTTTTATCTTCCTTTTGTTTTCTTCTGGGGGGGTGATGATGATGAGGACTCCCTCCCCTCACCCGAGTTGTTTTCTTCCTCCTTGAAGGTCAAACATTGCTGAATCAAAGTGTGAAATGGCTCATCATCTTGTGCTGATCTTTGGCAGTGTTCTAAAGTCCACTTGATCATTTCAGGTTTGAGGGAAACAGAAACATCTTGGGAAATGATTACATTTGGGCATGTCCAAGTTCTGCCTCAAAGACATAATAATACAAAGCCAAGCATGCATGTCAGTCTTATACTTAAATACCTGACTGTTTGATATCTGTGTTTGTGAAATAAGTAGGTCTACCATGAATCCACTGCTTCTTCTCCTTCCCCTTCAATACCACCCCACTGCCACAGGAATGATTTATATTTTTATATAAAGTGCTTTTAATTGAGAGCTGTGAGACCACATCATGCTCAATGATGAAGAATAATTAACACAGAAGGTCTTTGATTCATTCTAGATCTTCTCAGTCCCCGCTTCAAACAGTAAAGTCTTGTGCTCTCACAGTCAAGCAGGCTTGCTCCATCTTCTGCTGCCTCCATGATAAATCTGCAACATGGGGAGTCACCAAACCACATTAAATTTTTAAGACGCCCATGTGAGGAAGAAGTAGGGTTAGGTCAGGGCTAGGGCTAAGATATTGGAGCTGTAGACCCTACAAAACAGTAGTAAATGGGGGATCTTCAACTTTGAACATGCAAAAGAAATAGTGGGCTGAGGAATCCAACCCCCCACTGGCTGCAGCTTGTTGGTTGCATCTGCCAAGGTGATTAAATGCTGTGTGACAAAAGAGGACATTTGCAATAAAATAAGCTGTCAGTGAGGCTGCACTGGCCACATGCAAAGCCCTGGCCCTGCTTCCTCTTCCTCGTCCTTCTGCAAATTTTCAACCGCTGAGAGTTCCTCCATAAAGACATGATGAGCAGCCATCTTAGCGACCTAATCATCCTTACAACTCATATCCACAATAGATTTGGTACTTGTTAGAGGTGTACAGATTTCAACTAATTTACATGATCCAGTCAAACAAAGAACTCACTGACTATATAAAATGTCAGTTTACTAAATCAGTTAACATAACATTGCATGTTTAAGCTTTATCTTACCTTCCCTTAACAAAACACTCTTGGTCAATCATGTTGAAATCATATTGAGTTGCACGCTTTGTTTTTTTCTCATTTATTGCTAGAGTCACGTATCAGTAACGTAAGAAATTTCAGTGCATCATTACCTGGTAAATGGAAATAAGGTTGCCAGCATTGATGGTGCACACTTCCCCTGCTCATTTAAAATTCAAAAGCTGTGAGGTATTCGGGAGCATCTCCAGTTTTTGTTAAAGCAAATACAATGAAGATGACAATGCTGGTTGTGCTGCTGCTTCTGCTTTTGCTTCCTGTACCCATTTCCGAATTCCTATTATGAAAGAGAGACTCAAAAAGAGCACAAACACTTCTTAACCATGAGAAGCAGATTATAATTATTATATATATGGGACCACAGTGGACTTGATTGAAGTAACTTTTTTCTTTCTTCCCTTCTCCCTTCTTGAAACCATAACCAGCATGCATTCTTCATCGGCAGACGCAGATGCACCAAATACCAAAAAGTAATAAGCTATACACACACACACTTAGCCTTCTGAGTTAACAAAACATATGTGGTGTAGCACCTATATTGAGAGAATGATGTGGGTCTCTCAGATGAGAAGGGGTGGAGAAATAAAAATATCATGACAAAGGACCAATGTGCCGTATCCCTTTATCAGGCTTAAAAACACTGACTACATTCCAAGATCTTAAAGTAAAAAAAGAAAAAGAAAAAAGAGCCTCAACAAAGAAAAATAAATGGTCGGCATAATGATTCAATTTATACACCGTAGTGAATGTCTTTGGTGAAGTAGGTATAATAAAGAACAATACATTTAGTAATTTTTTATAAAAAAAAATGCAAAGGATAAATGATAAGGTCATGTTCCAACTTAAGACTTCTATTACTTAGTCTTGGCTAGTTTAACACTGATGACTTTTTGCCAAAAGAGAAGCAAT
The DNA here is from genome assembly GCA_030544415.1 of Thalia dealbata. Lineage (NCBI taxonomy): Eukaryota > Viridiplantae > Streptophyta > Magnoliopsida > Zingiberales > Marantaceae > Thalia > Thalia dealbata. The sequence goes on along the minus strand of CM060457.1, from coordinate 28,482,998 downwards.
AATTTTAGTTTGCATTCCTAGATGCATCGTATGCATCATTTAATACCAGAGATTCCCCGGGCTAAAACTCATACATATGTACCAGTTTAGTCCTCTTCAGTCCTGACAGAGTTCTAGTTTAATCAAACTAACCTGTAGATAATTACAAAACAGACGTTCCTAAAATATGAGCACACTTGCAGTAATTATTGCGGCAGGTCTATAGGGCTTTTTCTAATGTTTTACTAATACAAAGAACAGATGGAACCCTTTTTTTAAAAGAAATCAAACAAAGGAAGTAGAGACTCTCTGAACCATGTCAGGAAATTAATAAAACTCCTCATGTGATGGATCTCACTTCCAGAGATGGACAGCCACTGCGTGAGGAGTTTAAATAAATGCTACTATTCCGGCATCAACATATTGCTTTGATTCTATTTGCCCCTTCCAAGTATTCAATTTCATATTACTTTTACTGAAACTCTATTCTTTCTTTTATTTTCTACTGAAGTTATTAAAATCTCAGTTGAAGCCCCCTCTACTCTGCTGCATTTGACTTTGTTGTCTGAAGCAGCACTGTTGTTTATTCAGCACAAGCGCCTTCCAGTCCATGGAGACAAAAGTTAGGATGGAAAGCTACTTGGTTACTCCTTTTTTCGGCTGAAAATGAAAATTAAACTGTCATTGAGAAATTAAGGTCAACACTTAGAGGGTAACTAAATAACCCAACAAATGTTGCCACCATTAAGGACGGGTAGTCATCCACAGGAAGACCTTCCTGAGAAGAATGGGGATGGCTTACGAACTATGAAGGCGTGTTAAGTATGGCATTGAATGATATTTGTCTCATTTCGGATCTACTGAACCAACAGGAGACATAAGTACAAGTTTCACCAGCTTTAAAGATGAATATGATTTCAAAATATTCAAAACGTTCAGAGGTAACATGTAAATTGTAATCTTAGTATCTGGTGCTCAGCAAATACTTGGGACCATGTCCGATCTTGGAAACGAAACATCAAATTAATACTGAGCATACCTCCAAAAGCATATCAGAGGTTCATTGATATATCACATTGAAAGAGATAAAAACTACGACTGAAAGCAACTCAGATGATGCTTCTATAGATATCGTGTATATGAGAGGGATTGGCGCAGCAGTAGAAAAAAGGAGTATGAAACCATAAGCTAGATCATTAATATTAATATCCAAGATTATATTTTAAAGACACCCACAAAACAGTTGCGACAGACATCTGTTCCATCCTGCTTCTAGGAGACCATGCTGGACAGTGCACAAAAGGGGCAGCCAAGAAGCATGAAGGTACATATATCTTCAGAGGGGTTTAGCTATTTAAGAACCTGGTAAGGGAAATCCAGCTTCCAGCAGCACATGGAAAACTGAAGAAGGAAAAGAGAAAGCCTCATCTTTGGCTGAATGCAAAACAACAAAGTTCCTCATCAGATTTCTAATCAACATACGATGATTCTCCTCCCAGTTCTCCTTCACTTCTCATTTCATGCAAAGCAGATTCAACTTCCATGCTATAAATCATCAATCTATGTTGCCTCCATCTTTAACCAATCATACCTAGAAATTCAAGGTGAAGAAAATAAATATTCTTGCACAACCCTTCAGCAAAGTTCTTCTTCCTGGCTATCCTGAGGGCATCTGATCAGCTCCAATATGTTCACAACTTCAGCCATGTCCGGCCTGTTAGATGGGACCTGGGAAGTGCATATCAATCCCAATTTCATCACTGGAATAGTCTCTTCTACAGGAAACTTCCCACAGAGTCTCCCATCCATGCATTCCTCCACTCTTCCATCCTCTAGTGCCTCCCTTACCATGTCACAAAGCAGTACGACGTCATCTTCCATGTATTCCACTGGCCTCTTCCCAGTCATAACCTCAAGCACTAGCACACCAAATCCGTACACATCACACTTCTCTGTGATCTTCACTGTCCGGCAAGCAAACTCTGGAGCTGTATAACCAAGTGCGCTCTGTATCTTGCTACTGAGTACATATCTGTCCAACATCGGAAGAAGCTTTGCCAGTCCATAGTCCCCCACCTTGGGCTCACCAGATCCATCAAGAAGAACATTGCTTGATTTTAGGTTGTAATGTATTATCTTATGCCGGTGGAGATGTGCTAAACTTCTTGCAATACCAAGAATTATATCAAAGCGCTCTTGCCATGTGAGGGCATTTGTAGCAGAGCACTCATGAAGGAGTTTGTACAAACTACCACCAGATACAAACTCATATATAAGAAGTTGGAGCGAGGGAGTCCAGTAATAGCCTTCAAGGGCCACAAGATTTGGATGCTCCACTTTTCCCAGCTTCTTGACCTCCCTCTCGAAATCTTCTTGCGATTTCACTAAGCTTGAAACTGTAAGCTTCTTTATCGCTACAGATCGGCCATCTCTGAGAACGGTCTTGTAAACGGCACCAAAACCCCCACGGCCCAGCTCACAGTCCTTATTGAGAACAGCATGGGCACCAGCACTGAATTCAGGATCACCACCAGCAAACATGACAAGCTTACCAGAGTTAGCATCAGTTGCTGGAGAATGGCTAAGGTATTCCTCAGAGAGGGCCAACGCTGCAGCAGAGTTGGAGGTAGAGGCACGAACACGGAGGTTCAAAACTGTGATGGTAATGACACCTACAGCAATCACAGCAGCAGCTCCAATGGCAATGAGCGCAGAGATGCTCAAAATAATCTTCTTGTGGCTACGATTACTTGGAGAGAACACAGTATTTGATGATGGACCAGGTGATGACGAGTTCGGGTTAAGTACGATGGGCTTTGGCAGGACAGCAGGACAAGATATGTTGACGATGGAACCGCAAAGACTTGGGTTTTCTGCAACAGAGGAAGATGGAATTTTATTGAAGAAGCTTCCTGCAGGGAGATCCCCAGAGAGTTGGTTGTGGGAGATGTTGAATGAAAGAAGATGGGGGAGGTTAGAGAGCTGCTTAGGAATTGTTCCTGAGAGCTTGTTATGAGAAAAATCAACAATTTGGAGACTGGTTAGATTAGCTAAGCTTTCAGGAATTGTACCGGTAAGATTGTTTTGTGAAAGATCCCTGCGAAAAAAAAGTTCCGAACAAGAGATGTAAATTAAACTTTTAGTTGATATTAAATAACCAATACAGAAGAAACTTAAGAGTTAAGAATCTTACAGATATGCAAGTAAAGGACAACTTCCTATTTGGGTAGGAATTGTTCCAGTGAAAGAGTTCTTCTCCAGCCTCAGCTCCTTGAGGGATCTTGCTAGGCCAACCTCTAAAGGGATCTTCCCACTCAGCCTGTTCCCACTAACATCTAGAACCTCCAAAGTCTTCAACTCACCCAAACTGAACGGGATGGAGCCTGATAGTGAATTGAAGGAAAAATTCAGGTGTCTTAAACTTCTAAGGCTCGAAATTTCCATTGGAAATTTTCCAAAAAATGTATTGCCGGACAAATCCAACACTTGGAGAGTTGAATCAGTAACCGGAGGAATCGCGATCGGTCCACTGATTTTGTTCCCTGATAACAAAATTTGCTCAAAACCGGATTCAAAGACCCAAGACGGCAGAGTTCCAGTCAACATATTCTGACTCAGATCAACATTCAACAAGCTCCTGCAAGCAGCCAGTGAATCTGGCACGATGCCGGAGAAGTTGTTTTCAGAGAGCTTCAGCTGCCTCAAGAATTGCAGATTGCTTAACGAGCTCGGAACCCCACCAGAAAACTTATTTCTCGACAAGTCCAGAGTTTCCAGGCCACTCATCGCCCCGAGCCATGATGGAACTTCCCCGGAGAAAGAGTTTGAGCTCAAGCTCAGATAGGAACACGTTGAGAGATTGCTCATGGATTCTGGGAGGTCTCCGGAGAGCTGATTCTCTCCGACATCAAGAGATTTCAAAAGCAAACAATTTCCAGTGTCATTTGGCAACTGGCCAGTGAGCTTGTTGCCTCTCAAGCTCATCGACCTCAGATTGAACATTTTACTGATCCCGCCGGGTATCTCACCGACCAGAGAATTATAAGAGAGGTCGAGTGATCTCAAGGCATTCAAAGACCAGAGCTCACTGGGCAAATGACCAGAGAGCTGGTTCGACGAAAGGTTCAGCACCGCCAGCGTGGAACAGGAGCCGACCTCGGGCGGAATGCTCCCCAGGATTGCATTTTGCGCCAAGGAGATGTCTCGAATGGACCTACATTGTCCAAAGAACCCATCGGGGATCGTGCCGGAGAGGTGGTTCGCGCTGAGATCCAGCGACCGGAGGCGCTCGAGGCGGAAAAAATCGGGGATGAGGCTACCTGAGAAGTTGTTCCTGGAAAGGGACAGCGTCTCGAGGAACTGGAGCAGGAGGAGGCCACGGCCGAGCTTGCCGGAGAGGGCGAACCCGTCGAGATTGAGCTGGGTGACGCGGTTCGTCTTGGGGTTGCACCAGACGCCGTCCCAGCCGCAGGGGTGCTCATCGTCCTCGTTCCAAGACACGAGTTTGGAGTGAGGATCCTTCACTCCGGCCTTGAAGACGATCAGGCCGAGGACGTCGTCGTTCAAGGTCGTGGTACTCGATTCGGCGAGCAGGAAAAGGAAGGGGAGGAGGAGAATCACTCCAAGACGAAGGCTTTTCATCTCCTACCGGCTTCCTTCCTCTCCGGCTTCAACCTGCCACCCAAAGGAGCTCGATCAAGGTCCTCCGGAGGTAAAAAAAAAACAGATTTTTTTCTCCTTCTTTTGCGGAGGCTCGCAGGTATGAAACAAGCCAACAAGCGAACAAAAAGGACGGAGCTTTACCTGAGAAACGATGCAACAGCCAAGCTGCGAAGCTAAAGCTGGGAGTGGAATGGCATTAGGGGCAAGGAACGGCGTCGGTTTGGGGCAGCAGTAGGCGGAGGGAGGAGGCCGGAGGGGGGAGGGGAAGGGCAGCCCAGCTTTTGGCGCTTTTATTGCGGTGGTAGCACTTTTAACAGGTAAAGCTGGAAGAAGTTGGTGGAATCGAGCCAGCACTTTAATTATGGAGGGCAAAGAGAAGAAGAAGAGAGAAGGAGAGAAGGAGAAGAGGAAAGAGTGAGAAGCCCGAGGATTGAGGAAGAAGGTGGTGGTGATGGCAGAATCAAAGTGTGAGTGAGGGATCAAGGAATGCTCCAATGGTAAATGACAGGTTTTTTTTCTTTTTTTTTTTCCTTTCTTTGGAGGCACTTTTACTTTTTTTTTAAAATAAAAATAAAATAAAATTATATCTATGTATATATTTTTTTTCCTTTTCTTGCTGAAAAAATAAAAAATAAATAGAGGTTGTTTTATTTTTTCCATCAAAAAAATAAAAAAATAAAAATAAAAATAAAAGTTGGAAGACTGCTCATTCATGCTGTGGATTTGATTTCTCTGTTTGACTTTATTTAGTTGGGATGTGGAGGTCCAATCCATCATTTATTACTCCACTGGTGAGAGGGCTCCACCCAACCAAATTCCAATAAAAAAATTCAATTAAGGGGATTTTTTTTGTTATTTTCACTATTTTTAAATATATATATAATATAAAATTACATTTTTGGAATAAGATATTCCATTAAAATATACTTAAAAAGTAATTTATAAACATTTAAAATATATATTGTTTTAAATGAAGAGCGGAAGGTCAAAAACTGTTAGTCTCAATTTATTATATTTTTTAAAAAATATAAAATTAATTGAATTTTTTAAAATTAATAGATAAAATATACCTAGCTTAATCAAAATGGTTTGTGCCTATGAGTGCAATCATTTCTGCCTCCCCCTAAATTTAATAAACCTTTTTTTCTTCCCACACTAATCTATATGAGTACATAAAATAATTATTAAAGACTTAAAGTGCCCTTAGTTAGGTTGATAAAGCTAAGAGACCATGGGATAGAGGGGTTTTTGTTGTTGCTGCTGGAGATAGAAATAAATGATTGATGTCTATTTAAAAAATATATATTTTATTTTTAAATTGATTGAATGTTAATTTAAAGTATTATATAGTTTACCTAGTTATAAAGTTTTTATATTTTAAAATATAAAAATAATTTTTTATTATTTTAAAACCACATTGCATAATTAATTACTTATTTATATCTTAAATAATCATTCTTTTCAGTACATCAAGATGATATTGATAAAATACATCAAGATGATATTGATAAAAAAAAATTATGTACTAGTTCTTTTAGTAATATTTTTTTTTAATTAGATATAGATAAAATAAGTATTATTTTATATTTAACTTAGAGTGATGTACTAGTTTTTTTAGTAATATGCTCTCTCTTAATGTGTTTGCTTGGTTTATAATTTATAGTATATAATATAATAGATGTTTAAATAGAAAAAGTGATAAGTTTAAGAATAAATTTATTATTTTATAACTTAGAGTGCTGCTACTATTACATATTAATTATATTTAACTTAAGTACTACTATAATATATTAGTTCTCATACTTTTTAATATTTTTAAATTATAAAATTTAGGGGATAAACTCAAAAGCTCTTATTGTGCCGTAATATTACATGATTCCTCTTTCAATGTAGTTGAAAAGTTTTAATGTCTCTTCCAAGGCTAAACGTTTTTTTTATCATCCTCAGCGCATTTAATAATATAATAAATGCACATAAATGAATCACCAATTAATGTTGCCTTATTTTTATATATATTGGAAATTTATTTATTTATTTATCCCCCAAAATTATAATTGGTAGGTATACTTTTTGGATGCTTCGATGCGGACATCACGATAGAAATTGCTCTGCGCATCAAAATAATTCCCTACCACCTTCTTTGGCCTCTTTCCATTTGACCCAGCAATCAATCAATGAGAGGCTTCTTCTTCCCTCAACGTGCCTTTAAATGCCCCTCTTTGGCCTTTTTAAGGCAGCTGTGGCTCTCTCTCCTTTTGCTTTGCTCATCATCAACAGTTTACGGAGCAACATCTCATCCACCTTTTTTCTCTGTTCCACAGTCAAAATGATTCTTTTTTTTTTTTTTTGAACTCGGATTGGAGCATACGAACCCATTTGCCCCATCACTTTTTGATGTCAAGATCAGATCAAATTCTTAAAGATAGACGAACAGCTGCTGCAACAGCAGCAGCAACAATTTATGTCGGTGAATGCTGTGGGTGAAGTAAAATGCTCATTTGATAAAAACCAAGAAAGAGAGAGGGTTACAAGGATTTTGAGGAATGAACTGGATACAAGTTCTACTAGCATCCTAAAACATTAACACTAAAAAGCCACAAAAAAGAAGAAGGATCAAAGTTAATTAAGTTGGACGTATTAAAATTACTACTCACTCATTCACTCACCAAAGCATTACTGATTACTCAGGCCTCAGCTTTCTCCAAGAGGAGGAATCGTTTGCTCTCGTGTTGCAGCCTTTTGTTTTGTTCACCTCTATTCAGTCACTTGGATGAAACATCTTTTCTTGTCAAAGTTACTGCTTTACATTCAACATCATCCTCTTGCACACAGAATCAGTTACTGAACACTCTTTTTGACCAACCAAGAGTTTGTTTCTGCCATTTCGATCTACGTTAAGAATTTTTATTGACGATCAACAGGTGCATTTGCTGAAGAATCAGAAATACCGAAGCAGAAAAGCAATGAAGTAGTGCCTGTGAAGTAGTAAAAAAAGGAAGATGGGGGAATTATTATTGCTCAGCAAAGTTCCTCTCCTGGACTACCCTGAGGGCATCTGATCAGCTCCAGTATGTTCACAACTTCAGCCATGTCCGGCCGGTTAGAAGGTGCCTGGGAAGTGCATATCAAACCCAGTTTCATCACCGGAATTGTCTCCTCCGGCGGAAACTTCCCGCAGAGTCGCTCGTCCATGCATTCGTCCATCCTTCCATCCTCCAGTTCCTCCCGCACCATATCGCAGAGCAGCACCACGTCGTCCTCCATGTACTCCACCGGCCTCTTGCCCGTCATGATCTCAAGAACCAACACACCGAACCCGTAAACATCGCATTTTTCCGTGATCTTTGCTGTGCGGCAAGCGAACTCGGGTGCCATGTAACCCAGTGCACTCTGAATCTTGCTGCTGAGCACGTACCTATCCAACATCGGCAGCAGCTTCGCAAGTCCGTAGTCCCCCACCTTGGCCTCACCAGTTCCATCAAGAAGAACATTGCTTGATTTCAAGTTGTAGTGTATTATCTTAAGCCGATGGAGATGCGCCAGGCCTCTTGCTATACCGAGGATTATGTCGAACCGCTCTTGCCATGAGAGCACACTGGAGAGAGAGCACTCATGGAGGTGTTTGTAAAGACTACCACCGGATACAAACTCATAGATGAGGAGTTGGAGCGAAGGAGTCCAGTAGAAGCCTTCGAGGGCCACAAGATTAGGATGTTCCACTTTGCCCAGCCTCTCAACCTCCCTCTGGAAATCCTCCTGAGACTTAACTAGGCTTGAAACTGTGAGTTTCTTGATTGCCACAGAACGACCGTCTCTGAGAACTGTCTTGTAAACGGCACCGAATCCTCCACGACCCAGCTCGCAGTCCTTGTTCAGAACAGCATGAGCACCAGCACTGAACTCAGGGTCACCACCAGCGAACATTACGAGCTTGCCCGAGTTAGCATCAGTCGCTGGAGAATGGCTGTGGTATCCGTCGGAGAAGGCTAACTCTACGGCAGAGTTGGAGGCAGAGGTGCGGACACGGAGGTTCAGAACTGTGATGGTGATGACACCTACGGCAATTACGACGGCAGCTCCAATGGCAATGAGCGCAGAGATGCTTAAGATGATCTTCTTGTGGTTGGCGCTGCCGGCCGACAGAATGGCATTGGACGATGAATCAGGAGAGGAGGAGCCGGGGTCGAGTACGATTGGCTTTGGGAGAACTCCCGGGCAAGAGATGTTGACTACAGATCCACAGAGTCCAGCGTTGTCTGTCACGGAAGAAGGAGGGATTTTGTTGAAGAAGGCTCCTGCGGGGAGGTCCCCGGAGAGCTGGTTGTGGGAAATGTTAAAGGAAAGAAGGTGGGGTAGATCGGAGAGCTGCTTGGGAATGGTTCCTGAGAGCTGGTTGCTTGAGAAATCGACAACTTGGAGATTGGTAAGATTAGCTAAGGTTTCAGGAATCGGACCGGTAAGGTTATTCTGCGAAAGATCCCTGCATGAACAAGCCAAAAGAAATGGTATCATATAAGCTGCTATATTTCTACTCCAAATCTGGTCCAACTATTACCAGAAACAAGCAAATAGGAGAATCTGCTTACAGATATGAAAGCGAAGGAAAGCTTCCGATCTGAAGGGGAATCTCTCCAGTGAGGGAGTTCTTCGTCAGTCTCAGCTCCTTGAGGGATGTTGCTAGGCCAACTTCTGGTGGAATTTTCCCACTCAGTAAATTCCCACTGACATCAAGAACCTCCAAGGTCTTCAGCTCGGCCACACTGGCAGGAATTGAGCCTGATAGAGAGTTGAATGAAAGATTCAGGTATTTTAAGCTTTTAAGGCTCGAAACTTCCATCGGAAATCTGCCGGAGAAGGTGTTGTCGGAGAGGTCCAACACTTGGAGAGTTGAATCAGTGACCGGAGGGAACGCAACAGGTCCGCTGAGATTGTTCCCTGACAGCAAAATTTGCTCGAAACCTGATTCAAAAGCCCAAGACGGGAGATGCCCTGTCAACGCATTTCTACTCAAATCCACATCCAACAAGCTCCTACAGCCGGCCAGTGAGTCCGGCACGCTGCCGGAGAAGTCGTTATCGGAGAGCTTCAGCACCTTCAGCAGCTGCAGATTGCTTAATGAGCTTGGAACCGCACCGGAGAACCTGTTCCCCGACAAATCTAGAGTCTCCAGACCGGTCATCGTGCCAATCCACGATGGAACTTCCCCGGAGAAAGAATTTGAGCTCAAGCTCAGGTAGTAGCAGGTCGTGAGCTTGCTCATGGATTCCGGTAGGTCTCCGGAGAGCTGGTTCTCTCCTACATCGAACGACTTCAGAAGCAAGCAGTCGCCGGTGTCATTTGGCAGCTGGCCGGTGAAGTTGTTTCCTCTCAAGCTGATCGAACGCAGATTTAACATTTTACTGATTCCGCCCGGGACATCGCCATCCAGAAGATTGAAAGAGAGGTCCAGCGATCTCAGAGCGTTCAAAGACCACACTTCGGTAGGAAGAAAGCCAGAGAGCCGGTTGGAGGAGAGGTTGAGGGACGCCAGGGTGGAGCAAGAGCCGACATCCGGCGGAATCAGCCCCGAAAGGGCGTTTCCGGCCAAGGAGATGTCTCGAATGGACTTGCATTGCCCAAAGAAACCCGGCGGAATCTGGCCGGAGAGGCTGTTGCCGCTGAGATCTAGAGAGCGGAGACTCTCGAGGCGGAGGAAATCAGGGCTGAGGCTACCTGACAGGTTGTTCATGGCGAGGGTGAGCGTCTCGAGGAACTGGAGCCGGAGGAGGCCGGGGCCGAGCGCCCCGGAGAGGGCGAAGCCCTCGAGGTTGAGCTCGCTGACGCGGTTCGTCCTGGGGTCGCAGGCGACGCCGCTCCACTTGCAGGGGTCGTTGTCGTTCTCGTTCCAAGACGCGAGCTTGGAGCGGGGGTCCTCGACGCCAGCCTTGAAGACGATCAGGCCGAGGACGTCGTCGTTCAAGGTCGTCGTCGTCGTCCCGGACTCGGCGAGCCGGAAGAGGAATGCGAGTAGGCAAAGGGCACCAAGATGGAGGCTTTTCATCTTCGCCGGAGTCCCTACCTCCGCCGCTGCAATCTTCCGCCGGAGTGAGCTCAGATCGAGGGTCTCGGACCACAAAGGAGAGATTTTTTTGGGGGGTGCGGTCGATCTACAGGATGAAACCAAGAAAAGGTGAGAGCTTTTTGGGCGAGGAGACGAAGCAGCAGCAGCAGCAGCAGCAGGTCGCAGCAGTGAAGCGAAGCTAGGATTAGGGGGGTGTTAGTGGAGTTGCAGCTTTTGCTTTATGGAGCAGCTTCTGGTGGCATTTGTTTAATGGAGGCAGAAGATGAAGTGGAAGAAGAAGAGGGAGAGCGGCGCATCAATGGAGAGAAGGGAAGGAGGAGGAGGAGGAAGACTGTGGAGTGTGGAGTGGAAGGTTGGCAGAATCTAGAGAGGTCAATGAATGCTGCCAAAAACAAAGCGAGAAAAAATTGAATGCTTCCAAGGTGAAGGACGCTGTTAAAAAACTCTCTGTAGCTTCAACTTCTTCTTCTTCTTTCTTTTTTTTCAAAAAAATTCAAATCAAATCCAAACGTGGTCTGCTCTGTCAACCTTTTTCAGAATAAAATATAATATAATCCTTTAGGAAAAGAAGGATAATTGCATTTTTAATAACTGCAATAATATTTGGATACAATGAGAACAATCTCTTATCTAAGAATATATCATATTAATATTCTAATAAATAAAATAGTCAGGTAGATTCAATTTCTCATTTTTAACTCAATATAATTAATTAAGTTATCATTTTTAACTTTCTTTTAATCCAGTACTCCCTTATTTTATTTCAATCTACTCTCTTATTATTATAATTTTTTTAGTACTATCAAAATATAATTATTTAATCTCTGGCTTATTATAATTTAAATGACTTATTTAGTGTCAGTTATTACTATTCGTAGTATTTAAATTATACAAGAGGATAATGATGTCTTGAATTCAAGAGTCATTAAATTCTAAAAAATTTAAATAGTTGTATTAATTTTAATTTTCTATATAATTTTTTATTTTATATAATCTTACTGTAATTAAATTTATTCATCAAATATTCTTCTTCCCATAGAAAAATATTATACATTAAAAATATAAAAATTTATAATTTTTAATATAGAACTTAATAGGGACATAATATAAGTGTATTTTAAAAATACAAAAAAGTGTGATTATTTTCTAAAATATTTATGATTATAATTGCAAGTAATCCTAAATTAATCATAAGCATGGTTGGCATGAAATAATAGATGAGGAGTTGAATAAGAGTATAATTTTGATTGAAATCTTCTTCTTTTTTTAAATATATATATATATATAATTAAAAAAAAGGAGAGGAATACATATTCCATACATGAATAGTAAGTACGAGAATGAATTATATATAGTCTGTGACAGGGTTGCAAATAATAAATAATAATAAAATTAAGCTGCAAGGTTGTCCTTTCTTTAAAAATTTTTATGAGAATAATTGGTTTAGTGACAAAATTTGTGAAAAAGATACATTTGGTATTTTATTGTGAATTATTTTAGAATTATACTACCTGGAGGAAGGAGTACCCTCTTCCTCTTCCTCTTCCTCCGGCCATTATTGGGGGTTGGACCAGCCCATGGTGGAAACCTATTCAGCTGTCACAGGACGGACCACATTTGTATATTTCTTTTCATTATTCAAATATTTTTTCTAAGTTCTAACATTGGACTAATCATAATCATGATTCATCTTGTAAAAAAGTATTTAACTATCATATGCATAAAAAGAACTAATAGTAATAATATTTTAATATAAAAATAAAAATTCTTTTATTTTATCAAATAAGAACTAACTTATTATTTTTTAAATAGTCTCTAGTTCCTCTTATTTTTAGCAACATTAGTTTACTTATTATTTACAATAAAAGGTTGATATAATATCAAAACTTAAAAAAATTAATATAATATTAAAACTTAGAAGAAAAATACATGTAATCATGGATAAGTAAAAGAAATTGAAGATATATAATCATTATTTTAACATAGAAGAAAATATGAAAAAAATAATTATTTTAAATGTAAAAATATATGTTTTATTGGATCACGTACAGAGGAAGATTATAAATTTAATACTTACTTTTTTTTAAAAAAAAGTTAGTTGTTAGATATTAATATAATATTAAAATGTAAAAATATTATATAGTTATAGATAAATAAAATAGTAAGTGTATCTAATTATATAATTATGCTATGGATAAATAAAGACATGTATCTAATTATATAATTATGGTAGAGAGACCAATAGTGAGTTAAAAATATATTACCCAAAGTTAAAATACTTTACTAAACTGCTGCATTATATACATACATTTGAAACTAAGGCATTTAAGGATGAAGAATTGACTGAGTGAAAAAAAAAATACAGACATTGGATTTGGAACACCATCAGACCGGTTATAAAAAGAAAAGGAAAAGGAAAAGGGGGTTTCTTTTGATGCTGTTCTTCTACGTTGTTGATTCATAAAAATGGCGAAGTCCCCCAGAAAACATCACATGCTCATCATCTTCTTTTGAGGTTAAGATTTAAATGCAGCCGCCCGTGACGTGATGGCTGCGCCGTGAGATAAATTTTTTTTTATATACTTCTCCCCATGCATTGCAGCGGTGTGTTCATCTAAAAGAACTCAAAAATAAAGTTTTGTGTTCTTCGATGCAATTGCAAGGCAGACATAACAAATAGTTTCTTCAGATTAATTTAAAATAATCACCGAGACCATCATCCCCTTATGATAAACTTTACATCTAAAACTTAAAAGTTACAGTTTAAAAATTATGCTAAAATAAACTCTCTATTTCATAATCAGTCAGCCTATGTAATTAAAGCACATTCATATTATTTCTAAACTATTAATAATAGTTTTTAAAATTTTAAAACTCTTTTTAATGAAGATTTTTACTGATGAGCAGTAATATTTTTAATTACATTTAAATTAAAAGTGTCTGAGAATATGATTTTATGTATTTAGTAATGTATAAAAAATTAAAAATAAAATATGCAAGTGAATGATATTTTCAATCATGTAATTAATTTTTGTAAGAGATGATTGGATTTATTCATTTCAAATCTTTTTAGCGATTAGATTCTGTAAGTTTAAAAAAAAAATCTTTTTACTCTCATACTATCCTAGTTAATTTCACTTATGAATTTAATAAAATAAATATTTTTCAAGCACCAAACATTAAAAAGAATAAATATAATAAAAAAATTTAAAACAAATATATCTATTTTGGATTTCAACTTCACCTGTATGAAAATGGAGAGATGGAAGTAAATAATAATTTCACCAAACAAAAAACCCCTGTAAAAGCATCTGCAATTAACATAATCTGAAGAGTATTTGGTTGAAGGAGTGATGAGTCGTTCAAATAGTCTCTCTAGGTTTTCCTCATCGATGCATAAGATTTAGTATAAAAAGATGACAAAAAAAAAAAAACGTTGTTTCCGTCGTGTTGCTAAGTGGTTGTTTTGCTGAACGACAAAGTTTAACTCGTCATGTTGTTGAATGAATCCAGGAGTAGCAGTTTCGACAAAATGTGGATGGCATCGAATGGTCAAAAGGAGGAGGCAGCTTGCTGATCTCTTCAACCAATGCTTATTTTTTTTTTAATCGGGTTATGCCACCGATTTCTGTTAAACGATTAAGCCATGTAATTATTGATAATAATAATAATAATAACTAACTCACATCACTGATCGTCTGCCGACCAACTTAAATCTATTCGTGCAGCACAAACTATGATTAACGAAAAACATAATCTATACAAAGGAGATGTTTAGACTTAGAATCATTTGTTCTATTATTGTCCTTATATAAAAAATTGGATGGTGCTCATATCTACAATAATTACAAGTAGAATCATATGATATTTCATATTTTTCATAAGCCACAAAGAGATGTAAGAATAAGAAATTGATAAAAGATCACACAACTAGTAGTATGATATTAGAGCGTATGGAATGAGAGAAATATGAAATGCTTCATAAAAACTTCTAAATCAATAAGGAACTTAATTATGCAAGCAGCTGCTACCGTAATATTCTTTACATATCACAAACCACCTTAGACCTTTAAGGTTAGTTCATAGTTTCACATCTATAATCAAGAGAGATTATATCCCAGTTTAAGTTTTTTCTCATGCTCTAGTATATCTTACATGTGTATTTTCTGTCTTATGATTTTTTTTATATCCTCTCTGTTTTTCTTCTAAGTTTTATGTTTTTTTTAATATCCTCTTATTTTAGATCAGTGAAGCGAAATGAATGAATGAAATGTTTTTTTAAAATAGTTTAAATTTATCTGATTTTGAAACTGCTGCCGGTAATTAATAGGAAATTGACACCTACAATCTGGCAGGGAATTGATCCTGTGAAAAATGTATTAGACTCTTAGCCCAATGATAATTAAATGAATGCCTAGCTGTGAAGAAGCATGTGGTTTTGACAAGGTAATATTAATCATAAGAGCTCATATGAGTATTAAGTAGAAGTTCAGAAGAGGACTATAACATTAATTGAATAAGAATCATGCAACAGTAGAAATATTATAACAATCAACTAAATAAAAAAAACTCTAGAACATTAATTTAACTTCTTAACAAGGCATAAATCTTACGGCATTAACTGAGCTACCTTTAAACTATCGATTTTCAAGAGAGAATTAATTCCATCTCCATTTAGAGTGAAATTATATGCAAGCAGTATACAGAATAACAAACACAGTTTAAGAGGATGTGCAGTTAAAAAATACTGTATAGAATCTTAATTTAATGATAACCAAGTTTTTAGATGAAACTAGATTCTACCTAATATTTCCTCCCATCAAACAGCAGCTTCCTAAAGAATCAGATTGTACCAGTGCATGATGGGTGCAACAGTGTGGCTTCAGCAGGAAAAAAAGAAGATATGAAGGAAAGGACAGAGTCACAGGCATTCAAGACTTCTTTGGTTAGCAGATATGACTTTGGTGAAGAAGCTAAAAGCAAGAGGTGCACAAATGCAGGAGGGGGCAAAGAGAAATCAAGTGAAAGTGGCCGCATGGACAAATTTGTGCATTGTGCTTTTTGTAGAGGGCTATAATTACCAAGGACAATCATGGCATGGTGGAAACATATCATTTTGGGCATTAAAGCCTGCATGTGGTCGACCACATAGTTATCATCAGAAAGAGATCATGGTGATTGGTGAGGGTCTACATAATTACATTCTGAAGAGAGTTATTTTGTGAATCAAAATCAAAGACTGAATTTTTTTGCCCATGAACAATTAATTAGGAGCAACAAACTGAATGCTTGTGCTTAGAGTGATATGCTAGCAAGGGTCGAGAATGCAATTTTGATGAACAAAGAAGGGAACATAAGAGCTTGAAAGAATCATCAAGCAAGAAGTATCATGACCTGTCATATACAGATGGAGTAATATGATACCTTGATGCTTGCTGGAGAATGAAAAGGGAGGATATTTCTTATAAATAATACATATCATCTTTAGCTCCCAATTCTCTAGAAAACACCTCCACCCCTTTTACCAGACAATGTCAATAAGTTCTAGTACTACTAATTCACAAGAATACTTCAAAAAAATCTGATAGATCCAGATTATTGTTGCTAATGAAGGGCTATGAGATCTTTAAAATAAATAAAAAAACTATAAAAAATTTGATATGAAATACTGCTTCATATAAGAATAAGAATATAAAGTATCAATCATATTAAGTCACTTCATAAGGTGAGAATAATTTGGTCAAATTATATTTATTATTTCTTTTTTTACTAATAGCATTGGTAAACATCTACCTCCCATTCATACTGCAAACTATTGATCAAGAATATATCAACGATAGAGAACTTACAAGCTTTACATGAGAAAATCCAGAGCATACTTAATCATATGCCTAGAAAGTTGCTTATTCTATCTGTCCAAGAGTTTATTATGGTAGCATTTGTTACACTAGAATAAGCAAAACTGTTATCCTAGAACCTCAAACAAATTCATGGACACGTCTTCAACAAATTTATGGTATCTTTTATTCCTCTGGAAAAACAACTTACGGTATCTTTCGTGATAGGCACAGACAAATTTTTGGATTTTTCTAGCATCACTAATATAAGGAAGTAGCTTGGAGAGGGGAGAAAATAAACCGAGTTAAGACTCCTGTAGACCTATGTAGCGTAAGAATCCAAAGGTTGCAGCAGGTGGACTGAAGTGATGCACAGGCCTTGAAAATTCAGCAAGACCTTGATAAATGTTCTTCGGAAGCATTACAAAAGCCTACTTGGTCAATTGCCAGACAAATTGCTTATGCAAAAGATGGATGTGGACACTATTGAACTTCATAGTTGCCTCAGCTCCCTGTTTGAAGAAATCCTTGCCTTCAATGGAGGATAAACGTTATTTGGTATTCAACCAGTCTTTGTCATATTCAACATAAATATCCTACATGAAGATAAATAAAATATCTTTCTAGCATAATCTGGTAAGGAATGTGATTGACCTCTCACCTGCTATACTTTCAAAAATTGTCACTTCAGGTCCCAATTTTTCTTCGATAGACCCTAGAGAGAGAGAGAGAGAGAGCATCAGAACGTACATTCTTATCCAGGGAATTCCTACTTAACATAAACTTGAAACATTATTTGTGCACACTCCAAGACTGATACATAAAATACGTAGGTTAAACGGAAATAAACCTTTGGTTGTGATTTCTGATGGATCAGGAGAACTGCAATCAAGAAGCTCGCTGACATAGGACACAGAGAATTGACATTAGATCCTCAATTTTATTAGAAATTCTGAAACTAAACGGGGCTACCAGGACTATGAAGAAAGCTGTGGATAAGGAAAAATCTGCTGATGGACAAGAATCACAAGATGATCCTTACACTTTGTTGCTAATGTAAGTCTGAAGAGCTGAAACTTGCTTTCTGGGGGGCTCCTCAGCTTCTTCAAGAGGAGCATTGGCTTTGTCGCCACTGGATGCCTTTTGAGTTCTCTTATACGGCTCTTGACATTCACTTGCTGTCTCCTTGCTATTTTCTCTGCCATTCTCCGAGAACAAAGGGTTTCTAAGTATCTCATTTTCTAGCTTTGTGGAAGTACTGCCTATATCCCTGTTGTCTACGAAATGTGTGTGTCCCACTGAATCAGCAATTTGGATGTCATTTTGCTCGTCCCCAGAAGCAAATGAATATGGTAAAAATCCTTCTGTCATAAAAGTATCTGTATGGGGCTTTTTGGACTGGAGCATAAAATTCGATCGATCACTTGATGTGTTGTTTCCAAAGCCCGATTCCAATTCAAAGTAATTTCTATGCCCGACAGGTATGTTTGAACCGCATTTTCCCTGTGTGAACTCTGTATCAAGAGACGATGATGGAGCAGCACACAGGTCCTTGTCTCCGTCAGGTTGTATTCAGACATTAAGCAGTATAAGATTGAATGCCCTTTCTGTTAATCTTTAGGAACCAGATATAGAATTACCTGAAGAAAACTCCTCTGACAAGGAGAAAATGCTATCAAGATCTGATGTTCCATTAACTGCAGGTGAAATTTTTGAGCGATGACATTCTTTAATATCTGGCTGTTTTGACATACACTTGTAATTCCCTTGTCCTTAATTCATTTCACAAAAAGATACATCAATATTGGCTCCATATAATTTTATGAATTTCGGGCAATTACCTAATCTCTTTTCCAGCTCATCCATGCAATTTTTCTTGATTTTTCCAAGATTTGGTAAGCTCATATCCAGCTCATCTAGATGGCTTTTCTTGCTTTCTTTGATTTTTGCTGAATGCGAGTGAAAGTCATAGCTTTTATCCTCCCTTGCTGCAGAACAAATTTGATATAAATGGACAAAATGATATCTACATTTTTCAATGAAGGAATCACAACTACATCATAACCGTTAAGTCAGAATTATATGGCAAGAAAGAATGTATGACCTGCAGTAGATGAGCAGGACTCTTCACTACAAGGAAATCCAACCAACATAAATGAGTAAGAAAGGATCTGTAAAGAAAAGTTCAAGAACGAGGGATGATGAGAAGGGTCAAATTAAGGTCGCTTTACCTCAAGGAACTTGCACTGTCCGGCAAGTAATCCTTTTGTGTGAACGACCAAGAAGGAAAATTGAAAACGCTGTCCGTAATGCACCCAATATTAAATTTGGCGAAATAGATTGTAGTATGTACTTGTATTCCATTGACGTGGTAGTATTAAACCAATAAACACACCTCCTATCTTTGCCAGCAAAGTTGAATTCTTTTGCCGACGCTGAAAAACCAAACGAGTGGTCTTCATTTGCTGAGATCCAGTAGTGAGAATGACACAATTGGCAGGATAACAAGATCACATGTACAATATTATGATGCAGTGGGAGCGTTCCAAGAAGACTTAGAAAAAATATCAAAAATCTAGCTATGGATACAACTTGGAGAAGACTGAGATAAAGATGCAGGTTACTTCAAAAAAATTTGTAAGTGGAGCAAAAATAAACAACAAGAATTAGCATGCACACATGGAAATTGCTGGATAAGTTAACCTGAATTGCCAGATTTCTTCTGTTGTGTAGCCCCATATCTGAAAGAAAGGACGTAGATGTCAAGAGGGTAAAATCGTTAGCTGTTTATTCTACAAAGAACAATATCTATGATTAGGAAACCTGCTAGTATCCGAAGAGAAACTTCCAAAGCTATAGTCATGTTTCTCCGTCATTTTAGCATTAGACCGGAAGGAAGCTCGACTTGAGTAAGATAATTTATGATCCCATTCTGCATCATACTCCCTTGTACCAGAAAAGTCGTTGTCCAGCAGATCGTTACGAGCTGAAAAATGTTTTCGAATTGTGAGATTCGAGGTATGCAATACTTCGGATAAGGATCCGAAGAAAATTGAGGGTTCAATAACTAAATCCTTGTGTTCTCACCAACAGAGACTTGAAATCTACAAGAGTAATGAACACCCGTTGATTCCCTTTTTTTAGCATTCAGTAGTTTTTGAAGAGTTTATATCTTTTATCAACTTCATCCTAGGAAATTTTGTTTTCATCAAATTCTCTTTAGACCCTGTTTGGTATGGGGGAAATAGGGGATGATTCAGGGCCTAAAGAGAAGAGCATCTGCGGATTTTGTCATTTGCCTCTGCTGTGCACAATCATTTCATAATTCTCGAGGCGGAGACAAGACAAGGCAAGACAAAATAAAATGCGAAGCACAAATCCTCTACGGAAAGTGTATAAACAACTTACATTCCCATAGTTCCCTTCTACTATCTTGAAAACTTCCATTGCAATCCCCAAAGCAACCAGATAGATCAAGCAGATCTGATTCCCTGTATGAGTCAATGAACTTCATACTTTTCCTATTCCTCTTCTCATAATTAGTGCTCTTCCGCTTGCAAATTACTTCAGCAGCATCCTCATCTATTGTCTTTTTAGTATCATACACATCTCCACTCTGCAAATAAATGAAAAGAAAACAAACTCAAAACGTTTGAAAAATCTATTAACAAATTATTTAGTAAGAAAGATGAAGAATATTAGAATGATCACCGATTCTATCCCAAGATCATAAGGCATATGAATATTAGACCTACTAGTGTTCCTTGACTTATGCATGTGTCTTATCACTCTTGGAGGTGAAGGAAAGCTCCTGAGAAGATTATGAAGCATATCAAGCAGGTTTGGTCTAAAATTTTATGTGATCTAAATAGCAAAAAGTATTGTAAAAGTAAATAATCCTTCTCTAAATGTCTAAAGAATTATACAGAAAAAGAGATACATGAAAACCAACATGCGATGGATTTCATACTAATATCCAGAACAGATTATTGCTATCGTCTCAACTGCTCGAAAAGGAAGCGACGGTAAGCACATTTTGATTAGACAATTAATAATATATCATAGTTTTTTTAGAATTTGATGAGTATTGACACAACCTCTCGTGTGCAACTCAATTGCTCTGACCAAATGGATATACAGTAAAATAATATATCATAGTTAAATCCTAAAAACACATCTAAAATGAATCATACAAAGGTTTTGGGTACGCCAGCAGAAGTGCTTGTAAATTGTGAGTTTATGATATGACGAAAGATGACATCAGAGAATATGCCATTAGCATCCCTCGGAAAACAAATGCTCGTACAGGGGAAAATGACCAGATGATTCTAACCTAGAGTTATGATAAGCACAACATAATGCCTCCAAATCTAAGTAGGTCATACTTATTTGCCCAACACCTTTGAAGGAGCAAAATGACCAAGGTTGGTAGAGCACGTAATGAATTATGAATTCCAACTAACTACTTGTCCAGCAAACACGGCACCTTGATGAAGTCAGCAAAAGAACTCGTGCTATTTTATAGTAGCTCTAGATCTCGCCTCATTTGAAGGAGACTACTGATACACAGAATCGCTTTGATGAGGAACTGAGGATATAATTGATATTAAGTGAGGAGGATCGCAAATTCATGATAGTCTTGATTAATCTCATATAGAATATTAGCAATCATATGTATATCTAGCACATTAGTTATTAACTTCATGAAAGAACCTAGACTGTTTTGAGCGGAAGGATCAACACGTTTTTACCATCCAGTCCTGAAACAAGCTAAATACAGAAGAACTTGATTCGAGCCAATAAACTAGATTAACCAACTATAGAAGACATTATTCTCATTTAAACTAAATTTTTGCCATCTAAAATTTGATTTTTAGGAAAAAAAAGATGAAGGATTAAATAAGAACAATATGAAACAAGAACCAACGACAAAAACAATTCAAAATGCGATAAGAATTTTTCAAAATGCAGATCCCATTAAATTCCAGTGAAATTGTACAATCAATTTTTGCGAAGCAACCTTATTTGTGTTCTTGGTGACTGAGCTGGGGTTTCCATTCCAATCTTACCAAGACCTAATACATATGAACAATAAACCTATGGTAAGCAATGTTCTTAATTGTCTCGGATAAAAGAAATTCATAATCATGCTTTAAAGAATTAGAGCTAGTGGTTATACAACTTCTATTAGCATTATATATAAAAATGGCCCCTTCCAAATCAGCTAACATGTAGTAGTCCATTTATACGTCCACATTTCAAAAGCCCAACAGATCTTGAAAATTTTACTGCAAGTGCCGACATCTATTTTGAAAGAGAGAAAAACAAGGAGCTAAAAATTTTTGCAGATCCAAGGTGCCCAATAAATTGAACAATATTAGGAAATTTTACTCTGGTACCTGAAACTGAAAATGAAACATGAGTTTCAGGAACTGCGTTTCTTTTGCTCCAGTTGATTTCTTTGTTGTCATCATCAAGTAGATCAAGAACCAAGATCTCTACGAAGAAAATTCAAAATCACAAAATCGAAAAAATCATTATAATCTGCTAGAAATATTGAGTCTGCTGAAAATATATAATCCCTAGAGAAAATCGAAATTACTTATTTGAGTCATTGAGTTTAAGCGTGTTACGCAGATTGCTTACCATCCTTGAAATCTTCTTGTTTTTCCTGTGATTTAAAACTAGTTATGTTGGAACCAACATCGTAAGATGATGCTGGCAACCTAAGATCTTCCACTTTGCTACTGATATTTTGAGTTGCAGGTGCATTTTTAAAAACAGTAGCAGCAGAAGACCTGTTAACGAATTTCATCCACTTCAAAGAAAGACAAGACATCATGAGAAAGTATGAAAATCAATAACTTTTACTTACTTATCCGGTGACAGAGTCTCCGGTTGAGTAGCTGGAAACCAAATATCAAATAATTATGTAATTCAATCCAAATAATCTGTATTGTTTCTAACAAAACAAGTGATTGCAAACTAACATATATAATAAAATTCAAGCTAGACAAGCTTCTTCCACGCCATAGCAATATAGCATAATGAAAGCGTATTTTCCGCGAATGAGCTTCATGGAAGAGAACTCAATTCTACAAATCCTCTAACAGTACATACTAAGGTTCATGAGAGAAGATGGAAATTGGTAACCAACAAGGTCGTATATTGTATTTTGGTTGCCCATAGCCAAGATAAACACAGCTGCAATCTGTATCCAAGGATGAGATTGATGAACTCTTTCTTTAGACTGTTGGGAGCCATGGTTTCGTGCATCATGCAGTGAAATTCACCGAGTATTTAGCATAACTTTTTTCCTATAACGGATGTAACTACGAAAAAAGAAGCTATTGAACAACATTGAGCATAACAATCGGTAGATTGCAACACAATGTAGTATGGAAAAAATTGTCATTCGTGGTACCACAATCAAGAGCTACAAGAGTCAATCTAGTATCCCCATCAGAAAATGAGCTGTACTAATCCCTTCTTGAAACACAACAGTGTAAAGTAAGTTCATAAAATAAAATAAAGATACTAATCTTACAGCACAAATTGAGCAAACCTCTTTGAGCAACTGTTGCCAAATTCACAAAACTCTGTATATCAAGTGATCGAGATCCCTCATGACATTGGACTTGCCTGCCATTAACATCATTAAAACTTTCTGCTTCAATTGTCCGCTGTAGACGTTTCCTTTGTTCGAAGTAATGCTTTTGCCTTCAAGGTATAAGTTCAAACATGACTAAACTAATTTAGCATAGAATGTAGAACAATATTATTAATGACATCTGAGCAAGGAATTGTGACCTACTTGTGATGCATGGATTTCCTAGACTGACGATTTTCACCAT
The DNA here is from genome assembly GCA_030544415.1 of Thalia dealbata. NCBI lineage: Eukaryota > Viridiplantae > Streptophyta > Magnoliopsida > Zingiberales > Marantaceae > Thalia > Thalia dealbata. Next base: position 28,459,605 of record CM060457.1, on the reverse strand, counting down.
CCAACCATGGCCAAAAACAAGGAAAACATTAATTTAAAGATAAAATGGAACTTCATTTAAACATGCAATTAACACTACAAGGAGAAGTTTCCAAAAAAAAACACAAGGAGAAGAACGTAAATAGTTAACTACGAAAATGTTAAGTTATTACTTACATCAGCTACTCAATATAGTGAGAATATTTCGACACTTTCAAAACATGAAAAACAAAATCCCGTACGGAAAAAGGAAAAAAGCATGCCTACGCTGAAAATCTCATCAAATTCAGATAGCGAAATTGAAAATGTAAAGAGGCAATATGAACTGGATTTATAGAAAGTATATAACAATTTTTTAAAACAAAAAATTCCAGAACGTTAAAATGGAATTGAATAACTATTATCAAAAATTAACCACTAAGCCAAGTAAAAACATTAAAGAAGTGTTGAGTCACCATTTGATAGATGCTTAGAAATGCTAGACAGAAATTTTTTGGAAGAAAATATTAAAGATTGTAAAAGAAGATGCATAAAGCCATTTCCCAAGCTTTCATCAAAATATTGAATCAGTACCTTACAAGACAGCATTGGTTAAAAAGATACGAATCTTTTTATAGAAAAATTGAAGCAGGCAAGATGCTGGTACCATATGTAGAATGTAAATCATCTGAAAGTCAGCTATTTTTGTAATTAACCGAAGCTATATAATCTTATACTTACTGCATTCACCTTCTTCCGAGAGCCACCCATCCACTGCAACATTTTCCCTGAAAAAAAAAAACATCATTTTTTTAAAAAAACAAGTGATTTTCTGTGGAATATCTAAGTTTTAAGCAAAATTCAAAGGAAGTATTACACAAAGGAGAAATAAACATTAACTTTGAAGCTACATAAGAGCAAAGTAAAATAGAAAGGAATATGGAAGCACAAGGTCGTGCTGACATCACTAAATGCAGCATTCTGCATTACTAGCATAGTTGATATATTGTATGTTTGTACAATTTGGCCAATATCTCCCATGACAACTGCGAAATGCACCTTCCCCCTTTAGGACGAAGAAACAGACTAGAACTGTTCACCAAATCCCCCAATAAGAATCCTGCCGAATGAAATTCAAATTGGATTAACTGACTAAGTTAACCTATATTTTGACCCCACCACGAAAGCATACTGGAAATTTTCAGGTAGTAATCGGATATAGTTGTGGACCATGGAAGAGAAAGAGGTAAAACACATCAGACACAACATTAAGCCAACTGATGGGGGGACAAGGTGGAGAAGAAAACGTCGATCCATGTCCTGTCACCATGTGATCGCTTCAGACCCGTATGATCGGAGATCTATGCTTCCATGAAGGAGATTACTCGAAATCTGATAGATCGTAGTTTAAAACAACTTAAAATACTTATCCAACACAGGAAAACCAAACAAGCCATGATAACCCTTGAGATTGATCCACCATTCCAACTCGTAATTCCATGTGCAGCCTTATAAAACCATCAAAACCTCGATTCAAAGTTTCAAAACACTCCAAAATTGAACCAACCATAGAAGCTATGTTTCACCGAAATCCACCACCAAATTCACAATTTAAATACTTATCCAACCTCGATTTTAGAAACGGGAAGCCGATCAATAGACATCATAAAACAAAACCCAAAATCCAATACTCCTTATAAATTGAATTCTTCTGAATGGAAATCCACCACCGAATTCACAATTTACAGAAAAGGCAGTGTTTAATGGCCAATTTCTCAGTTCAAGAGGCAATTTAGCAATAAAATTTAGCCACTAGAAACCGTGGATTTATCAAAAGAGTCTAAGCAAAATGAAACATCCATCTCAGTGACAGAGAGCAGGGCATAAAGAATCGCATTTATGAGGTCAAGAAGGGCAGGGCAATTTGTCATCTAACTTAGCATCTAATTCACAACCAAGTGCAGAATTCGCATACAAGGCACAAGCTGAATGATTCTAGGCTTGCACAGAATCAGCGATGCATGATTTATGTCAGACGATAAACATACAAGGGAAAAGCAAATTCCGCTATTCTGGAAACCTTCCTACCGTATAATTTCTAATTACTTTTTTTTTTCGCAGCTTTAACATTCAATCTATGGTTCTAACATTCAACCATAACAAGCAAGGATGTGCGACACTCCATCTGCACGGATAAATCAAAGTAAATCACAGGACATCCACATCACACGACTCTATTGCTTGGTTGGTTTCTAATTACTTCCCCTAACCCCTTTAAATTATTGCATCGAGATCAACCGAGAGGGAATACGATCCTACCTCCGGACGAATTTTCCGACTTGGTCGGATTTTTCGTCCGCGCCCCCTTGTCTTCCCGTTCGCTCCTACTCGCAGCCGCTGCAGCGTCGCCGACGCCGGTTACCTTCTCCGATTGGCCCGTTCTCTGCTGCCCCTGCTTCTCCCAAATCCTTTCTGCTGGACGGAGGGGTGAGGATTTGGGGAATTATTTCTCTCCCTTTCTGCTGCCCCCAAATCCCTTTTCTTTTTTTCTTTTTGAACACGGCTTCAGAGCGGTAGGTGATACGCGAAATGACCGTGTTACCCTCTTTACCTCCACATATCTTCCACATCACCCTTATGGCTTGAATAATCCATATGCCCCTTAATGTCATCTCCTTAATCAATTTATGAAGTTACTCTTCTGCCCCTCCTTCCTTATAAAAAATTTATACCTAGACGCAGGCGCCGCATTTTGAATCGGATCCCTTTCGCAATCGGATCGGGTTTAGTCGGCGTTCCAATATATCCGACCCGGTACGTCGCTAATCTTGATCCGATTCAATAACAATAAAGTAAAATTCCAATCATGCAAAATCCTTTTCTCTTCAATCTCAGCCGTTGGAGAACATGATTTGGTTGATCGCACTAATCTTGAAGAAGTCATGTCTCCCGAGATCGGGCAGCTCCAAGTGGGCGGGCGGCAACCCGCGGCGCGGGGCCGGGGAGTCGACATTTCTCGAGTCAAACGGGTCAACCCCGTTGAGATGATAATTAATAATAATAAAAATTTAAAAGAAAAAGTAGATGGTCATACAAAACGATCCGAAGACTTTGAAAATTATAATCTGGAGGGAGTCAAATTACAGGAATTATCAATGAATTTTTTTAGAAAAAATTAAAGGTGAGAAGAGACCCGTTCTTTTTTTTTAACAGAAAGATTCAACAAGTAGAATTTTATAATTAATTAATTTTGAAGTTTTTTTTTTATATACTCATTTCCTGGTTTCAAATAAAAATATCTGGGCGTATAATTAACCTTGAAGAATTAAACTTACAATTTATTATAAAATGAGCTAAAATTTGTGTTTGGCTTTAAAAAAAAAAAGAATGACATCCTATAAATTAATTTCTCTTCGTTAATTTTATTTAAATTAATTAATTCCTGTGCCGGGGCGAGAAGATGACGTCCATGCTGCTGCCGCTGCTGCCGGAGTTGAACATGGCGTCGGCGAGCTCCGCCACCGAAGTGCACTCCGCATCCCTGCCACCCTGCTGCGCGTGCCCTCCTCCTCCTTGCCTGCCGCCGCCGCCGCCGCCTGTTCCACTTCGAGGGAGGGGGAGGGCGCCCGAGCTCATCGGAATGCTGCCGCTCTCGAGCCAGTTCCGGAGTTGGATCGCGGGGGCCGAAGCGGACTGCTGATTGCTTTCGAGCTGCATCAAGGAAGCGCCGTCGCTGCTGGCGGCGTCGACGCCACTTCGAGGGAGGAGCAGGGCGCCCCTGCGGCTCTCGAGCCAGTTGGGCTGAGGGGACTGCGAGGAGGACGGCGGCGGCGGCAAGGGCTCCAGGTGCATCAAGGAAGCTTCGTCGTTGCTGGAGGCGTCGACGCCGCTTCGAGGGAGGAGGAGGGCGCCCAAGCTCACGACGTTGCTGCCGCTCTCCAGCCAGTCCCGGAGCTGAACCGCGGACTGCGAGGACGAGGCCGGCTGCGGCTGAATGGGTTCGGCGGCGGAATCGGCGGCCGGGGGCAAGAGCCGGGTGGGGATGAGGATGGGCGTGGGGGAGGTTTGGCAGGTGTGGCTGCCGCAGTAGGTGACTTCGAACATGTAGGGTTCGTCGTCGAGCCTCTGCACCTGCTTCTTTGCCTCGCACCCGTAGTAGCTCTTGTGCGTGCAGCGATAGTAACTCCTGCAACATGCCGTCCGCCATCGTTACGACCTCCGCAGCACATTACGAACTCGTATCGATTCATTGTCCGACTAATTACCTCGGAAACATGGAGTTGAGGATGTCCTTCTGACCGTACTTCCTCCAGGTGTAGCCGTCGTCGGGGGGCACGTCGATGTTGCCCGTCCGGAGAGCAGGGACCCTCTTCGTCACCGTCCCTTCCTTCCTGCGATGCGCACCATTCGAGGAAGAAGAGGAGAAAGTTAACGCGAGCGTGTGGTGTACGTCTGAGCATTTGGTTCCCCCATTCCATGTTCAAAGTGGGTGGAACAGCGGACACGCATGAATTAAAGCTCAGTTTAAACTCGTTGACCGGGGTTCGAGTTCCCACCTTTTCTTCCTCGAAGCTCTCTGCGAAGACGGCCCTTCCGGGTGGACGGCGTCGTCCTCCGGCGTGCGCGTGGTCCGGAGGAGGTCGATCGCCTGCAGGTAGCTGGTGCTGGGGCTGCCTCCTCCCTGACCTCCGGCCGCGGGGTCGGAGTACGGTATGCGAGGGGCGTAAGCAGCAGGCGGCGGCGGCGAGGGAAGGGGGAGGGAGCTGAGGCGGAGGACGGCGCGGTGGAAGGCGGCGGCGATGTCATCGCAGGAGGAGGAGAGGAAATGCGGGTCGAGTGAAGCGGGGGAGAGGCGGATGCTGGCGTCGAGCTCCTTGGCAAGGTTGCAAGCGTCGAGGATTTGGGACAGCACTTCATCCATGAAGGAGGAGGAGGAGGAGGAGGAGCTGCTGGTGGTCTTTATCGGATTAACCAGGCATGAGAGAACAATTAGGATTACAAGTAGCCGGGTCTAATCATATATCTATATATATATATACACGTAGAAAAGAGAGGAGACTTGAAGAGTCTTGCTGTTGTTCTAGAGGACGTCAAGGAGGAAGAAGAAGGGAGAGCTGGGAAAGTGTGTAGAATGGGGGAGGAGGAATTGGTCAGGGTGTTAATTTAACTGTTTGGGAGTTAGGGTTTGGGTCGTAAGGAAGACCTTCACGGTCAAATTAAGGAAAGGAAAGGAAAAGGCTTCGTTGAAGTGGGGAAGTCTCAGGCTTGCGGGTGACTCGGTGGAAAATTCTGAGCTTTAAGGTTGGGAAAAATGGGGGCGTGATGAACGTTCAAGTTCGATGTTTTTGGTACATGTCGTGGAACGTCGAGTGTGGGAGGGTGGGGGAAATGAGGGAAAAAAAAGAGAGGGATGGGAGGTTCGTGGAACGGCATAACTTTGTGTCGTATGCCGATTAGTTTTGCTAGATTTGCTTCTTTGATTAGAATCACTAGACTTTGTCAGATTTAATCGAACACTTTTTCACACGTGAGTCATGTCCTACTCCTCCTCCCCCAGCATCCATATAAATATATATATAATTTAATTGAATTAGTATGACATTATTTTATTCATATATGTTCATATTATGATTATTTATAAAATAATTCTCAATTTATCTTGTAGATAGGTTATCTAAGTATCACCATTATTTTATATACCACGTGTTATAAATAAATTATATTATTTTATCCATATTTAGCATATATTATTATCTTCATATATTAAGAAAAATGACTACTTAAAATAATCTCTAATTCATTCTAAATCTGATATATAACCACTACCATCAATGTGTGCATAAGCTTTATACAAGTTTTTTATGTCATACTTTTTACTATTTTAGTAGCTGCATTAATTATGATTTCTCATGTAGTACTTATCAACATTTCTTCATTTTCTCATAAAGATTTTATACGAGTTTTTTTATTTTATTTCAGTAAATGCTGAACTTTGAACTTTGAGTAATTTATCTAATACATCCGCACATAAATATAATACAAATAAATTTTAATATTTATTATATATGTTCCTCTCTTTATCTATAATTAGAATAATATATATACAACTCCTTACTATATCAAATTAAGTCAGGTCAAGGTTCCAGAAGCATAATAGCTTGAAGGTGGCTTGTTTAGAAATGTCTAAAAAATATTTATTTTAAAAAATATATTTCCGCATGTAAGTGATTAATTAATTTTGTGTATTATTCAGATTTTTTAAAAATTAAAATATATGCAAGAGTTGGTCGAATTAATTAATTATGGAATTTTGTGTATTAATGTGATTTTTTAAAAAATAATACATGAAACAGTTGATTGAATTAATTAATCAAGTAATTTTGTGTATTATTCTGATCTGTTATAAAAAAATAAAATATATGCAAGAAAATGTATTATCCTGTTTTTCTTTAAAATTAAATATACGTAATAATTAATTGAATTAATTAATTAATGAATTTTGTGTTTTATTATGATATTTTTATAAAATAAATAAATTTTTTAACATAAAATTTTAATGTCATATATGCTCATTGACGAACCTTCTGTCAAAGATATTTAAATATTATTATGTTAAAAAAATAAACATATTAAAAAACATATAAGAAGAAGAAGTAATGTATCACACCAATAACATTTTAAGCATAACATAATAAATTAACTGAGAATTTACGTGTACTATTCTGTTTTTTTAAATAAAAAACCTGTAGCAAGTGAATGAATGAATTAATAAAGAAATTCTGTGTACTGTTTTTTTTTAAAATTTAAATAAAGAAATTTATGTATTATTCTATTTTTTAAAATTAATGATACGAAAGAATTATTTTAATTAGAATATATCTAATCTTACTTACGTGATCAATTAAGATTAGTAGGAAAGCTTTAGTAGTTTGGAAATAAAATCATACACACTAAAATCAATTGTAGTACTTTAATACTAACTATAAATTATTGATCAAACATATAAAAAATAAAAATATTCATATTATCTCTATCCAAATAAATAAGTTGGATGTTGAAGAAAGTGATAATGAGTAGAGAGGTATTACAATACCATCCTCAACTAGCAATGGCACTGACTAGGAAAACCATAATTGGTGCAATTTACAATATATTGGTGGATATATTGCCAAAGAATAATTGGAATAATTTGATTTTTGATTATATTGCTAGGCCTAGAACTACCTTCATTCTGTGGCTTACTTTGTATTAGAAATTAATGAATGCAGAGAAACTACTTAAGAGGGGCATGCAAATAGAAGGAAGATGTCTACTATATTTGACTAATGTAAAAACCTTAGAGCATTTACTGAACGAACATAAATATGGTATGACTATATGGAGTGATTTGTTGACATGAAATGAAGAAGTATTAAGACAAACTATATGAAAAACCATAATTAATTCAACTGCTAGAATAACTAAAATGATAATATTAAAAGGACAACTTATATAGATGGTGATAGCAGAGTTTGTGTATCATATAGGGGAAGAGAGAAACCAGAGATTATTTAAGCAACAAATAAGAAATGAAATAGTCCTACTTCGACATATCAATACAGTAATTTTTACTAAGCTGGATAAAGATAAAATAAGAGTATGTCGTCTTATATTTAGCTTAGAATATTATTGCTCCTTAAGATGCTCATTTTTAATATATTTACTCTTTTATAACTTATAACACATAATATTATAATGATGCTTAAATATCATCTCTAGAATGTGAGTTTTGGATTACACTTGATACCATCAAGCAAGTTATAAGAAGTAAAAATTTTAAGTACGATGATGTAACTATAGTGAAATAATGTAATATTCTATTGATAAATAATAATTTAATTTATTAAAAAAATTGTTTGAATTAATTAATGAAAATTTTGTGTGTATTATTCCTAAGTATATTTTAAAAAATAAATACCATGACAACCTGAAGATAAATAAGTAGGATTTTAAGAAAAAATACAATAGGTAAAGATGTGTTATAATGCCACCCTCACTAGTAAGGGCGTTAACTAGAAATATCATTATTCACACGATTTTATACAGTACTAGTGTGCACATTGCCAAAGAAGATTTTGAATGGATTTGGTTTCTGATTTTACTAACTTAGAGCTACATTGATCCAATGATTTTCTTTACACCATAAAATCAATGATTGCGAATAAATTACTCAAGTAGAGTATGTAGATAGAAGGAAGATATTAGCTATGTTTAGCTACAACAGAAATTTTTGAGCATTTATTAAATGAATGTAGATATAACAAAACTATATAGAGTGATTTATTGAAATGAAATAGAGAAATATTAATACAAATTATATGAAAAATCATACTTAATAGAGTAGTTAAAATGAGGATATTAAAATAATAACTTACATAGGTAGTGAGGAGAATAATTGAAATAAATTAGAAATAAAGTAGTTATTCTTACACATAAAATAAGATATTTTTTATAATATATTTAGGTTAGGAGAATAATAACTTATATTGACGGAGATATGAAACGGAGAAGCACAAATTAATGCATTTGTTGCCTGCTGGAAGTGGAACAGCAGAATGGACAGATAACTAAATACACGGTATGAAAGCATGACATGGTGGTTGATTAATTGAGGATTGATTGATTCAGATGCGGCCGGACAACGAGGAATCTAATCCGAATCATTTGACTTCCATTTTTTTTTCCTTTAAGAAAAACACATTTTCTCCGGCCATCAGCAGTCATTTCAGCATTTGAAAAAGAAAAAAAGAAAAAAATTGTTGGATGAACGGGAGGCACGACCAGCTCAGCTGACTTCGATATTTATATCAGATGACTTTTTATAAAATGACATATGTAAAAATTAAATTAAAAATAGTTTAAATTCATACGTCATAAATAAAAAAATTATTTCTAACTAAAAAACTATTATCAAATAATATTAAATTTTGCATAGAATAATTTTACGACACAATTTATAAATTTATTATATAAAAGTATAATAAAATAATGATAAATACTTTTGTTTCTCTCACTGATAGCTTGAATTCATAGATAAAATATGTGTTATATTTTTATAAAATTGTAGGTTCCTCTTAGTATAAGACTTTTATACTTAGTTTAAAAAAATTTGACTTATTATTATGAATAGATTTACTAGAATAAGAGAAAATCAAATGCACCTGACTCTTTCTTTTTTCTTTTTAACCGGATAAATATTAAATTCACAAGTATAAAATTTAATTACTCTAACTAAAAATGTATATACTGCACACGATCCTCTTGCATATCTAATTAGAATGATACTACTTTATATAATTTTTTTAATAAAATAAATTATATTATATTTTATAAAGTGAAAATCTTAAAACTCATGATTAAATTCTAACAGTAGTAGAACTCTGTTGGAATTTTAAATTCATTTAATATTATGATCATTCACTTTGTGTGCGGAGCTTGCTTAAGTTTTTTTAAAAAATTATTAATCATTTAATTTATTTTAATTTATCAAGTTATAAAAATAATGATTTATTGTATTAACTTACCCTATCAATTTTGCTTCATTTATGTATAAAAAAAGAATGGGCCTCAATGCAGAAATCCAAATTTTGAATCCCACCCAACTCATGAGGTGAATGAAGATATGATGGCCCAATTCCTAGCTGAAGGAAAAAAAAAAAAGATAAAATTTTATTAATCGACCCATCCAATTAAATCGTCAACATTAATCACAGTAGCAGGTAAGAAATCTCACTTGGTCTTTGGATACAGTTCATCAGTGATCTCATCTTTTTTGACCAGGATGGCCATTTACTATAATATAACTCCTTCAATAACCCTAAATAATTAATTAATATTAATTATATTTGCACCCGTTTGTTTTTAAAAATTACATTTGACTACTTTTTAAAATTATAAAATAATATAAATCTTTAATTTTTTATATTTTAAAACTAATACCTTAAATGATGATTCACCCTCCAATTAATAGGAATCACAATATTTTAATAATATTACAGGAGTAGTTAGATTAGGTTAGAAAACTCTATATATAAAAAATAATAAAAATAGATTTTGTTTATGTGATTAAAAAATATTAATCACTCAACTTTCTTATTAAAATTTAATATTCTAATTAAAGTAAAGTATACTATACAAAGTGTACATCTCTGATTATAATAATTGGACTTTATACTAGAGGATTATAAAATCTTAAGTTGGAGATTTATTAAATTTTTTTTAAAAATATATACTTTGTATTTATATTTTTTAAATATTATTTTCCTATTCCTTATAGAATATGATTTTAATTATTTTTAGAATTCTATATTATTAAAGGGTAAAGTAATTTTAATCATCTATTACAAGTTTAGGTCTAATGTGGCTCATCCGTATTTTTAATCATATAAATCTTTGAATTGATAAATCATATCCAGTGCTAAGTCTGTAAAAATAAAAAAAAGTTTGACCTCATCAAATGTTCTACCAAATATTTTGTGGATCCCATTAACCCATTGACTATTTCTTTACTTAAAAGTCAATAGATATGTCATATTTTTTTGTTACGCGAAGAAGACACAAACTAATATTTAATTTCTAAACCACTCCATTGTCAAAGAAAATAGTTACTTAATTACGCAACTTACATTATTTATTTATTTCCTTTTTGTATTTTTGTGCGAAGTCTGTTTGTCAAATTTTTGGATAAAGTCCACTAAAAATATTTAATCACAATTAATAGCTGTCCGTTTACTATTCAATTTAATCCTACAAAAAAAAAAGACTTCTCTCCAAAATCCCCGGTCGGGTCAACGTCGTAATGAGACGCCGTCTGCCAATCTCGCCGTTAGATGACGGCCGCCCGTCGAGATATTTATTCCCCTCCGCCGTCCTCCTCGCCTCATCTCATCTCTGCTGCTTAGCTCGTCGACGAGACAGCGGCGGCGCCATGGACTTGCTCCTCCTCGAGAAGGCCCTTCTCGGGCTCTTCGCGGCGGTGACGGTCGCCATCACGGTGGCGAAGCTGTGCGGGAAACGGTTCAAGCTGCCTCCGGGGCCGAAACCGGTGCCGGTCTTCGGGAACTGGCTGCAGGTGGGGGACGACCTCAACCACCGCCTGCTCACCGGCATGGCGAAGCGCTTCGGCGACATCTTCCACCTCCTGATGGGCGTCCGCGACCTGGTGGTGGTGTCGTCGCCGGAGCTCGCGCGGGAGGTCCTCCACGCGCAGGGCGTGGAGTTCGGCTCCCGCACCCGCAACGTCGTGCTCGACATCTTCACCGGGAAGGGGCAGGACATGGTGTTCACCGTCTACGGCGACCACTGGCGCAAGATGCGGCGGATCATGACGGTGCCCTTCTTCACCAACAAGGTGGTGCAGCAGAACCGGGAGGGGTGGGAGGAGGAGGCGCGCCTGGTGGTGGAGGAGCTGAGGTCGAACCCCAAGGCGGCGGCGGAGGGGGTGGTCATCCGCCAGCGCCTCCAGCTGATGATGTACAACGACATGTTCCGCATCATGTTCGACCGGAGGTTCCAGAGCGTGGACGACCCGCTCTTCAACAAGATCAAGGCCATCAACTTCGAGCGGAGCCGCCTCTCCCAGAGCTTCGACTTCAACTACGGCGACTTCATCCCCGTCTTGAGGCCCTTCATGCGGAAGTACCTCAGCAAGTGCAGGGAGGTGAAGGACAGCAGGCTGCAGCTCTTCCACGAGCACTTCGTTTCAGAGCGGAAGTAAGTCTACGAATTAATTCTCCTTCTTCCTCTTCCCAAATTAACGCACTTCTCTGCGACAGGAAGATGATGGAGGAGAAGGGATCAAAAATGGAGCTCAAGTGCGCTATCGACCACATCTTGGACTCGGAGAGGAAGGGCGAGATCAACTACGACAATGTCCTCTACATCGTCGAGAACATCAACGTCGCCGGTATAATTTTTCCCATCCATTTCTTGCAATGCTCTGCTGCATTTGAAAGATCTGCTCTTCCTCATGAAGAGCAGCAGGTCAAATGGAGACCTCGTCCATCAGCTTGCCTGATGAATTGATGGATGTTATTGTTATTGCAGCTTTGGAGACGACGCTGTGGTCGATCGAGTGGGGCATCGCGGAGCTGGTGAACAGCCCGGCGGTGCAGGGGAAGCTGCGGGCGGAGCTGGACGCCATCCTCGGCGGCGCCCAGGTGACGGAGCCGGACCTCCAGCGACTCCCGTACCTGAACGCGGTGGTGAAGGAGACCCTCCGGTACCGGATGGCCATCCCCCTCCTCGTCCCCCACATGAACGTGCACGACGCCAAGCTCGCCGGCTTCGACATCCCCGCCGAGAGCAAGATCCTCGTCAACGCCTGGTGGCTCGCCAACAACCCCGCCCTCTGGCGGAAGCCCGACGAGTTCCGCCCGGAGCGCTTCCTCGAGGAGGAGGCCAAGGTGGAGGCCAGCGGCAACGACTTCCGTTACCTCCCCTTCGGCGCCGGCCGCCGGAACTGCCCTGGCATCATCCTCGCGCTGCCCATCATCGGCATCACCCTCGGCCGCCTCGTCCAGAACTTCGAGCTGCTGCCACCGCCGGGGAAGGACAAGATCGACACCTCCGAGAAGCCCGGCCAGTTCAGCAACCAGCTCATGAAGCACTCCGTCGTCGTCTGCAAGCCCAGGGCTTAAATTATCATTAATATTTCCGATATATCCACCATATGTTTTGGGTTTCATATCATTAATTTAGCATATTAATTCCCTGCTGTTGTTTAATTATTACCTGCATGCTTCCTTTGCGTTTGAGGTTATCAGGTTAATATATTGTGTTGTCTTCGTATATATAAATGTTTTTTTTGTCGGTAATTAGAATTTCCTGCTATAAATTAATGCAAAATAGATTTTTATTCAATTTACATACAGACATCTAGAAACGGTCACATTCTTTAGGTCATATACAAAGCTGTTCCAGAAATATGAAATGTTGGAGTATATTTTTTCTAGACGTCGACAAGGAAGAGATGTTTTAGGCTAAAAGAGAATATATTTTTTCTTATGATAAATGATGAGCTTGCTCATTTTGTACTATACACCTTAGCTAGGCATGTAAAACGGGCCGACCCGCACCCAGCCCAGTCCAGGGGCAGGCTGTGCTCGGTACGCCCTGCCCCCGCACGCGTGCCGTGCTCGGTTGTGCCTTTGCAGCCCATCCGCATGACACGGCACGGTACGAGCCTGCGCCGTGCTTAGCATGGGCTCGTGCCTCACCTGACCAGGCACGAATGGCACGATTCGAGCGAGCCTAGATCCGACTCGAGCGAGGTCCAAGGTCGGAGCTTGACGGTCCGACCCGATCGCGAGCTAGCCGCCAACATCGATCCAGACCCGAGACCCGTTCGAAGGGCACCTTCGAGGGTGCGAGCCGAGCAGCGATCAACGAGCGGTAGCCCCCTCCTTTCTCTTCTCTCGGCACTCGGCACTGAAGGTGCCATGTTAGCCACGGGCTGGCACGGCTCCACGGCCCGGCACGATCGGTCCGCGCTGGGCGAGGCCCGGCACGATCGGTCCGCGCTGGGCGAGGCCCGGCGTGGCATGCCGCTTGGGCATGCTGGGCCGGGTGGGACGGAGCGCAAAGCGTACCGGGCCGAGCCCGGCACTCTTCTGGTCCATGCCGGAGCGGATCGTGCTCGGGTTAGCCTTAGCGATAAAATTAAAACTTATGAAATATTATGAATGATGCTTTGTAGATAATAAATAAAAGTTTGAGGACCAAATTGAATATTTTCAAATGTATTTGGAACGTAATGAACGAAAGGAGATTTATTTAATGCAACAAAGGACGAAATGGGAAGCCATTTTTTTTAATGAAAAAGAAACTCAATTGAGTATATACCGAAAGAAGTATGGGCATCCACGAAACAATATTGAATAAATACACGATGGCATTTCCTAGATTGGCGATCTTCGGAATACCATAGGCATCGAAGAACAACCAGCTCTGTCGCAGATTGGGGTCCGCTTGGATGACATCCTCAAATTCTAGACAAACTTTGCGAACAGGCTTAGCCATGGGGGATCGGCATCAGCATGACACGGCACGGCACGAGCCCGTGCCGTGCTTAGCACAGGCTCGTGCTGCACCTAACCCGGCACGAATGGCACAATCCGAGCGAGCCTAGATCTGACTCGAGCGAGGTCCAAAGTCTGAGCCCGAGGGTCCGACCCGACTGCGAGCCAGCCACCGACATCGATCCAGACCCGAAGCCCGTTCGAAAGGCACCTTCGAGGGTGCGAGCCAAGCGGCGATCAACAAGCGGCAGCCCCCTCCTTTCTCTTCTCTCGGCACTCGGCAGTTAAAGGTGCCGTGCTAGCCACGGGCTGGCATGGCTCCACGGCTCGGCACGATCGGGCCGTGCCCGGCTAGGCCCGGCGTGGCACGCCGCTTGGGCATGCTGAGCCGGGAGGGACGTAGCACAAAGCGGACTGCCGTGTCATGCTAGCCACGGAAGGGAAGAAGGAAGAGGGCTCGAAGTCGAAGATGGCCCCCGGATCACCAATGAGGTGCAGCAGCATTCCGTTCCTTGTTGCGGTCGTCGATGCGGCCCATTGGCGAACTACAGGGGGAAGAGGAAAGGTCGCGGTGTCGACGCTCGTTGCCGGCAGGCCGAAGGGGGAAGGGAGGGCAATGGAAAGGTCAGGAACTTCGCTGTCCGACTCACGACGAAGACTTCGGCATCGTCGCCACATGCGAGGAGAACGAAAGGGGCGTGCGAAGAGAAGAGCAAATTTGGGAGCCTAATTTGTTGTGGTTTCACCGGAGCATCGTCGGGAAGTTTCATCGCCGTCGCCGTCGCCACTGCGGAGGAGGAGAGAGAGGGAGGGAGAGGAGCACGCACGAGCGCGCGCTCGGTGGGAAGAAAATAATTTTTTAATTAGTTAATTAAAATCTTAAATCCTAATTAAATCTTAACTTCCAAATTACGATCCGTCTGTGCCGTTGGATTCCTTATCAAAAATACTACCTGATGATATAATTTTTACATCAAAATCTCATACTTCAAAAATTCATATGATTTTACAATTAAATCTTTTAAAAAATTTCTTTTACGATTAAATCCTCCAAATACTAAAATTACTCTATTGCCCTTATTCAAAAATCACGGGTCTCACATCCGTGCACCTTACCCATGGCGAACTGCGGCGAACAGGAAGAGGCAACAAAATTGCTCTTCCCTCTCTCGTCCCTCCGTAAAGTCGGCTTTTGCTCTCGGACCATTGCAGAACATGCAATCTCCATCAGAGGAAGCTCCTGCACTAACATCAACGAAGCATCAAAAGAATTAACTTTTTCTTCAATTTTAATTTCTGTTTTTGCAGCAAGCAGAATTTGGTGCTGTTCTTCAACTTTACTAGTCTCAGCTAGATACAATGTCTCCTCCTTCTCCTCCTTCTTGCACTTTGAGGCGTAGTGTCCATAACGATGACACTTGAAGCACTTGACGTGAGATTTATCTTTCTTTATCTTCTCACGTTGTGGCCATAAACTACTATTTCGATGGTTCTTCCATATATTGTGACCATGCCCACACCTTGAATCGATAAAACTTCTGCGAGATTTTGCTTCCCACTCTTCCCGAGTTAACAAGACTTGGTTCTCTACTGCAGGCATAGAAGATTGGAGTCAAACTTCATAGGTTTTAAGGCTCACCACATAATCTACTGTCATAGTAGAAGTGTCTCCAAATTGCTCCAAATTGCAAGCAATTGGATCAGACTTTGATGGAACAGATCGAAGAAGCTTCTCCACTATGCGTTTCTCTTTCACCCGTTGCCCAATGTTTCTCATCGTGGTCATAATTGATGAGAGGCAATCGACAAATTCATCAACAGTTTCAGAATTAGATATTTGAAGTTTTTCAAACTCACCACGAAGTTGATTCATCCTTGCGTTCTGAAACTTTTCATTGTCTCCACGGATGCTCTTCAGCGCATCCCATGCTTCCTTTGCCGATCTCTTATCAGCAACGAGGATCAGCAATTCATCACTCAAAGCTTGATGAATGAAAGACAAGACTATGTTATCTTTATGCTTGTCCACTGGTTGATCATCTTCATCCTCGGGTTCAATGGCTTCCCAAACACCTTGCGCTTTTAAGAAGGAGCGAATTCTAATTGCCCACATGGCAAAATTCCCTCCTTTTTGCAGCATCGGACATAATCCTAGACTCCCTCCTCCTCCTGAGGAAGTTCTGAGTCCACCGTCGCCGAACATGCCAATGATGGGCTTTTTACGAGTCACCGGAGTTTGCATCTTCATCTTCATCTTCGAAGGTATCAACCGAACCACCCTGGCTCTGATACCAAATGTTGGAAAAAAACTCTTTGCGATAAATGAAGATAGATGGGAAAAGGTGTTCTAAAGAAATCCTTTCTTCTGTATTCAACTATAAAAATAATAAGAAACAACATAATAAATACATAGATGGAAGCACTCTTCCACTAACCACAATTACAAGAATAAACAAAACCACTTAACCAACCCTATGGACTTAGTCTTCTAACTAAAAGAAAACTTATCACGTAGTTACGCAGTAACTATCTTACGATTAAAAAAATAAACATGCATAATAAAATAAAATAAACAAGCTTATTTCTATCAATCCTGGGGCTCCGGCGTTGACTACACGACAGTCGACGCAGTCAACCTGTGGGTGGCGGAGAAGCAGTACTACGACACGACTGTAGCACCTGTGCCGACGTCCAGGAGTTCCGGCAGTACAGCGATGGCGTGCGAACTGACTGTAACACGACGGAGCCGGCAAGGCGAACGACGGCCTCATCGAGGGCATCGCTGATTACATGATCGACGCATTGGGTGTCAGCCCGGCGGCGGTGACCGATGGGATGAGGGGTACGACGTGACGACGAGGTTCCTCGAGCACTGCAATGATGTGAAGAGCGGCTTCGTGGCGGAGCTGAACGACAAGATGAAGATGGACTGCAGCGACGACTTCTTCGTCGACATACTCGGGAAGACAGTCGACCAGCTCCGGAGCGATTACAAGGCTAAATACATCGGCTAATTTCTTTTTTAAATTTCTCAGGAGCAGAAACATATAATTAACTATATATTTATATCCTAAAAATTAAATAAAATTTCTGTTTACTTTATCATCAATCTATCATGTATCATCTAATTAGTACACAAAGTGTATATTCCTCTAGTTAGAGTAATTGGGGTATTGGGTTCAAGACTAATTAAGTTTTAATAAAATCATGCTATAAAGCTAAGGATTTATATAATATTATATTATTTTTTGAACTTATAAAAATAAATATAAAAAATTATTATGTTAAATTATGAAACATACGTAGAATATTAAATTTACAGTCTAACTACGGGACTCCATTAGGTTGATTAATTTATTAAACTAATTAAATTTGAAATGAACTTATTTAATGATTGAAATATATGGCTTAGATTAACTTATTTGGTTAGAGTATTAAAACTTAGTTATGGGTTCAAAACTCATTAAAACCTCTCATCTCTGCAAATTAAGATTGTAAATTGGATTAAACATAGCTTACTGAGACGAGACGATGATTGAGGATGATTAATCATACTGGGACTAAGCAGGAGGCAGCAATAGAGCTTAAAGAAGCAATGTTTGTTAAAGGTAGAATAGTGAACTTCTATCCCAGGAAGAGTCCAGCTCAACAAAAAATATTCTTTAAAGATGAATAAAGACTAATATATAAATAATAAAATAAAAGGTTCACACTCTAATCAATCTCTTTTTTTTATATAAATATTTAAAAAATCTTATTTTTTGATATGGTACCTAAATACATAAGTGGTAATTTAAAATATTTAGCTTTAGGGTTTGAATATAGTTAATTTAATCTTTTTTATATTGGTGTTACTGTACTGCTTATTAATTTCTATAACTCATCCGAGAGAATTTAGTATCTTTGTTTGTTGAAATAGAGTCCACCATGCAGTGTTGCTTTACCTTTTTGATTTGATAAAACTACAATTATGGTAAAATTTTATTATTTATGATTATTTTATCAAATTGATTTGTGGCTTAGTAAAAATAAAAGTTTTTTACTGAGGCTAAGAAAAATTATTGTGGTTCATGATAAATTTGAAAATTCCAATAATTAATCTAATCAAGGCCCTGTTTAGAAGCTTCTAAAATAGCTCGAGTAAATAAAAAAAGATAAATAATTGATTCCAGAACCAATGCTAATTGGTGAAATTAATCTTAACAACATCAGAATTAATCTTTCCACCTATTAAGTCCACTACTTCAACTATATCATAGCCATCCTACTCCCCACCGAAAACATAGTAACTTTATCAACTATCTTAACCAAACTCTCACAATTTGATAAAAAATCCTTACAATCCTTATTACTACACTAGCTAAGCTGATTCAATTCATCAAACAATCACACTTCACCTTTAGTGCGGCAACTACAAATAAACACCTCCATATATATATATATAAACCGTAGATTTCAACTCATACCAACAACAACCTCATACCTACTGTTTTAACTAATAACTCCTACAATTTCCACAATTTATCAGCCTGTTTGCATGCCCAGCAGTTAACCAGAGTAGGCAGTCATGTACAAGTTTTAAAGAAAAGCGTTTTATCTTTAATTCCCTTTCCACCTTTATTTCTCACCTACATCATCCTATCACAAAAACAATAATCCAAACTCAGAAACAGAAATCTTTACTGTGAAGGAGAGCAATCTATAGTTGCAAGCACTTCCACAATCTACTTTTCTAACTCAAAATCTAACAGATTTGGAAATCTGACCATTTCTTCTGATTCATGCCATGCAGCGTCCTCATGAAATCATGCAGATTTACTAAGGAACAGCATAAGATTTTATTACTGATTTAACAATACCAACAGTTATTTACACAGCAGCTACAAGCCAACCATTCCCGCACCTAATCTCAATCATTCCTATGTTGCTATTCTTAACTTGCTCATCCTCTCAGCAACTACACAACAACAAGAAAACAAAAGGAAGAAAAAGAAATTGCATCATCTAGCTTCAAAGGTTCTATTTGATGCCTTTGAATCTGCTTGAGATATGCCTTGAGGGCCTTTGAATTGCAGATATTTTCAATTATAGCTTCTAAATAAAGGATGTTTGGTAATTTTCCACCTTCCTTATTCTCTATAAAAAAAAGGAGATAGAAGATTATAAAACTTGCTTTTGCCTGCGGTACATAAATTGCATGAATATGTTCTTACTCTGAAAATAAATATTACATTAAAAACAGTATAAGTTTATTTATTCAGTTAGAATGATAAAACTTGATGAAAGAAGAAGATTACGAGTCTAAGACGCTCAAGAAAAACCTCAATAATAGGAGATACTAGATTATGAAGGAAGCCATACAAAGAGCAAGAAATATTCTTCAACTCTGACTCTAAAAGGAGGGAAAAAAAAAGTAGATCCTCAACGCCCGGAGGCATATGAAGAGGAAGAAATGTTGTTCAAGGATTGTCCTGCAGTATTATTACCTTCCTGCCTCGACACGTTCAGTGGCGGCAGATCCGGCAGCGGAGCTCCGAAGACAAGAATGCCGATGACCCGCCTTATCGACGGCCGCAACCTGTAATCCGGATGGGCGCACCACAATCCCACCACCATCAACGTTTCCATTAGACGCTCATCGAACTCATGGAAAAGCATTGGATCTGCAGCTTCCAGACACGCCCCTCTCTCGTACAACCCCCGCACCCACTCCACCAGATTTATCCTGTCGGAGACCTCCGCGTTGTTGATGGGCTTCCGGCCGCAAGCGATCTCGAGCATCACCACCCCGAAGCTGAACACGT
The DNA here is from genome assembly GCA_030544415.1 of Thalia dealbata. Taxonomy (NCBI): domain Eukaryota; kingdom Viridiplantae; phylum Streptophyta; class Magnoliopsida; order Zingiberales; family Marantaceae; genus Thalia; species Thalia dealbata. The sequence continues at coordinate 28,439,787 of CM060457.1, read as the reverse complement.
CGGATTGTTTGCGGGCCTTCCCCGTCCTCCAGTACTCCGGCGCAATGTACCCCCTCGTCCCGGCCAGGTTAGTCGTCACTGTCGTCCGGTCGTGGTCGACCAGCCTTGCCAGCCCGAAGTCTCCGAGCTTCGCGTTGAAATCGGGATCCAGCATCACGTTGCTCGGTTTAATGTCCCGGTGCACCACACATTGCTCCCACTCCTCGTGGAGGTAGAGCAACGCCGAGGCCAGCCCAACCACGATCTTGTGCCGCTCCGCCCACCCGAGCAATCTGTGGCCGTCGTAGAGGTGCTTGTCGAGGCTTCTGTTGGGCATGTATTCGTAAACAAGAAGGAAGTCGTCGGCCTCGTGGCAGTAGCCGATGAGCTGAACTAGGTTGCGGTGGCGCAGCTGGCTGAATAATATAACTTCCGACATGTACTCTTTCTCCCCTTGCTTGGATTCTCGGAATATCTTCTTGATGGCCACACGTAGATCATTCCCTGAGCTAGGAATGATTCCCCTGTACACGGCCCCGAATCCTCCCGCCCCGAGCTTCCCTTCCTCTGCGAAATTATTTGTGGCTTTGGCCAAATCTTGGTAGGCAAAACTCCGCGGCCCCCTTTGTTGGTCGAACACAGTTTGAAGCCTGGTGGCGGCCGTGCCACACCTTTGCTTCTTCTGCCGTTGCCACAGCACGAACCACAATGGTCCCAGCATGCAGAGGATGAACCCAATGCCAATTAGTATCCCCTGGAGCAGCCTAGTTCCGTTATTGTATTTACGGACAGTCTCCGACGCTGGAGCTTGAGATCCGGCAATCGGCAGCTCAGTTGAGTTGAAATCCCAAGACAAGATGGTGTGCGCCTCCGCGCTGGCACCGGTGCTGGCCGAGAAGCCGACGGCTACCTCTTCCGGCAGGTACTTCTTCAAATCTACCACATGTGAAATATTCCAGCTTCGACCATTGATGGAGGGATCCTCCGATGAGTAAGAGAGGAGAACAGACAAGTTCATAGTACCGCCGTCGTACTTCACCGTAGCGTGTGCAGTGTTGCTGCTGTTACTGATGCTAAAATTAACCAAATCGGCAGAGGCGATCGACTTGGTGGAGTAGACATCGATCCCTATGTGATTGCTGGAGAGATCAAAGTAGTTCTTGAAGGTGTCGAACTCCACCGCCACGACTTGGTTAGCGGAGTCATTGAAAAGTCCAAGGCTTCCTCCCCCGGAGGAGTTGACCGGGAAAGGTATCTCCGACATTGAAGCGAGGAAAAAGGTGAGCCCATCGCCGCTGCTAATGTTGGGGTAGTTGCTAATTTTGAAGGAGAAATGGGTGGTAAAGCTGGCCATGAGGTTACCTGAGGCGGCGTCCCAGAGGTGGAGCCTGTTGGGGTAAAAAGCTCGCCCGACGCCGCTGATGTTGTTGGTCAGCTGGATGCCATTGGCTGTGGGGAAGGCATCGCCTGAGAAGTTGAGGCCTCGACCGATTTGGGCGCCGTCGGAGCCGGTGAAGATGAAGCTGAAGGAAAACGAGGTTGCTAGGGGAAAAGAAGTAACAAAGAGCAGTAGCAAATAGGAAGGCCAGAGGAAGCAGCACAAGAAGTTCACCATAGCCAACCTCGGAAAGGAATGCAATGGTGCGTAAGCGAGAGTTCCTCCTGTCTCAATTTGTAGTAGCCTCTTTAGATTCGTGGGAAGACTTCAGTCAATTCAACCTAACAAGAAAAAAAGGCCACTTTATAGTATTAAATTAGCAGCTCCTCCTCCTCGTCTTCTTGCAGCCTTCATTTTCTCACATCGTTCGCCTCCTCCCTCTCGTTGTATCTTTATTTGTTCCGACTCAGTCTCGCAGTTGCCCATAAATTATTGATTTAGAGCTTGTAAATGATTCCAGCGCTGACGCTGATCCATTTCAGATTGCCTTTCTTCCTGCCTTCCGCTCCTCGTTCGCCCCCCTCTGACCCGTTCTCCGCCCACAGCTTCAACTTCCAACCCTCATCTCTACGCAGTCCTCCCGCTCATAAATCTCTACTTGCTGGCCTAATTGTGCTTATGTTTTTATTTTTTTAGCTTAAAAATCATATACCCACTTGCTGGGTGTATACAGGAATGTAGTCTGATCGGATTTAGAACCCTAAATTCGCATTATTAGATAGGTACGTGGACATTGAATCTAACTGATTGTTTGTGTAATATTTATCTGATCATTATTACGTCGATTTACAAATTATAGACAGTTATATGAGCATTGAGAGTCAAGTAAAAGAATTCATTTTTAGGATCTTTGATAAAGTGCTCATGCTACTACTGCCCTAGGACTACATACAGTAAAAGGTTAACGAGTAATCGGTGATATAAGAGAAAGGGAGTTATGGGAGAATAGATAATTGAGTAAGAGTTATGGGAGAATAGATCATTGAGTATTTATCCTAAACGGTAGCAGTAAATGTCTGCTTTATATACTCAGTATCTTCAGTCAATTTTGCTAACCTAGTTCTTCTCTCAAAGCAGATGAGCCAAGGGGCAAAAGTTCTTTGAAGATGCAGCCTCTGCATGCAAGCGAACTAAATTAACATTCACAGTAGCATCTGTGATTTGTTTGTTTTCGTTATCTCCAACGACTGCTACTTTGAGAAATTTAATGCATAATTACCATAAGAACCTCTTTCATTTAACTGTATCACTTTTAGCAGATGTTTTCTAGTTAAAAACTCAGATTTGAACTACTAGTATCATCTATTCTACAAGTTACTTCTTCATAAAATAGTGGAACTTAGAATCATCACAGTTAGATAATCTTGCTTGGCTCCTGCTGCAGCAGCGCCTTCAGGAACTCGTCCCTCTAACCTGTTATTTTTATATATACACACACACATCCATGCATGTTATGAATCCAGTTAATATAATTCCAAGCAATGGATCACATATATATATATATATCTTCCACTGAACAAGCGTCTCAGCGACGCACATTGCTCCACCTGGCTTCGCAACATGCAGGTGCGCAGGAACACAGCCTTGTTCTTGCATTGTTAAGAGCATGGACTGTGCTTCATCAACCATTCCTGTCCTCATCATACCAGACATGAGAATATTATAGGCATAAACATCAGGAACACACCCAAGTTGCTTCATTATAGGCAATGGCGGAACAAGCAGAGACGTGGCTCAGCAGTCGCCGCCGCCGCCCCTGCCGTGCTTCTGCCTGTGTTCGACCAGGGAATGGGGCTGAGAAGATTTGTCCACAGAGATTTCGCCGACGCCACAGATAAATTCGCGGAGGAAGGGAAGCTCGGAGTAGGAGGATTTGGGGCCTTCTGCAAAGGGAGTTCTCCCCTGCAGCAACGCTGACCTCCGTGTGGCGATCAGGAAGATCTCCAAAGAATCCATGCAAGGGGAGAAAGAGTGCTTGTCGAAAGTCAATCTCTTCAGCCAGCTGAGCCACCGCAACAGAAGCCTCGACAAGCACCTCTGTAACGCTGGCAGATTGCACGGGTGGGAGGAGCCGACGTCGGGGTTGCTCTACCTTCACAGGAGTATATAAAGCAGAGACTCAATGATCTATTCTCCCAAAACCCCCTTTCTCTTCTCACCGATACCACTCTCTAGTTAGTCTTCTGTAAGTAGGTCCTCTATGCTTTACTCTTTAACCTTTGTCTTCTAGTCTTAATGTCAGTCCATTAGTCATCTTCAAACTTCTATACATGTGAGCATCAACAGGAGCCAGCAAAATCACAAAGCTCGCGATCCAGCTGATCGCACACATTCAGGTAAAGAGCTTGTTAACCCACCAAGCAGCAGTAAACAAGTGAACCCGCCCAAGTGTTTCAGTAGCATATTAACTGAAGTATCCCTTATTACTTCAATTCTATCACCGATCACTCGTTAACCTTTTTACCGTACGTACCTAACTAGATAGTCCTAGGGTAGTAGTAGCAAAAGCACTTTAACTAAGATCCTAAATCCTATCTAATAATGTGAATTTAGGGTTCTAAATCCTATCAGACTAGATGCCTCATTTGAGGACAATACAATATGATACGTTTTAGCAGAGAGAACACGCTATTAACTGATCTTATTATTCGAGCAATACAGTTCAATGAAAGATGCACCCCATGGATTGGGGGAGGAAGAGAGGTTTGGGTTCCTAGGGAGCAAAGGAATTATACAGATGGAGCAAGCAGGTGGTATGCCTTCAGCGGCTTCTTATGGCAATTAAGCATTAACAATTTTGTTAACCCACCAAGCAGTAAAACCAGTGAACCCACCTGAGTATTGCAATAGCATATTAACTGAAGTATCCCTTATTACTTCAATTCTATCACCGATTACTCGTTAACCTTTTACTGTATGTAGTCCTAGGGCAGTAGTAGCATGAGCACTTTGTCAAAGATCCTAAAAATGAATTCTTTTACTTGACTCTCAATGCTCATATAACTGTCTATAATTTGTAGATCGACATAATAATGATCAGATAAATATTACAGAAACAATCAGTTAGATTCAATGTCCACGTACCTATCTAATAATGCGAATTTAGGGTTCTAAATCCGACCAGACTACACTCCTGTATACACCCAGCAAGTGGGTATATGATTTTTAAGCTAAAAAAATAAAAACATAAGCACAATTAGGCCAGCAAGTAGAGATTTATGAGCGAGAGGACTGCGTAGAGATGAGGATTGGAAGTTGAAGCTGTGGGCGGAGAACGGGTCAGAGGGGGGGAACGAGGAGAGGAAGGCAGGAAGAAAGGCCATGTGAAATGGATCAGCGTCAGCGCTGGAATCGTTTACAAGCTCTAAATATAATTAATGGACAACTGCGAGACTGAGTCGGAACAAATAAAGATACAACAAGAGGGAGGAGGCGAACGATGTGAGAAAATGAAGGCTGCGAGAAGACGAGGAGGAGGAGCTGCTAATTTAATACTATAAAGTGGCCTTTTTTTCTTGTTAGGTTGAATTGACTGAAGTCTTCCCACGAGTCTAAAGAGGCTACTACAAATTAAGACAGGTGGAACTCTCGCTCAAGCTGAAAACTATAAAAGAAATAAACTCGCAGAGAAGAGACCGAAGATCTAGAAAAAAATACTTTTTCTATATTTTATTCATTATATAAGATACAAACATTAACCCATTTATATAGGTACGAAGTATACTAAAAAAAAAAATTAGATCTAACAAAAGATAATGCACGATAGCCAAGTGTCACTCTTATATCTCCACTACCAGCACATATTACTCATTACTCCTTGACCATTTACTTTTTCAACTAAATAAAAAATTAATAAAATGTAGCATTTAAAGTTTATTTAACAAAACTCCCCCGTAAACTTAAATGTTTCTACCATCCACCATGTCGATCATTTTCTTGCATTTGTCGAAAGATTCTTTTGGCAGCGGTTTTGTGAAGATATCCGCAACTTGATCTTGACTCGCCACGTGCACCAACTCCACATTTCCTTCCTTCACATGATCTCGGATAAAATGAAAACGAACGCCAATGTGTTTGCTTCTTTCATGGTTCACTGGGTTCTTTGCCAACTCAATTGCTGACTTGTTGTCAACTTGAATTATGGTTGCACCTAGTTGCTTTAGTTCTATCTTGCTCAATAAATTTCTAAGCCATATTGCATGACATACACACCAAGATGCTGCAACATATTCAGCTTCACACGTCGAGAGCGTCACGATCGGTTGCTTCTTCGAAAGCCAAGTAAATGCAGTAGCTGTCACGCCCTGACCCTACTGTCGGGCACGTGGCAACCGCCGTATGAGCCCAACAGACCCATACAAGGCATCAAGTGATACATATCATCCAATACATCATTTACGCAGCGAAATTTACAAATAATTCATCTAACTCAATATTCCTAACACAGTCCCGATAAACCTACTACAATTCTATGATAAACGGTAACGATAAAGAAAAATAAATCCGTCAGTGGATCCATCTTCATTTACTATCTCGATCTGTCAACTAATAACCTGCACACACGGGGAAAAGTGGTGTGCTCAGCCTTGCGGCCTAGTGCGAAATTACGGCTCTACCGAATAAAGAAATCAAAGGCTAGGAGGAGTATTCTAGGATGCCCTTGGTTTATTTATTTGTCATTTTCGTATGATACATGTGAGGCATATCGTAAATTTAAATAACATGGTAAGTATATACAAAATGTGTAACACTAGATGTCACCTAAGCTGTCTCTAATAACTATGTCATCAATGTCACCGGAATGTCATCTACGGTGTACTATGTTTATCAATCTCAAGACTCGGACCGCCAGCCTATGCTTAGTGAAATTCCCCCGTCGGGGACTTCCCTTAAGCCCATCAGTGCGGTGTCCTTCTATGTCTCTACCTAGGCCCGCTGCACTGATGTTGGCGGAGAGATCGGGTGACCGTATATCTCTCTCCACTGTTTCGTCAGTCGCACCCTACGCCCCGTCCCAGCGAAACATCGCGCCCCTACTTCCTCCCCGGTCTCCGTAAGGGCAACGACATTTTGTGTAGCGCTGCACACTGCCCGTAGGCAGGGTCACCTCAACATAATATATCATCGGTCACGGCTAACCGAAATCATAATAACCCTAGGATCCGGACTATTCATCCGACCGTCTGCAGAACGTCTAGGATGATAGCCGTGTGGTCTACGGATCCACTGTCCAAGGCTTGAGAGAATCCCCGTCCCAACGCAAAAGCGATCGATGTTAGCCGAGTTGACCATCAATCCGTACAATGGATTTGAGGTACCTCGACCACATTTTTGCTAATTTGTGGGAAAGTTCATCCCCGCTAGCCATATCAGGACTATCACGGTGACGCCCAACCGTCACTCATGCGGGTAATAGTATCCGGGTATAGACCAGTCCGCTATCTGGTCTATCCGACCTTGGAGTTTATCTGGCCCATTTCCCAACCAGCTCCCAGTATCTAAGCTACATGTAGCCTCGGGAGTGGTATGTGGTGGAGCATCACCATTCTGACCATCGGCGGTACGTAGTGGTCAAACGATGTATGCAAGCAGTACCCCTCCCTATCGAATTTCTAGTGATGTCTCCTAATAGTTTCTAACATGTCATTATTCTTATCCATATCTGCATGGTAGTTGTGCTATCATAATCTAGAAAAATAATAATAATATATTATATATCATGCAGGACAAGATATCACGACATATTAAAACTTAGCAGGAAATCATGATATATCATGCATGTTAGACAGAAATAAATTAAACTAACATGCGGACAATCAAATCTTATCAAGCATAATATTTTATTATATTTAAGACATCTAGGAATTGTTACTAAGAAGACCCCAGCGGGAATTCCCTAGCTTGAATAAATCCTACATCGGAGAACCAACGCACCTAGGTTAGCGATCCGGTCTTTAGAACCAACCCGCGTAGCAATGGATCACTGCGACGAATTACTCGGATCGCGTACCCGCGATAATCCTAATTAACACAATTATTCAAAATAAAATTTAATTTATTTTCTCTTAAGATAAATAAATTAAAATCTATCAATTAAATAATTATTACATTACATTAATCCTATACAAGTTTAGGATTAATCCCACCTAATCAATTCTTAATTAATCATATTTTAAATTTTTATCTATTAACTTAAATGAATTTTTATTCAATTTCTACTCATTAAACTCACCCATAACTTGGCCCAAGTCACCCAGGGCACAAGTAGAACCCATAGAAATTTTTATTATTTTTATGATTTTTTATTATTTTTTTATTTTTTTTTATTTTTTTTATTATTTTATTGTTTTATTAATTATTTAAATTTTTTATTATTTTCTGACCTGGTCAACGGTCAACTGTTGACCGATCAACGCTGACTGGGTCAGCTGTTGACTCGGTCAATGCTGACTAAGTCAGCGGTGGGCCCGGTCAACGCTGACTAGGTCAGCTGTTGACTCGGTCAAACGGGCCGGTTACTGTTCGTCCGATTCGGTTCAACTCAACTCATTCACTAATCTCACTTAATTAAATCACTAACCTTGTTTAACTTACACTAATCATGCAACTTAACTTAACCCGAACCCAAGTCCGACCCAAACTCAACTCAACTCAACTAACTGGTTCAGCTCAACCAGTTTTATTAAATTAACTCTAATTCATTATTAACTTAACTAAAAAACTTGATTATTTAACTCTAAACCATGTTTAAATTTAAACTAAACATATCATAACTTAATCTATATTAATCATACTTATTTATAGCTAATCATGCTTAATTATTCGCTAAGCATGATTAAGGAAAATTAATCACGCAGAAAGGGGCGAGAGCAGGGGTACCTCTGCTCGTCCGCTTCCTCTCTTCCGACGCCGGCGATGAAGCTCCGGCTCGGTCGATTAGGCCCCCGGCGATGGCCCTCCAGCTGCGGCGATGGTCTGCCACGGCTCCCGCAAGCAGCAGCGACGGCGACACCGTTGGAGGTGGCGAAGTGAAGCTCGCTGCCGTGTGGGAAGCGATTGGCGAGGGTTTCACTCCGGCGAGCCCTCGTTGAGCTCGCAAACGATCGATCGGGGACGGAGAGAGGTCGTCGACGAGGGGACAACGACGATGGGCGAGGAGGAGGCGCAGCGGTGAGAAATCGCCGCTTGGGGCGTGCGAGCAGATGTTTTTGCTCGCGGCTTCGTTTCCGCCCGCAAGCAGGGGAATGTGGGGAAAAGGAGGAGGCGCGCGGCTGCAGACCTCCGCTGCGCTCTCCTCGTTGCAGCGAGGATCTCCGGAGGGCGAGCGGCGGCGGTGAACGGCAGCCGCCGGGGGGAAGGGCGGCGAACAGCGACTGCCCTTTGCGAAGGGGGAGAAGGCCGGAGAAAGGGGCGCACGGCAGGGAACCTCCGTCGAGCTCTTCTCGACGCGGAGGAGGGGGACGGTCGGCAAACGATGGCCGGTGAGCAGCGGGCGCTGACGGGGTGGAGCAGCACCGGCGCTGCTGTGTTGCGGGCGATCGCGAGGAAGCAGAAGAAGAAGAAGAAGAAGAAGAAGGAGAAGAGGCGGGCGCGAGTGGGAAGAGCCCTCGCTCGCGTCGGCCCTTCAGACCGGGTCGGGCCGGTTCACTCGGACCAGCCAGCTGGCCGGTTCAGTTGAACCGGACCGGAAAAATTTTAATTTTAATTTTTAATTTTTTTTCTCTAAAATATGATTTTTGAAGGTGGGGGTTTACAGTAGCTCCCATAAAGAATACATATCCCGATGTACTTTTCCGATATACATACGCTATCAGAGTATCCAACCAACTTGTAATCTTCTACTTTCGAGTAGAATAACCCGAGTGACACCGTTCCTTGGATATACCGTAGGATTCGCTTCAATGCCTTCCAATGTGAATAAACTGGCTTCTCCATTAATCGACTTATAATGTCGACGCTTAATGAGAGATCCGGCTTTGTGCATGTGAGATAGCGAAGGCTTCCTACCAAACTCCGGTATTTACTCGCATCAACACGATCTCCTCCATCGAACTTCGAAAGTTTTGTACCTGGTTCCATAGGTTTTGAAACTGGGTTGCAATTTGCCATCTTGTATTTCTTCAAAATTTCCTTTGCATATGCCTCCTATGATATAAAGATACCTGTATCTTATTGTCTAACTTCCAAGCCAAGAAAAAACTTCATCAAACCCAAATCTGTCATCTCAAATTCACGTGTCATTGTGCTCTTAAACTCTTCTATCATTTTATCATTGTTTCCCATAAAAATGAGGTCATCAACATAAAGAGCAACAAATAACACGTTACCTCCATTCTTCTTTGCATAAAGGGCATGCTCGTAGGGAGATTGCTTGAACCCATTCTCCTTGAAATATGTGTTGATGCGTTTATTCCAGGCTCGCGGTGCTTGCTTTAATCCATAGAGCGCCTTCTTCAATTTTAGCACCTTTTTTTCTTTTCCAATTCTCATGTACCCGGGTGGTTATTCGACGTAGATATCTTCTTTGAGTACACCATTCAAGAATGTCGATTTGACATCCATTTGAAATATTTACCATTTGAATTGAGCAGCATGTGAAAAGAGTAATCGGATTGTCTCCATTCTTGCAACAAGAGCAAATACCTCATCATAGTCAATTCCTGCCTTTTGCTTGTATCCCTTCACAACAAGTCGCGCTTTGTATCGTTCTATCTTGCCTTGAGCATTCATCTTTTTCTTGAACACCCACTTTACACCAATAGGTTGGCTTCCTTTCGGCAACTCTGCTAGCTCCCATGTGTTGTTGCGGTTTATCGCTTTGATCTCCTCGTTCATAGCAATTTGCCAGTTCTCATCTCGCACCGCCTCTTCAAAACTAATATTTTCAGCATCTGCAAAAAGACATACAAAATGCATCTCATTTGTTGAATTATATATATCTTGCAAACTTCACGTTTTGGGTTGTCGAGGTTCCTCTTCATCATCAGTGGTTTCAGAATTTGTTGGTATGCTCGTTGGTGCAATAATTGATGATTCTTCAACTTTGATGATAACCTCTGTCGAATTGTTCCAATCCCATTCGCTTGCTTCATTTATTTGCACATCATGACTCACCAACACTTTCTTGTTTATCGGGTCGAATAGCTTGTATCCTTTAGTCTTCACATCATAACCAATAAAAATATATATTTTGCTTTTGTCTTCGAGCTTCGTCCTTCGTTGATCCGGTACATGTGCATAAGCCACACTACCGAACACTTTGAGATGAGAAACCGTTGGCTTTTGTCTGCTCCATGCCTCTTGTGGTGTTTGATCATCTAACTTCATATGTGGACATCGATTTTGTACATAGATAGCACATTGCACAGCTTCTGCCCAGAATTCCTTCGGCATTTTCTTGCTCTTGAGCATTGATCGAACCATGTTGAGAATAGTCCGATTATTCCTCTCTGCTACTCCGTTTTGTTGAGGTGAGTATGGTGCAGTTAGAAATCTCCTTATACCTTGCTCCTCGCAATACTCCATGAAGGCCGTCGACGTATACTCGCCACCTCTATCGGATCGTACGGCCTTGATTTGTCTACTTGTTGCCTTCTCCACCATAACTTTGAATTTTTTGAACACCTCGAATGCCTCGGATTTTTCTTTCAGAAAATAAACCCAAGTTTTTCGTGAGAAATCATCGATAAAGGAAATAAAGTATCTTTTACCACTGAAGGATTCAGGAGTGATTGGTCCACATATGTCGGTATGAATCAACTCGAGAATATGTTTAGCTCGATATTCTGCCTTCTTTTGAAACAATGTTCTCTCTTGCTTGCTAAGCACACATTCTTCACAGAATTTGCCATGAAAATCCATGTCTGGCAGCCCGCGCACCATATTCTTCTTTGCTAACTCTTTTAGACCACCATAATTTAGGTGACCAAAGCGAAGATGCCACAGCGTTGCCTTGTCTTCTACATTGACTCGTAGACATTTTCCTTCACACTCCTCAAATTCAATTTGTACATTCGATTTCTTCCTATCTCGACTCGAGCAACCAGTCGTTCTTGCTTGTCCTTCAAATGCAATAGCCTGTCTTTTAAAAATATCAAGTAACCTTTCTCCGTTAGTTGCCCCATACTCAAAATATTAGTCTTAAGATCTGGTACGTAATAAACATCTTGAATTGACCCTAATAAGCCATCCTTTTGTAAGTAACAAACCGTACCTCGACCTTTTACCTCTACCTTTGATGCATCTCCAAATGACACATGACCATGATCGATCTTTTGCATCTCTTTAAATAGGTGCTTGTGGCCGGACATATGGTTGCTTGCTCCCGAGTCGAGATACCATAGCGTGTCATTGTTGATGTTAACTTCATTTTGAGCCATCAAGAGAAAACCTTAATTTGCTTCGTCTTCCAAGGTTAGGTTGATAGTTTCTTCCACCTTTTTATCGACGCAATAATCTTTTGCATAATGCCCCACTTTACCATAATTATAACATTTATCGGAGTTGCAATCCGTCGCATAGTGACCATACTTGTAACACTTGTGGCACTTGATGTTGGAATAATTTGACCGACCGCCTCTTCCTCGACCACGTCCTCTTCCACGCCAATTTGGTTGGCTCGATAGTCCCTTCTCCTTATAGAATCCTCCATGATTGCCGCCTTGACCACCGCGACCATTTCCATGACCTCCATGGCCACGACCTCTACCTACAAAATTTTGAGAATAGAATACATTTTCGTCTTTGATTGACGCCTTGGTCTGAAGTGCTTGCTCAAGTGGCTCCTCCTTCCTTTTCTTACGTTGTTCATGTGCCTCCAGAGAACCGGCAAGCTCGTCGACTGTGAGCGTCGCAAGGTCCTTTGATTCTTCTATCGCGCAAACAACATTCTCAAAATTATCAGTTAAGATCTCAAAATCTTCTCGACAACACGCGCATCAGGTAGCGCTTCGCCATTACGAGCGAGTTAATTCGCCACAACTTGTACACGGGTGATGTAATCGGATACATATTTTGACTCCTTCATCTTCATACTCTCCAACTCGCCACGAAGAGTTTGGAGACGCACTTGCTTGACTCGGTCTGTTGAGAAGCAGCGTTCGCACCAGCAAACTGGAGCAACTACTGCTGAGGGGAAGCACACGAACCAGCAATCTGGAACAGCAGTGAACTATCGAAAAACAGAACACCAAGGAGGAAAACAGAAGGTTGCGCAGAGCATTGTAATTGCTCTCGCTAATTGTATTAGAAATTGTAATATTGCAATAATAGAATTGGAAACAAAATTGAGAAGTTTTGGAAACAACTTCCAACTTCTCTTACAATGCATCAATGGAAATTTTAATCAAACAAGAAACTTTCCTACTGCATGTTTCTTCCTAATACAAACTATGACTTAACTAAACCAAAAACAAAACTTTAACTAAACCAAGCTTAAATCACCAACACGGTCGGCTCCTTTGAACACTTTCTTTAAAGTGTCCCACGCTTCTTTTGAAGTAGTTGCACCAGCAATCTTCTCAAAGCCCGACTTGTCAACAGCTCGGAACAACATGTATAATGCGGCTTTATCCTTCGAACGTGCTTCTTTCAATGCCTTGTTTTGAGCCACCGTATAACCCCTGGTACTTGATGGTTCTTCGAAACCTTCTTCGACCGTCTCCCATGCATCTTGAGATCCAAGAAGAGCTTTCATTTGAATGCTCCAATTCTCGTAGTTTGTCTTTGTCAGTCGTGGTAGCGGCATTTGCCCTGTTACAGATGCCATTGGCTCTGATACCAATTTAAAAACTATAAAAGAAATAAACTCACAGAGAAGAGACTGGAAGATCGAGTATAAGATACAAACATTAACCCATTTATATATGTATGAAGTATACTAAAAAAACTAATTAGATCTAACAAAAGATAATGCACGATAGCCAAGTGTCACTCCTATATCTCCACTACCAGCACATATTACTTCTTGACCATTTACTTTTTCAACCAAATAAAAAAATAATAAAATGTAGCATTTAAAGTTTATTTAACACAAGCACCATTGCATTCCTTTCCGAGGTTGGAAATGGCGAACTTGTTGTGCTTCCCCTGGTCTTCTTCCTCCCTGTCTTTTCTTTGTCTTTGCTGCTGCTCTTTGTTGCTTCTTTTCCCTTCGTCACCTCGCTCAACTTCACCTTCCACTTCACCGGCTCCAACGGCGTCCAGATCGCTCAAGACCTCAACTTATCAGGCGACGCCTCCCCCACAGCCGACGGCTTCAGGTTGGCCAGTAACATCAACAATGGCCAGAGTACTGCTTCTAATTCTAATTCTAAGTACTGCTTCCCTTGTTAGGTGTTGGAACACAAGAAACAAGCAAATGTGCCAAGCTTAGGATTTGGAGCTTTGGTCTCACCTGGGAGAGAAATTGCACCTGGCCCTGAGGTTGTACATCGTGAACCTCACCGTTGCCAAAGTTGTGGGGCTTATGCAAATCTGTATTGTGAAATTTTGGTAGGATCAGGACAGTGGCAATGTGTGATATGTAAGAATTTGAATAGTAGTAATGGAGAATATGTAGCTCCCAGTAAGGAAGAACTTAGGCACTGGCCAGAGCTCTGTTCCTCGATTATTGACTATGTCCAGGCAGGGAATAAACGACCAGGATTTGTTCCAGTTTCTGACTCAAGGATGACTGCACCGATAATTCTTGTCATTGATGAATGCTTGGATGAAGCTTATCTCCAGCATCTACAAGGTTCTTTGCATGCTTTTGTGGATTCTCTTCCCTCTACTATGAGGCTTGGAGTCATCACATATGGACGAACAGTGTCAGTATTTGATTTTTCAGAGGGCTCAATGGCATCAGCTGATGTCCTACCAGGTACAAATCACCCACCCAAGAATCTCTGAAAGCTCTCATATATGGCACTGGTGTTTATCTGTCACCTGTACATGCTTCACTTCCTGTGGTGCATACAATATTCTCATCTCTAAGGCCATACAAACTCAACTTGCCTGAAGCATCTCGAGACCGATGCCTTGGTACAGCAGTGGAGGTCGCTCTGGCAATAATTCGCGGACCATCGGCTGAAATGACACGTGGAATTATCAAAAGATCAGGAGGCAATTGCAGAATCATGGTATGTGCTGGTGGCCCTATTACTTATGGACCTGGATTAGTTCCACACTCGTTCGATCACCCAAATTATGCATACATGGAGAAGACAGGTATGAAGTGGATGGAACATCTTGGCCAAGAAGCATTCCGGCATGATACTACAATAGACATTCTTTGTGCTGCAACATGCCCAGTTAGAATTCCTGTTCTGCAGCCTCTTGCAAAAAGCTCTGGTGGTGTGCTGATACTTCATGATGACTTTGGAGAGGCATTTGGTGTTAACTTGCAAAGAGCATCCATGAGGGCAGCAGGTTCCCATGGATTATTTGAGATACGCTGCTCTGATGATATTCTTGTGACACAAGTCATTGGGCCTGGAGAAGAGGTAGCGGCTGATTCTCATGAAACATTCAAGAACGATTCTTCCTTTTGCATTCAGATGCATAGCATTGAAGAAACACACAGCTTTTCCCTCTCCATGGAAACTAAAGGCGATATTAAGAATGACTACGTCTATTTCCAATTTGCCGTTCGTTATTCAAATATTTATCAAGCAGACATCTCCAGAGTGATTACGGTGAGGTTACCTGCTGTGGATAGTGTGTCCATGTACCTACGGAGTGTGCAGGAAGATGTAGCTGCTGTCCTTATTGCTAAGAGGACTCTCTTGCATGCCAAAATATTTTCTGGTGTTGTCGATATGAGACTTATAGTAGATGAGGGAATTAAGGACAATTGCTCTAAGATTTGGTTCTCAGCTACCAAAATTCAAGCTTTATCGATTTCCTCAGGAGTTATCTACTTTGCCTGAAAGCTTGTTCCATCTAAGAAGAAGACCACTGTTAGGAAATATTGTTGGCCATGAAGATGAAAGATCTATCTTAAGAAATTTGTTTCTGAATGCATCATTTGATTTATCTCTTCGTATGTTAGCACCGCGTTGCCGAATGCATCGTGAAGGAGGTACCTTTGAGGAGCTACCAGCATATGACCTTGCTATGCAGTCGAATGCAGCAGTGGTCCTTGACCATGGAACAGACCTGTTCATATGGTTGGTAAGTTGCAATCAGCAGCATCTTGGCAGATAAACTGAACCTTGTCTAGCATTTTAATTTTTCTCCTTAAGTTTCACTACTTTTACCAAGTTTGTTTTTTACCATTTTAAAGAGTTCACTGCATCCTGCCACATATACTTTCCACAAATTAGTGGAAAGTTGGTTTACATGGATCAATCATGATTCATCTTGTCCGGCATTACTGGACATGCCTTGCCCATTGATTTAACATGGAACATCAGCAGGAATAACTTATCAACTGGAACCTTTTTGCAGCATGGGGGTTAATTTTCTGTCAGCTGAATTGTATTCTTACTTTGTAGTGATATTTTCGTAAACTGTAGAAGGCAATCTTGATTCTGATTCCTTTTTTGCTCTCTTATATCTAATCAACAAAAGCATGCAGTCCCTGTAGATTTTAGTTACTTGTTAAAGTTGTATGCTTGATTAATGCCTTAAACATAACATGATACTAGTAAAATATATTGTGAGTGGGAAGCACATGATGCAATTACGCCATACATCTTTATCACATTGTTAATAGTTAAGAAATTTGTGCATCAAAATCAAATGCTATACTTTATTACCATAATATCCGATTTTCTACTATTTCTATCAGGTGGACTGATACTGATTGGCCATCTCTAATAAATTCTACATCATAGCCTTTTCATTCCAGTATTCTACTCTTTCACTACAAATCGGCATCTCATAGGTATATTATAAGTACAACTGTATGAGCATGCACTCATTTCTACTGTAAATTTTGTGCCATTAAAATCCTTCTAGTTACTGTAAGTTATTGTACCATTAAAATCCTTCTAAGGTCAGCCTGCTGCCAACAGCTTCATACTCATTGCTGAGATAATCCTGAACTAGGCTTCACGAGCCACCTACAATTGTTACGCAGTTATTATGGTGTCTGTATTCCTGACATGTTAGTTTTGTCTATTACTTCTCTTTTTCCACCTTTTTATTTGTACAGATGATATTTCTCACTGGCATCTTATCGCATTCCTGCATATCTGCCATTTCAATTTTAAAATTGCCACATGAATTTGATCGAGTATCTGCAATTTTCAGGGTGCTGAGCCTGCAGCCCAAGAAGGAAAAAGTGCTTCAGTTTTAGCAGCATGTAGAACATTGGCAGAAGAGTTAGCTGAGCAACGTTTTCCAGCTCCTCGGATCCTCTCATTTAAAGTCTGTTTGATCCAACACTGTCGTCCTTCTTTTTTCCACTACTGCATAAAAACCTTGTTTCTACACAAATGCCTTTTTTTCTTGTCCCATTTTTATAATCTGATCCAGCGAAGTAGTTACTGTCATTGCCTCGAAATAATCTGGTTCTGGAAAATCCAAAGGGAAAATAAAAAAAATTCAACCGTTTGTTCGCATGAAATATTAATTAAATGATGAGTAGATATTTGTCCTTTGTTTACGAACAATTAGACACTGATGTGTTGCATCTTTTCAGGAGGGAAGCTCTCAGGCTCGATATTTCGTATCCAGACTAATACCTGCACACAAGGATCCTCCGTATGAACAGGTATATGTATATTATTTCGCTCAATTTCTTCAGGAACACTTCTATGTGCCAGAAAAATTATATAAATGGAATTATGGAAATATAATTGGCTCTGTGATGATGTGTTTGATCTAGTTAGTCAATGCCAGTTTGTCTAGTAATCAAACTTCACCCTTCTCTGAACCAGGAGGCAAGATTCCCGCAATTACGCACCTTAACACCGGAGCAGAGGACAAAGCTTAAAAGCAGTTTCATTCACTTCGATGATTATAGCTTCTGTGAGTGGATGCGTAGCCTGAAGGTGGTGCCCCCTGAACCTAGTTAAATCTCAAAGAATACAATACAAGGAGGCTTTTTGATGATTCTTTCTGCACGTCATGGCCGAAAGACTCTTCTTAGATGCAACAGATTCATTGAAAAATTGTTGGAACCAGTTTTCATGAGCTCTGTGATGTGGACTATGGGGCTAGATGGTCGCTTAGTATTAACTCGAGATCAAGTTCTCCTTCTACTGATTCTTTCAGTACAGACATCTAGAAACTGTCACATTCTAACACACTTAGATCACATCCAAAGCTGTTCCAGAGATATGAGATGTTGGAGTATACTAAGAAATTTTTTTGCGATTGGCAATTGTGCAGTTTGATGATGGCTTAAAATTTTGGAATTCACAAATAAAAATTATATACTAGAACTATTATGTATATTCTCATTATTTTCATGAAAAAAACCACAGTTGTCTTAATCGACCAACACCCTTTGTGGGGTCTAGGTTAGCGTGCAGTTGGGCACCGTAACTCAGCTTCCGATTCATCCCGCATCGCCAGTTCTACTTACCAAAAATGGTCCACTTGGAGTTCTCGATTTCGTGGCATGGCTAAACGGAGTAGCCACGTCGTCCTACCTATTTAAAGTTTGAGAATAGGTCGAGGGCGTTGTGCCCCCGATGCCTCTAGTCATTGGCTTTACCAAAAAGAACTCGAGCTCCAGCTATTCCGAGGGAAACTTCGCAAGGAACCAACTACTAGATGGTTCGATTAGTCTTTCGCCCCTATAGGGCCTCCATTAGGGTTGATCATTCTGGTGTACAGTAATATTTCAGTAATAACTTATCATGAAAGAAAAAATATTTTTAAGTCAGTAACTTTATCATCACTAATATAACTCTTAAGGTGGGTCATCGAGGATCGGGCCAGTCATACCGTTGCGAGGACTGAAAATATCATAAGCAAGAATTACTTATTATTTTTCCTTTTCCTAGCCAATTTATATATCCTCTGTGTCCTCAACGTGATCGAATCTGATAGCGTTGGACTCGATCAGACAAATCGAATCAGATGGTGTTGGATGTGATCAGACTCAAATCGAACCCAATCTAGCTTTTAATACGATCAAATCTTGATAACGTTTGACTCGGTCGCACTCAAAACCGAACCCAATCCCGAAACCATTTGCTTCTAATTCACGTGGGTTTCGACCTCGTCGTCTTCATCAAGCAACTCGTTTCCATTCTTCTGCTTCAAGCTCTCTCTCCGCCCCATCTCTTCTTCTTCTTCTTCACTATTCCTTCGTCAGTAGTACCACCTGCAAGCGCACGCACGGGATCGAAGGGCAAATTCGTCGCCGCAGGCGGAAGCGATGCGGCCTCGTCGTCGTCTCCGTCCCGATCCAGTAATCCTAGGGTTTTTCCTGGGGTTTCTCCTCCTATGCCGCTCCTCCGAGGCCTCGATCCACGACTACTCCAATGGCGCGTTCACCCCTCGCTCCAATTCCTTCTTCTTCCACGGCGGCAGCGAGGGCCTCTACGCCTCGGCCGTGGTCAACACCACCGTGCCCGCCTCCGAGGGAAATTCCTTCATCCAGTGAGCTCCCCTCCCCTCCCTCCCTCTCTCTCTCACTCTCTCTTCCCCGATCTCTTAGCCGCCACATTTGATCCGATCCCAGTGCTGCACAGCTGCGTTTTTTTCCCCTCTTCTGTGATGCCGCTTGATACGGTAAATTATATTCAACTTAAATAAACGTAGTTTTTGACGAAGAACGCTTTTCATCGATTTGGGTCTCCTACGATCCTCTATCTGAACTTGCTCTTGTCCGTTTGCTTCAATAGCTACGCCAGACACAAGGAACAAATTTCTCGTCGTTTTGGTTGTGGTTGTGGCCGTGCTTTTCCTCTATCTGAACAAAATTTTGACTTTCCAACGAACTGTTGTTTTCAATTTTGTTTGTGCGATTTGAAGTTCATCTGCTTCTTTTTAGCTTTTCTTTTGCTGATAGGTGCTTTGAAGGTGAATATGAGTGTCAATAGGGTTCTGTATTAATTGCATATTCAGGCTTGCTAAGGTACCATGCTCTGTAATATTCATTTTGGGATACAACGGTGCGAGAGTTTGTTTTTCTTTTATAGCAGAATAAAGTTGTGTATGTGCCAGTTAGTAGGACTAGTATGAATTAGAAGAATTTTGGTTCTAACTATCCTATTTTATATATTGGAAAATGCCAGTATAACTTATTTTCTATAAATTATATTTCAGGTTTGAATCTGTTGTCTTTAGAAGGACGAAAGCGTCAGCATCTAAACATGGTGATATGGAACAAAAAACTGGATTAGTAGAAGCTATAATAGTTGAAATTCAAGATAGGGATAAGATTGGTGGTAGATACTTGAACACTGATGCTATATGTTGCACACGTGAACTTCATCAACAAAATCAATGCAAAGTTGGGGAAGTAATCATTCGTCCAAGTCAAGGTAACTCAGATGGACCAGCACGCATCCAGACCTTTTTTGAAGGTAACAGTGAGGAGGCTACGATGATAACACAAGCTATTCCAATAAAGAAAACAGGGATGTACTATCTTTATTTTATGTTTTGTGATCCACAACTTCAGGGCACTATAATTAATGGTAGAACTGTTTGGAGAAATCCTCATGGCTATCTTCCTGGGAAAATGTCACCTTTAATGACATTCTATGGATTCATGTCTTTGGCATATCTTTTACTGGGTCTCCTCTGGTTTCTCCAATTTGTGCGGCATTGGAGGCAAACGTTGCAGCTTCACTATCATATCACAGCTGTTATTGCTCTTGGCATGTGCGAAATGGCCTTTTGGTATTTTGAATATGGAAACTTCAATTCTACGGGAGCTAGACCTATGGGTATAACCATTTGGGCAGTCACTTTTAGTGCTGTCAAAAAGACTGTTTCGCGCCTCCTGCTTCTGGTTGTGTCAATGGGCTTTGGTGTTGTCCGACCAACATTGGGTGGTATAACGTCAAAGGTTGCTCTTCTTGGGCTGCTATATTTTGTTGCCTCTGAAGCTCTTGAACTTGTTGAGCATTTGGGAAACATAAATGACTTTGCTGGAAAAGCAAGGTTGTTTCTTGTGCTGCCTGTTGCTATTTTGGATGCAACCTTTATTGTCTGGATATTTTCATCATTGTCAAAAACTTTAGAAAAGCTTCAGGTAATATTTGCACTATATTTTCATCATGGTATTAGACACTCACCTTGTAGTATTTCAGGTTTTCTTGATGTTATCTTATTTTTTTCTTTGAATATGTTATGTATGTTAGAGTTTCAATAATCATTGACAAGGGTTACTATTTTATGGCATGAGGTATCTGACAATGCTTCTGTAACATGCCATGTCTAAATACCAGTCTGAGCATTACCTGAGCCATCAATATTTGCTAGTTGGTATAAGTAAAAAATTTTGGATATTAGCACTTCAATGCTGGAAATAATCCACAAGTTGATATGTTCTTCTGCCATGCATCATCACCTCAGCCATCAATATGCCAATCTTGTGCAATATCTTTCTTGGAGAGCCAACTTGCACAATTTTCCAGCATTGCATTGTTTAATGCACTCACCAGAATGACTTATTCACACTATAGAAGAATCTTGGTGTTAATTGATGAATTATAAAAATCACATTCCTTTTGAACTAGCAATTTCTCTTACTTTAGATCTTTCATTGAATTTTTTTCTGCTAGTAAATATTATTTTGTTGTCTTCCAGTGAAAGATTGATAATTCTACGTGAATTATTTTTAATTCTATTTTCAGAATTTATAAATTGTCATCAAATATGTCCCGCCACATAAGTGAAATTTCTGACCTCATTTGCATTATAGGCTCCAAATATCTGCTAGTAGACTTGAAAGAACAGAAAGCATGGTCAAGTCATGCAAGGCAACCTAACAGGCCTTCTTGCATTACCCAATTTATGAAGAAACAATGTTTATCCATGAAGTGGACAGTGGTGCATTTTATGCCACTTGATTATTTTAATGACCTTGTGCATCACTGAGCCTCCCGTCTATGCTGGTTTTGTTTCAGATTAGGAGAAACACAGCAAAATTGGAGCTCTATCGCAAGTTCACCAATACTCTAGCTGTTTCTGTGCTCATTTCAGTTGCTTGGATTGGCTATGAGGTATTGTTATCAGCAGTTGAGAATCATTGGTACTTTAGCTTTAATTAATAAAACTTCTTATATATGATCAGATTATTGAATGAAAGAGTGCTTTGGTGAATAAAGTTGAATTTATTCTTATCTAATCAGTGATTAGTTTTCTCATTTTTCTGAGATAAACTTTGCTAAGCATCTCTGAGATAATACTACCAATTTGATTTGTATCACAAAATTTGAAATGCTTATGGTTGTTGAACCAGACCGAGATTTTAAACATTGGAATTATATTTATGATTTGAAGTTGTTTATGCCAATTAAGTCTTGCATATTCTGCAATCAATATGCAGATTTCTTACTTGGGTTGTTGTGGTCCTTAATCCATTAATCACTTTTGTGTAACACCAACTCATTCAACTCATATTTGTCTAGTTAAATTGAAATGTGAACTCATGTGTCTGCAGTTGTATTTCAATGCCACTGATCCATTAAGTGAACTTTGGCAAAGGGCTTGGATTGTCTCTGCATTCTGGAGTGTCCTCTCTTATGTACTCCTTGGAGTTATCTGCATTTTATGGGCTCCATCTCAAAATCCTACGAGGTAAAATCTTGATAGTTTTGTGTGTTCTCATACATCAGGTTTTTGAAGAATTTTATATTTTTGATTGAAATACTTATAATTGTCTTATATGAAGTGAAAAACTCGATGATCAAGTTTGTGTACTCAAAAAAATTGTCGTTATGTGCATTTCATGCGTCCAAAATTCCCAATACCAGCTACATATAGACCATCTTCCTTCTAATCTTTTCTATGTCTGCTTCCTTTTTCCTGTACAACACAAAGGATAGTTGGAATATAAGAAGATTTTGTTTCTGTATGTTTGCATGGGAAAGGTTACTTATAGTAGATGTGAACCTTATCTGAGATATCTGTTGATCATTACATTTTTTGTCCTTGACGTCTGTATTGGTAAGCTGGTATGGAACGTTTTTGTCCAATTGTTTGGGTATAAAGCGATTAGATAGAAAGAATAACTTTGATATTAGTTGAGTCACGATCCTGAAATGTTTTACAAGGTATGTGCATCCCTGACCTCAAGTTCTACTTGCAGCATGTGCATGACTCATCAATAAAAAAAATAATTTTGATAAAAATATCGACATGCCAGTAGAATTTAACTTGATTGACATGTAGATACATTTCTTTCTTCATATCATCAACGATAATTTTATCATTTTGCATTTAGAACCTCAAAAGTCAGATTTTTTTCAGACCACATTATCATGTTATTCTGGAATCCTTCCATTTAGATTCAGAAGCTCTATCTGTTAATTCTGACGTAAAGTGGACTAATACAGGTTATTGCTTTTGTCTATATGCTTACATTGTTATATTGCTAGCAGATATGCGTACTCAGAGGATACAAATGATGACTTTGATGATGAGGCAATTCCCCTTGCTGGAAGTGCAACCAGGGGAATTGGTGACAATTTAAGCAAACTGGAGAGAAAGGAAAGGAAAAACATGGATCATGTATTTGGGCTGGGAGATGACCCTGAGGAGGATAAACGGGAGTAGAAGATACACTTCCCTGCGTGGGACTTTGATTTTCTTATTGTCCTGTTCTGGTACGTTTATTCCTCACGTTTCTTGTTGTGATCAGGAAAAGGTTGATGTTGATATAACAAATGCAACGGTTACTGGAATGGTATTTCTGCTGAATTTTAATGCTCACTGAACTAGTATTCCTGCTGGTAACAAATACAATGACTGTTCCTCGCAACCTAATGCTAACAACACGGATTATTTATTAAACCAAGATTGTCAAATAACTCCAAAAAAAAGAAGACAACACAAAGTTTACTAAGATCGAAAAGCTATCCATATCTGTACGATTTTCTCCCTGGAAACCTTTTCAGTTTGAGGGTTGGTGTGTCAATTCGCATCCCTTGTTCTCTCCTTTCATTAATTGCATTTACACACTGTGCATATTGTTCAACTTTTTTCACCTGCTTTGTTCAATTATGCACTCAGAGAACATGGCAAGTCCATTGAATATGCTGTCTGACACTTTAGGACAAGTACTTGTCTGCTCATGCTGCGTTTGCTCATCTTGCTTGATGATGACTTGTAAGCTCTCACCTGTAATGACCAAAAAAACAGTTTCACTTTGAAGAACAGTGAGCACAAATAGCTCAAGCATTCAGAAACCGGAGAAAAAGAATCTGTTCCCTATTCTCTCCACCTCGGCAGTTGTTAAGTTTCTAGCTAATCTGGATCCTTGGCCTTGCCACTACTGCTTGTTTGCTCATCATACTCTTTGACTTCAGATAAAACATGGAAATCATCTTATTATTTTGCCAGGGAAACGCAAGTCTGTGCTGAGTGTGCCGCATGGAGCATAGTGGAGAAAGCTACAAGGCAGCAGCGATATGTTTGAGAATGAATGATGCCGGGTGTTTATAGCTGGAAGGATAGAGATTTCTTTAAATCTTCCGAGTAAATGCTAGCCTGTAACTCTTATAAAACGATCTTTTGAATACAAACCTGGTGAGTTTTACGACTAATGCTCGCATAGAGATGTTGTTTGAGGGTTTGAGGTTCACTCGAAAACTTTATCATGGCTTGTGCTTTGTATTTGTAGACTTCACCGAGTCAGATGCATCAGATACGCAATTTATTGATCCATTTCTAATTCACTGATATGTTATAATCACGAATTAAAAACTTTTGAAAATGCCACCACAATTCAATATTGCGTTAGGGGTTGCAGCAGAAGTTTGCAAGTGAATGCAGTGTGATACTTATGGAGTTCTCTGATGAGAATTTTTGCACCGAAACTAAAAATTATCCTTGACCAATCACTTTAAACAATAAAGAACAGAATAAGCTACATCAATCATTAAACAATAACGAATGGACTGTACATTTACATCATGCCACCATACAGCAGCATACAGCTACCATGATCTATCAACGTTACAAAAATCTTTCATGAATATAATAAAAAGAGAAGGAAAAAATAAACAAAAAAAAAAGATCCATCAACAAAGCAGATAACTTTTCTACTTCTTGATGCTCACTTATGTAACTTTGTCGCTCGTGTCTCTCTCTTCAGTTTCAGCAAAAATTTTAGTAGTATCTACTTGTGGAGGGATCAGAAATGTAAGAGCCTCTCCTGTCCATTACATCTCCTGCAAATGCTGACTCCGGGGTGTTACACAGAGGGGTGGTCGCCTCTGTGATCTCCGACTCTTCATCGATATCGCTATGTCGATACAAGATCTCGCTGGCTGAACCATAGCCCATAAGCATATGAAGCTCGGAACCTGTTTTCAGCTTACTGTATCTCTTCCCGATTGCTGCTCGCGAGGAACTCGGGATTTGCTCCCGCAATTCAGCATCGGTGGAGTGGCTGATGCCGAGCGAAAGCCCGTACTCTTCGGAGTAAGAAACTGGATCCCATTCTGATTTTTCATTCATCTTAGAACTCAGTATCTCATGCCCGGCACTGCTCTGACTCTGACTCTCCACCTCAGTTGTTGGAGTCTCTACCTCATTAGGTGTATCAAGTGTCCCAAGATGATTCCGACTTCTGAAAGAATATGTAAGGACTTTGGAGCAAGCACCACATTGAAGTCTATAAAGTCTTCTACTCGCGATGAAAAAATCGATAGGAAGCTTCAGTAACTCGAGGCAATTGTAGCATATGACAAACGGAGCACCACCTAGAACCGGACGACAAGGCCGCTTCTTCTGCTGCATTCTCTCCTTGTCGTGTGCTCTCTCATGCTCATGCTTGATCCTAAACTCGTGGTGAGACGGTGCAGGTCTATGATCCATATGGTTTCTTGGACTGCCAGTGGCACTAGGCCTGCAAGTTCTGTCATGGTGACAAGCTGCACAAGAGCCATTGCGGTAGCTGCGACAAGTAGCATGTTGGCAATGCTTGCAAGGAATGCCATCGAACCTTCTTGGCTGATAGATCTCCTTTCTTTGATGCGGAGGTTTAGGAGGGCGCTGAGAGAAAGCTGAATCGAGGTTCTTAACATGGCCTTCTTCTTGAATGGCTCTGGCATAAGATCTTCCCTTGCCTTCGTCAGATTTATCAAAGATCTCATTGATTTCCTCCCTCAACTCATCGACCTTCCTCAGTATCTTCATCTGAATGCGTCCAAGAGATTTGAGCTCTGTTGAAACACTGCCATTTTGATTTTTGGCGGAGCCCTGCTGACAGATCTGTGCATCTCTCGAGGGAGATTCTGAAGGTCTATGGTTTTCTGATTCCATCATGTTCTGAACTGACCCAAAGTCTTTCGCTGCATGATCTTTCTCTTTCTGAGAGCACTCTTCTGCATTTGTATTCTCCTTGGATGGTTTCAGGACATCTTCAGCCAGAACTCGAACTTGAACTTGTGTTTCTGCCACCATCTCTTGGTTCTCCTCTCCTTTATGCGAACTGGTATCTTCTGAATCCTGAACCTTTCTCTGCCTGAAAGTTCTTCTAGATAATGCCAATGATATACGTTTCCGAGGAGTACCACCATTGCTGCCATCACTTGCATAAGAGACAGCAGTATTTGATTGTAGAACATCTCTGTTCTCCTTGTCCTCCAAGGATGTTGATTCATGGATACTGGATTCTGCCAGATGCTTCGCAGGTTCAACATTTCTCTCCTCATCAGGAACATGACTCGCAGACCCCAAGCCTGTGTCTTTGCTGCAACTTTCTTCATGCTTCAACTCAGCTCCTTCAGTAGGGGCATCCACATTTGATGCTTGTAGACTTGGCGAAGCAACAACATCCTTTGATCTATCCTCAGAGGAGCTAACAGTTATTTCATTCCTCGAAGTCGTCAATCCTTGGTCAACCGAACCTCGATCTGGTTGCCTCTGCGATGAGTTCTCCTGCGGTGGGGCAATGCTGTTCTCTCGGGTAGCATTGTAGTGTTTAGCTGCAGAGAGTCAAGAGAAGATCAACTTGAGGAATAGAAGACAGTAACTCTCAGTAATCAACAAATAGAATTAGAGAGAAAAGCTTACATTGAAGAGCTGTGTCACATACACCGCACTTGTAGACGGGAACACTGGCCAATTCAGTAAGAACTTTCCTGCACTTTGGGCATCGCACAAGGCGCAATCCAGGGAGTGCACTAGCCATATCTTCGACAAGAAATGCAATCGATGTGCCTCCTCAATGTGAATCAATTTATCATCAGCAAAGTTACAGTAAGCAGCTCCAGTCTCCAGAAAGCTCTGGACTTCCTCGACGAGGAAGTATCCAACTTTGACTTTAGGACAATGAGATCTCTGACCTATTCAAATGCAATGAAGTACAAGATTAGTCAAGATTTTCTAGAGGATCAAAAAGAAATGTTTTGTAACAGAAAGAGAAAACGTAGTGTACAGTCGCAGTTAGGAGTTTGAATAGAAAATTTTCAAATGGATCAAGTTTGAGGAGGTCGGAGGAGTCGAAAGCGACAACGGAATTAGCTGCGAAATCCTATTCCTGTTTTTTTTAAAAAGAAATCTTTTCTTTCTTTTTGCAGACAAGGAGTTCAAAAAAGGCGAATTTGAACGAAAGCCGAAGCATGAGAAACCCTAGAAGACAAGAAAACAGAACTTTTTTTATTCCGAACGGGAGTGAATGATCTCAAATGCCTAAGTGTAAATTAAGCAGAAAGGAAACGGAACACCATAAAAAGGAAAGATTTTTCTTCCCGACCCCTTCCGAACTGGCTGCCGTCCTTTTCCATTTCTCATTTCCGGCTTCCAGGGAGAAATCAAAGACCTAAAAAACTGCCAACCAAAATCGATCTCAGCCGATCCCCTCGGCCAACAAGAGCGACGCACAACCAAAACAACACCGAACGCAGCTAAAAGACCAAGAACCGAATAATGCGTGCCAAAGCTAAGATTTTGAATTCAAGGGAGCGAAAACCTAAGCTCAGGTGCAGAGGGGTCAAGTTCTAAAAAAAAACCGATCTCACCCGATCACCTCGGCCAACAAGAGCAACGGAAAACAAAAACAACATCGAACGCAGCTAAAATACCAAGAACCAAATAATGAGCGCCAAAGCTAAGATTTTGAATTCAAGGGAGCGAAAACCTAAGCTTCAAGTGCGGAGGGGGAGCAGTAAGAAGAAGAAAAAAAAAACCTCGATTTGAGGACTCAGACGGCGTGGTCTCTTCGGATGCTTTACTTCTTCGCTCTGCTTCTTCTCCTCCTCTTCAACTCGCCGCCGTTTATTCCGGTTGGCTGCTCCTTCTCTGCTGCGGCTGCTGCCTGCCTGCCTTGTATAGGGTATCGGGGGAGCTCGAGCTCGAGCTCGAGTGCGAGGGAAGGAAGGAAGGTGAACGCGGTGGCGGAGAGGATGATGAGGGAGTCGGAAAGGGAAACATATATTAAGAGCCAGCGGAGGGCTGACCGATTCCACGGATCCGTGGCCATTTTGACCCAGCAAGCTCTCCGAAGTCCGTGTTCGGGGCGTCATCGGCATCGACGCTGTCAACACAAAATAAATACAATAAAAATAAAGAGGTCCTCCTTTTCTAACTCTGAGGCCTGAGCAGGTTGTTGCGTTAACTTGAAAACCCCCAAATCCAATTCTGCCCTAATTATTTTTTTTTCCTTTTCTTTTTTTTTAAATAATAGAAACACACGGGAGGGATCATTTTTTTTTGGGGGACCTAGGTTGACATTTTTCAATGGGTCAAACCCTCCAACCCCGTTCATGTTTGAGCATAAATTGTCGCATAATTATGAAGCATTCCTTTTTTAAAAAACATCAATTTTTTTATTTCTTCTTTTTAAAATATATTGTTATTTATCTGTTAAAATAAAAATTGAAAATTTACAAATATATTTTCTTTTATTACAAAAACAATAATAATAAAATACACCACTTCCTTGTATTTATTATTATTATTTAAACTCTGTGAGTATTAAACCTCCTTTCAATTGCTTTATGGAGTTTTCCGACTTAAAATATAAAAAAAAACAGAGGTTGACTATTTTCAATGAGTCAAACCCTCCTCTGATAAATTGCCGCTCAATTATGAAGCATTCCTTTTTTAAAAACATATAATATTTTTTTAATTTCTTCTTTCATTCTTTTTTATTTATCTATTAAAATAAAAAACAAAACTATAATATATTTTTTCTTATTAAAAATAAAAATAAGAAATATCTGAAACCCCCAATTCTGCCCTAATTTTTTATAAAAAATAAAAAAAGACAGGATCGAACCGAGGTTGACTTTTCACCACAGGTCAAACCCCCTCCTCGGTCCAGGAAGCATTCCTTCTTTTTCCTTTTTTTTTAAATAAAAAAACATATAACTATCTTTTTATTTAATACTGAAGATTATAATAAATTTAAGTTAAATTTAAAAATAATTTTAAATTTTCAGTATATTTTTATTATTTTAAAAAATAAATTTTTTTTATTAATTGACGGTTTTGACAGATTTGGTGGAGTCAAAAGGTCATTAATTAATCAAATTAACTAAAAATTAATTATTTTAAGGTCAGGCGGATATATATAATATATAGAGAGAAAGAGACATGTGCGCAATTAAGCGGCTACGGCGGGGGCGGGAGGGTGGGCGGAGCGCCGACTTCGTCCACGCGGCAACGGAGAATAAGAGGTCAAAAAACATTCGGCGGGACCCGCTCGGGTGGGTCTAGATTTCTAACCGACGTGGACCCCCTGACGTGGGTTCCCGCGCTGCAAAGCGCAAACGAGTGCCGCCCAAAAAGGAATGCGCCGCACCCGCGTTGCGCGTTCGGCGGTGGACGCGTCACCGCGTGGGAGCGACACGTCATCGTTACCTTTTATTTATTTATCGCCTTCGTTGGTGGAGATGATTTTGCAATTACACCCTTGGTTTTATTAAAAATTTCATCACCATCCCTAAATTAGGTACCTTAAGTAACAATAACATATTATCACTTATTATCATACACAAAATGTACATCCTTCTAATTTGACTCTATAAAGGAGAATCATAAGATCTTCGATTTAAAATTCATTAAATTTTTTAAAAAATAACTACTCATTATCGATTAATATGATGATAAAAAATTAAATTTCATTCAAACTACGTTATAATAGCATATAGATATAAATAATATATCTGAGTTAGTTATCTATTATCTTAGATTATGTTAGATAACTCATTTAAAATATGATCTAAAATATACATCACAATTATAGAAAGTTAAACTTTCGTAAGAATCACACACTTCATCCGACATATAAATATAATATATTTTTAATTATTTTAATATATATATATTGATTATTTTAATTAAATGAGTTTATGTTTTGTGTATAATATTAGTTAAAATTTAAATTTATCATTTGGTTAAAATTACTTTTTAACTTATTTTTTTCTTCAAGTGTCAGTTCAATTTTAATTGTATTGAACATGTAAAGTCTCATGACTCTAATAAAATAAGCATATATATATGCAACTTATTAAAATTTATTAGTTTAAATGATAAGTTATGCTACTAAATATATATTGTTGATAATAATGATTGAGTAATTTGAAAATAACAAAGGACGAATGTGTAAATTAAATATATAGATATATTAATTGTGCTGGCATTTAACGGGTCAAGTGAATGGATCACTTTCTTGACCTATTCAACCTTTTCTTTTATCTTTTTGATAAATATTTTACTGCTCCAATTCGTTATTATTATTATAAAAAAATTTATTTAAGCTGTACGTGAAGTGGGGAACGAGTCGTTAAATTAACACGTAGCTTTCGAGGGCTTTGGATTTGTGGTGAGGATTTGATGACGTTGATCCTTGGGATATTTCCGTAATTTTTTATCATCCATCATATATTTTAGTGCATTATATATGCTTATATTAAAAAAACATAAACTTTATCTTTGTTTAAAAAAGAAAAATAAAAGAGATTTTAGCAGAATTTTTTATATTTTTAAATTTAGAAATAATTTAGATTAGCTTACTAAAAAATTTATTAATTTTAATATCAAAATATTAGATCTATCGACTCCATCAGTATTATTCGGGTGAAAAAACTACTGATTACAATTATTCATATTGCTTAAGAAGATAATTAAAATAATAAATATAATATATTCTTATAGATATTAAACTGACATAAGATAAAATTTAAAAACTTAACTTATTAAAATTAAATTTACATACTAAGAAAAATTATTATTGATATAATTTATATAATAGGGATAAATTGTATTTTTCAATTAGACAAGGTAAGTGGACTTGATGATCTACTATTTCTAAAAAGGAGGAAAACAAAAGGCCCATTGAAATTTTGACCCATTAGCATTGTTGGATAATTAGCACCACAAATGGGTCATGGGTTCTCAAAGGCTTAATATGAAAAAAATAATATTCATCTGTATTTGATATTTTCAATGTATATTTATCTAGAATTTTACATAATCAAGAATCAAAAACAAAAAAATTTAATTCATTTTAATATAGGCTGAATTTGAAATTCTAAAAATCCAAAAGTATTTTGAGATAAATATTTTCTAAGGTAGTTTTAAATTAAATTTTTTAAATATGACACTAATTATGAGGTATAAATTTATTTATCTATTTATTCTAATGTCTGCTACAGTAAATTAATTTGAAATAGTCAATCACATGAGCTGTTTTTTTTATTAATTGTTAGACTGCATGATGATAAATGTGTTAGAAGTGGGAAATGACACTTATGTTAAATAAATCTAACTTACTTTGCTACAGTGTAACATTAATTTTAAATTGTCCAACTACCGGAGGTATTTTTTTTATAGACAAATTTCTAAACTGCATGATAAATGTTTAGGAATTGGGAAATGATTCTTAATACTGATGATGAATGATTGGGAATTAATTATTCGACTTAACTATTATGATTTTTTAATCTGAGTCTTCTCTTTATCTACGAACTAATTCTACTTATTTTTTAAATGATTTTTCTAATATTTATTGATGTAAGGTATAAAGAGTAGAGTTTTCATTGAAGGGGTAAGTCATTATCCCAACAAAAAAAAAATACACTTATTAAGGGATTCATTCTGAAAATACTTTTTTTTCTTATTATACTAAACAAAATATTAACTTTAACTTAATAATAAGCATAAAAATAATTTTTAAAATATATTATAAGTAAAAAGTATAATTATTATTATTATTTTTAAACTTGAGAGCATTGAACTCACAACATTATGTATAAAACTCATCCCGTGTGAAATTTAATTATTCTGATTAGGGAACATACACTTTGTGTAGATAATAATAATTAATTAATTTTATAATTATAAATAAGAGTAAGCTTTCGACCTAGTAATTTAAATTATTGAGTTGAATTTAAATCAAATTAAGTTAGGTTTTATAAATCATCTAACCCTATAAAAATAATTAAAATTAACTGAAGCAATTAATGTCATCTTTAAAATAACTCCTTGAGTTAAGATGGATTATATGTGATGTGTATGA
Organism: Thalia dealbata; assembly: GCA_030544415.1. Lineage (NCBI taxonomy): Eukaryota > Viridiplantae > Streptophyta > Magnoliopsida > Zingiberales > Marantaceae > Thalia > Thalia dealbata. Next base: position 28,407,784 of record CM060457.1, on the reverse strand, counting down.
TTATTAAATTATACCTCAACACTATATAATATATTAATTTATGATTTTTAATATTATTTTTGTTATCATTTATATGCATATATAAAATTGTTTTGCTATTATTTTAATATATAACACTAAATTTAAGAATAAAATTAAAAAAAATGATGGGAATGGTATTGTAGATAAAAATTGCACGTGAGAAATGGATGTTTCGTTGATGGCGAATCATAAAATGGCAAAAAAAAGCAATTGAAAAGTGCACCGCACAGCACTGCACTGCACTGCGTTGATATAATTTACGTATCAAAAGAATGCACGTCTTCCACGCTGCCTGCTTCGTCTGCCTTCCTTTTCCTTCAAAGCCGCCCCCCGGCACTTCCAAGCGTCACCTCAAACCCCTCCCACCTTTTTTTCCATATTTAGACCTTCCCTATCTGTTTGTCCTCTCCTCAACAGGACTAACGTTGGACCCTAAATAACCTCGGACATTGTACTAGGATAAGATTAGCCGTGTAAAATTCATAGCATATAGCCTACCATGATTGAAATATTAAAGAAAAAAGACATAGAAGGTGCATAGGGGGCATTATAGCATAGCGGATGCACGAGTACCCAAGCAGGCACACACTAAGGTTTGCTCTGCTACAGTGTTAAAGTAAAGTTTTATGAATGTACATTTTCTATACTGTTTTCATACAAATCTTATACCTCAGTCATATTTTAAGCCTTGTGCGGCCGGTGTCATCACGTCCTGGTACCTCGTACATATTATCACGTGTGTGCACGTCATTGATACTGTTTTCATGCAAATCTTATATCTCAATCATGCTTTAAGTTTCGTATGGTCGATTTCATCATGTCCTGATGCTAGTCGATCGTGCTTTTTATATTGTTCATGACTTAAGCCTTACGTATTGTTAATCTCATCACGTCATAACACCGATCAATCGCACTCAGACGCCAAGATGCATGGGTGCCTGAGTAGGCACACCAAGGCTTACTGTGCTATTGTCCCTCCCGTACATATTATCTTGTGCTTATCCTTAATATTGCTTTCATACAAAATTTATATCTCGATCATGCTTTGAGTCTTGTGTGACTAGTATGATCATGTTCTACGATATTGGTTAATCATGCTTGGAGACCAAGGTACATGGGCGATCAAAGATTTACTATACTACGGTGCCTCATTAATCTCATCACATCATAGCATCGATCAATTACGCTTAGACACTGAGATGTATGAATACCCGAGCAGACACACCAAGGTTTACTATGCTATTGTCCCTCCCGTGCATATTATCTTACTTGTGCTTATCTTCAATATTACTTTCGTACAAATTTTATATCTCGATCATGCTTTGAGTATTGCGTGACTAATCCAATCATGTTCTAAGATGGTTAATCATGCTTGAACACTAAGGTACATGGGCGATCAAAGATTTACTGTACTTTAGTGCCTCACATGCATTATCCTACATATGCGTAACCTCAGTATTACCATCATACAAATGTTATATCTGAATCATATTTTAAGCCGCTTACGCTGATCTCATCACCTCTTGATATTAGTCAAATACAATTAGGCGTATCCTAGAGTTTAGGGGTGGATAGATATAAGATATTATTTCACCTTTGGTACTCTTATTATTGTTAATGGTGGTAAGGAGAGATGATAAATGATGATATACGGCTTTCCTTTGTCATAAATACTATTAGTAGTAGTACTGCTGCTGCTTTACTTGAACTCTACTTTTATTTTAATTAATTGGATCCACTGAATTCTTTAATTTTTGACATAATCATCAATCCGGTCATTTTCACTACCTAATTAATTAGTAATTACAATCCACATGATTTGTCCTTTTTTTTCTTTCTCTTTTCTTCCTTTTTCTGCAAACCAAATCTTCTAGAAGATTTGGTGGGTCATCATTTATATGTTTAACAGGATTATTAGTTTTTTCCTCTCAAACATAATTATCCATTACAATATTTCTATTAAGCTCCTTAATCTTTTTTTTAAAAATAAATAATTAGATCTATAGCCACCTTTACAAAAAATTCTTTCTCAATTTTAAAACCTGATCAAATTATAATATTATTTTAATAATATTTAATTCATATCATTATCATAATATACAAGCTCAATTCCATCTTTATATCATGTTAGAATTATTTTAAAAGTATAACAATATAATATTGACATGGCATTAAAAATATTATCAATATAATGATAAAAAGAGGTAGGTTTTGAAACTTAGTGATGAGCTTCACTAAGCAATAGAATAAAGTTCCAAAAGTAAGTTTTATGATTATTTTTTAAATAATGTTTAATATAATAGTATTACCATATCAATAAATCCTAAAATACTACGGACTTAGTAACACTATAGTATTAAATATTATTACAAATAATGTGACTCACTTGGTTGAATTAAACAGTGAAATAAGTTATAAAAGATAGAATTTAAATAACATTAATAATAAAAGGAGGGGAAGAGAGAGAGGTATAAATATATTTATTTTTAATAATAATAAAAAATTTAAAAATAAGATAAATTTATTTTACTATTATGAATAACTAATATATCCATAAAATTCAATTTATACATATTGTGAAGGTAGTGCCGGTGGCGATTGCTGTGATGATATGTTCTTTCTTAATATATTTATTTTTTCTAACTTATAGCACATGATAGTAGGTATGCTTATTCGACGGAGAAATCATGTCGGTAAGTACTGCGTGCAATTACACATTTACATAAGTTCAAAATTTATAAAATTAAAATAATATAATATTTTCAAGGTGGGCAGATGTCTCTAATTTTGCCCACCCTTAGAAGATACATATCATGATCACATTCAAATGCCTGCGTAGCGTGGCCGTAACCGTAACCGGAAACCGAACGGAAACCGTAACGACCTCTAATCCACCCGATTTATAATTTAAAGAGACGAATCCCGGCCGGCAGCGCCACCTCGTTTGACCTTCTTTTTTGGCCTTTTAAAGTATAAATTGATTCCTTTAGTGCTTACTTCAGATATGCCTCCTACTTAAAATAATAAAAACAAAGTGGTCCGCCTCCCATTAACTTCGGATCCTGCCTCCCCCCTCCTCCAATATTAAAGCCTATCCTATATCATTATTTTTTCATCAGATCTTACTATTTTACTTAATAAGTTCATCAGATCTTACTACCCATAGACGATACGAGCTCGATCTATCACGGATAGTATCGAGTACTGCTCGTGATCATTTGAGTCGTACAAAGCACGAAATTCATGTGCACTATGTGCTGTGCCGAACCTTATTATTATGGCCCATGTCATAGTACATGATCATATGATGCTAGACACGTCGCCCACGAGTGTTACTAGCCACTAAATATTTATTATTCTACGTACGTGGTACGAGCATACCATACGGAGCCCAGTCTAACATGTGAACGATATGTGCCGCGTATCGCGCTGAGTCGGGACTATGATCATAGGGTACTAGGCATGTGGCCTACAAGCATCAATAGCCACCCGACGTTTATTATTGACAGTAATTAATATTATTTTTAAAAAATTAATAAAAAAATAATAGAATATGGCCCACGATATTTATATGGTAAGGTACATGGGCACATAGGTACCATCAGGCTACTAGATATTTATTGTTGGTAGCAATAAATGTTCCTACAATTTTTTTAGTTAAACAAAAAATTATAGCCACATGCATGGTATAAGCATACTATACCGAGTCTAGCTCAGCACGTGAACAACGTGTGCCACGTGCCAGACTGAGATCATGCCTAATTACAGTGACATTTTATTCAAGTAGTGATATATTTTTTCTTAATATGTTTGCTTTCTTTTTTATTTATAACAATATGATATTTAAATATTTTTATAAGCTATACTGTATTATATTATTTTTTATTAATATATATATATAATCAATAGATAAATAATTTATTTTCTATGATTAAGTTTTTGATTCTAGTGCCAGGTTACCATTATTTTTTATACAATAATTATATCATTAAAATATTACTTTAAAAAAAATAATAAAAAAATAATATGATATATGATATTATTCTAATGACATATGAGATTACTTCAATGATATATGAGACGGGTCTCACTTTTACTTTAATGATATATGATATTATTTTTTAATTTATAAGATAATTGAAATTATACCCTTCTTTTATTATTTTTAAAACTTATACCAGTACTTTTTATGAAAGATATTTTTTTGAAGGTTAGAATAAAAAAATAAAAGTATCCCCAAACTGGACTACTACCACTAGAACTTGTACTGCTCCTCCATACTTCACTCGATTCTGCAGCAGGGCAGATGGATCCACCACCTGCTCTGAATCCTATAAATCTTCAACTCCACGTTTTCCTCGTATTAAAAATGGCCATCGTGAGGAACGTTCCAGGAATCAACTCCAACTCCGCCACTCCTCCTCCTCCTCCTCTCGATATATATAAAGAGGAGGAGGTGCCCCTTTCCTCCAAGCAGCAGCAGCAGCCGTAGAAGAAGAAGAACTCCATTGCTGAAGAAACTTATAATTAATCAACGGACGGCTTCATGGGTCTTCGCGAGAACGACGGTGCCTCGGCTGCGGCAGCGCTGCCCACCTCATCATTGCCGTCTCCTCCCGACCCCGAGTTCGTCGTCTGCATCAAAGAAGACGGTGACGACCTGCGAAAGCCCCTGCTCTCCGCAGACGACAAGATCGACGTTCCTGTACTTTCCGACAGGGACGTCGGCACTTCCATTCCCCGGACCGTCCTCAACGCCTGCAATGCCATCTCAGGTTCGTTCTTTTCCTTCATCCGTCCGTAGATCTCTCCGTGCCGGAGATGGTGGTGCTGATTTATGTGTGTGTGTCGTCTTCTCAGGGTTGGGAGTTCTCTCCATGCCGTATGCTCTTTCGCTGGGCGGATGGCTGAGCTTGGGGGTGTTCGCCGCTGTCGCCGGCATCTGCTACTACACCGGGCTGCTCATCCAGCGGTGCATGGCCGCGGATCCGACCGTCAAGACCTTCCCCGGCATCGGCGAGTACGCCTTCGGGCGGCTAGGCAAGGTGGTGATCTCCGCCTTCATGTACCTCGAGCTCTACCTCGTCGCCGCCGGGTTCCTGATCATGGAAGGGGACAACCTCGACAAGCTTTTTCCCGGCGTCGCCGTGGAGTTCGCCGGGGTCCGCGTGGAGGGGAAGCAGTTCTTCATCCTCATCTCCGCCGCGGTCATCCTCCCCACCACCTGGCTGCAGAACCTCGGCGTCCTGGCGTACGTCTCCGCCGGCGGCGTCCTGGCCTCCGCCGTCCTCCTCGGCTCCCTGCTCTGGACCGGATTCGCGGAGACCGGGTTCCGGCAGGAGGGGAGGCTCTTCAACCCGAGCGGCCTCCCGTCGGCGCTGGGTCTGTTCTTCATGTGCTTCACCTGCCACGCCGTTTTCCCCACCATCAGCTCCTCCATGAGCGAACGCTCCAAGTTCCCCAAGGTAGTCTTTTTTTTTTCCATTCTTTTTCCTTCTTCTCTTCTTCCGATCGATCGATCGACTGTTATCGTTTAGTTGGTTAATAATCCCTTCTTGTTCTTCTTCTTCTTCTGCGCAGGTGCTGTCGATCTCGTTCTTCCTCTGCACGTTGAATTATGGGCTGATGGCGATCCTGGGATACCTCATGTACGGCGAAGAGCTGATGTCGCAGGTGACGCTCAACCTCCCCGCCGGCAGGATCTACACCCGGATCGCGATCTACACCACCCTCATCAACCCGCTCACCAAGTACGCCATCGCGACGACGCCGATCTCGAGGTCCATCGAGCAGCAGCTCGGGGTCCGCGGCGGCGGGCCGGGGAGCCTCCTCATCCGAGCCCTCCTCCTCGGCGGCACCGTCGCGATCGCCATGGCCGTGCCCTTCTTCGGCTGCCTCATGTCCCTCGTCGGCTCCCTGCTCTGCGTGGTCGTCTCCGTCCTCTTCCCGTGCGTCTGCTACGTGAAGATACAGGGCGTCGCTGGACTCGGCCGCCTGGAGCTGGCCAGCATCGCCGCCGTGGTGGTGGTCGGATGCGTCGTCGCGGTGGTGGGCACGTATTCCTCTCTCCGTGACATCTTCTCCGGCTAAGCGGTGGAAGCGAAGAGCTGCCCCCTTCGGCTCTGTTTTGATCTGAGATGGTCAAAATAGAAGAGAAAAAAAAAGTCCATGCAAATATACACAGAGGAAATGTATAATCACTAATCCCAAAGCTTGATTCATCATCTTTATAAAAAAATTTTTGGAGAGAAACATTGAATGAGATTTTTGGTTTTTTTTATTATCTGCATCTACTTTTATATAAATATATATATCCATGGACTGTTCCACCTGATAGGATTAAATAATGAGAGGGCCAAAACGAAAACAAAATGACCCTACACGTGTTATTTTTACAATGAATTATTTCTGACGGTCTCAAAATTTTTATTATTTTTAGACCAACGTGAGAAAATGGATCAGAATTTGCTGCTACGTGGAATTTACAACAAAAAAATTGAACATTGCTAACTCTTGTCATACTAATTATATTATAATTAATCCTAAGGTTGTTAAATTTATACATAAAATAGTCTACATATTTTTAAAACTTTATAATTATTAAGCTTACTATTATATTAATACATCTTGGGTGAATCTTACTGGTTCGAATAGACTTACTATTAGATCGACACATCTTGAGGTGGATCTTACTAGTTCGAGTCTTATCTCTGTTACACGTGATAAGAATAAAAATAATGGAGGAAAGTTAAAAAATAAAATGACCCTACATGTGTCTTTTTTTAAAGGAATTATTTTTTTAATGAGAGGGCCAAAACGAAAACAAAATGACCCTACACGTGTTATTTTTACAAGGAATTATTTCTGATGGTCTCAAAATTTTTATTATTTTTAGTCCAACATGAGAAAATGGATCAGAATTTGCTGCTAAGTGGAATTTACATGAGAAAAGAAAAAAAGTGAAATGACAAAAAAATTGAACATTGCTAACTCTTGTCATACTTATTATATTATAATTTAATCCTAAAGTTGTTAAATTCATACAGAAAATATTATACATATTTTTAAAACTTTATAATTATTAGGCTTACTTGGATCGATCTTACAAATCAACTTACTATTAGATCGACAAATCTTGGATGGATTTCTATATCAGTTCATTTTCATAAGTTTTGAATTAGATAAGTATAGTTTATAGGTAGTTGTGATACTGTTACACGTGATAAGAATAAAAATAATGGCGGAGTTAAAAAATAAAATGACCCTACACGTGTCTTTTTTTAAAAAGGAATTATTTTTTTATGGTCTTGAATTTTTTGAACAAGATGAGAAAAAAAAAATCTGAATTTGCTGCTACTTGGAAAAATATATGGAAAACAAAAAAAGAAAGGAAGATAAGAGAAGTGAAGTGATGCACTTAGGCGGTGTGATTAAAGAGGAGATGAAGAGAGGCGTCGCCGTGAGTTGTTCCCATCGAATTCCGACGTCTCAAGTCAACGTCAAGGAATGGAACTGATTGACCTTTTACTTGCACGTAATTCACACCTCCCACATCATAACCCAAACAAAACATATATGATTTTGACGTACATTTAATACTACTATGAATTCATTTTTTGGATTTAACACTGGGTATTCGATTCAAATTGTTTTTCACCTTTTTAAACGACATCCCAGATGGTTGGTGTCACGCCCCGACCCTACTGTCGGGCACGTGGCAACCACCGTATGAGCCCAACAGACCCATACAAGGCATCAATGTCATCAATGTGATACATATCATCTATATATATCATTTACACGGCAGAATTTACAAATAAATCATCTAATTCAAGATCCATAAATCTACTACAATTCTATAATAAAATAATATCGATAAATAAAAATAGACTTGTCGATGGACTCATCTTCATCAACCGTCTCGTACGATCATCTAACACACCTGCACATACAGGAAAAAGTGGTGTGCTCTGCCTTGCGGCCTAGTGCGAAATTACGGCTCTACCGAATAAAGAAATCAAAGGCTAGGAGGAGTATTCTAGGATGTCTTTGATTGTTAATCATCATTTTCCATTTGATTTGTGTAAATCAATTTATAGGAAGCAGCAAACATCATAAATAAAATACCGATGTATAACTCACTAGATGTCACCTAAATTGTATCTAGTGTCAATGTAAACAGAATGTCACCTACGTCATAATAATAATACTTTGAAGTTATAAGACTCGGGCTGTCAGCCTATACTTAGTGAATACCCGAGCTAAGGGTATCAGTAAGCCCATCAGTGCCTTTCTGTCTCTGTCTCTACCTATGCCCGCTGCACTGATGTTGGCGGAGAGGACGAGTGACCCAATATCCCTCTCCATTGTTTCACTAGTCGCCGACCATGCCTCCCCTAGCGAAACCGTCGTGCCCTTACATCCTCCCCGGATTCCGTAGGGGCAACGACTAACGTGTCAAGGGTCACCTCATATAAATCTCATCGGCCACGGCTAGCCGGAATAACCATCCTAGGATCCGGACTACTCATCCGATCGTCTGCAGACGTCAAGGGTGATAGCCGTGTGGTCTACGGATCCACTGTCCAAGGCGTCGCATGTGGAATCACCTTCCCAGTCCAATAGCAGTCGACGTCTATCGAGATTGGCGCACATCCGCACGATGGGCTGTGGCATCCTCGACTCCATCGGTGCCAAGTCCATGGTAGGGCTCATCCTTGCTAACCATCTCAGGACTATCACGAGGCCGCCTAAACGACACTTGTGCGGGTGAAAATTTCGGGTAAGGACTTACCTCATATTTTTGGTCTAATATGACCCTTGATTTTGTACAGTCTCTTACCCTACCAGCTCCCAGTATATAAGCTATGCATAACCTCGGGAGTGGTGCTCCCCGTATCTAAGCTATGCATCAACCTCGGGAGTGGTGCTCAGCGGGATGTCACCGTTTGACCATCGTCGGTACGCGGCGGTCAACCGGGGCATATGGAAAATGCCCCTTACTGTCTAAGTTGCGGTGACGTCGCCAAAGGTTCTAACCTGTCGTTATTTACTATCTATGTCCGCATGGTAGTTGTGCTAGCAAGCATAGAAAATAATAAAATAGCATACAACATGCAGGACATGCTATCACGACACATTAAAAACCTAGTAGGGAAATCATGGTATATCATGCATGTTAGGTAAAGTAATTTAAACTAACATGAAAACATGTCAAATCTTATCAAGCATTATATCTTATTATATTTAAGACATCCACGAATTGTTCCTAAGAAAACCTCAGCGGGAATTTCCTAGCTTGAATAAATCCTACATCGGAGAACCAACGCACCTGACTTGACGGTTTACTCCTCGGAACCAACCTAAGGTCCGTTCGCTGAATTTTTATTCTTTGACATTATCTCGATCCACGTGCCGTCACTTATACATTTTTATATTTTCCTGTCAATTATTCAATGAATTTTAATTCTCAATCTAGAAATAATTTCTCAAATCTCTCTTCACCACTACTCTCAGAATGATCTTTAGAATCACCCCAATTTTTTCCCAAGTTTACCGGAAAATTTCTCCGGCGGTCGCCGGAAAGTTCGTCGGAACCCTCGCCGGCGAAGTTCTTCGATTAGCACCAATATTGGTACCAATCGAAAGCTCTCTTCATGAGGATTCCAAAAATCATATTTGCCCCAATTTTTATAGCTCATACGCGATCAATTTCACCGATTAAAATTTTGGGCGAAATCCTAAAGTTAGGATTTTTAGCTCGCCGGTGGCCAACCGGCGGCCAATAGCCCTCAACTCCAGTACCAATGGATAGCTCTCGTCAAGGAGAATCCATAGGTACCAAGTTTGCAAGGTTTCACGGCCGGAATGGCCGGTAATCGCCGGAGCAAACTCCGGCGACGAAACTTTCGTCGTCGCCACCTCTCACATGATTTCTCTCTCATCTCTACACCAAATTTGGGCATCTTGGTATCAAAATGAAGAGGAGGTCGAGATCTACCTGTGGCTAAAATTTGGGAGCCTAATTCATTGTGGTTTCACCGAAACATCATCGGCAAAATTGGTCGCCGTCGTCATCGCCGCTGTGGAGGAGGAGAGAGAGGAGCGCGCGCGAGCGCGTGCTCAGTGGGAAGAAAAAAAAATAATTTTTTTTAAATTAGTTAATTAAAATCTTAAATCTTAATTGTTCAATTGACCGATCAAACGACGTCCAAATTACGATTCATCTGCGCCGTTGGATTCCTTATCAAAAATACTACCTTATGGTATAATTTTCACATCAAAATCTCATACTTCAAAAATTCATATGATTTTACAATTAAGTCCTTTAAAGAATTTCTTTTACGATTAAACCCTCCAAATACTAAAATTACTCTATTACCCTTATTCAAAAATCACGGGTCTCACAGTTGGTGTTTGCTGAACTTTTCTAGCTACTATAGAGTTTTTATTATGCCTCAATCTTCATGTCGGTACCAATAGTTTTGAATACTAACCGTGTGATATCTGTATGATTGACCGATCTATTATTCTAGACTTGACGAAGAAAATTACCTTCACAATTTAAAAACATTTGATGTTGGCCAAAGTTAAATTTACATCTGCATAATAGATTGTAGCTACTTCAATTACTTACCTACTAAATCTTTGAGAGAGTTCATCCCTACTTACAATCTGAGGACTATCACGATGGTGCTTAGTCGTCACTCATGTGGGCCATATTAACTGGATGTATCCCCACTCCAGCTCACTCTTAGTATTCGGGTTATCATAGGACCTGGAGTGGCGATAATAATCGAACATCACTCTTTGAAGTTTGATGGTTCGAAATATTTCTCTTGGTGCATAAGTGACTCATCCTCGTACATCGCAGTCTAGTAATGTTCGAAATGATTAAACTATAACTCAACTACAACCCAACCAATTTATTCAACCCAAACCAATTAAAGCTCAAGCCCACTAAGTAAGCCCAACTCCTCTTCTAAACCACCACCTTCTTTCATCGAATCCTAATCACCTAATTTAACCCAATTCAATTAATTAATCCAAATTCATTTAAAGCCCACGTCAACCCCTAATTTCCAAGTCCAATTAACCCATCAACCCAAATCCACTGTCGAACCATCAATTCAAGTCCAATCAACCCCCTTCAATAAAGTCCGATCAACCCCCTCCAAGCCAAGCCAAATCCCCTGGCTCGATCCAATCCATCCGGCCCAAATGCCACTGTTCAAGCCCAACTCGCTAATCGCACCCTAACCCATTAATTGAACCCACCTTAATTTAATCTGCCCACCAATTAAGTCTAAACGATGAAGTCGTCTCTCTGCAAAATCCCAAACCTGTGAGCTTTTCGTTGAAACGATGAAGTCGTCGATCGATCGATCAAATCGGGGATTCCAGCCGTGGTGTGAGACCTGTGATTTTTGAATAAGAGCAATAGAGTAATTTTAGTATTTGGAGGGTTTAATCGTAAAAGAAATTCTTTAAAGGGCTTATTTGTAAAATCATATGAATTTTTGAAGTATGAGATTTTGATGTGAAAATTATACCATCAGATAGTATTTTTGATAAGGAATCCAACGGCGCAGACGGATCATGATTTGGACGTCGTTTGATCGATCAATTAAACAATTAAGATTTAATTAGGATTTAAGATTTTAATTAACAAATAAAAAAAATATTTTTTTTCATTTTTCCCACCGAGCGCGCGCGACCTCCTCCCCCTCTCTCTTCTCTCTCCTCCTCCGCAGCGGCGACGGTGAAGGCGACCATTTTTCCCGTTGATGCTCCGACGAAACCACATCGAATTAGGCTCTCAAATTTTAGCCACAGGTAGATCTCGACCTCCTCTTCATTTTGATACTAAGATGCCTAAATTTGGAGTAGAGATGAGGGAGAAATCGTGTGAGAGGCGTCGGCGGCGAGGGTTTCGTCGCCGGAGCTTGCTCCGGCGATTACCGGCCATTCCGGCCGTGAAACCTTGCAAACTTGGTACCTATGGATTCTCCTTGACGAGAGCTATCCATTGGTATCGGAGTTGAAGGCTATTGGCCGCCGGTTGGCCGCCGGCGAGCTAAAAACCCTAACTTTAGGATTTCGCCCAAAATTTTAATCGGTTAAATTGATCGCACATGAGCTATAAAAATTGGGGCAAATATGATTTTTGGAATCCTCATGAAGAGAGCTTTCGAATGGTACCAATATTGGTGCTGATCGAAGAACTTCGCCGGCAAGGGTTCCGGCGACCTTTCCGGCGACCGCCAGAGAAATTTTCCGGCGAACTTGAGAAAAAATTGGGGTGATTCTAGATATCATTCTAAGAGTAGTGGTGAAGAGAGATTTGAGAAATTATTTCTAGATTGAGAATTAAAATTTGTTGAATAATTGACAAGAAAATATAAAAATGCGTAAATGACGGCACGTGGATCGAGGCAGACCTTAAGTTGGTTCCGAGGAGTAAACCGCCAAGTCAGGTGCGTTGGTTCTCCGATGGTAGGATTTATTCAAGCTAGGGAATTTCCGCTGGGGTTTTCTTAGGAACAATTCTTGGATGTCTTAAATATGTTAAAATATAATGCTTGATAAGATTTGACTTGCCTGCATGTTAGTTTAGTTTGTTTCTGTCTGACATGTAGGATATACTCTGGTTTGCATGTTAGTTTAATTTACTTAACATGTATGATATACCATGATTTCCTTATTAAGTTTCTAATATGTCGTAGTATCATGTCAAGCATGTTAAATATTATTTTATTGTGTTTCTATGCTATGCTAGCATACCTACCATGCAGACATAGATAGTAAATAACGACATGTTAGAACCTTTGGCGATGTCACCGCCACTTAGACAGAAAACGGGGCCTTTTTCCATATGCCCCGGTTGACCGCCGCGTTCCGACGGTGGTCAAACGGTAACGTCCCGTTAGGCGCCACTCCCGAGGTTGATGCATAGCGGAGCACTGGGAGCACCACTCCCGACGTTATGCATAGCTTATATACTGGGAGCTGGTAGGGTAAGAGACTGTACAAACTCCATGGTCGGGTTAGACTGGAAATATGGAGCAAGTCCTTACCCGAAAATCTTCACCCGCACGAGTGTCGTTGTAGGCGGTCTCGTGATAGTCCTGAGATGGTTAGCTAGGATGAACCCTACCATAGACTTGACACCGACAAAGTCGAGGGCCACAGCCCATCGTGCGGATGTGCGCCAATCTCGATAGACGTCGACGGCTATTGGACCGGGAAGGTGATTCCACATGCGACGCCTTAGACAGTGGATCCGTAGACCGCACGGCTATCACCCTTGACGTCTGCAGACGATCGGATGAGTAGTCCGGATCCTAGGGTGGTTATTCCGGCTAGCCGTGGCCGATGATATTTAAGAGAGGTGACCCTGTCTACGGGCAGTGTGTAGTACTACATGGGTGTCGTGACCCCTACGGTATCCGGGGAGGATGTAAGGGCACGACGGTTTCGCTAGGGGAGGCATGGTTGACGACTAATGAAACAACAGGAGAGGGACTTTAGGTCATCCGTCCTCTCTACCAATATCAGTGCGGTGAGCATAGGTAGTGACTGAGACAGAAAGGCACTGATGGGCTTATTGATACCCCCGGCCCGGGTAGTCACTAAGCGTAGGCTGGCAGCCCGAGTTTATAAAACCTTAAAGACTCATCACGATGTAAGTGACAGACTGTTGACGTGAACACTAGATATAACGTAGGTGACATCTAGTGACTTATACATCGGTATAGTATTTATGATGTTTGTTACTCCCCATAAATTGATTTACACAAATCAAATGGGGACAGACTGTTGACGTTGACACTAGACTTAACTTAGGTGACATCTAGTGGCATGTACACATTTATTATTTATTTATGTTATCTTATCACTCTAGATGAATTGTTTAAAATGTATTACATGAAAGATGATGATTAACCACCAAAGACATCCTAGAATACTCCTCCTAGCCTTTGATTTCTTTATTCGGTAGAGCCGTAATTTCTCACTAGGCCGCAAGGCTGAGCACACCACTTTTCCCCGTGTGTGCAGGTGTGTTAGATGACTGTCCGAGTTATTCGATGAAGATGAGTCCGTCGACGAGTTTATATTTTTATTTATCGTTGTCTATTTCCTAGAATTGTAGTAGGTTTATCGGGACTGTGTTAGAAATGTTGAGTTAGATAATTAAATTGTAAATTCCGCTGCATAAATGATGTATATGAATGGTATGTATCACTTGATGCCTTGTATGGGTCTATCGGGCTCATACGGCGGTTGCCACGTGGCCGACAGTTGGTTCGGGGCGTGACACGTGGAATCCCGATTTGCAGGGGGGATGTTCGCCAAAGGATCAGGGGATGAGAATGCGAAGAACCGTCCTCGATCAGGGAAGGATCGACATCGGATGGTCTTGAATCGTTACTGGAAAAGGAGGCCGAAGTGGAATCGATTCGGATTCGCTTGCTCTGGCTCGCAAACGATCCTGTTCAGCGGCCGTCGGAGGGTAAAATATGCTGGAGACGATGGAAGAGATCGATTTGCGGTTGCGGAGCTGGCAGCGTCGACGCAGCGACGATGGTGGCTGGAATAGAACGACCGCCCGAACGACGGAAGTGAGGATGTTAAAATTGAAGAGGAGATCGACAAAATGGGGAGATCGTGAATACCTACCCAGCCTCGCGAGATTGAGGAGAAGGGAAAAAGGAAGTGATCGTCCGAGAAAGGGGAAAGTCGAAGCACGTCGTCTTCCCTCGACACCGGAGTCGGTGGTGGCGGCGAGTGGAATAATGTGGATGAAGAAAACCTCGCCGGCGATTCGGGCAGTGACGGTGAGCTTCACGAGCTCAGAATAGGCCGACCGGTGGAGGCGTCGCGATGAGATGGGAGCGGCGACGTAGATTTGGGCAAATCCACGTCTCGGGGAAGGCGGCCACTCTCCGACGCCGGTGACGGGCGAACGCGGGGACGTGGACCGCACTAGCCGACGGAAAAGTCGAGCGCCGGTGGATTCGAAGGGCGACGCGACTTCGTGGGAGTTTGGGGAAGGAGACGCCGTCAGCTCTCCGGTTCGGTTGAATCGGTTTGTCGAGCCGGTTCAGTCAACCCGAGCTGGTTCGACTGATAGAGGAATGAGTTGATCATGTGAGGCGCAAATGACTACTTAAATTTATGGAACTCATCATAAAAAACAAATCATCACTAACTTAAATTGATCATCATTATAAGGGGAGGGGGGTTTACAACTTTTATCATTATTATCTATAGGGTGAGACTTCTATCATGTTATATTTATAGAGTGAGACTTTTATCGTGTTAAGATTTATAGAGTGAGACATTTATTATGTTATCGATTATAGGGCGAATGAGTTAATCATTTATAGTGGAACACGGGTGGAGCACTTGGTTCTTCCTTTTCGGCCACCAATCTTGGGATGAAATCTCGTCGCTAAGCTCTATTACAATGCTTTGCTGCAATGCTCACCAAGTGTTCCACCCTCTCTTATCTTCTTGAACTCATATGTCTCCTCTTATTCACAAAGATCATGGCTAGGATTCTCAAAAAGCTACTTATAGGTGTGCCTACATAAGTGGCTACTTCAAATCAAGCGGTAGGTTGCAGTGCTGCTATAACGACAACCGAATTACGTTACTGCCTAAATGACGACCGTTCAGTATTACTGTCCAAATGACGACCATGCAGTATTACTGCCCAAATGATGACCGTGCAATGTTACTGTCTAAATGACGACCACACCACGTTGTTACCCAAATGATGATAATGTCACTTTACCGCTCAAACGATAACAGTAAGATGACGATAGTGTCGTGTTACCTCCCATATGAGATGGTGCCGCACTACTGCCCAAAATGATAATGGTGCCACATTACCGCCTAGAATGATGATAGTGTCATCTTACTGCCCATAACGATGATGGTGCCACATTACCGCATAGAATGATGATAGTGTCATCTTACTGCCCATAAGGATGATGGTGCCACATACTGTCTAGCCCGAAATGATGATGATGATATTGCATTACTTTCTAAAATGACGACGTGCTGTGTTACCACCTAAAACAACCGCCCAGAACGACAACAATGCCGTGTTATCACCCAAAATGATAACAGTATCGTGTTACTACCCAAAATGACGATAGCATTACATTACCACACAGAACGATGATGATGTCATGTTACTGTCCAAAAGAACGATTGATTCACTACTGCTTCATTATTTATAAGGTTGAGTTATCATTATGTCATTATTGATAGGCCGAGTCATATCATTATCTATAGAATAAGGTTTTTATTGTATTATTATTTATAGGGTAAGCGAGGTCTTTATCATGTTACTTCTTATAGTATGAGATTACTATTTTGTTATTTATAGGGTGAGTCATGTAGTACTTTTGTCATATTATTTTTTATAAGGCAAGTAAGGTCACTATCATTTTATTATTTACAGGGTGAGGCTGCCATCAAGGTATTATTCATTGGATGAGTCATGTCATTATCTATAGAATGATTGTATTATGTTACTACCCAAACGCACAGTGGAATTGTGCTAATGATTAAATGATGACGGTGGTAACAGGTTATTCAACAAAAAGACGTGTGTCAGGTGGCTCCCCAAGCAATGATGGTGTTGCATTCCTGCCCAAATGAACAAGGAATGTGTTATTGCCCAAAAGATCTATCTTTTATATATTATAATCATATGACTAAGAAAAGAAAAAAAAAAGAGTGGCACTAAATTTATTTTTAATCTTTAAAATAATTAATTTTATACAGTAATTATATGATTAAGTTTTTAATTGTAGTGTCATGTTACCATTATTTTTATACAATAATAATATCATTAAAGTATTATTTTACAAAAAATAATAAGTCTCACTTTTATTTTAAAGATAAATGATATTATCAATTACTCCTCTTTTATTATTTAAAATTATCAGTTAAGCAGCTGAGGAGCCAATTTTTTATTAAAAAACCGGTTAATTTTTATGCGTGGCATTATTAACAGGTCAGTTTGGTAATTTGCTTCCCAGTTATACCTAGTAGTATTAAAATAAACTTGGTTAATGAGGAAAAAACTCATTAAACTGGACATGGACTACTACTACCAGAACTTGTACTGCTACTCGATTCTGCAGCTGGGCAGATGAATCCACCACCTGCTCTGAATCCTATAAATCTTCAACTCCACGTTTTCCTCGTATTAAAAATGGCCATCGTGAGGAGGAACGTTCCTGGAATCAACTCCAACTCCGCCACTCCTCCTCCTCCTCCTCCTCCTCCTCTCGATATATAAAGAGGAGGAGGTGCCCCTTGCCTCCAAGCAGCAGCAGCAGCCGTAGAAGAAGAAGACGAAGAAGAAGAACTCCGTTGCTGAAGAAATTTATAATTAATCAACAGACGGCTTCATGGGTCTCCGCGAGAACGACGGTGCCTCGGCGGCGGCAGCGCTGCCCACCTCATCATGGCCGTCTCCTCCCGACCCCGAGTTCGTCGTCTGCATCAAAGAAGACGGTGACGACCTGCGAAAGCCCCTGCTCTCCGCAGACGACAAGATCGACGTTCCTGTACTTTCCGACAGGGACGTCGGCACTTCCATCCCCCGGACCGTCCTCAACGCCTGCAATGCCATCTCAGGTTCGTTCTTTTCCTTCACCCGTCCGTCGATCTCTCCGTGCCGGAGATGGAGGTGCTGATTTATGTGTGTGTGTCGTCTTCTCAGGGTTGGGAGTTCTCTCCATGCCGTATGCTCTTTCGCTGGGCGGATGGCTGAGCTTGGGGGTCTTCGCCGCTGTCGCCGGCATCTGCTACTACACCGGGCTGCTCATCCAGCGGTGCATGGCCGCGGATCCGACCGTCAAGACCTTCCCCGGCATCGGCGAGTACGCCTTCGGACGGCGCGGCAAGGTGGTGATCTCCGCCTTCATGTACCTCGAGCTCTACCTCGTCGCCGCCGGGTTCCTGATCATGGAAGGGGACAACCTCGACAAGCTTTTTCCCGGCGTCGTCGTGGAGTTCGCCGGGGTCCGCGTGGAGGGGAAGCAGTTCTTCATCCTCATCTCCGCCGCGGTCATCCTCCCCACCACCTGTCTGCAGAACCTCGGCGTCCTGGCGTACGTCTCCGCCGGCGGCGTCCTGGCCTCCGCCGTCCTCCTCGGCTCCCTGCTCTGGACCGGCTTCGCCGAGACCGGGTTCCGGCAGGAGGGGAGGCTCTTCAACCCGAGCGGCCTCCCGTCGGCGCTCGGTCTGTTCTTCATGTGCTTCACCTGCCACGCCGTGTTCCCCACCATCAGCTCCTCCATGAGCGAACGCTCCAAGTTCCCCAAGGTAGTCTCTTTTTTTTCCATTCTTTTTCCTTCTTCTCTTCTTCCGATCGATCGATCGATTGTTATCGTTTAGTTGGTTAATAATCCGTTCTTGTTCTTCTTCTTCTGCGCAGGTGCTGTCGATCTCGTTCTTCCTCTGCACGTTGAATTATGGGCTGATGGCTATCCTGGGATACCTCATGTACGGCGAAGAGCTGATGTCGCAGGTGACGCTCAACCTCCCCGCCGGCAGGATCTACACCCGGATCGCGATCTACACCACCCTCATCAACCCGCTCACCAAGTACGCCATCGCGACGACGCCGATCTCGAGGTCCATCGAGCAGCAGCTCGGGGTCCGCGGCGGCGGGCCGGGGAGCCTCCTCATCCGAGCCCTCCTCCTCGGCGGCACCGTCGCGATCGCCATGGCCGTGCCTTTCTTCGGCTGCCTCATGTCCCTCGTCGGCTCCCTGCTCTGCGTGGTCGTCTCCGTCCTCTTCCCGTGCGTCTGCTACGTGAAGATACAGGGCGTCGCTGGACTCGGCCGCCTGGAGCTGGCGAGCATCGCCGCCGTGGTGGTGGTCGGATGCGTCGTCGCGGTGGTGGGCACGTATTCCTCTCTCCGTGACATCTTCTCCGGCTAAGCGGTGGAAGCGAAGAGCTGCCCCCTTCCGCTCTGTTTTGATCTGAGATGGACAAAATAGAAGAGAAATAAAAAGTCCATGCAAATATACACAGAGGATACATATAATCACTGATCCCAAAGCTTGATTCATCATCTTTATAAAAAAAAATTTGGAGAGAAACTTTGAATGAGATTTTTGGTTTTTTTATTATTATTATCTCCATCTACTTTTATATAAATATATATATCAATGAGAGGGCTGCACGTGTTTTTTTTCAAAGGAATTATTTCTGATGGTCTCAAATTTTTTATTATTTGTAGTACAACATGAGAAAATGGATCAGAATTTTCTCCTACACTAAATTTATAAAAAAAGTGAAATATGACAAAAAAAAAAATGAAGAAGAGAAGTGAAGTATTTCACTGTTGTCTTTTTTTTATAAAACTTAATTACTCTTACGAAAAAGATATACACTTTGTGTATAATTATTAGGCTTACTGTTGATCCAACACATCAGAGATAGATCTCAATCATCTAAGTTTTACCTTATATTTTTATAGTTTTAAGTTTAAGTATTATGTTTTACTTTAACTCCTATTATACATCTTATCATATTAGTATAATTCATTTTATGTATATCTTCAAACTTAAGGATTACACCTCATGAGACAAACAATAGGGGATTAAATTAAAAAAATAAAATGGTCCTGTACGTATTTTTTTTAAAAAGAAATTATTTTTTAAAGTCTTACATTTTTTATTATTTTTGAAGAAGAGAAGGGAAGTGATGCACGTAGTCGGTGTAATTAAGGAGGAGGAGGAGGAGGTGGAGATGAAGAGAGGCGTCGCCGTGAGTTGTCCTCCCATCGTATTCCACGTGTCAAGTCAACGTCAAGGAATGGAACTGATTGACCTTTTACCTACACGTAATTCGCACCTCCCAAATCATAACCCAAACAAAACATATATGATTTTGACTTACGTTTAATTCTACTATGAAATTTTAAAAAAAAAACATAAATCATGAGTACATTTGGATTTAAATGTTCAAGTTTTCTCTTTTATTTCACTGGCATTGTTATTATATAACTTTTTTTAAAACAAGATCACCCTGTTTATATTATCGATAGTAGGGCTATTGCAAAGCTTTTGTCATATCTTCATCCATAGGGTAAAATTTCTATAGTGTTATAAATTTATAGAGTGAGACTTTTATCATATCAATGTATATAGAGTGAGGCATTTATCATGTTAGGTTATAAGGTGAGACTTGCTGTCATGTCATTTACTCATTTTATCACTCTACTTACGTCAAACTTCACTCTATCTGCATTTAAATCATCTAAAAAATAAAGATTATTCTTTCACTATCATACTATTTACTAATTTTATCACTCTACTTACATTGAAATCATCTAAAAAACAAAGACTATTCTTTCACTATCATATCATTTTTCTATTTTATCACTCTAATACATTGAGATCATTTCAAAAATAAAGACCATTCTTTCATTATCATACCATTTACCCATTTTACCAAAATTGATCAAATTAGAGGATTTCACTATCTTTGAATAGGTAAGTGTGAGCCTATCCTTATTGTACCACATATTAAAGTTAATTTCCAATCCTTCCATGAGACTTTACTCTATTTACTATCATGTCATTTCCTCATTTTATCAAAATTGATCAAATAGAGGATTTCATACTCTACTTAAAAGAAATCATCTAAAAACAAAGATAAATCTTTTAATATCACTTCATTTACCCATTTTACCAAAGTTGAGAATTTCACATAAAATCTTCAAATAGATAAATAGAACATTATTATTTATAGGGTGAGTCTATCATGCCATTTACCCATTTTATCACTCTAATACATCAAAATCATCTGAAAAATAAAGACTATTTTTTCACTATCATGACATTTACCTATTTTATCGAAATTGATCGAAATAGAGAATTTCATTGTCTTTGAATATATAAGTTTGAACCTATCCTTGTTGTACCACACATTAAAGTTAATTTTCAATTCTTAAATAAGACTTCACTCTATTTACATTAAAATTTTCTAAAAAACAAAGACCATTCATTCCCTATCGTGCCATTTACCCATTTTATCACTCTAAATAGATAGAAATTATTTCAAAAACAAAGATCATTCTTTCACTATCATGTCATTTACCCATTTTACTGATTACCTATTTTATCAAAATTGATCAAACTGAAAATTTCACACTCTACTTACATTGAAATTATTTAAGAACAAAGATCATTCTTTCTCTATCATGTCATTTACCTATTTTACCGAAGTTAAGAATTTCACATAAAGTCTTCGAATAGATAAATAGATAAGTGTCAACCCATTCTTGTCATAATTCTTCACGGCCTCATGCCCAGCATGCAATAAGGTTCGGTCCGAGCTCAACCTAATTTGAATCTCTACAATTAAGGTCACCATCACATTATTATTTATCGGGCGAGGCTACCATCGTGTTATTATTCATAAGATGGGTCAAGTCATCATTGTCATGTAACTTTCATAGTATTATTTATAGGGTGAGACCTGCATTGTATTATTATTTATAAAACAAGGCCATGCCAATCATCTATCGAGGGAGGCTTTTGTCATATTCAATTATAGGTCAAGCTAGGTCACTTTCATATTATTATTTATAGAGTGAGTTTATCATCTTCATAAGATGAGATCATATTATCATTTATAGCGTTATTATCCGAATGATCAGTGATTGGAATTATCAGGTTCTATACACAGGAGGTTGTGAGAAAAAAAAAACATGGTATAGTGTTATTGGCCAAAAAGCTTATTTATAAAGTGAGACTTTGTCATGTTATCAATTATAGGGCAAGCGAGATTACTTAAGATGGAGCCATATCATCATTCATTTTATAACTTTGTCATATTATCAATTATAGGGCAAGCGGAGTTTATCATCTTATTATTTTATTATTCGTAAGATGGAGTCATATCATCATTTATAACTTTGTCATATTATCAATTACAGGGCAGCAGCGAGATTACTTTCGTATTATTATTTATAGGATTAGTTTGTCATCTTATTATTATTCATAAGAGGGAGTCATATCATCATTTATTGCGTTACTACTCAAATAAGATCACGGTATTGCCCAAAAACGATGACATCTCATTACTGTCCAAAAAAGACAGCCAAAAAAGATGGAAGTCCGATGACATCTCATTACTGTCCAAAAAAGATGGAAGTCCTGTTAAGAAATGATGGCCTCGTTATTGCCCAAAAACAATGGCTCAGGAACGATGACGTCCCATTGCTGCCTAAAAATGACGGTGTCCCGTTACTTCCCAAAAATAACAGCATCTTGTTAATGCTTAAAAAAAATGAGGGTGTCTCGTTACCATGTCCTATTACTGTCCAAAAACGACGGCATTCCATTATTGCTAAAAATGACGATGCCTTATTACTAAAAAAAAAAAACGATGGCATATTGAAGAGGATGAGTATTAAATCATAATCTTCTGTATAAAACTCAATTCTAAGTACCACAACGGCACTACCTCGATCCAAAGCACTACGATAATATCCAATTACTGCTCGTGTACGGCTAAAAAATGACCGCATCCCATTATTGCTAAAAATGACAATGTCTTGTTACTGCCATCGCCAGCATTCTGTTACTACCTATAAACCAAAAAATAATGGCTTATTGAAGAGGATGAGTATTAAACCCATAATCTTCTGTATAGAACCCAAAACCCAATTCCAAGCACCACAACGGCATCACAGACGGTCCAAAGCACCATAACAATGTCTAATTACTGCCCAAAAACGACGGCATCCCATTATTGCTCAAAAATGATGATATTTTGCTATTGCCCTCAGCGGTGTTTCGTTACTATCCAAAACTATCCAAAAAAACGATGGCTTATTGAAGAGGATGAGTATTAAACCCATAATCTTCTGTATAGAATCCAATTCTAAGCATCACGACAATCCCAAGCACCACGAATCATAATTTACTACAATACAATAATATCATGCATGAATTGTTCACATGCATGCAAAGATTTTTTTTTTTTAATGGGTCGTCCCAATAGATTCTTTGAGTGTTCTTATGGCATAGAACAACCGGCAGCATGGTCAACAGATGAATATTGGCTCTTCCATTTTTAAGATGTTTAAATAGTATAATGTATATGTCATGCCTCTTAGAACTCCTTCTATGGATTTAAAAAGGAGTTATGTATTCTGTTATCATTTCCAAGTAGACGAAAGTCAAATGGATAGAAAGTCAAAGATCTTAATGATTAATTAATCCCGAACTCAAATTAATTAAACTCTAAAATATAAATTAACTCAGGTTCCTTTTTAAACCTTCTTCCCTAAAACTAATGACGAAATTAATTAATTAAACCCTAACATGTTGATCTTAATAGTTTTCCCTAACTAACTCAAAAGGCACAAAAAATAACATATAATATGGCCGGCCGGATCTGACAAAATTGCTAGGAAAAAAAATGATATGCTCTAATTAATTATTTTGGCATGGCTGCTGATTTGATCGATCTCAAGTGGAGGACGTCGTCCCGGCTTCAAGGTCACGCTTTTGCTCCTCCGCCGCCGCCGTCCACCGCCGCCTCCTGCTCCGCGTCATCCTCCCCTTCAGCACCTTATCGTAGATCAACGCCAGGAGCAAAACCCAAGCCAGGAAGTTGAAGTCGAAGTAGAAGAATAAGAAGACGAGGACACCCATCGCCACCGTCTTCCACTCCTCGACCTTGGCCATCCCCTCCCTCAGCGAGGCGTTCTCCGCCATCAGGCTCTCCGTCTTCCTCGACGTGCTCCGGTTCACCTCGTCGAGGTCCCTCCTGCAGGTGTCGAAGCGCGCCCGCACGCTCGTTACCTCCTCCAGCAGCGCGGCCTCCCGCCGCCGCGCAGCGTCCCTCTCCGATATCGCCATCTCAAACGCGTTAATCCTCGCCGCCGCTTCCGTTTGGTGATCCCCGGCCGCTCGCCTCGCCGCCAGCAGCTCCGGCTTGCTCAAGCACTCCTCGGCCGCTTCGAGGAGCTTCTGCTTCAGAACGTCGAGGCGGTCCACCACCACCATGTCCTCGCCGGGGGCCTGTCCGGCTGACAGCAGGGCCGCCATGGCAGCGCCGGCGGCGGTGGACTCCTCTCTCTTCGTCGTCATTGGATCAATATCTGAGAAGGAGACAGGAAATGGTGGGTACGTTTTATAGCCAAAATCGATTAATCCTCCAAGTGGAACTCCATCTTATTTTTATTCCATTTTTATTTTTTCAGATAAAAAACTAAGAACTCTTCTTTATCTCATCCACTCTTATCGGTTTATTTTATTATATGCATAAGTTTAATGTTTCCTAATGCAGTTTTATTCAGATCTACTCACACAAGAGAAAAGAAAAAGTAAAAGAACCATATATATATATATATATGTATTGGATAAAACAAGCAGTTGCTTCCTTCATCATCTCCATTACTGATTACTTATCGCTTGAGCCGGCGATGGCGCCCCCATCTGGGGTTATACTTCCTTCCTAGGGTTCATCGATCCTCCAGAGATCGGCCTTCATGCATCACCTCTGAACTTTTTCTTAAGAGAAACCCTTCTTGATCAATACTGAATGTGTTTTTAAGGGAAAGATAGGGAGAACTGAGAAGATTTTGAGATATATATATATATGTGTAGAATGAGAGAGAGAGAGAGAGAGAGCTAAATTTTTATCTACCCAGCTATGGTGGAGGAGATGAAGAATGCTGAACCAACTGCTAAACCAGCCAACAACTCCCCAACCTGCAACATATTAATCCGATGAGGCCGCAAACACCATGAAGAATGCTGCTGT
The DNA here is from genome assembly GCA_030544415.1 of Thalia dealbata. NCBI lineage: Eukaryota > Viridiplantae > Streptophyta > Magnoliopsida > Zingiberales > Marantaceae > Thalia > Thalia dealbata. Next base: position 28,382,942 of record CM060457.1, on the reverse strand, counting down.
CATCTCAGCAACAGCCTAAACATAGCAGTAGTTCTTGTTGGTGAGGAATGGTGGGAAGAGATCCTGCAGAAAAAAAAAAGGTCGTGCTGTAGTGATGGAATCTGTGGAGGTTTGGAGGCTTGATGAGTGGTTGTTTAAGTTTAAGCATGCCATGGATTTCACTGGAAGAAGCCATACACACCAACAATTTAATAGAAGAGAAGAAAAAAACAATGTCAGAGAAAAATATTCTATATGCAAAGACAAAGGAGGTTCTTTTTTTCAAAAAATAAAATTTAGTATTAAATTTTATTGGTTGATGAGGGCTCAAAATAAAGTTCTATGTAATTTTGTTTTAAAAGTATTAATCTCTTTGCCATTTGACTTTTTCCTTTTATATATATATATATATAATTACCTGATCTACTGTTTTAAAAAATAACATACAAAATAAATAAAATTCCAAGATAAGTAACACATGTAATTACCTGATCTACTGTTGTAAACTTATTGTTATTTTAAGCAGATAGATATAATAGGATTTTACTTTAAATGTAAACTCTATGAATAATAAATTTACTTTATTTCTGGGGTTAAAGTATAGTTCATCTGGACAGAAAATAATACAATGATTCGTCAAAGAGAAAGTTCATTGACTTCAGTCTATGATGGATGAAATCAGCAATTTCAATTTTACTGATTGATTGATACACAGAGGGAGGGGCATCTCAATCAGACTATATATATATATATATATATCATGCCCACCTTCACATATACACTAACTCCTGCCAGTGATCATGCCTCCAAAAACCCCAGTGTGATCCATCAACACTCAAAATGATGATGTGGTGTTGTATGTATAGGTTATATACTCCTCGAGGATCAAGAAGGATCACCTCCTTGTGGTGTCGTATGATCATGAAGGATCACCGCTTGAGAGGGGTTAGGATGTAGCCACCTTTCTGCAAGTCGTATATAATCTTCAGCTTTGGTTTCATCCACCGCAGCACCGACCAGGTAGTCAGAGTCAGAGCAATAGAAACAACAAATATGGAGAGCCATGATGATGGTCCCCTTCGGAGAATTGCAGTGATCCAATCGGAGCTCTCAGCATTTGGTCTTATTGATTGATGAATTATGAAAGCGCCCAACGCCCAGTCGAGTGGGGTGCTGCCCACCCGATTTGCAAACACAACCCTGCAAGTATCTCCCCAGGTTATTGCAGACAACCAAGGTAAACCAGCTTTTAGCAAGATATTGTAGTAGTAACTGCAGGAACAAGTCCCACAGATTTCTTGGGCATTATAATCCATGACATATCAGTTTGATACATTTTAGCATGTATGCATGTATAGAACTTGGTGATTTGGTTGTTCAAAGTATTTTTAAGCTAATTCAAGGAAGAAGCTAGCTTTTAGCAAGATATTGTAGTAATAACCGCAGGAACAAGTCCCACAGATTTCTTGGGCATTATAATCCATGACATAATCAGTTTGATATGTTTTAGCATGTGCATGAGAACTTGGTGATTTAGTTGCTCAAAGTATTTTTAAGATGAAGACATAAGCTTGCTATTTTTGCTACCTAATCAAATCGAAGTAAGAAAAAGCTACTTGTTACTCGCACATAAGAAAAAGCTACTTGTTACTCGCACATATGCAACAGGTATAGCTTTTAGTAAGATATTGTAGTAGAAACTGCAGAAACAAGTCCCACAGATTTCTTGGGCATCATAATCCATGACATATCAGTTTGATATATTTTAGCATGCATGCATGTGAACTTGGTGATTTGGCTGCTCAAAGTATTTTTAAGATGAAGACCTAAGCTTGCTATTTTTGCTACCTAATCTAATTGAAGTTAGAAAAAGCTACTTGTTACTCGCACATATGCAGCAGGTATAGCTCGTACCTTGTGTCATCCATGGCGATTCCAAGTGTGTCGTGAAGTAGGGCCACTATATATGCTGAGGAAAAGCAAAATCTCAAGAGATCTTCCTCCTGATGGGTATAATATTTCTTTTTGATTGTTGACCAATCTTGGGCGCAGTATCTTTCCCCAGCCAATATTAAATCAGAAATTAATGGTGTCGGTCCAAGGCCGAAGAACTATCAAGAAGAAGAAAGTAACAAAGTAATTATTCAAAATCGCAAATCAATAATCTTGGATAAAGCAACACTCAATAGTAATCTGCTTACTAATTAATTCATGCAATGATATCTTAAAATAGTCACTGCCCGCATCTAAAGAGCACTTTCTGATAACTTACTTTTAAAGGTTTTTGTCAAAGTGATTTAAAGAAAATAGAAGTCGGATAAAAAAACAGTTTATGCATTCAGAGGACCTGCCCATATCATAGGAATGCATAACAAGTTAGCAATGCAAGCACAAAATGACAGAGAGATGGACGACAATTTGATCTGCCCAGCAACAAATGCAGTGCTGAGGTCTCCACCAAACACGCTCCATCTCGTCCCCTTTTCTCGCTAATATGTAAGCAAGAGCCCTTTTCTAATCTTCTTTTTTACTTTCCTTCAAAAAAAATTTAGGGTTTCAACACTAGTTTTATCCAAAAATTGGAGGAGAGGTGTCTCCTTTTCGATGCTATCTTTCTCACATATGCATGCCTTGGTTTTATGTGACTGTCAAGCCAATCACAAACGACAAGTCGAAGGTATCGGGGCAGATGTTCTTGCAGAGAAATACTTGAGTTGACTACCAGGAACTTACATGAAATAAATAAATAAAAACCAACCTTTGAAGTATGAAAAAAATTCTCAGTTGCAAAAAGTTTCCCTGGCAACTTAGGCATAGACATCAGCCCCAAACGGCAGGTTTGCTGCATGCATTTTCCTGATGATGGCAAAGAAAAGAAAAATTAATTCTCTTGATCAGAATATGGACAGAAAACACATGAGCACACCAAAGAACACAAACTTGGATACAATAATAGATCAACAAAAGTAATTATCTAATGCTGACCACAGCATCTTGAATGTAGCTCGAAATTTCTTTGTAAAGAAATAGAGAAGGAAAGTAACAATTTTGATTCTTTCACGTAACTATAGCATGTGAGATAGAATGCTCCCACTTCCAAAGCTGCTCAGCAAGCTACACATGGTAATGCCACTTACTCTATCATAAATCTAAATACGATGAAGAAGATTTAGGAAGTCATCTGATATTTAAAGTTGGAATTATTTAAATAGATGAAGTGATAAAATTATCAGAAACCACAGGGCAGAGGAACTATTCATGCGACTAACTGAACGTGGCTAGATTTTTTCTTAAAAAAAACAAAGAGGAAATAACATCCATGAGATTTGAAATGTAGTCTTGAGTAACAGATATGCAAGTTACCTTTTTCCTTCTCTAGAAGCTTCATTGCAGCTACCCTACACTCTGAGAAATTACCAATAGGATGAGATGACCTAAATGTGGCCTTCGAATTAAGGAGACCAGTAGAAAGCTTTTCTGATTTCACCCCATGCACGTATCCTCTAGGGGTGCAAGGATCTGCATAGCTTTCTTCCTGGATAAAATCTGTAGCTGCATTAGGCAAAAAGTGCCCCGATAGTATTGTCATTTGAGATACAAAATGAATTGACAGATTAGATTTTCAATATTGATGATGATTTTTCTTAAAAAGAATTTAGTATGCCTTTTTTCTTCTTTTTTTTTTTGAAAGATAACATTGTATTCATTTCACCAATCTGAAATGATACAATATATCATCCAAAGGGATGTAAAAAATGTATATGTATACAGTAAAGTATAAACAGTATCAACAAGTGCCAAAAAAAAAGAAACCAAAAGACCGAAAGGCCCCACTACAATTTAAGAAAAGACCAAAAACAGCATGCCTTTTTTCATTTGACTCTTAGCTTCTAGGATTTAAGAAAAGAACCTGTACGATGATGAAGAAACATATATTTTCTGATGAAGAATATGAACTTTTTTATTTAAAGTTTGCTTTGTCATTTGTGGCTTAGCAGCCATAGTGAGCATGACCTGAACATAGATTTAAAAAGATCCTTCTAAACTTCCCCACCATGAGGGTTCAGGTCAGTTTGTTGACATAGAACTTTCAGATGTGCAAACCTTCCATTACATCATACCTCAAAGTCCAATTTCTTTATGGATTTTGATTTTCTATCATTATGAATAAGAAATTAATGCTGGTTGTTATATGATTTGAGATATCAAATTATATGCTAAAGCCATATCTGTTTATTTTAGTGTTTATTATTCTCATAATGTAGCTCTCACTGTTATTGTTTTGGGTATCTTTAACTACCACGTGGGCAACAAAAGTGAAATATACCTATTTCCACTCTATAGCATTAAGCTTGAGATTAATAGTGTCCCCAATTCCTTCTAACAAGGCTTCTTCTGAATCCAGCACTATAAGCTGAACCTTTCTCTTTGGATAAAATGAAGGTGTTAAATCCCCAAAAAAAAGTTACCCAAATAAAATGCTTGGCATCAACTCCATGATTTAGCGATACAGTTCATGAACTAAAATGCAAACCAATTGTGGTTGATCTAATAGTTGGAAAAGAAACAATCCATCTAAGCAGCTGAAGAAAGTTAAGTACTCACTATTTAGTATATTAGTCTAAAAGAAGAGGCAAACTTACATGATTTAAGGACTCCTGAGCTAAGAAAATCATGAAGTGAGTCATAAGCAACATTCTGCAAGATGGCATCTGTCAGCTCCCTATTTATGAGATCTTAATGAATCTATATCTTTTGTACATATCAAAACTATAGATAATAAAGCAAAGGTTGACTAACAAGATTGGCTTACTGAAGAAAAAATTCACGCAGAAGTTATAGATTTCTATCTACATTTGCATGGATATTGATAAATAGCAGAAGAGTAGCATTCTTGCAACAATAGAATATGATGTGCTTGTATGAACTGAAACAAAAGAATGAGACTCTATCAGGTAGTATTAATTACATCATTTTTCTACTCAAATTTTGATAAGTAATAACCAAATGACTAAACTATTCAACATTAACAATGTCTTAAAATGAAAAAAATGTTTATTAAAATGTCTATTGATGTTCTAGTACCTACACGGGCTAACTTGTGGAAAAAATGCTGATAAAATACTATAGCTTTAATTTTCCTCATCCAGCATTGTCAGACACCATTTCAGGGGCACCATGATGCCAGAGTGATCAAAGATACTGATATTATACCAGTTTCACCACTGTAAGGTATTCCCAGAAAAAAAAGATCATAACATAGTATTAATTTATTCCATTATTAGCTTCTGCAGTATGCAAAGAATAGCAATGCAGCTTTTTCTCCAGAAAATTTTGCAATATTATCAGAAATCTCCACTATAGAGTATCTACATAATGAAAATTGGAACAAATTGGTGTGGAAAAATCTCTTGGGACTAAGGCCATAAAAGGATGTTGGAGAATAAATGCAAAATATTCATTATCTATTATTTCTCAAAGTATAACTAAAACTTTGGATTGTAGGGAAGTCACCTGACCAAGATAGAGGAAGCTCTGGCTGTACAGACTATATGCAAGTTTTCCAAATCGAAGCACACGCGAGATTTCTGGTGCCAATGGCTCATTTGAAACAAAAGTTGCCTGAAATTGGTAACCAGGGCATTGTAAATTAGAAGGCTACTACCATACATATATTCTGGTATAGGTCAAAATTTTTAAGATAGAATAATTTCTTCATTAATATTTACGCAAGTGCAGAAGGAAATTTTGTCATTAAGCATAGTTAGTAAAGTCTTAGTAGAAAGATTGAAACTTGCAAAATGTTATGGCAAATATAAATAAAGGAAAACTTAGGTTTGTTTCCTAAAGCAGCATATGCCTGCTAATCAATTCTTGCAACCAATGTGATGAAGCCTAAAATGACTAAGTTTGCAGTAGTAATTCAGTTAATTTAATGAGATGGTGAAAAGGAACCTGACCTGAAGCTGCAAAATGTTATGGAGAAAAGAAATAAAAAAAAAAGAAAGCCTAGGTTTGTTTCCTGAATCAGTATATACTTGCTAATCAATTTTTGCAACCAATGTGATGAAGCCTAAAATGAATAAATTTCAGTAGGAATACAGCTGATCTTATGAGATGGTGAAAAGGGAACCTGAGCTGAAGCTCCTCCCAGTTCAAATATCCCAGTTGTTTTATCAGGATCAGATCCTAGAGTACCCAGGGCATAGTTAGCGGCAACCCATGCATAGATGCCTTCATCAGAACCTGTAAGAAGATTATTACAAATTATGTATCAGTACATAAACTACAATGTGTCTTTCAAGAGGAGGGCAGTAATCAGTGCTGGTAACAATCAATTCCATGGATATAATTAATACGTTTTTTACAGAAAATAAATAGGGCAAGCTGTATGACCTAGCTTGGCAGAAACTGAAGTCACCTTATGGCAAATAAAATCCAAAAAAACTTCAAAGTACAAATATCATGGCCAGATGGTTTGAAAACAGTTTTCTCTAAAAGCTTTATACTCACAAAATGAGAATCATTAATACATGATAAAAATCTCCATGTACTTCAAGGTACAACCATTCACTTAAACCAGGACACTCCGTTCTAAAGATCAAATTAAAAAGGATCATTCAGAGAACTACAAAAGATTTGGCATTTTGGAAGCTTTAACCATGAGATGCTCACTTTGGACCTCATGTTTCGCAGCCAAATATCATGAAATGGACAATTTCTTGGACAAGTTCAACAATAAGAAGAAGCTAGAGGAAAAGCCGCTTAGATTTCAATCAGATGGGGACAAATATTAAATTCGAAACCTACAAATACATATGAGTAACAGAATCCCAGAAAGAAAAAAAAGTTCAATAAGAGGATATAGTCAAGACGATATAGTCTAACACATGTCAGTAAACGAAACAGTGTCACATCGACAAGACCTGGACTCCGGAACAGCATTTGGATTCCTAATGGCACGTCCTTTGTGGATTATAAACATTTTAATCATTAAGAACTTGTATCTGAGCTATATTAAATGAATAAAAATATCTAATTTATATGTACTGAGAATTGTATCGCTAATTAAGGGAGCACTCAATACAATGGCAAAATGCACTAAATGGGTCACCTGCCTGAGATCACAGCTGCCCATTCATCCTGGAAGCGGAAACCCGAAGACCGCAGGACTTTCCTGCAAGACTCTAATATCCTCTTCACAACCGCATCATCGAGCGACCTTAAGCCCGCCGTCGCCATGAGTCTCACTTCGGTATCCGCCCACGATCCCTGCGGAACTCTCGCCTTTCCAAACTCCAGAAGCTCCACGAGAGACCGCCCGGCGGTCTCCGGGTCCGCTGAGTACGAAGAGAGGCCCGGAGACGTCTTCATAGCCGCCGTCAGCCCAAGATCAAGCGTCGGAATTCCTCTCCATCCGGTCCTATACGCGAAGACGTGGATCCGAGACCCGGTGCTCCCTCCGTCCACGAAGATCGAGAATTTAGGCGGAGAGAGGCCCCTCGAAAAGAAGAAGAGGAACAGGAAAGCGACCGCGATGGCGGGGACGGCGAGGAAGGCGGAGAGGCGGCTGCCGCCGCCGCCATCGGCGCGCCGGCAGTGCTTGGGATAAGAAGGGGAGGGCAAGGAGAGGCGGGTGGAGGATAGGGAGGGGATGCGGAGGAGGTGAGGCTTGGAGGCACTCATCGTGATCGACGGTCCAGGGTTTTCGACTGCAGCTGGCGGCCGGGCATTCGATCGTCGCATCAATTCGCCGGGGGGGGGGGGGGGGGAGATCTGCGTGTTCCGATGGGAACCCGAGTGTTCTTAGAAGAAGAAGAGGGAAAATTCTAGGGTTTGGTCCGCTCCCCGCCGCCGATGGTCGCCGGAGAGCCTCCCGCGGCGGAGGAGAAATTGCCAGGGACGAAGATTTCCAAGTTTTTGGTGCGGGGGTCGGCTGCGCTGGCTGGGAAGGATGAATGGCCTTTTATAAAGACCGATCAACGGTTGGCTTTGAGGCTAATAATGGGGGCCCACTGCATCGGACGGTCGTGGGGTGAGGCGGAGAGCGCTGAGTTGGGGATGGGAGATGTACTTAGAATGCTCTCCTGTGAAGTCTACCTGGAAACATGTGGTGGTCTCCAATTACAACTACAATTTTGAACCGTTGACCTGGTTAGCCGTGGCTTGCCACATCCTCAAAGTTATGCTGAGCAGGAGGACATGTCACCTAGTAAATCACAGTCAGCGATGATGGAGGTCATCATGTCCTCAAGCTATGCTTGGCCCGAAAACATATTAGATAACATGTCATAAATTAGGATTGAAGTAGGAGTCTTTCTTTAGTCTTTGGACGAGAATAATATTGATGTATGTGTTAGTATTGAAACTCTTCTCCTAGGATAATATCGAGTATGTTTAAGGTGAAATAGTCATCCTTTTTTTCCCCTCGGTTATCTATATTTAATGATGCTTTAATAATTAAAACTTTCATAAAACACACCAATTGAAGGACTAAAGTGAGCTTGTGACTACCACAAAGCCACGCCATCGTATCTACCTCAGAACTAATTTAGCGATTGAAGTAGAGGTGTGATATAAGATGCCCTAATGGATTCAAGTGCTACTGTTAAATTGATTGAAGTAGAGGTGTGATATAAGATGCCCTAATGGATTCAAGTGCTAATGTTAAATTACGATGGTAGGGGCAATCACATAGCTCTGATGCATTCTAAATTATATACTATGTTACACCACTTATGAGTTAGAAAAGTATGATATCCAAAGATATATAATCTGACAAGACAGTGTCAAAGAGATTGAGACAAGGTACTCTTATGGATTCAAGTGTTACCATCAATTTATAATGGTATGAATAACCACATCACTCTGATGCATTCTAAATTGCATGCTATAATGCCCGAAGACATTTAACCTGATAAGTTATAGAGTGTCAAAGATATTGAGATAAGATGTCTTTATGGATTCAAGTGTTATTGCTAATTTACGTTGGTAGGGACAACCACATAACTTTGATGCATTCTAAACTACATACCATGTTACACCACTTACAAGCTAGAAAAGTTTGATGCTTAAAGACATACAACTTGGCAAGTTGCATTTAATCATAGAAAGTAAGAGAATTAAGGCAATGTGTCATATTGAAATTAGATGCCCTTATGCCCTTATGGATTCAAGTGCTACCATCAATTTGCAATGGCAAGGACAACAGTATAGCTTTTGGTGCATTCTAAACGGTATACTATCTTACATCACTTAGGAGTTTGAAAAGTAATGTACCCTTGTGAATTTAAGTGTCATCACCAATCTAAGATAGTAGAGATATCCATATATCTCCAATGCTCGAAGTTACATGGCCTGGCAAATCGTATCTAGAATTAAAGAGATTAAGACATGATGCCCTTATGAATTCAAGTGCTACATTCCACCACTTAACAAGTCAGCAAAGCATGGTGCGGTACATGTTCTGTTGTAAGTATAGCGAACTGTCACGTTACGCCTAATTCGGTATCTACAAGGTTGAGGTAAAATGACTTTTGTGGATTCAAGTACTACCACCAAATTAAGATGGTGCATTGACGAGTTAGTCGAGTCAATAGCAACTCACACCATACCTAATATATAGCTTCATGTCGTGTTAACCTCAAACTAGCACAACCCATGCCTTGACAAGTTGCACTTAGATTAGCATACGGAAGAGATATTAACATACCTCTAATAGGCCTAGTAGAGGTTAAAATACATTCATACCTTAATTTTGGTAAAGGTTAAAATACATCTATTTTCAAGTATACTTCATCCAACGGGCCCAGGATTCCTCCCTCAAATTCCATCCATGCCAAGCCCTAAGGATATCGCATTAGCTTTTCCTACAGTAAACATCATCAATTAGATAGTATAAAGAAGGGGATGCAACATGTGGAATTGCAAATGATGCTCGTTTCCTGGTCCATCTGAAGGTTGTTGTAACACCAAGAAATTAAGAACTGATAGTTCTCACTGAACAAAAAGTAGAAGAGCATCAAAAAAAAACAATCCCAACCGTCGACATTCAGGTTGCAGAAACCAACTAGAACTTCACAAAAATAACAACACAAAATAAGGTCCGTGTTGGGCACCAAATCCTGGAAATATACGCTTGTTTGTTAACTATTAAATCACTTGGTACGAGTCCGTCATCAACTGAATCCGCTGCGAGTACTTGGGAGGTGGGTTGTCCCGCAGTGGCATGACATTTACCACCTGTTACAATTGTGAAAGTCTTGTGAATTACTAATTGCAAAGTTGATTGTACCCGAAGGAAAATAGTATAAATGAAAAAAAGTATCCCATTTTGGTTGCATGCCTTATCAGGTATCCATCAGCTAAATGCCCTAACGCATCCACTAGGTTATCCAACCAGTCAAAAGCACATCGAAGATCAGCATACAGAGTTCATGGAAACAATACTCAAAGGAGAAAGGAACACAAGGTTTCGGAGGGAGAGTACATGCCAACAAAATAAACTTAAGATTGCTCTAATAGTTTGCTGTCCTACTTCTAATCACCCGTCTTGCAGCTGTTAGCATTTGGTTAAATGAATAAGTGGGTAGGAAAAAGTTCTCTAATGCTGTTGACTCATGCCAACTGAAAATGCTGAGCCAATGAAACCTAAATATTCATTTCACCAGCGTTTCAAACAACCTCCACATAATTTATGCAAAGAGTAAGCTATCAAATGCCATTAACATCAAAATATCAATGGATACATGTGATGCCCTTACTTTTCTTTCATCTGGTTGACTCTTGTCAGATTAGCAGAACTACTAAAGACAATGTCGGAATTAATCAGTCTTAAAAAGAGTTTTCGAGATGACAAGCTTTTTCATCTGGTTGACTCTTGTCAGATTAGAAAAACTACTAAAGACAATGTCAGAATTAATCAGTCTTAAAAAGAGTTCTCGAGATGACAGGTCTGAATAGTGGGAAACAGAGCCAAAATGTCATTTTATTCTTTTTAAAGAAAACAAATTATATCCCTCTAAATAGAAACACTTTGCCCAATTTTATGGTTAAATAAAATTATTCAGTGTTGCACAAAACTATAGAAAAATAGCACCAAGGTCATACAAGCACTGTTTACTTACCTTAACATCACTGTATGTGCTTGCAGCTGTAAACCCGATAGTAATAGGGAAAAATGCTGATGAGCTGGCTGGAGGAACAACAAACTCCATCGATCCACTGATTAAAGATGAAAGAAAGTTACTACTATTCCACGTAAGAGAATTTCTGAAAGTGAAGTAAATTTTGCTGCTGGTGTACCTGCGATTTGATTGGTCAACAAGAAGAATAGACCACTCCAATGTGGAACTTCTTGAATTATACCTGAAGGAGAAAAATGAATCAATTAAAAAACATAAGAGAAAATAATCTAAAATTTAAAAATAGTAATTCAAACATAAAGTAAAAAGAATTTACACAAAGCATGAAATGACATTTGAAGCAAACAGATTTCATCATTATGCTGCTATTAAGAATTCTTCAAGCATTCCCTGGACAATTTTAGTATCTGTTCCACTAAGTTAATCCAGCATGTCCAATACATGCAATCAAACCGGTTAGAACAGCTTGTGTTGCTCAGCTGGTTAAGCAAAAAACTCTTAACCAAGTGATTGTGGGTCAAACTCGTGATGGATATCAAGAGAAAAAAAAGGTGCTTGAACAATTTTTTACTGAGTTTCCATATGTTCCATTTAGTTTAATACTTATGCCAGACAATCTCTGACGTTACCATAAAGCAGAGGACCACCAGTAAAATTTGAATGCTCAAACTATTTGAAAAGTTAAGAAGTTGTTTGGTATGGGGTAATTGGAGGTTGGTTTCCAATTCCAACCACACTTCTAATTATAACCCATACTTAAAATGAGGTTAGATTTGGATACCAACCTCCAATTACCCCTACCAAACAAGGCCTAAAATGTTTATGATGCAAAGGCTTATAGCACGGTGACATAAAGAGATTATTTTCTATGGAATTTGAATGAGTTCAACTTTCAAACGCAAATCAGATATTTATATCTTTCGGAACATATTCATCTTATGATATCATTTGAAGATATGATGTATGTTTGTTTTTGTATGCCCAATTAATTTCCTATGCATATTCCACTTTTAAGAGCTAAGGAGAAGCACATATCAACTCAATTATGTATCATCCAGCTATCATCCTTATTTTTGCTCTCTCCCTTTCGATTTATTAGGCATTAAACCAATACAATGGTCTCATAACAAGAAATTGATTAACATGCAAATCAAACCAGGAAAACCTGAGTTTCTTCAGTCTAGGATGCCATTTTACAATCAAGAGAAATGCGAGAAATAAAGAAAGATATAATGATAGAAGCTTAAAAGGATTTTTGTAACAAGGAACTAATTAAACGATCAATTTACTGAAAACAAATCCTCTAATATCCCACATAAACATAATCTAAAGTTAATCTAAACAAGACTTGTGTAGAATGAAAATTAAGGGGATTTTAAATACGTACTTCCATTCTCCATCTATCTGCCTTACACTTGGGGGCTCCCTAAGTGCAGGAAGAGGTATGGAGATGACAACATTGTGTAGGTCAAACATCTCTGATGCTTCGTACTCAATGTTCACAAAAGTTTCACCACCAGAGACAGAGGGCCAGCAGTTGACTACAGATGCATGAGGATGTTAGTTAGAGAGCTTTCTTTCTCAAAAAAAATTTCAGTAAGAATAACAGAATTCACCAGTCAAAGGCAGAGAAGCTTCATCCATGCCCTGAATTCTCCATTTCATAAGGCCAACATCATTTTGACCAGTTGGGAATGGCCTGTTGGGATCTTTCAAGCCTATAATGTGTTTACTGTTGAATAGTTCTTTGTTGATGTTAGGATGCGTTTTAAAGCTAAGGCCAGGAACATCTTGGTTTTCAATCTGCAAAAGGTACAATTTGCAAACGGAACTCAACAAAATCATATTTCTACCAGAAAAGTTGAGGAAAAAGGGCAATGTATTCGCTAGAATATCATTTCAAAAGAATCAAGTGGATCAAAGGGAATATATTTCTTAAAAGCATGAATTATCATTAACTGCAGAGTATCTATTTATGCATGTTTCCTTTGACACTCAAGAACATACCTCATACAAAGTTTTTTGAATCACAACTCAGTACAATTATTTCTTGTCGGTACTAGATTTAGTTTTTTTTTGTATGGAAAATAATTTTATGGACATTTGAATAAAAACACGATCATTGTAGCTAAAATGATTACAGCAGTACCATTTCGTCCAAGTGCTAATATTATCAAATCGTCACTCTGCAACCTTATCATGTGAGTTGTAAATTTAGTATATTTTCATATCTTCGTCAATATGATGTTTGTATGAAAAAAAACTTTATGGACATAAATAAGACATGATCATTGTGGCAAGATAAGTAAAGAAATACTATTTGGCCAAATGTTAATGAATTAAAGCACAATGTACAAATGCTAAATGTATCAGGAGTTGTTGTCAGATAGTATGCTGGCTACAGCCGTAATTGCTAAAGCATAATCCTGAATTTCAAGATATAGGTAAAACAGAATCAGCTAGGACACTAAAATTTTGTGCAGTTCAGGGGTGACGGTAACTTATGAATGAGATTCAGTGTGCTTCACTGATTTTATCACTGTCGGAATATCTTTAAGACAAATCACTATTAGAATATCTGGTGAAACTTTTCTCCTGAAGACAATATACATGGGGTATGGAGGAATCAATGTTCCTTGACAAAGTTAGGCATGAAAGAAAAATAATAAAGGAAAGCCTTAATGAGTACTTCAGTCAGATTACCATGCTTACTATTGCCACATTGATAGCAAATCCAGAAAGCTAGCGGGTAAGAGAATTAATCTTAGCAGTAAGAAATTTTTTTCCTACATTCTGGGATTGGCATTTTAATGCTCCATGTCCCACATAAGTTAACCACAAAAGTAAAGATACGGTTAACAAATTATCTCGAAGGACTTGGTGGCAGTATATACAAACTTCCAAACTTAGGTTGTTGATGTAGCTAAATACCATCCTTTTTTTATGATGAAAATTCAAGTGTAGTTTGTACCCATGAAATGTATCTTCACGAGGATCAAATAGTGATATTTAAATGCCAAAAAATGGATTTAACTGGCATACAATACTGCAGGCTGACTTAGACATACTAGTCAACCAAACGTGTGAAATTATTCAAAAGCAGAAAATAACTTGCAAAAGAACAATAGCTTATTTCATAAGCAAATAACCATGAAAAAGCAAACCACCAAGAATTTTTGAGATATGCAGATAGATATGAAAAAGAAAGCTAACCTGTAAGTGAACAAATCCATCTTCCTGGTTAAGAATTTGGAGGGAGAGAGTGCCTTGAATATCAAAATTATCAAGACCTCCATCTCTCCTTATAACAACATTTAGCCTCTCTTCAATGGTCAATGTAACAGGATCAGTTGGTGGAAGAGATGACTTTGATTGAGTAGCCACAGCAGCAGGCTGTACATCCTCAAGAATTACTTCTCCTTCAGCCTTCAGTGATTCCAAAAACTGATTTGTCCTTTGTGTTTTGCCTAACTTCATACCAAGGCCTTTTGTGGGAGCAGTAGCAGATGCTAGAGGACGATCTGAAGCAAAGTTGTTTAACAGTTAAAAATTAAATCCAGCAACTCACCTACTAAATACCCCAAAAACAAGTGAAACAGATTGAGATAAAAATAGTTCTTCATCAGACAAAGGCATTCGCTATTGGACATATATACCTTTGGTCTTACTAGAGAAAGATTCCACATCAGTGCTCAATCCAAATCCAGAATTACTGCCAAACCCACCACCAGTACTGGAAATACTCATATCGCTGAAGCTACTCTCAATTCTTCGAGGGCCAGACAAAGACATAAGCCCTCCTTTGTCACCTCTGTTCTTTTCAATCTGTCAAAACAGCATACAAATGTGATGTGATGGTAGTAGTACTTGCAGCCTGTTAGTAGTGTAGAATTGATAATCTGGGATAATGAAACCATTAGTTACTGGATAAATTAGATTTCTTGCAAGAAATAAATACTAAAGCATGACATTTTCATATCATATTCTCCAAAATCAGAATTGGGCATGTGTGTGTGTGTGTGTATAATTGGGGGAGCAAATAAGGTTATTGTACCAGATATGCATCAATAACATCAGTATCCTGGCCATGTTATTGGCACATCGGCTTCTTTTATATTTGCATGAAACCTTAGAGAAATAAAAAAATTCTAAAGCAAATAATAAATGTATTCCTGTTGCAACAGCTCAGTTGAAAAGAAAAAGAATGAATCAAATTTCAGATGTAGTTTCTGCCTAGTATCTTCAAAGCATAATGAGCCGTGGCTTACAAACCATAAATCTAGTTATTTAAACAATTATTTAACTGTGGATCCTAACCTCTATTATTGATCCACTGAAAAATCAGAAGTAAAAAAGAGTTCCTGCTAAAAAAGATAAATCTTTCCTGAAGGAAAATCAAGCCAGGGAATCTCAACATGACAGGAACAGGTGAAATATAATAAAGGAATGAACAAACTTTTATGCAACCATGATTATCATATGACATCAAAAGAAAGGAGGACAATCAGGTTCCACGTACCAAGACTTGTAATTTTTAACATAGCTGTTTGAGAAAAGGCCGAAAAGATCTATATACCTTGCTTTTGTCAATCTCACTAGCTTTCCGTTTCATGACATCTTTGGTCTCATTTATTTTGCTTTGCATAACCATCTTATGCAATCTTTCTTCATGAGACTCCATTTCACAATATTGCTTAACCTGAGCAACAGTCAAATTTTCTTTGTTTCCCAGAGAAATGGCTTCATCAAAAGCAAAAATCAACTCAAAGGCCATATTGCATACGCCTTCTTCATCTAGCGAGGGGGAATACTCAGGTACCTAAGTAACATGTAAGGAAACGGATCTGCCAACTTTTGATTGCAAATGAAAAAATAAAATAAAAAACATGGAACCATCATTCAGCTAATATATTAATCATTTGCACTAATGAAAATCTAAGAATTATAATACATATTAGGAGAATTAAATAAACAATCCAAGCTTCAGATCGCATGCATATGAAGTTGCAAATGCTGATATACCAGAAAACGGATGCAGTTTCCATCGATATGGATGTCTGACAATGTGTAGCACAATGTATTGAATAAAGATTCTTAACTTAAAGGAATCATCATTTCCATTAGGCCAAGGTCAAACTAAAACCAATATATAATAGATCCATAATCATATCAGATTCAGTTATCAATCTTATGTGAATCCAAAACATTAACATCCTTGCGTAATAGAGATAACTTATAGTTATTAATAATAAACCAAAGAATGCAAGTAGGATACAAGTTTTGATAAGAGTCTTAAGGTATCCAGATCCTCAAGTATGTTACTCTGTTTGTTTGTAACAAGTAGCAGATAAAGAGCTTCTATTGGTTGATAGACATAGCGCACGTTCTCAGTCTCAACATAAGTGTGCTGCTTTCCAGTTCCTACCAACTTTGGAAATGCCGCAAGTAATCCTTCAATCCTAATTCGTGTCATGTCCACAAACTGCCTTGAAACCAGTACTGCAATGCAAGTCAAAAGGAACAAAACCAACAGATAATTTCATCAGTATCTTAAGGCAGATCTAGAAAGCAGTTCCAGATCCTGGGGGTATGTGAAGAAAGAAATTCATGGACGATGCCAACATCATTTATCATGTTTTGCAACAATTCTGGTGGTCTTAGCAGCATGCAAATTGAACAAAGCAACCAGGGAAACAAATTTAAATGGAAATGATACGAAAAGCACTAACTCCACCATGACCTCAACAGCTACATTATAAGATAAATCTGATACAGATAAAGAGGATCTTACGATTCCTACCATTCAAGAAAAAATAAGACAGATGATGAAATTTTATCAGGTCAGAACTGATTGTTTTATAATGGTAGAATAATGTGTAAGGCAGCTGGTGGTTGCTTCAAGTTTTCATCTGAATCTAGTGAATAAAGGCCCAGACCCTTGATGTCATTTCGAGGGACCCAAGTGCTTGAGTCAGAGGGCTTGATTCGGCTCATTAGATTCGCTCCAAAGAAAGCTATTTGATTTCTTCTAGGGACGAATCAGCAGCTCTGTGTTCCTTTACGTAGTCAGATGTTGACAAATTTTATCCAAATATTTGGCAGAAGGGAGAAGATGAGTCATGCAAGCAATTCATTATCATCAGTGTTCTCATCTGCTACTCAATTTCTCATCTCAGCATCTGTGAGCATTCCATTGATGCTTCACGTGATTTGCTATTTCAGACTTTGTCATTTCCATCCTAGTTGATGCAATAACATAAGTTGTGAATAAATGTAAATAATTGTTTAGGCATTTGAGACGTGTGATTCAGTAGAAAGAATATTCCAAATTCACCTGAAACCAACAAAAGACATCTGATAATTTAAAATAGAGCATCTTGCTTTCGAGAAACAAGTCTTCTTTCATAATCATTATTGCCTGTCCAATCTCCTATCACGGTCATTTAGGATGTCATTCATTGACTCAACTGTAGAAGAACAATCCGATATGGTTGAAATGCCTCGCACTAGCACGTCCCATGTGACAAAATTTGGAAAGATGCCTTCACTCAACATCTTCAGAAGATATACCATTGCATCTTCTAATCTTTGTTCGTTGCAAAGACCAGACATCAGTATTGTGTACGAATATACATCCCTATAGCACTTTCCTGCATATAATTGACCTAATAGGTAAGCAGCATGTCTAACATTACCTTCCTTACAGTAAGCATTAATGATTCCATTAACAGTGAGTGAATCAGGCTGTACACCCCAGACAAACATCTTTGCAGTAACTAATAAAACTTCTTTGATCATACCCACCTGGGAGATGCCATGTATGAGAGTGTTATAAGTAACTACATTGAATTCAATTCCATTTAACAACATGTCATTCACAAGTGCAAAGGCTTCTTTCCAATTTCCTTGTCTGAAAAGGCCATCAAGCAATTCATTGTAGGTTCTGGTGTTTGGCAGGCATCCATGTATTATCATCTCCTCTAGTATACTCATGGCCCACCCCACTCTTCCACTGTCACATAGATATTTAACTAATGTATTATAAGTCACCGTATTAGGAGGACAATTCTCTAGGATCATATTCTCTATAAGATTCTTGGCATTATCAAACATGGATCTCTTGCAAAATGCCTCCACCATGCAGGTATACACAATGATATTAGGCTTGCAACCACTGCTCATCATCCTATTCCATATAGACGTTGCATTTTCAATGTCGCCTGCTTCTGACAACCCATCAATAAGAATACTGTACGTTTGAACATTGGGAGGAAATTGATTCTGTATCATCTCATCAAATATGTCAAGAGCTATTTTCAGATTTCCAGTAGAGCAAAAACCATGAATGAGGATATTGTATGCAAAAGTATTGGGCATGCACCTCTGTTGAATCATCCTATGCCAGACTCCTAATGCTTCTGATATGTTTCCTTCTTCAAATAGACCTTTTATCAAAGATGTAAAAGTATGAATATTTGGGGCACATCCTTTGACCAACATTTTAGCCAAAATAGCAAAAGATAGCTTCATTTCCCTAGCCCTACAAAAAGCATTAAGAATTGTCGTGTAGGTGATTACATTAGGACACAATCCTCTAGTTGTCATATCCTCAACCAAACATAGTGCCTCTTTCATGTTAAGTTTTTCACACATTCCATTGATGAGAGCATTATAAGCAGCTGGATATGGGGCAGAAGTAATAACAAGCTTTTTAGCCTCATTTAACTTTTGAGACTTACAAAGAGAAGATACTATTGTTGTATAACTCACTGCATCAGGAGAATGTCCCTTATTTGACATTTCAATAAGAAGCTCATACGCAGCATCTACTCTATTATTCTGGCATAAAGCTTTGAGAAGAATGTTGTAGGTGAACACATTGGGCTCTATTCCTTCTTTCTTCATGTTTTTGTATATGGGATTTACCATATTAAACCGATTATCCTTGAGTGATGCATCCAAAATATTATTATAGATTCTCACAGTTGGTCTGAAACCAAGATCCGGAATGCGATAGAATGTTTTCAAGGCCTGTTCAAATGACCCAATTCGAGCATATGAATTTATGATGCTGACAAAGATGCTTTCAGTGCATGGAGTACATTGCAGCTTCATTTGTTGCAGGAGATATTGAATGGCATCCATCTCACCTACCCTCCCTAGTTTCTCAATCATTGTTTGGTATGTGAGGGAAGTGTGCCTGAAGCACTTTGAACTAGACACAGACCTGAAATAATCTAGTGCAGCTGCAACATTCCTCTCAGCTAGTAGCCTATTCATTACATCAGCCTCTTTCAGTTCTGAAACATTCGAGCTTCTTTCTTTTTCGATATGAGGGACTAAATTCATACTCAGCACCATCGGCACTGTTGGCTTTGGAACCTTCAGCAACAATGACTGTCCTTCTCTAAGATACATCTTTGAGCTTCCAGAAAGGGATTACCACTCTTTACTGAGGAACCGAATATTGACTGCAAAACCTAGACCAACAATACATCTTCCATGCAAAACTACCACAAAACTGGATTGGTTATCACCAAGGCTAAAACTAAATGTGGTGGTTTTAAAATCCAATGAAAAGAATACTCTCAATAATCTATTTCTGAGTGACAACCAAAAATGCTCTCCACTTTTCACTTATCATGTTTTATAGAAGTTCTGGATTCTTGAGCGGCATGAAAAACTAAACAAAGAAATCAGGGAGACCTATAAGTGGAAAAGGAAATAAAATTGTGCAATCTAATCTGCTATCAATCATAATACAAATCTGACAGAGAAAAACTCAAGAAAGTAAAATATCAGTTATTTGTTGTAAACAACACCAAGCAAATTAGAAGCATATTGGGCAACAGAAAACAGGCAAAAGCTAAATTAAGTAATCCATCTACAATATGAGAATGACTTGTGATGCATGTGATACTGGTATGCATAATCTATTTAGATAAAACTGGAGAAGGATATACCTAAGACAAAAAAGTAACAACACAAAAGTTGAATAAAACAAAGGAGACTATATTGGAACAAGATATGGAATCATGTGCTTTCTATGGGGGAAAAAGGAACTTAATAAAGGAAAATACTTATGCATACATATCAGAACAATTTGAGAGGGCTTGAAAAATCAAACACAACAATTTAGATTGGAAGGATGAGACACCTTTGACGAAGTATATAAATTTCAGCACAGGAGTGGTATCGTGCCACCTCTGGTTACAAAGAAAAATCTACTTTCCTGACAGTAGATTAATAAGAATAAAAGAAAAAAAGCTGAGATAAAATTTGAAGAAAAAGAAGCACAAGAAGTATAAGGCTAGGAAGAAGAATATGAGATAGAGGTTGAAACAATAAAAGCATTATAGCTGGTTGTGTACTTAGCATGCAAACAATGAGTGTAGGCATCAGCAGCAACTCCTGAGACTGTGGAGGCAAAGGTGAGGTAGGAAGATGCAAAAAATGTAGTAGTGGCATGGTTATGATGGCTGGCAAGTGAGGGAGAGGGAGAAGAGAACAAGATGGATGGGAAGGAAATGCAGCAGTAGGAAAAGTAATCAAATCAACTGAAATTGACCCGTAAATGTCCTGCACCTTGGAAATTTAACTCAATCTTTGTTAGCTGACTTAATTTCCGTGAAAATTCAATCTCTCTAATAGCCTAGGTTTTTATATAAGAGCTCAAACTGCCAACTAACGTCAAGTTGTCAAGAAAGTATAGCAAACACACCTTTGCCTGACTTATTTATGATAGAAGCTGCAAGAACCACCTGAAGAAACATAAAAATGATGCTTAGTAACAGGAATAGCTAAATAATTATTATTTAACATGAGATGAGGTGAAAAATCGAAAGTTAAAAATATTTTGATTGTATCTAGAGCTTCTGCCTCTTAATTGCAGCAACAGAGAATTTATTTAGCATCAATATGGTCTATGAAGATTAGACAAGAGATCGACAATATCATTCAAAAGGCATCATCACTACTTCAGATATTTATTTCATATGCCAGTATTTCAATGCTTCACTTCCTTCAATCCAACTCACATGTATGTTTGGAACAGGAAAGAACTGTAAAAGAGCAAGTGTGAAATATCACTGGTCAGGTTAATATCATTGCGTTTGGGTCATACAAGGCAAGCAGTATAACAAGAAAAGAATATTCCTCCGGTCCTCAATGAATCTTTGTCGAACCAAAAGGTTGTTTTTGGTTATTAAGTTAAAAATTTAATAGGGATTTGAAATATTTCACTAGGAAATAGTAATTTAGTCTGAAACCACATTGCAGGAGGGAATAGAACTATAAACTCGATAAAGCAAGTACTGACCGAGATACAATTTAGTGCAGCACGAACAAATATTTGGATCAAAACCAACGAGATTCTTACTGATAAAATTCTGATGAAATGAAATCCTAAAAATCAACTCATCAGACAATTTGAATTCAACGGAGATTAAGAAATATTTAATTCGATACCATCTTGAACAAATCTGAATCCCCAGCAAACAGTTCGCCGACCTTGCTGCGGCAGTGCTAGAGGATGTCGATCACAGGAACTTCAACGAATCTGTCAAAAGAAGCAAGCATTTAGACGAGCATTGACCCTTGCGGACCAACAGCTCAAAACCTCAAAATCTTAAATGAATGCTTCAATCAGGTCTCATTTACTCGAGAATGAATTCGACTGCAATCTACGATGGAGATCTACACACAAACTAAACCAAATGTATCAGATCTAAATTACTCCACAGATCTAAAACAAACACCAAGGCACGGATCTGATTAAAAAATAATCAGCTAGGAAAAGATCACACGATCCTTAACCATATGGATAGATCGACCTAATGCCCAAAAAAGCATGCGATAAGAAGCTCCGAAACACAGATGTGAAACGATTCTTCGCGGAAAATATGGGAGGAGGCGGAGCACCAAAAAAAGAACAAGAGAAAGCTCGGGAGAAAACGAACCTGCACAAGATCGTCGTCCGTCGTCGGACGTCGGAAGGAGTCGCCTCTCGCCGCCGAAGGAAGTCGGCAGTGCGAGGAGAGGAGGAGGTGGGGATGGTCGGGTGCTTCATAAGAGAGGGGATCCGAAACTGATGTTATTTACAATTTTGCCACCCTAATTCATTTAGGCGTTTTCTTATGCGGTCGGGTTTCCGGTTCGACTCGATGTATTGAGTCAGGTCAAGCATCGAATTCAGTTATGATCTTTGTTAACTAAATGTTCGACTGGACTCGGGTCAAGTTGGGTCCCTTTAATAATACTGACTCAGGTCAAGCATCAAATTCAATTATGACCTGCGTCATCTAAATTTTTAATAAGTACACAAATATAAGCTGGTGTAATTAGAACGTACTCACTAAAATTTTAATAAAAACTAAACTTTCAAAGTGTATTGACTCAGATTAAATCATTTAATACTATTATTCAACTCAATGGATTGACACAGATCAAATATCAAATCTAATTATAGCTCTTGTAAACTAAACTTTTAACTAGTCTCGAGCCGAGTTTGATCATTTAATACTACTATTGGACTCAATGTATTGACTTAGGTTAAGTACCAAATTCAATTACGGTTCATCAATAAAGTGCATGATTCAAATTTTATACTAAGGTCGATGGGTTTAATATTCATTAAATTAAAATTTTATCTATCAACTAAAAGTTTAAATGATACACAAAGTATACATCCCTCTAATTAGACTAATTGAGCTCTATACGAGAGGTTTATAAGAGGTTTTGAATATAATGATGTTTTGTGGTTCGCTGCTAAGTTTTTTTAGAACTTAATAAGTCTTGAACCTAATACCTCATGATCCTTCCGTATAAAGTCCAATTACTCTAATCAAAGTGGTTCGCTGCCAAGTTGATACTATAAATCTATCATTAGTTACAGCTAAAATAGGAGAGAAAGAAATAATTAAAGGTAGATGATGTCATGCCCGTGCTAGCCCAAGCATAGCCCACCCACCTTGGCTTGACATGATAGCATTATTTAAAAAAAGATTCATCGGTCGCTTGCCCTTCTCCCGGTTCCTCTGATCCCTGTGGCTCGCCCGGTCTCCGGCCTGTTCCATTCGCCCGTTTGCCCGGTCTGCCCGATTTTCCACGTGTTCCATCCACCCCGTTTGCACGGTCCTCATAAAAATATTCCTAAAAATATTCTCTAATATTCTTCGTCCTCTATTAGCTTATATAAGATGATCTTTTATTAAGAATATTCTTCATCCTCTGCTTGATTATGTAGGATAATTTTTTATTATCCTTTAATAAATAAGAGGTAGTTTATAGAGGTATTATTCTTGACATCATATTTTTATAAATATTTTTTATGAGTTCATTTCTATTTCAATCATAATCAACTTATTTTCAACTCTTGTAACTTGGTTCATTTTTATTTCAAACATATGGGTGAGAAACTTCAATGAATCAAGACTCCTTGAGCCGTAGAAACTTGGACCATACACAATTTTTTCAAAGAAACAAACTCATCCATTGTGACAAAAAGGAACATGATAACTTAGGAAACAAGCATTAATATAAATTGTACACAAAGTGTACATCCCTTTGGTTAGAGTAATTGGGCTCTATATTGAAGTATTATGAGATTTTGGGTTCAAGTCTCGTTAAGTTTTTTTAAAAAAGTATTAATATAAATTATAATAGTGTTGATTGAACAATGCTTAATTTTTTTTTCAGTTTGATAATATAAAAATCATAAGGAAAATACACTTAGACTTCAAAAATATCACTCTCAAAATACTATTCAATTAGAATTACAGGAAACAAACATTAAAATACAAAAGTATGATTCTTCCACGTATCCTCCTTTAATAGGAAACAAACATTAAAATACAAAAGTATGATTCTTCCGCATATCTTCCTTTAACAGGAAACAAACATTAAAATACAAAAGTATGATTCTTCCGCATATCCTCCTTTAACAGGAAACAAACGTTAAAATACAAAAATATGATTCTTCCACATATCCTCCTTTAAGGTACATGTTCAAGGTACATGTTATTTGAAGCTAAATCTCCATGAATCTCCAAATGTCATCAATAACTCAAAGATGAATGCTTGAATAAAATATCTTGCTCCTTGCTTTTTAGTTGAAAAGGAATAAAAAAAAATCATTAGCTCGTATGCAATGTGTAACATGAAAAATAAAAATATTAATTATATTAAAATATTATCTTTTGAGGAGAATTGGTGAAGAACATATGTGCTCCTTAGCTGCCGAAGACACAATAAAAAAATAAAACATTGCATAGAAAATGTCATAATATCTATATTTGATGACAATATATAAATGATAAAGATAATAAACATATCAATAAAATATTATAGTGAAAAATGTCATAATATCTCTAATGGCGATAAAGATAATAAACATATCAATAAAATATTGCAGTGGAAAATGTCATAATATCTCTATTTGATGTCTGCTCCTTGGCTGCTGAAGATACAATAGAAAAAATAAAATATTACAGTAGAAAATGACATAATATCTCTATTTGATGTCAATATATAAATGATAAAGATAATAAACATATCTGGCTTCTTAGCTAAGACACAAGATAAAAAATAAAATATTACAATAGAAAAATGTCATAATACATACATAAATAAATCATATATTAAGATTTAACAATAACTAAATAATATATTATATCAGAAATAATATTCTACTAGCTTATAAAAATCATGACATGTAATTGTATAGAAATTATAAGTACATAATTATATAAACTTACTAAATTTGGTTAAAGTAGATCCTCAGGAATGCAAATTCAATCAAAATAAAAAGTTAGGTATAATTTTATTTTAAAAAAAGTAGTTGTTTATAACTATAGATGAAATAATAATTAAATCACCTTATTTTTGTATTTGTTTTCCTTTAGCTCGACATGTAGCTCTATTGTGGCCAACTTCTTTACATATTCCGCAGTGAATATTAGATTTTCCTTCTCGTATATCCATCTCATTGTGTAAGTGCGTGGACTTTGGACGACCTCTTTTTCTTCGTAAGAGATTAGGATCAGAAATAATCGTTGGTGTTTGAACATTTGGCCAATAGTCTTCATGCAGTAGTGGGTTGAACTGTGGTTCCCATGTTTTTGAATATTGATCAATAGTATAGTAGTGTTCAATAAATTGACTATTATCAATCCCCAAAGCTTGACAAACAGCTAAAACATGAGAGCACGAATACTTGAATATTGCTAATTTTCCATAAGTGCATGTTCTTTCATCTAATCGAACGGCTTGCCTGGTTCGAGAATTGTGCATTGAATTATAAACTTCAAATATACCTCTCTGATTATCAATTGCCACAAGATGATGAGAGTTTGCCTTTGATATACTTCGCTGCAAATGTATCATAATTTGAGGAGAGAATGAGTTTCCTATGATCATGTCTTCTAAATACAATATATCGAGTGCATAAAAAAAAGTATTTGAAATTAATAAATTTATTTTTTTAGTTGTTGTATCATTTAAATCATTCTCAATATGATTTTTATGGGAAAAAAATAAGAGGAGAAAGAGTCTTCTTATGATCATGTCTTTTAAATACAATATATTATGTGGATTGGGAGTGCATAAAAGAAAGTATTTGAAACTAATAAATTTATTTTTTCAGTTGTTGTTTCATTTAAATCATTCTCAGTATGATTTTTATGAAGAAAAAAAACTGAGAATTCCTATGATCATGTCTTCTAAATACAATATATCGAGTACATAAAAGAAGGTATTTGAAACCAATAAATTTATCTTTTTAATTGTTGTCTCATTTAAATCATTCTCAGTATGATTTTTATAAAAAAAACTGAGAAGAGATAGAGTCTTTCTATGATCGTCTTCTAAATATAATATATCCTATAGATAAGTCTATAAATAACAATTATAGAAAGATTATTTAGCTCGAATATGTGATTAATGTGTTGACGACGAGTGAGTACGGAATAAAAGATAAATTAGGGTTCTGCAATAAGTTAGCCGATAGATAGGGATAGATAGGGCGGGTAGTAGACCATCAGCGGGCGACTCGATAGGCTGGACCGACGGGCGATTGGAAGGCTGGACCGAGTAAAACGCGTTAGGCGAGAAGATGGTCGAGACGAGCGAGAAGATGGGCGAAGCAATTTTTTAAATAATAAATCTGGTCAAATATTCTGACGTATAATATTGACCCATCAGTTTCAGTAAAAAAAAATTTGCTTTGTTATTTAAGGCATTATTAAAATAAGGTTGGTTAGTGATGTCAAAAACTCCTATGTTTGGCATGACCTATGTCACACCTACCGAAGCCCAGCATGACACATGGTACCCCTAGTGCATGTCGGTTGGGCTCGATACAATACAGAACATTTAGAAAAATATAAGTACCGAACATTTAGAAAAATAAAATTCACAAATATGCATATAAACATTAATTGCTTCATAAGATCATAGTGTGTGAATCTCATCGTAACACCAATTCCTCTTAGAAAAAATTCTCTTCCTTTCTTCACTCACCTTAATAAAAAAAATCTAATAAAAACAGAAAAGATAAAAACATTGTCCTTCCCCAATCCATGGGTCGATATGAAACAACCGTCCTATTAACTCCACAGCCCCTCAGCGATCCCATTTGTAGCCGGAGCAAATCACACGGAGGCAGCTTGCGTCAACCAGTCTAGTTCGGCTGCCTGCCTACTGCAAGATCACTTCCACAGGCGGCCTCCAATGGGCTCCGATGGTAAGCATAGCTCGGTGTGGTTAGGCTAAGGCTCTCCGAAGATGCTGGGGACTCTGCTGCTAAATATCAATAGCTAATAGATGCTATTGTCCTATGAAAGAACATCTAAAATTTGAACCCTTAAAAATTATAATTAAACTCAATAGTTTAGAAAATGTAAAACACAATAGTTTAGATGGTATGTCATCAGAAACTGGCTCTTCAGCTTGAAGCAATTTCAAAGAAAGGATCAATATGGATTTTGATGATACTGTAGGTTTAGGATTCATTCGAGTACGGACTAAATATTTGAGATCATAATCATGGTTCCATTTCATGCCAATAACCAAATATGTGTTAGATTCCATGTAAAAATGAATATAACACGGGAAAAAGAAACATAAGAATAAAATATACTACGATACGAAGACAACATCAAGTATTCAATCTTTGCTTATCCCTTTGTAGCAGAATAGTCACATTCTGCAGTTCACTTCTAGATCTTTTATTTCTCTCCTGTGATGCATTGATGTAGAGATAAATTATTTGACAAAAATGCTTCCACGAGCAAGTAGAGAAGCATCAAGCATCTGCAATGACAGCAAAACAGAGCTCGTCCATTGATTATAAGAAATTTCGGCTTTTGTTAGGGGAAAAAAATATTATTTCTAACCGCTGCATCTTTATTTCCATCATCAAAGCCATTTCATTTGAGCAAATATATCAAGCAATCTATCAGTGAAGCTTTTAGCTATCATAGAACTAGTTGTGTGGAGTCCCCACAAATTAAAATCCATTTCTTGCAATCTTGGAAAGAGTACAAATGAGTTCTAAAGGGAAGAATAAATGTTTCAGATCATAGAGCTTTAATAATTACTTCATCATCTACAACTAGTATTTGTTTCAGCGTATTCATCCTCATCTATATGTTCCTCAATTCCAGATGCCTCGTTATTTTCATTACCGTCGCTTAAAAATAAAATTGAGCAACACAAAAATTGATCTGATATTATTTTTATGCTCCACCCATTGAAACTGGCATCAAAATACTTCGTTAGCGCACACAGATTGATCTTTTTTTAGAATCCTAACTTTTTTCTCTTGGTAAAAATCATCCCTGCAGAACGTCTCCTTCCACCAATCCCAATCCGGTCCAAGCTCCTCTCAGCTCGCAGAGAGTTCTTTGAGCATCTACATCTCCGCCAACGAAGACGGCGCTCAAATCTTCTGCCATGTTTTGGAGGAGATGGCAGCTCGAAGAGGCAACCTGAAGAGTCTCCTCAACTTGGCATTTCATCAAATACGTTGGGGGCAGAGGCAGCTGCAGGGTCTGCGTGCGTTCCTCGACAAGAACGTGAGCATCAGACACCTTGAGTTCGGGAGGAACACATTTGGGAAGGAAGGCGTGCGACGTCTGTCGGAAATCCTCGAAAAAATAGCGGAGGAATCAAAGCAGTTGTCTTCTCGGAGTGCCGAATCGAATCAACCGGCGCGAGGCTTCTCTCTCACGCTCGAAGAGCTGCAAATTTGGGAGGATTCGATTGGGTCGCAGGGGGCCGAAGACCTCGCGAGAATGATCGAGGTAAATCCTACTTTGAAACTGCTCATTGTTTTTGACAAGGAATCCATCAAAAATCTCAATCTGAACTCCATGATTGGGCATATTGATAAGCCCTGTTTTGTTGATGCAATTGAAATTGTTAGCTAATCATGTTGCTCTACTAAATGTTAACTCTGATCTTGTTGGAACTACATGATGGTTTGATTGAGGTTGTGGGTGATTAAAACTTTACCTTCCCCTTTCCTTGGTTTTTGATCAGAATCATGAATTGTTCATGAGGAGGCTATGTATTATGGGTTAGAAGATCAATTCTGAGTTAGAATTGGATGCTTGACTTGATTGAAAACATGGTGGGTTTATTCTTATGCGAAGTAGATTAATATAGTTAAGGAATTGTGTGGATGATATGCTGTTAGTTTTACCTGATTCTGTTTTGTTCTGTAATGCCATTTCACCTAAATTTTAAGTACTTGCTTTCATTTGTTGATTCTGTTGAGTTGTCGAATATAAAAACATTTCAAGTTGAGGTTTTTCCAATGCTCTCTTTTGCTGCTATGTGTGAAAAACTATTTGCTTGTTGTGTAGACAATTGGACTCTTATTATGAATAGGGAAGATTTCTGTTATAAATACATGCATTAAAGTAAGAAGCAATAGAATCATGAAATGTAGAGAGTGAATAAACTGAGTTGGTGGAGATTTGTATGCATGATAGGAAAAGTATGCTTCTACCTATTTTTGCTTGCAAACATATTTTGTTTGATTAGGTAAGGTTGAGAAACAGTTGGTATTGTCAGTGTGGTATTCTGCAAAATTGCATGAGTTGGGTGAAGTATTGAAATTAGTGATGATGATTGACTTATTTCACTAAGTTCATTGAGAGCCATGTGAGTTAGGATCCATTTGAACCAATGTGCTGGGTGGCAATACACAATAGGAGTCTTACTCATTATGCTTTGCTGAATTAAGTGATACGTTATAATTTAGAAAGCAAATTCCTAACTTAGTATAACTAATCCATGTAGACATGAAGGATCATTAGGCTCATGGTAAAGTCTATATGGTGATTCAGAAATGATATTTGCTGATATAGCTACCCATGTTAATATACCATTTGATACATGGCAGATAGGTAGAAGTAGAACTATGATATTAATTTTGATCTAAAAAGGAATTTAGGGCATTTATACGTATTCTAAAAACCTGATGAGTAGATAAAATGGCATATAGACTTTATAAACTGAATTAGAGTTGGGGTTGGCATATGGTTTAGAGAAAGGGTTATTTATTTTCATATAACTTGATATGATGAAAGCGAGACTTGAAATCTCAACTCCCTTACCCCTGCCGCCCTCCTCTGTACAAAATTTGATTAAGATTTGAGGTTTATCTAACTAAATACAAGACCTGAAACTGATAACTACAAAAAATGCATGATCAACTTGGTTTGGGTATAAATGAGTCCCAATTTAGGAGAAAAAAAAACTCATATATATGCACGAATGAGTGAGAAATATAATAAGTCAAGTACTCTGCTTCATCAACCTGATCAACCTGAAGCTTCTTGTTATGATCAATTAACTGATAGAGCTTTAATGGCTGCAAACTCTAGCTTGAAAAAGAAGTGAGAGAACAGCAGCAGAAACTGCAGTCAAGTCTTTCATATTTAGGAACTTAACAGTGGATTTGGAATTGGAAAGCAGAGAAGGGGTCTGTGAGAAATGTGTATGAAAGAAACATTCATTTGCTGCTGTTGTGCAAGTAAGTAGTATAAGATTCAGAATGCCATTGCATCCTCCATTTTGGAATTCTTCCTTCCCCATCCACAACTATTTACAGATGCCAAAAACCCCCCACTGGATAATCAAAGCATGAGAGAGTACACCATCAAATGAGGAAACCAAAGAAGGAAAGGAACCAAAAAAAGGAAACCACCTTACAATTTAGACCAGCATAACCTCACTGTATAATCTCTTAATTAATCTCCCCAGCCCAGCAGAGGCAGCAGCATGTTCAGCAGCGGTTGTGGATGGGATCCGACCCCCGTCGAACTTTCCGTTTGCTCACCCAGTTGGGGTCGAACGACGGCGAAGGCGAAGGCGACAGCGAGGGTGGCTTGCTGCTCGCGTCGAGGTTGACGGCGTCGGCCGTGGAGCTCCAGTTCCAGTTCCAGCGGAGGCCGTGGACGTTATCGGGCATGGAAGCCAGCAGCCCAATGCAGAGGAGGAGGATGAGGAAGAGCTGCTGCTGCTGCCTGCTGCGGGAGTGGGAGGAGTGGATGTCCATTGGCTCCTCTCTTGCTCTCTCTCTTTCTCCGTAAGTGAGGGAGCTTCTTGCTGGGTTGTGGAAGAATTAAAGGCAGATCCTACGCTTGATGAGAGCTCCATTTCCTGTAGATATAGTGCTCCTCACTCCATATATTAATCACCAGATACTGCAACAGGCTTCAATTTTGGTCCAAAAGCATAAAGCTCAGAGACCCAAAAAATAATACCTAGAGAAGAATTCAGATTCACTTCAATCATATGGGCTGCAATTTAAGGCTGTTTTAGAAGGTTCTGTCAGATATGAATAAAGATTGAGAGGGAGGAAGGGAGTGTGAGGAGGATTGGAAGACAGTCCTTGGGAAGCCAAGTATCTTTTAATTGGTTCCCTTGTCCCCAACTCCCTCTTCCTAATCAAATCTATCTCATTAAGCAAACACTAAGGATTCTTCTCCTTTTTTTTTAACAAAAAAAAAGTGTTTCTTTAAAAATCTAGATTGATCAAGATTTTTTATTGAAAAAAACTTTTTAATCGGTTGATTTATTTTTTAAAATAATATACAAAATCATAATAAAGATGATATGGGTAGGGGAGATGGGCGCCATGAAAGAAAATTCTTGCTTTAACTTTATGTTTTTGTGATCATCCCTGGTTTGCTTTATAGAATTCCTCTTAGAGCAAGGAAGCACTCTTATCCATGCATGCGCCCCAAAAATATTGCCACCTGGTTTTTTGTGCTAAACTTGTTTTCTTTGTAATTTTAAATGCTCCTTTTAAGATAAACTTATATTAGAACCGCTTCTTTAAAGCAGGAAAAAAGAGAGAGTACATTTTGTTTTTGAGATCCTAAAAGTAAGCTCAGTTGATAAGTTCATAGTTTGAACTAAAATTTCCCCAGCATGAATACATGAATCATTGATTTAACAATGCATTAAGAGCAAAACAAACGAGATAATGTAATTTTCAGCTTCCTCCAAATCCATGCCTTCTTCCCCTGGTCTTTAAATTTGCTCCTTTTCCTTTTTCTAGGAACAACCCACCACCCTTCTTTCACTGTTCCTTTTTTCTATATTTAAATTGCTCTCTACCCTCCATATCATAATCACATGCAAACTTGAAGGATTCCTAAAGCACAAGTTCCCTCAGCACTTTAAGGGCAGCAGACAGCATGGAGGAGAGAGTGAGATGGTATATAGAGGGGGGGTTGTCTTCTTGACTTGGTCCAAGGCAAGGGACTTGAACCCCTAACTCAAGGATCACACATCAGGTGTTTTGGGGTGCCTTTATTTTTTGTTTTGTTCTCCCCCCCACTTTGAGATAAAGCAAAAGAGGAAAGCCTCTGTGTGGGTGTTGCTGCTTTCTGAGGCCACAGTGCCATTTACTTATCTAGAGGCTACATATATAAATCTCCTGCCAAAATTTAAACTATTTTTCTTATTTTTAGGAC
Organism: Thalia dealbata; assembly: GCA_030544415.1. NCBI lineage: Eukaryota > Viridiplantae > Streptophyta > Magnoliopsida > Zingiberales > Marantaceae > Thalia > Thalia dealbata. The sequence continues at coordinate 28,350,829 of CM060457.1, read as the reverse complement.
CTAATTCAATCATTTCCATAAGTCCCAAAAGGAAAACTAATTTTTTTTTGGTGAAACTGCGTTTTACTGATTTTTATCCAGTTGAACTTGCTCTTGACAGGATCAAACTTATACTGGATTGAGAGAGACTTTTGAAAACACAGCAGCAAAATCTATATATTTTTTTGTTTTTTCAAAATATTTTTAGTTTTTTAGAAGCATGCTTGCTCACTTTGATGAAGTAAAAGCAAAGGAGTAACAGTGGATGCTGGTGCTTTCTGAGGCCACAAGACTTGGAACTTTTTCCACAGTCAAAAAAATAAACTTGAACAAACATGCATCAAATATGGTGCCCTCCCCCCAGCAAATCCATTGCTTCACTGGTTAGGGAGATAAATCTGTGTTAGGATCAAAGCAGAAAGCTTAATTAATTTCCATCACCTGTTTCTGAACTCCTGCTGCTATGTACTGACTGATCCACTAGATACCTATTCAGGATCAAATTATTCTGATTAGTTTGGTGAATACATGTATTGAGGCATGGAGAATAAAGAGGACTGCTGCAAAGTTTCTATAAACCCCCCACAGGAGAACAAAGAACGAAGGGAAGGAAATAAATCAATGGATTGTCATCATTCGATCTAACTCTTTGGGGGACTAATTTTCCAGAGGAATTTTTGTTAGTGATGACACAGCCGGATTCACTAATGATGTGTTTGATTGAGAAGATTAGTATATAAGACGTAAAAAAAATGAAAATAATATTATTTTAAAATATAATTTCAACTAAAACTTAGTTATAATTATAACTAAAAAATAATTATTATATGGTACATATTTCAAATTTAAAATAAGAAAAATTACCTTACATGTATTCTTTATTTTTATTTTTGTTTTGGATGAGTACGTTACAAGTATCATTTAAGTTGAAAGTTAAAAATAATATAATAATTTTTTTAGAACTGAGAGAGTATGTATAAAAATAGTATAATAAATAATTTCGTCGAAATATCATCATTCATAATATTCTATTATTCTTTAAAATTAAGACCTCCATTTATCCTCTTATATATATATATAATATTTTATTATTCTAAAACTAGTTAAATTATTTAGATCAGTAAGATCTTTAATTATCCTCTTAATATAGTTTTATCTTATATTTAAAATTAAACATATCTTATAACACACCCTAGTTAAAACAATAATATATTAAAAAATTATACAATTTAATAAGATTGTACGCACTTATCATTAAGTACTATTTTTAGAATTATTTATTCTTGTGATCATCTAACTCATGGTAAAAAATCATATCGATAGATCTAGTATTTAGACCTCTATTTTGATCAATCTATTATTTTTATTTTTTTTATAGAACTTAATGAGTTTTGATCTTAAGATTTTATTATCCTCTCTTATAGAGTTCAATTATTCTAACCAGAGATATTACACTTTGTGTATTTATTATTCTTATTGGTTTGTTCTTGGCATGTTAATTTTATTGAAATATAATATAATTTATATTTTATTATAATATATTTTTTGAGTTATTTAATATATTATGATCAAAGAGAAAGAAAAAAAAAAACTTGTTAATTTAAAATTTAGATTAGAAGTAGATAAATTGAGTAGTTTTATATAATTATTCACGTAAATAGACTATATATATCAAATAAAAACAACATTTATATTCACATTTTCTCTGTTCTTCTTCTACTTCTTCTTTTTTTTTAAAAAAAGAAAATTTTGTTTCTTAAAAAAAACACAAAAATATACGTAAATATAAAAGACATTGTTCGTCCCTCATCCACTGTCGCAGCAGCCAACGACCACGAGAGGAAGACGATGCCGCCTCCAATTCAAAACCCTCGTCTCCTCCTCTCGCAGTGCCGTCTTCCCTTCCATCACCCCCCAACTCCTCTCCCGCTGCCGCCCAATCCTTCCCTGCGCCGCCGACTTCACCGCGCCGCCGCCTCCGCCCTCTCCTCCGACGCCCAAACCATCTCCCGCGACCCCATCTCTCTCCCCCCCTCGCCCCCGTCGTCCCAGATCCTCTCCAACCGTGAAGCCATCCTCTCCCGCCGGCGAACCGCGGCGGACATCGCGGGCGAGTACCTCGACCGCCTCCGCCGCACGGAGCCCCAAATCCGGAGCTTTCTCCATGTCTCCGAGACCGCGATGCGGGAGGCGGAGGAAGTGGACCGGCTGGTGGAGAGCGGGGCGGATTTGGGGCCTCTGGCCGGGGTTCTTGTTGGGGTGAAGGACAACATTTGTACTGCTGAAATGCCGTCCACTGGCGGCTCAAAGATCCTGGAGGGATATCGACCGGCTTTTGATGCCACGGCGGTGAGGAAGTTGAAGGAGGCCGGGGCAATTGTGATTGGAAAGACGAATTTGGATGAGTTTGGTATGGGGAGTACCACTGAAGGTTCAGGCTTTCAGGTTGGTTCCTAATCTTTTTTTTTTTCCTAAACAAAGGACTTGCTTTATTGGGAAGTAAAAGACCTCACATCAGTTATGCTTGTAAGAACCACTGCAAATGATTTGAAGTCATCAAATTTCAATTATTTAGTTAAATTCTATGTATTGAATTAAGTTTTTTTTAATAATCAAAACCCAGTCGATCAACAATGTTTTCTTTAACCAGGCTTTTAATTGCCAACCGACTTTATTATGTGCCTTCTAACATTGCAATTTCACTTAAGCACTGTATTGCTTAACCTTCATTCCACCAAAGTAAGCTATTCTAGACAGTAATGTTATGAAACTTATGTTAACCTTTTCATTTAATCATTTCCAATAATTGCGAACAAGAGGAATATGCATAATTCATCCAGACCTTCCGGACAGGAGACAATTTGATCCATGATACATTGCTTTTAACTTGGTAAGGACCAAAAAGAGGGAAGTACATTATCCTAGGCAATCTTCCGTAGAAAATTTTTGGCTCTTGGAGAAATGTTCATAGACCATATCTTTACTTCAGTCAACATTTCCATGCACTCACTCCTAGTCTTACCTGTCATTTAGAAAATTGTAGGCAACCGTACAAAAAAATTTTCACATCTATTTTCAGTCCAAAGCGCTGCTTGAGCAATTCCTATGGGCTTCTGTTTGAGAGATTACAGTCTCGTGGAAAAGAACCTTGAAAACTGTATATTTGATTCTCCACTCCAAATCAGATCAGATACATAATCGCAGTCCTGCATTTCATCAATATTCTTCAAGTTCTTGCTTTCTCTGTTCTTCTTCATAAAAAAACAAATTTTATTTTTGGCTGGTGCCTTTCATCTTAGTTGAGATTTACGTCTTGTGCGTTAAGAATGCTATTTAATAGTGCAATTGGATACATAAGGTCTGCATATGCTAATAGGAGAATTACACTGCTCCATGGTCAGTGCCCTTTTCCCCTCTAATCTGTAACTTCAGAGGTTCTAGAACTTGTGGAGTAAATGGTAATTCTGGTGCTGTTGATCAGAGCATGCAATAGAAGCTGATACAATAATATCATAAGCAAACTCAGATTTAGGGTAGTCCTTATTGCAGCTAGCCATTCTGAAATTGTCCCCACGAGAAGGGTTCATTAGCTGGTAATTGGAACAAAAAAAAGGGAATATCTACTGGTCAAGAGTTAGCAAACATTGACTGGAATTTTTTGTTATAAGAAATAGTTAGGGTAAGTGAAAATAAAAGGTTGGATAGCTAAAAGAAGAAGAGAAGTCGTGGTCTAAGTACCCACAGGTAAGACAAAAACGTATTCCAGGTGATAAAAAAGTGAACGTTCTTAAGTATGCAAATGCGAACTCATAATGGCTGCCAGTTTGTACTTTTGTATGATTATGTCCTCTCTTTTATCTTTATGTTTCAGTACCACGAATTTTACAATGTAAACCTCCAACATCATTTCACCAAGTTGATTTGATTCTAGAATGCAGCCCAGTCATGAATTGATATGGCATGTAACAGGGGTTATTGAGTTTATCTTCTTCAAATCAATATTTGCATAGGAAAAAGCTTGCTATGTTAAAGGGACCTTGTATATTCGTTGAAAAAAAATGATCATGGATATTTTTTGTTATCCACTAATGTTCTTTCTTCTCTAATTATGTACTCCAAATAGCATGGTATGTATGTTTATCAAGGATAATATTAATCTCAATGCATGCAAAATATTCTTGTCTAACAGAATAGCATTTTCAATTCAAATTGACATGTAAACATCACATTTCTGATAGGTCACAGCAAACCCCTGGGATATTTCAAGAGTGCCTGGAGGATCTTCAGGAGGTTCAGCTGCTGCTATATCGGCTAAACAGTGTGTCGTCTCATTAGGAAGTGATACTGGAGGAAGTGTGAGACAGCCTGCATCTTTTTGTGGTGTCGTTGGGCTGAAACCAACTTATGGGCGTGTCTCAAGATATGGGCTAATGGCATATGCATCATCTTTAGATGTCATTGGATGCTTTGGTTCATCAGTCATCGATGCTGCCATTGTTCTAAATGCAATGGCTGGTCATGACAGATTTGATGCAACTAGTAGCAAACATGTGAGATATATAACTCAATCTTTATCTTTTCTACAGAGTTATCTTAGTAGCAATTTCCTCGTGAAGTTGAGTCTGAAACAGTCAGTTTCTTGTTTTCTTAATTTCTTGTTACCACTAAATTTCAACATTTATGGTTTTCTTGTAAAAATTTATAATTTCTTAGACTTATCATCTGCATGACAGGAAGTTCCTGACTATACATCTTCTCTGATCCCAATTGATGTTTTTGAGTCTAAACCCTTGAATGGCTTAAGGGTTGGCATTATTAGGGAGACAATTGCCGATGGTGTTGACATGGGAGTAACCTCATCAATAAAAGCTGCTGCTTTGCACTTGGAAGAACTAGGGGCTACGATAACAGAGGTTTCAACCTTCGGTTTATTTGCTATTTAGTTTCTAGAACATTTTTTAAAATCTTAGATAGGTATTTCTTATGTTTGCTGGTAGTGACTTATTGTTTGATTCTTATCAGCTTCATTTTGGTTGCTTTCAAACATCGACATACTGCATTTTATGTAGGTATCGTTGACTTCATTTTCTCTTGGACTTCCAGCCTACTACATTTTAGCATCATCTGAAGCTTCTTCAAATTTATCACGCTATGATGGTGTAAGGTATTTTTTTTTGCTGGTCATACTTTCAGTTATACTGGGTTTTTCATTTATATACTGGACTGGTTCTTGCAAGATATTAGATCACATATTTAGAAGCCATTTATCAGGTATGGGAACCAAGCAACAGCTGATGAATTAAGCTCTCTATATGGTGACTCCCGAGCTAATGGATTTGGACCCGAGGTATATAACTCTGTTTCTTCTTGTCTAATGTATGAGAACCTACATTTGTAGATCCAAGATTCTAATTAATCACAGTGTGCCAATTTTGATAATATTCTTCTTCAAGCTGCTGCTGGATATGGAAACAAAAGCTAGCCACAGTTTTAAAGGAAACCAATTTAAACAGTTGTTGACAGTCGACATAAATAAATTATCACAAGGTCGATTTGGTTCGAGCACATTTTTAAGTTGAAACGAGAATGTGGCTGGAGCTAACCTGAGCTCAATGATACTGATTCTTTTTTTGGATAAGCTGACGAAAACCTTCAGCAGCCTGTGCAGGATTTATCCTTATTGTCTGTGATGCCATGGTCTTAAAAAATTGTTTTTCTTTTTTGAAACACAGGGTCTTAAAAAGAATTTGTTAGTTTTATTTAGAGGCTCATTATAAATTAAAAATGAGGATTGGTTTTATTTGCAAATAAATCAAGGCTTTTCCTGTTTAGGTCAAGATGAGAATTTTGATGGGGACATATGCCCTATCTGCTGGGTACTATGATGCATACTATAAGCGTGCTCAACAAGTAAGTTTACTTTTCCAGTTACATTTGTAGATTCTAATTCTTTTAATCATCACAGAGAAAAAGACAATATTTGAAAAAAAATGAAACTCACAGTTTTTTAGCCATGTAGGTGAGGACATTGGTTCGAAAAAGTTTCAAGGATGCTTTGAGCAAAAATGATATTCTTATATCACCTGCAGCACCATCAGCTGCTTATAAAATAGGTCAGCTGTTGCCCATTTTTACTTTCTTTTTTTCTTTTGGGGCTTTACTTATGTTTTATATAATGTTTACAGGAGAAAAGGTCAATGATCCTTTGGCTATGTATGCAGGCGATATCATGACAGTATGAATCTTGACAAAATTTTATTTATTTTTTACTTGATGTTTACATTCTTGGTTCGATATGGATCATTAGGGTCTTTTAAGTTTTGAGTTGCGATTGATCAACATCTGACTCCAAATAGTCGGGACTCTGTTATATGCCCCTCATAATTTTGCACTAGAGTCAAATTAAAATTTCAGTAGTTACCTAATGATAGATGCACAATGGAAAACAAAAGGAATAAGAATATCTGTTGAGAAACAATCTATTATTTTATCTCGTCTTTCATGGGTTTGAAAAAAATTATATCTATCCATTCATCAGATCAGGTCCTAGTTCAGGATTATTTGGGTCTAAAGTCCACAATTAAATTAATAGATCTTTCTGTCTTAAGAACAACTTTGTTTTGGTTTGTTTTTTATGCAACATTTTTTTCTCTGTCGAGGCCTTTAAGAACCTACCCTTTTCAACCTTGTCCGTTTGACTTCGGTTGCTCGATGCAGAGTTTCTCTAACCTTACTTAAGTGTTTCCTATTGAATATCAATATATCATTCAGATGATGCATTAGAAACGTTGGCATTCTCGTAAGCAGCATTACTTGTTCCTTGTAGGTGAATGTTAACTTAGCTGGAGTTCCTGCAATGGTCGTGCCTTGTGGATTTGTTGATGGTGGAAGTGCTGGTCTTCCAGTTGGGCTTCAGATGATTGCTGATGCCTTCAATGAGGTAAAATTCATGATCCGGCATTATAATTATTCCCAGACTGCCTTAATATAGAACCCTCCAGAAAAAAATCGTTTTCCTATTATTCCCAGACTGCCTTCAATGAGGTTAAATTTGTTTTTGGTTGATACCTATTGAAGTTTTTGCTGGATTTGGGTAATTTGTAGGAAAAGTTGCTGAGGGTTGGTCACATCTTTGAGCAGACTCTCCAGAACTATAGATTTATTCCACCATTGTTCACAGAGTGATGAGAAGGGTTTCCTGGTGATGGAATTGTGATAATGCTGTAAATTAAATTGGCTGCGATCGACTGCACAAAGCTTTCCCTCTTCTGGGATATGATCTACGAGAGAATCAATTTTTTTTCTCCATTTCACATAAGGATCAATATTCTAAGATGTCTTTTTGTTGGTTATCTCCTCTCACACTTGTCTATCTTCGAGGAGAAATTGTAATTGTCGCTCTAATTTATCCTAAAACAATGCATGTAGGTGGAAGAATGGTTCCCAATACAATGTTTGAGTTTTCCTCTAAACTCGATCAATTTCTAATTTAACATTCCTTGTCTGCACTTTTTTGTTAGAACTTTGGAACCAAAAGCATGGGACAGCCAAGCTGGTGGATATAATTGTGCTGTGTTCAAGATTGCTCTCCTTTTAACCCTAATGTCATTTCGATGTGAGTTAATAGTAGTTACAAGAATGGTGCGATGCAAACTACTGCTCGTGATGTGTTTGGTTTAGTCTTAATTCTTCATCTAGAACAAACAAAATATTTGCAATTAAATCAGGTCCTAATATGAGACCGCAGTAGAATCATGCACATCTTCACCTTCATTTTCAAAAAATAACAAGTACTTGAGAAGCAAATACTCCACAGTAGTTATTTTTAAGCAGCATTTTTTAACTTGTTAAAACCATCAACAAATATCTAGTGCTTAAATTTTTTTAAATATCTTTAATTGTTTATCTTTTTCAAAATTCAAAATTCAAAATTTGAAAAATTAATAAATTTTTTTCAAGTCATTTTTATACTTAATTTATTGTGTTCTTATTAGATTAAAAATTCTAACCCAATTAGAATTTCCAGTCAATTTTTTTATTTTTTTATTAAATTAAAAATTACTCATGTCATGATTCTACCCAACAAACAGGTTGTATGTTGAAGAAAGTGATGATGTGCAGAGCTCTCAACTAGTGGTATTAACTAGAAAAATTATAATCGTATAATTTATAATATATTGGTGGGTACATTGCCAAAAAAGACTTGAACAAGTTTAATTTATGATTCTACTGCTAGGTCTATAGCTACATTTATTGTATAGCTTGCTTTGCATCAAAAATTAATGACTGCAAATAAACTACTCAAGTGGGACATGCAAATAGAAGGGAGATGTCAACTATGTTTGAGTATAGTAGAAACCTTAGAGTATTTACTAAATAAATATAAATATAACAATACTATATGGAGTGATTTGTTGAAATAGAACGAAGAAGTATTGATACAAATTACATAAAAAATCATAATTAATTCAGCTACTACAATAATTAAAAGGAGAACATTGAAATGACAACCTATGCAAGTGGTGATAAAAGAGTTTGTATATCACATTTGGGAAGAGAGGAATTAGAGACTATTTAAATAGTAAGTAATGAATGAAGTGATTATTCTTCGATACATTAAGATAGTAATTTTTACTAGACTTGACAAAGATAAAATAAGGAAGTTTGTTGTCTTATGTTTAACTTAGAATACTATTATTTTTTAAGATGTTCATTATTAATGTATTTGCTCTTTTTAACTTGTAGCACATGATATTATTGTGATGCTTAAAATACCTTTCCTAAAAGGTGAGTTAGTAATTAGTCTTGATGTTATTAAATAAGTCATAAGGAGTAAAACTTTTATGTACAATGAAGTAGACATGCTAATGGGCCGTGCTCGGGCCGGCCCGAGCACGGCCCGTAAGGGCACGGTACTGTAGCGTGATTCGAAGTCGTGTTTTCACCTTAAAAAATAAATATTTTAACCATTCCACTATTTAATATTTTTAAAAATATTAAATATTTAATTTATATATTATTCGTGTCGTGTCGTGTCGGCCTGCGGGTCTCAACCTTGAGGCCCGCACTCTGTACCGTGTCGTGCTCAACACGGCCCGAATCGAGTCGGGCCCGGGCCGCCCGCCGGCGGCACGACCCGATAATAATTTAATTTATTTTATTAATGAATGATAATTTAATTTATTTTAAAAAATTATATTTTTTTATAGTAATCCCCTTGCATTTATGTCAATATTTAATATCCAAGTTTAGCCATCGTCATACTAAATTTATTATAAATATAGTTGGGCTTTGTCTTATTGGGCCTAAGCTTAAAAAAATTTCATTAAGCTTTAGGTCAATGTTTTGATTTGCAAGCAACTTTTATTATTGTGTGGCATCTGTACCTTCCGGTGAGATGGCTCCATGGCGCATGTTGCAGAACTCCCACCTTGGTGGAGCTCTGTGTGCGGACGGCGATTAAAAACCTTCAGTACATGAGAGATGATGGGAATGTGGATTTAGACCTACTGAAGGAGATCTTACCTCACTGTAACATCGATCAGTTAACCCACATTGAGAACTCAACAAAAGTAAGCATTTTGTTGGTGGTTATTTTTAGATTCTCATGTTCTTGTCTATTGCATTTTTTTTTTCATCTAAGTTTCCATGGTTACCATTGATATTATTTTAACATGGCCTTCTAGGGAAGGGACCTTAGTCCAGTGACCAACGATTTATGGAAAAGGTTTTATCAGCTACATTTTGGAACGGAAGGTGTACTTTGTAGAAGTCAACTGCATAAGCTTGTATTTGTATATGTGTATTAATATAGTTAGTTTTATTTTTCAAAGAGCAGTTACAGTTACAGTTTGTATAACTGAATATTTGTTTTCTATAAAAACAGAGTAAGAAAACAGAGCATGACAGTGCGCATGTTTCTGAAAGGTTCTTCCCAGTTTCTTGAAGAGTTTATTCTTGTCTTCTTTGTCTCCGTTTCTTACATTTGGTATCACAGCCAAACAGGAAGGAAGAAGAACCATTGAAAAAAAAATGATCATCTTCCACTAAAGTGAAGAACACCACTTCTTTGTTTTTTTCTTTTCGGGATTAAGGAGTTCTTTTGTGTTTGTCATCTGAAAAGAGGATCTGATGACAACCCCGGCAAGTGGAAAGGAACCCGTCATGAGTTTGATGGGTTCTACTAGTTCTAGAGCCTCTTCGAGTGTAGGAGGAGACAGCGTTGGAGTTTGTCCGATGCTTCAGAAGGGAGGAAACTTTGCTACTTGGGCAATAAGGATTTGCTCCTTCTTGAAAGCACAGGGAGGATGGGACGCAATTGAACCAGTGGATGGAGATGATCGTGCTGTTGACAAGCATATAGACTACATAGCCATGTCGTTTATTCATCAAGCAGTCTGTGATGAATTATTGATGATGATTGCTGATAAGGCATCGGCAAGAGAGACATGGGAGGCACTCAAGAGTTTTCATGGTGGAAACGAGAGGTTCCAGAAGGCACGCATGAGCCAACTTCGAGGTGAGTTTGAAAGTATTCACATGCACGATAATGAATCTGTTGATGATTTCATTAATCGCCTCTCCTCGATTGTGACCACAATGCGAAATATTGGTCAAAGAGTAAAGGAAGAACGAGTAGTGGAGAAGATTCTTCGCTCAGTACCTGAAAAGTTCGACCCAGTCGCATGCAACTTGGAGCAATTCCAAGATACTTTAGTCATGACGGTGGATTATGTGGTAAGTACTTTGAAAATGTTTGAAGTAAGACTGAAATCTAGAAAACAAACCTTTGAGAACCGGGTTCTGTTTACTCGGTCTGATTGGGAACCGAGAGGAAGAAGCAATAATGCAAGTTTCTGTGGTCGTGGGCGCAAATTCAATAACAACTTCAGAGGAAGAAGTCGTGGACGTGGTAGAAATTTTTCTAATCGGCGCACCTCTAGAGATGCAAATTGCAGCAACACATCACAGCATAGTAAGTCTAGAAAAAACAAGTCTTCTGTTAAGTGCTTTAACTGCAAATTTTTTGGACATTATGCATCCGAGTGCAGAAAAGAAGATGTGATATTCTTGGCTGAACAAACTGGTGACAAAATTCAACAAGAGGTCCATCCTCAACAGTCAGTGTTGATGGTAGTTGAAGAGGAGGAATCTGAAACAGATGTGCTGTTACAAAATATCACTTCAGATTCTGCTTCTTGTGATGTGTGGTACTTGGATTCAGGTGCTACGTGCCATATGACAGGAAAAAAAGAGTATTTCCAAACACTAGATGAATCTATAGTTGGAAAAGTGCGATACGGTGATGGCACGTTGGCTGAAACCGGAGGAAAAGGATCTGTTTATTTGTTTGTTGGTGAAGGTAACACATGTTGTTTTTCAAATGTTCTTTTTATACCTTCTTTAAAATCAAATGTTTTGAGTATTGGACAGCTTGATGAGTTAGGCTACATTGTAGTTATCAAATGTGGAAATTTAAGTATCACTGATAAATTTGGAAAATGCTTGTTAGATGTGAAAAAGACATCCAATCATCTGTATCAGTTAAAAACAAGTCCTGCTGATCATTGCTTATTGACTAGTACTGATTTGAACAACAAGTTATGGCACCATAGGTTTGGTCATGTAAATTATCAGGCTTTGAAGCTCATGGGAGATTGGTCATTGGTCAGGGGGCTTCCAAAAATTGCTTTAGCAAAAGAGATTTGTGGAGAGTGTGCTGCTGCAAAATTGATCAGGTCAACATTTCCTGATTCAACAATCTTTAGAGCTCAAAAGGTTTTAGAATTGATACATAGTGATCTTTGTGGTCCCATAGTTTCCTCTTCATTAGGAGGGAGTAATTATTTCTTTTTGTTGGTTGATGATTTCTCCAGATACATGTGGGTGTTCATGCTAAGAAAGAAATCTGATGCATTTGAAGTTTTTAAGCAGTTTAAAACATTGTTCGAATCTGAAAGTGGTGTAAAGCTCAAGTCTTTCAGGTTAGATAGAGGAGGTGAGTTCAACTCCAATGAATTTAAAGTATTTTGTCAGAATCATGGCATTAGAAGGTTCCTTACTGCTCCCTACTCTCCACAACAAAATGGGGTTGTAGAGAGGAGGAATAGGACAGTAATACCCATGACCAGATCTCTCTTGAAAACCATGGATGTACCATTGGTTTTCTGGGGGGAAGCAGTGAATACTTCAGTTTACATTTTGAATAGATCACTGTCAAAAAGCTTGCAGAATATGACTCCATATGAAACTTGGAGTGGTCAAAAACCAAATGTTTCTCATATGAAGGTGTTTGACTGCAAGTCCTATATAAAAATTCTTGGCAAATACTTGAACAAACTTGCTGATAGGAGCAAAGAAATAATGTTTGTTGAATATGAATCTGGGTCCAAAGCATATCGTTTCTTTGATCCAGAAACAAATTCCATCCTTATTAGCAGGGATTGCATTTTTCAGGAAACTATAAAGCCAAATTGGCACGACACTAAACTGCATTCTGATACTATGGGTGATACTATTAAATTTCAGCCGCAACCTTCATTGATTTTTGATAATGTGAATTCTGATACATTGAATTCTGATACAGTGAATTCTGAAACTTTAAATGTTTCTGATACATTTAATTCTGATACTGTGAATTCAGAACCATGTACTCCTACTAATAACCATGTTTCATCGAGAATTCTTACTTCTGGTCAGCATCTACGTGGTAGTGCATCATCTGCTAGTCTGCAGCAAGTTGCACCTTTGTTAGATATATCAGAAGGTACACAGTCTGCTAGTGCTCCTGTAGTCTTCCGAACAGATCCACCAATACCTTTTTCACTGGAATCTCCACATCAGTTTACTTGTGGAGGTGATAATATAAATGATTCTACAGAAGTTCCCAGGAAGACACGGGCCTTGAAGAGCATCTACAAGGCTACTAAGAAGATTTGTATTCCAACTGATCAACTGTATAATTTAACTGATCATGTTTTGACTGACCATACTTTGTGTTCTCAGGCGTTAGAAACTGAACCCTCTAGTTACAAAGAGGCAGTAGTTATTGATATATGGAGAAAAGCCATGGAGGAGGAGTATGGACAAATCATGAAGAATCAAACATGGATTCTTTCTGATCTCCCACTAGGACACAAACCGATTGGTTTAAAGTGGGTGTTTAAATCAAAAGGAACACCCAAGGGGATGCAATAAAACATAAAGCTAGACTTGTTGTTAAGGGTTATGTGCAACAAGAGGGCATTGATTATGAGGAAGTTTTTGCTCTAGTGGCAAGACTTGATTCAATCAGATTGGTTATTGCTATTGCTGCCCAAAGAAATTAGGAAATATATCACATGGATGTAAAATCAGCGTTTTCAAATGGCACGCTTGATGAGGAGTTCTATGTACAACAACCATAAGGTTTTGTTGTCAAAGGAAAAGAAAGCAATGTGTTAAGACTTAGAAAGGCTCTTTATGGTTTGAAGCAAGCTCCAAGAGCTTGGAATCTGCAACTAGACAGATTTTTGCTTTCAATTGGTTTCAGCAGGAATGCACAAGAACCTGCTATGTATACAAAAATGATAGCCAAGCAACAATTACTTATCAACATTTATGTTGATGACCTGTTGATTACAGGTGCTAATTCTCATCAGATACAGTCTTTCAAGAAGCAAATGTGCCAACAATTCGAGATGACAGATTTGGGACTCCTTCATCTCTATCTTGGTATGGAAATAAATCAAACAAATGAAAGGATCACATTGTGTCAGTCCTCTTATGCAGAGAAAATTTTGAAAGAGTTTGGCATATTTCATTCTAATGCGACATCTACTCTTATGGAAGAACGGGTAGATTTTCAGCAAGGTGACACTAAACCCTATGTGGATCTGACTGAATTCAAGAGATTAATTGGGAGTTTGAGATACTTGACTCATACTCGCCCTGATATGTTGTATTCTGTCAGTCTACTTAGCAGATATATGGAGTCTCCAAATGTGGAGCATTTCACTGCAGCTAAAAGGATTCTTCGATATCTGAAGGGAACTATGAATTATGGACTCATCTATAGTAAGGGTGGCCGTCAACAAAATGGTTTGCTCGGTTATAGTGATAGCGACCATGCTGGTTGCAAAGATGACAGGAAGAGCATGAGCGACTATCTGTTCTTTTTTGGTGATAATCCAATTAGCTGGCACTCTTCAAAACAGAAGATCGTGGCACTTAGCTCTTGTGAAGCTGAGCACATTGCACTTACAGGAGCAGCTTGTCAGGGAATTTGGCTAGCTCGGCTGTTAAGCTCATTGTTTGGAGATCCAGTCGAAGGAATTCCTATTTTGGTTGATAACATATCAGCCATCGCTCTCAGTAAGAATCCTGTCTATCATTGTAGATCTAAGCACATTGATACTAGGTATCATTTTGTGCGTGAATGCGTTGAAAAGAACCAAGTTGAAATCCGCCATATCTGCACAAATGAACAGCGCGCAGATATTTTTACTAAGGCTTTGGGAAAGCAAAAGTTCATTGATTTCCGGCATCTATTGGGTGTGCAAGAAGTCAATATCAAATACTAAGCTTAGGAGGGAGATTGTAGAAGTCAACTGCATAAGCTTGTATTTGTATATGTGTATTAATATAGTTAGTTTTATTTTTCAAAGAGCAGTTAAAGTTACAGTTTGTATTCTGAACATTTGTTTTCTATAAAAACAGAGTAAGAAAACAGAGCATGACAGTGCGCATGTTTCTGAAAGGTTCTTCCCAGTTTCTTGAAGAGTTTATTCTTGTCTTCTTTGTCTCTGTTTCTTACATACTTAACGTGACCGGGATGCTGAAGAAGAACATAGTATATAAGTGGAAACTGCTCTATAAGGTGCTACATTTATTCACCAGGGTGTTCTATTTTTACCTAGGTGTTTTTTTTAGGATGAAAAAGTGAGATAACTACCTCATTATGGAACTTAAGGAGTAAGAGTTACAAATAGTTTGCTGGGAAAAAATTATGGAATTCCAAATAAATATCCTTTCATGGATTAATATCCCTGTACACAAAGTGTACATCCCTTTGGTTAGAGTAATTGGGCTCTATACGGGAGGATCATGAGGTCTTGGGTTCAAGACTTATTAAGTTCTAAAAAATGGATTAATATCCCTGAGAGACATGCCATGTTGACTTGTGTTCACTTCTTGTAGGCCATGAAGGAGTCGGAACAAGCTCAAATTGAAATTGCTGAAAGTCAAGCTAGTTAGTAATCAGTCTCATATCTAATTTGTATATTAGTTTTGTCTTTAAACATAGCACTTTTTAGAAGTACATATAAAGATGATATCTCACAACTGATGAAAAGTGTTGTGGCAAAATGAGGTTTTATAGTTGATACTTTCTCAAATAAATCAGATGTTGCCCGTGCGTATGTGCGACTATATGCACTAGTGCATGCCATTTCATCTAGTGGTTGGAAATTGTAGCATACTTCCTGTGTTATTTGAGTTGATCTTTCTCTATGGAAAAGGTTCATAGTGGGAGATGCCATGTTTGTAGACTCCTAAGAAGTTAATCCAGCACAAGTAAAAAAGCTTGCAACCATTTTGAGCTGAAGGATGATCCTACCTGTTACTTTCTAGCTTTCTAAAATAGACCTATCTGATTTCTAGTGAGTTCCGGTAGATGACACGTTGTGCATTATCTAGTCTTGTCAAATGACATGTTCTACATTACCCAGTCTTTTTCAAATCAGCTATTATGCTTACTTGCATTTCATGCTTATTAAGGCTAAAATATTTACCTCAAAGCAAGCACATGGACCTTTCACCCATATTACTTCTCCCAACTAAGGCCTGTTTGCATTCTATCTTAACATTGAGTTCAGTTACACAGAAGTGTAATGTTCTATCTCACAAGTAGAGCTGTACATGAGCTCCTCATGCAACCATTACAAGAGTTGGCAGTATCCAGAAACTGTAATCTTGAGATGCTTCCATATTCTTTAACATGAATTGTTCTTGTATTGGAGTGATTTCCACCATAATTCTGGTAAACAGTAATTTATTTAGCCTTTCATAGGAAGAGTTTGTCTAGTAGGAAAAAGACTTCCACTATAATAAGCTAAATCAATTTCCATTCTTCATTCAGCCCTAAAAGTTATAAAAAGTGTGTGGCATTCTTCGTCCATGATGAAGATTAATTTTTATGTTGGTCTGGTTCCGATTGTTTAGTCTCAGATGTACCTTCCTCAACATAAATCCCTTGTAGAAAGCAATGCTGGTGTTCTAGCAGTCATAGAAATTAGGTTTTTTGGTATGCAGATTCAGGTCATCTTTCTGGTTCTAGGTCCATAAATTATTATACTAATTAAGATGCACATTTAATTATATCAGATCTTTTTGCATGTTTCTTGTCATAGTATTTTTATTCCATGCAGAGAAACAGAGTCAGTAAATACAAATATGTTCTAAAATTCCACCTAACAACAGAAGGAGCTTCTGGGAAGCTATTCTTTTCCTGTTTCTGAAATGCTTTATCCTAATTGAAAGGCACGTACTGATAAATCTACTCTAGTTCTTATTAACTAACATGCGATGTCTTTTTCCTAGGAGATGGGTCAACCAGTGGCTCTTCAAACACGAAGGGTAACTCGATGAGAAAGGCAAAATTGGAGAATCTTAATCGGCAAGTTTTCACATTTACTGTAAAAAAAAAACACTTATTATGTATCATCTCTCATAAAGTGATTGGTCTTTTTTGGTCCATAGCCATGAAACAGAAACACATGCTATAATGAGAAGAAATGCCACGCAGCAAAAGAACATGCTACAAGAAAGGTGGATAAAGTTTTCCTTCATCGAATTCACTAGATAAATTATGTCATGTTATTTATGTATTCCATTATTCATCATTCACTTGGCCGTCTTGTTTGCAGCGTGCCTCCTTCTGTTAGGCCAAAAAATTTCTGTCAAAGAAATTCTGAGAGGGATTTTGAACCCCTTGCTCAAGATGAAAAGCTCAAGGAATGTTAAACCTCGTTCTGTTTGGCCCAACAATTTCTGTCAAAGCTCAAGGAATGTTAAACCTGCTGCTAGAAGATGAAACAAAGTTTTAATATTATCTTTTCCCAGTCGATGCTGAGAGGAAAATCCATCATTGATGAGGATTCTTGCAGTCTTCCTATAGTATCTAAAATCACGTATAGCACCAACAATTTTATTTCTTTCTCTGCATATTTTGTTGGGGGTTAAATGCAGTTCTGCTATCTGATTCCAGATTAATAAGCGCCTATGTAATTGCTGCATGTTGCAAATACGAAAGACAGCAAGTTCAAATGGATGGGGGCTTTATTAAACTTTTCATGCGTTCAATGTTCAAAGATCTAAAAAGCAGGCTTAAGGTTGAAGCATTGTGAGCTTTTCTTGAGCACTGCATTCATAGATTTCCTTCCAATTGTTGGTGCTCACGGTTGTAAACTTTTGCCCTTTTAGGTATCATTTGATAGTTGGAGTACCTTTTTTCATAAAAAATTAAAATCCTTAAGTAGGTTGTTTTTTTTAAAATAAAATAAATTTTTCATAAAAATATTATATTAGATTTTATATGAGAGGATCAAGGTGTCATGAGTTCAAGACTTATTAAATTCTAAAAAAATATTCATCTTATTTAAAATAATCTATAATTAATTAATCCTGTAAATTTTAAGCTTTAAAATATTAATCTTAATTATTTATTTTAAGACCTAAAATCTAATTTATTTTATAATTTACTTTTTGTTTACTTCTTTTTAGAGTTTGGTAGTTATTTTTCTCCTTAAAATTACAAGGACTCCAAGTAGTTATTTTTGTAAACATGGCTGGGCTTCTTCTTCTTGGGCCTAATAAAATATACACCGTGTTCCAGGTCAATGTCCGATGACGACGGCTACCATCGCCCCCCTTGCTTTCCCCCCTTCCCCTCCCCTCCCCTCCTCTCCTCCCAGGAAGGTGATCGAGGTATGGCGTTCTTCTCCTCATCTCTCGATCTCGTGAAATTATATTCCTACTTTGCTTATTTGAATTAGTTGAGCAGTATTATTCCAATCGTATGTAGTTTTTTGGGTTTAGATTCATTGGAAATATTTGTTCGGTTCCGCCGATTTGGTTTGCGCTTTCTGCTCTTGATTAAGAATTCAATTCATATTTCTTGCTCTTGATGCAGAGAAGGCGGATGTTTTGATTTGCTAGCAGCTTTTGTCGGTTTGCGGCATCCGTACCTTCCGGGGAGATGGGACGGAGTGAGTATCCCAGGAGAATTCCCACCTTGGTGGAGCTCTGTGTGCGGACGGCGATTAATAACCTTAGGTACATGGGAGATGTTGGGGAGGTGGATTTATACCTACTGAAGGATATCTTACCTCACTGTAACGTCGATCAGTTAACCCACATTGAGAACTCAACAGAAGTGAGCCTCTTGCTGTGGTGGTTGTTTTTAGATTCTCACGTTCTTGTCTTTTGCAAATTTCCTTAGCTGAGTTTGTAATATGGCCTTCCAGGGAAGGGACCTGAGTCCAGTGACCAACGATTTATGGAAAAGATTTTATGAGCAACATTTTGGAGTGGAAAGTGCAAATACCGTGATCAAGCGGATGAAGCAGAAGAAAGTAGTATATAAGTGGAGACTGCTCTATGAGGTGCTACGTTTATTCATCAGGATTTTCTATTTTTACCTAGGTGTTTTTTTTTTTGGGATGAAGAAGTGAGATAACTACCCCATTCTGGAACTTAAGGAGTAAACTTTACAAACAGTTTGCTGAGAATAAATTATGGGATTCCAAATAAATATCTTTCATGGATTAATATTCCTGAGAGACATGCCCTTGTTGACTTTGAGTTAACTTCTTGTAGGCAAAGATGAAGGAGAGAGAACAAGCTCAAGTTGAAATTGCCGAGAAACTTAAACAGAGCTATGCGGAAAGTCAAGCTAGTTAGTAATCAGTCTCATATCTAATTTGTATTGTATTAGTTTTGTCTTTGAACATAGTTGCACTTTTTAGAAGTACATATAAAGGTGATATCACACAATTGATGGAAGTGTTGTGGCAAAATGAGGCTTTATAATTGATACTTTTTAAAATAAATCAGATGTTGCCTGTGCATATCTGTCACTGCATGCATTAGTGCATATCTTTTCATCTAGTGGTTGGAAATTGTAGCATACCATCTTGAGTTGAAGGATGATCCTACCTGTTACTTTCTAGCTTTCTGAAATAGACCTATCTGGTTTCTAGTGAGCTCCAGTAGATGACATGTTGTGTATTATCTAGTCTTTTCAAATGCCATGTTCTGCATTATCTAGTCATTTCAAATCAACCATTATGCTCACTTGCATTTCAATGCTTATTAAGGCTAAAATATTTACCTCAAAGCATGTACCTTGAAACTTCACCCATATTACTTCTCCCAACTAAGGGCTGTTTGCATTCAATCTTATCTTTGAGTTCAGTTACACAGCAGTGTAATGTTCTATCTCACCTCCTCATGCAACCCTTGCAAGACTTGGCAGTATCTAGAAACTGTAATGTTGGAATGCTTCCATATTCTTTAACATGAATTGTTCTTTGTATTGGAGTGACTTCCACCATAATTATGGTAAAAAGTAATTTATTTAGTCTTTCATAGGAAGAGTTTATCTATTGGGAAAAGGGCTCCCACTATAATAAGCTAAATCAATTTTCATTCTTCATTCAGCCCTAAAAGTTATAAAAAGTGTGTGGCATTCTTCGTCCCTGACGAAGATTAATTTCTATGTTGGTTTGGTTCTGATTGTTCAGTCTCAGATGTACCTTCCTCAACATAAATCCCTTGTAGAAAGCAATGCTAGTGTTCTAGCAGTCATAGAAATTAGGTGTAGGATTTATTTTTGGTATGCATATTCAGGTCATCTTTCTGGTTCTAGGTCCATAAATTATTATACTAATTAAGGCACACATTTAATTATATCAGATCCTTTTGTAATATTGTTTGTCGTAGTATTTATTGTATTTTTATTCCATGTAGAGAAACAGAGTCGGCAAATACAAATATGTTCTAAAATTCCACCTAGCAGCAAAAGGAGCTTCTGGGGAGGTATTCTTTTCCTGTTTATGAAATGCTTTATCTTATTTCATACGTTTCTGCACTAATTGAAAGGCACGTACTGATAAATCTACTCTGGTTCTTATTGACTAATATGCGATGTCTCTTTCCTAGGAAATGGGTCAACCAGTGGCTCTTCAAATGCGAAGGGTAGCTTGATGAAAAAGGCAAAATTGGAGTATCTTAATTGGTAAGTATACGCATTTACTGGAAAAAACCAAACACTAATTATGTATCATATCTCATAAAGTGATTTGTCTTTTTGGTCCATAGCCATGAAACAAAAGTACACGCTATAATGAGAAGAAATGCTACGCAGCAAAAGAACATGCCCCAAGAGAGGTGGATAAAATTTTCCTTCATTGAATTCACTAAGATAAATTATGTCATGTTATTTATGTATTCCATTATTCGTCATTCACCTGACCCTCATGTTTGCAGCGTCCCACGTCCTGTTAGGCCAAACAATTTCGGTCAAAGTAATTCTGCTTCAAGCTCAAGGAATGTTAAACCTGTTGCTAGAAGATGAAACAAAGTTTTAATCCTAATCTTTTCCCAGTCGATGCTGAGAGGGAAATCCATCGTCGATGAGGATTCTTGCAGTTTTCTTATAGTATCTAAAATCATGTATAGCACCAGCAATTTTATTTCTTTCTCTGCATATTTTTGTTGGGGGTTAAATGCAGTTCTGCTATCTGATTCCAGATTAATAAGCGCCTATGTGATTGCTGCATGTTGCAAATCTGAATGAAAGCAAGTTCAAATGAGGGCTTTTTTAAACTTTTCATGCGTTCGAGGGTCAAAGATCTAAAATGCAGGCTCAAAGCTGATGCATTGTGAGGTTTATTGAGCACTGCATTATTAGATTTCCTTCCAATTGTTGGTGCTCACGGTGGTATACTTTTGCTCTTTTAGGTATCATTTGATAGTTGAGTACTATTTAATTTAAAGCTGAAATGAATAATAGTGCAAGTGCAGTTGCCACAACGTTTTTTTCTGAAAGGTCATGAACATTAATAACTTAATGTAAATGCAAACGCTTAAATTGCTATAATGCTAGTTTATCTTTTTTCTTATTTAATGTAACTATATAATTAATTTTAAATATTTACGTATCTACTCATTTTCTGTTGAAATAAATGATTAAGAACTCTTTTTTTTTTACAATACTTCAATGATATTTCAGTATAACTTTTTAAAAAAAAATTAGAATATTTTATTTACTTTTAAAATTATATTAAAAAATTAATCTGATTATATGACATAAAACATAGAAATTATCTAAAGAGATTTGATCTATTTTTATGACAAAACATAATTAGCTATATGAGATAGATTAAAAAAATAAATATCCCACATGTTGCTAATGAGGGCGCAAGTTTATTTTTTTTATTATTATCATGTGATATTCTATTTTACTGTGATTTAACCTAAATGGACTAATTATATTTTAAGTGATATTCTATTTTACTGTGAGCTTTAAGATGATTTAATTATTATCATGGAAGTTTGACTGATTTAATAGTAGATTAGTTGATGATGGGGTGTTGTTTGGAGATATAAAAATAAAGATAGTATATGTTATTCTCAGGATTTTAAGGTAGGTATATATAATTAGTAATTAAATAAAGCAGTAGTAGTTATACTTATCCCTTATTATATTTATCCAAGTGATTCAATTTGTCCCACAAAGCTGGGGGTTTTAAAATAAATAATAATAAGCTTAACAAGCATCAATAACCGCTCAGCTGCTCTTTAGCTCGACTTGCTTATTTATACCGACGTAGTTTATCTGAGGAAGGGTTTTATTTTGATCACTTTCCTCTCCTCCAAAACGGACGCCGGCAGCGGGAGATCGTTTGATGCCGAGGTCTCCAAAATTTTGTGGATCCAACTCCACCCCCGCCCTCCTCTGGATCGCCTCCGCCATCCTCTTCTACCTCGCCTTCAGATTCTCCATGCGGAACTCGATCTCGAAAGCCGCCTTCCTCTCATCCTCCAATCCTGGTATTCCTCCTCCCCACCAAATGCTGTGGATCTTCATCGGGGATCTGATAATGATGAATTAATGTGCATGGGTTAGAGTCCGGGATGCCGATCTCGGATCGGCGGAAGGCTTTGTACGACAAGATGGCGAGGGACTTGGATGAGCACGGCGCGGCATTCTTGAAGGGAGGAGAGACCTCCCAAACGCTGTCGCTTTCGGATTTGTTTGAGCTGAGAAATGGTTCTGTTTCTCCGGTTCTCAAGGCAGAGAGCTTTTATCGACATTTTCCTTTAGTTTGATTCTTGAGAAATGGTTCTGTTTTTTTTTTCTTTTCTTTTTTTCATGTTTTTTTCTTCTTTTTTGCTGTCGAAATAGGCGGCAGATCCTCCCGTTCGCGCAACCGTACTTCACCTGAGCAGTGAATACTCGACCCCGATCTCGTATGTACTTCTCATCTGGCCTGATCTATGTTTCTATCGTATGGGAAAAAAAAATCATTGTGGATATAATATAATTAATCCTAAATTAGATATCCACAAACTTAATTTGGTTAATTTAGAATTTCCTGTTTCATCAAAAAAAAAGAGTTAGGATCTACTGTTTTTATCATCTAATAACTGCTCTAGTTGCTTAATCAGACTACCTCCATGGTAGGTTACAAAGTCTTTAGTCATCATAATATAATAGAAAACATCATTGTGGCGGTGGAAGAATCAAAACCTTGTCTTCCAGTATTGAACTCCTAACTTTTATGCATAGGGTAAGGCCATAGTTTAGATGATATGCAAGACCATGTCATGATATATTCAGCAATTAAAAGATGCATGAGCTCTCAGTTTCTTCCACAAAGTTGATTTGGTACCCTTTAACAATTTTACAATAGTTAGTGCTGTTTCTTATCAATCTTCCGGCTCCTTGTTGAGATATTAAAATGCAAGGAGTTGTAGTTGTTTGGGTTTTTGGCCCTTTTTTAAATTTGGTTCTTGATTATCATTTGATTGCAGTGAGGAATATATGTGTTGTTTGTATTCATTTTTTTTACTTTTCTTTGTATTTTCAAGAATGCTTAGGTTTACACCCTTTTGTATTTTCTGTTGCAGGAAAGCTGTCAAGGAAACTTTTCTTCCCTACTTCGATGGTGGTAATGCTCTATATAAAGATTCTTCAGTTTGCGGTCATTTTACAGCACTAACAAATGATTCATGCGACCTAAGAATGCTTTAAAACTATTTTTTGAAAATGGGGTCTAAAAAATGATGATTTTATTCATTGATATGACAGACACTGTCATGGTCCTGCTAAAATCACGATGCAGGAAGTTGTATGAGGTTGCAATTGTGTTAGTCCAATTATCATCTCGTAAATGATTGTTTGTTGAATTGCTTTTTTGCTGCCACATTGCTATATGCTCAACTTGATGTATTCACTGTTTTCAGTTATCTGGTTTCAAAATACAAGCATATACCACTCAAGCATGTTTCATGCATCTCATCATCTCGAACCTGTAACTGCATCAGATGAGGAGGTACGCGGAAATTTTTTATTATGGCTCTTATACCTACTTTATTTAGCATTTTTTGCTTGTATTGATACACTGTCTTTTTTTCTTGAGATTGAAGCTGAGGCAAACGCTATTAAAGGTGTTGCAGAGGTTGTATGCCCCTTGAAAATTATATTGGAAAGGGTGGTCTTGACGTCAACAGGTGTGCTAATGGGATGCTGGCAGGTTCTTCTGAAGCTTCCTGTTCTTAGTTCTCTGGCATTTGTTTTAATAAACATATTCTATTTCATTGTTCTAATGTTTGATTTGAACAACCTGGAAAAAAAATTACATCGAACTTCGTCCTGTATCTTCAATTTCAATAAAGTACCAAATTATTTTAATAATTGATCAAGTAATTGTAAATATATGAATGGATGTTACCGTGATTCTCTTTTTTGCGGATAGAAACTCTAAAAATTGTTTTTGTTTTGGCCTTAGCGTGTACGTATGATTTATTTCATCTGACATATCTCCTCTTTTTGAACCACCAGGTGACCTCGGGCACTGATCCTGCTGTTATTCGGGCTAAATTGAAACACGCCCTTCCACATGCCCCTGAAAAACAACTTGTGAGATGATGCCTGGTTGTTTTGCTGTAGTCTGTTTTACCCTTAATGCAATAATCAGATGAAACTGCATAGATACTGGCCTAATAGATGGTTGTCTTTCTGAATGATACAACTATGACACATTCAATTCGAAAGTACAAATGATACTATGACATATTCAACACAAAAGTACACCCCCAAGTCAAGTGACCTATTACAAACACCATGCTTCTCTCACTCATCTCATGATGCCATTTTTATTAACATCCTTTTTTTTTTCTTTGGCAGTATGATCCTGTTATGCTCCACACTTCATTTGCAAGACTGCTTGGACACCCTAAAACTTTGATAGAGGTAACATATCAAATTAATTTTACAATTATAATATCACCGGTAGCTCCTGCACATGGGGATTCTCTGGCAGAATCTTTTTCACTGAAGTCATCATCTAGTGTCAAGTTTTATGTGAAAATCTTGCTTTATATGGTGGCTAAGATCGGCACCTAGTTAATACTTAAAAAGGGCCAAAGACATGCAAAATTTGCAGCTTGGTTAAGGTTTTCATTTTGTTTAGGATACCTGAGCCTGTTTCAGTTTATCTGGAAATGCCTGAGCATACATTTGCATCTTTACTCAAGAATCTCATGAGGTTCGAATCCATTAAATGAAATTGTGACCAGCCAATTATTTTGCTGTTGGAGATTGGAGGGTCTCCCCTCCTGTAGTGGTAGATGCTGTCGTAATTTCAGACCAATATAGTACTCACCATTGGGGAAGTTTCCCAAGCTGTACCATCTCATGCAGCGACATACCTCGTTATTTTGGCATATAAATACCTGTAGTAGAGGACACCAGTTAGGATTTAAAACCAACTTTTCAATAGCTATTTATGGGGGAGGAAACTGGGAATCCATCCCCAACAATTTATTAAAGGAGGATTTATGTGCGAGAAAGAGTGGCAAAGAAGAAGGCAAGAAAGGGAAAACTTATCTACAAGGAAGACCATAACCCAGCCAAGAAGGTCTAATTTAAGGTTGACCTTCTTAAAAGATGGGAGTCTTTCAAGTCCAAATGGCTGCAACCAGTAAAGGCTTCTACTATGGTTTTGATTGTGGAGTGTCAAGTCTAGATACTAGATCATAGGAGGAAAAAAAAATCAAGATTTTTATGCAGGAGGATTCTCTACCATCCGCCCCTGATTGTGTTACATTCTTCCACTGCAAAAACCAGCCATTACAGAAGTTGACGTGAATCTTCTAGTTAGCTATTTACTTTGTAATCTTTTCTGAATCGAAGTATCTACAAAGTTCGCAAAATGATGTTTAACCTGATATCTCACTCAACCTCTTCTATTCATATAGAAACCAGAGATGCCTTCTGATCAACTCCAGTTATTCCATCGCCTAGTTGCTGAGCTCAACGACGAGCTTCAAGGTTTTGAGGTAGTTTCTCAAATATAGTTAGCCATTTTTACCAAGCGTCCCACCTGAATTCCAAGCTCATTACCTATAATATCACTAATACTTGTTGCAACATCTTAATCGTTGTTTTGACTCCCAGATTTTTGTACTTATTTCAGGCGACCATATCAGAGCTGTGGTTTGTAGAAGAATACGATGTGCTTGCACTGGCACTGAATGGAAGAATGAAGACAAGGAGATTCCCTCTTGGTTGTGGGGGAAATTGATGATCAAAGACCGCTCGAGATGGAGAAGCAAATTGCATTTATGCTTCAAGTAGATAGGATGATGATGACTTACCTATATTGTTTGGCATCAGAAAGGAGTAGTACCAACTTGATCATAGGTCATGAGAGTAGACGAAGAACATTTATTGGATGCATAGAGAACTCCGGAAGCACCAACTCTCTCCAACTTCCTATCATTACTCCTTCACGGGCATTTATTTTCACCAACTTGGTGCAGAAATCGTTGATGTGGGTGGAGTATCAGGAGCCACTACTCTCTCTCTCTCTCTCTCTCTCTCTCTACTTGTACTATATGCTGTAATTTTCTTTGCATTAATTGAATATGTTACTAGAGCCCAGACCTATTAATTTTTGGGCCACCGTTTTCTCATGCAATGTTTTGTAGTTCTCTGACTTGTCTCCTTAGACACATCCTAATAGTTTTATGTATTGATAACGCAGGCACATGTATCATGTCTTTTGCCCCCACTCTTTTTTACTTTTTCACCACCACACACACATATATATATATGTAGCTCTCTCTTTTTTTCCTCGTAGTATACATACATGTTTTATAATAAATTAAATACAAACATCATTTTATAAAATTGTGTTACAAGACTCATTTCATCAATGCATCTTACATTTTTTAACTGATTCACATTTGGCTCAATGTATTTACTTGCACCAGCTAGCTGGTGAGGTAGTCCTGATTCAGTCAACAAAGTACAGTTACTCTTTTTTTCCCCTCCCTCTCCAATCATAATATTAAATGTTCCCCATGGTAACTAAAAATTCAAAAGAAGAAGAAGAAAGATCAAATAAACATGGCCATTAATATTATGGTCCATTTCATCATGTAACATATGCATGAATATAAAGTGCAAGGAATTGAAAGAGGATAAAGGCTGCTGCTGCTGCTGCTGCCATGTATAGAGCTAGCAGGTTAATTACTGATGACCAGAAATGGACCTGTAATTAAGACCTTCTTCTTGGATACATATGCTTGTTGTCTTCCTACCCCTCCAGATGCATCTGGTTGTGCAGTGTCAGAGCTCAGAAGCTTGCAACTGGAGATTGTTGACCACACCAACACGCTCATGAGATTACATATCATGGATGGGACTTAATATATAAATGTCCATTTATCCCCCCTACCCTTCTTCAATGTACACCTCTTCTGATATGATACATATATCAAAAAAGAAATCTCTTCTTTTGGGGGAAGCATTTATTTCACATTATATAATATTTGCAGTCTTGCAGATGCAGTAAACTGTATGATATGAAGAAGGTGATAAAGAGAGAGTAAGAGAGCAGTTAACCGGGGGGTGGGTTGTCAGTAGAAAAGGGAATTAATTTGAGACATGAAAGATGAAATCAAATCAATTGATGATCGAAGACCAAATGCGCGCATATATATGATCTTTTCTTTCTGCTGCTACATCGAGAGATCGAATCGATCGATAGGATATATATATATATGTATATATACTACATGTGTAGAAATGCTACGATACAGCGATGGACTGAGGGAGAGAAATCGTTTTCCAGGGCAACGCAGAGAATGTATCAGGAGCGGAAGAGGCTGCGGATGATCTCCGCCTGCGTGCTGTCGAGGTCCATCGTCGCCATGAGCGCCGACAGCCGCTCGCTGAGGTCGTCCACCTCCCGGTGCAGGCTCTTTATGTAGCTGCACGTCTCCTTCAGCAGCTTCACCGCCGACGCCTTCAGAGAGACACGCACCAAATAATTAACAATAAAAATAACAAGAACAAGAAGGAGGAGGAGGAGGAGGAGGCTGAGATTGTATGGCTTACTCGGCCTGCTCCGCGGCGGCGAGTCTCCGGGAGGACGGACTGCAGCTTGGAGATGAGCTCGTTGATCTCGGCCTCCGATATCGATCTGGACCTCGATCTGCTCGACATCTTGAGGTTTCCTCCTGCGGTTTTGTGCGTAGGCGTCCGGAGGAGGAGGAGGAGGAGGGGATGGGAAGGGGACCGAATTGAAATAAAGGGCAGGAGTCGGAGGAAGGACGAAGAAGGATGGGAATTAAGTTTGGTGAGGAGAAGAAGAAGGAGAAGGAGAAGGAGAAGGAAGGTGAGCAAGAGAAGAGGGGAAGGAGTGTGGCAGAACTTTATAGAGGGGAGAAGAGATGGGGATGGGGAGAGAGAGAGAGAGGCTTTAAGAAAAGAGTGGGAGAAGACGACCCCGGCCGGCCCACATGCTCCTCCTCCACATGCAGTTCGTCAATCTTCTCGATCGATCACGCCGTAGGCCACTGCCTAATTAAGCATCACGATTTGGAGGCTGCAGCTGCTGTTGCTGTTTCTGCTGCTGCTGCTGTTTCTTCTTCTGCTGCTGCTGCTGCTGTCGAAGTGCAGATTGAATCGTCGGCTTAAAGTAATCAAACCCTCCGTCGAGATCGATGGAGGCCGGTGATGCATCCAAATTAACCTCTCGTGCGTTCCATCGACGACACACAGCTCAAGAGATTCCCCGTCTCCACGGTCGTCTTTTCCGCTGTACCTTCTGCGTATATTTATACTTCTTCTTCTTCCTCCTCCTTCCTCCATCATCATCATAATATGGGCACGTAAAAGGGCGGTAGATAGGTTAAATTTTCACAAACACTCACGCCATATAATAATAATAATTACGGTTAATTAATTTCAAAATAAAATACCTTATCATGTGCTTATCCAACACAAAGTTCCAACGTATTTTTCAGAAATATATTATAAAAAAATAAATATAGTTCTTTTTAAGTAAAAAGTATATTTGAGGAAGAATTTTTAGTCTTATATAAATTTATTTGGTTCTTATAATTTTTATATAATAAGATATTTAGAATTTTTATATATTTTATCGTATTCAATATATAAAATATTAACTTATTGTAATTTTTTTAAAATTTAATAAGTCTCAAGACTTCGGTGATTCGTATAGAGCTCAATTACTTTAACCAGAGTGGTGTATTTAACTTACTATAACTTGTTTGATAGTATAAAAAATATTTTTTAACTTATTTTTTAGCAGGGATATTTGAGTATCACTGCTCTATTATATACTACACGCAGAGTATAATGGTAAGAATTAGCAAATCTTAGTACTAATACTTTAAACTAAACATAACATATTCGGTTCGGAGTTCTAATTTAAGATTATTCTAATATTTCTAAGATTTTTTTATTAATAAAATATATATTTATAACCAAGTAAAAAATAAGAAATTTGATAATATCTTAAAGCATATTAACAAATTATAAAATTATAGCAACCAAACGATTCTTTCTTTAAATAAGAATTTATTATTATTATTATTGCAAACAAGTATTTTTTTTTTGGTGGGGGGGGATAAAAATGAAGCAATTCGTCCAGCTGTGAGGGGGGTCGACATGGAAGGCAGTCGTCGGTGACGTGTCATGCGTCCACGTGACGGGGCATGGCGCGCCGACAAGGCATGGGCCACCGGCCGGCCCATTAAAAGCCGTCATGTGATGTGACGCATGTCGTCCAGAGCAACCGCATGCCATGCTGGTGTGGCGCATGTCGATGTGTCTCATTTATTTATATATACACCTACGCAGCATGTACGTGATGTCCTCCATGTGTATGTATGTCGATGTGTATCACATTCATTATGATGCTGCTCCATATACATACTGAATAAAGGATAAATTAATATGCATATAATGAACTATATAATTAATTAAAGCTACTAAAATTTTTGAATTCAAGACTTATTAAATTAAAAATAATAATAACATATTTAATTTTTTACTAGTTTAATTCTTAGTCATGTTAAATTTTTATTAACTAACTTTGCATGTAGATAAAAGAGAGATGCTAGCTACATTTAGCTATAGCAGAAATTTTAGAATATTTAGCAAGACTATATAAAGTGATTTATTGAGATGAAATGAAGAAGTATTTATACAAACTACATAGAAAATCATAATTAATGCAGATGCTAGAATAGCTAAAAGGAGGATATGAAAATGACAACTTATGAATATGGTGATAGCAGAGTTTGTGTATCACATTTAGAAGAATAGGAACTGAGGACTATTTAAATAATATATCAGGGAGGAAGCAGTCCTTCTTCGTCACATCCTGATATTTATTATATTAGAAGAGATAAAATAAGAGAATTTATTATATTATGTTTAGCTTAGAGTAGTGATGTACTAGTTTGTATAGCAATATATTATTTCTTAATATATTTACTCCATCTATGACATATAGTATTTGATATTATAATGTTGTTTAAATATTTTCGGGTGAGTTAAAATTACTCTTAATGCTATTAAATGAGTAAAAAAAATCTAAGTATAATAGTATAATAATACTAAAACATTAAATATTTTGATGAATTATTTCAGTTGCTAAAAAAAATTCTCAATCACTTATTGTTTAACTATATTTTATTTATAAAATTATATATTATTTTATTATATTTATCTTATGTAGCTTGCTGTGTCAAATATATAACACATACTGAATTTTAAAAAAAAACTATACACAATTTATTATTTAACCAGTGTAAAGTGAGCGCTCATCTAATTAGATTATAAAATTAATATTCATTAATTTTATAAAAAAAAACATATTATTTAATTATAGTATTGATTGTTGAGTTAGCCATCAGTCCCACATTTTTTATTGTGGAGATCACTGAAGACTTTAAATACAATTTGTCAGTGAAGGGAAACAGCCCCATTTGGATTGTCTGTCGTCCTCTTATTTATAATATAATTAAGTCCGGGGAAGGGGGGGCAGGGGATGTCTCGCTTGGTCGTCGCATCCATCACATGAAGCAGCAGCCAATTTGATCAATTATTTGATGAATCATATACCCATGATAGATTGACATTATATATATAATATATAGTACGCCATGCACGCAACCAACGTCTTCTTCTACCGAACCCAAGCAGGAGTGTATATTTATATACATATTAAATAGAGATTTTTCATATTAAGAATGATATATATCAAATCTCACACAGGTTGTAAAGCCCAACAGTATGACTCATCTGATCCAATGCTTATAATAATACGTAAGTGGCATTGTAATAAGTATACTACTCATTTTTAAAAATTTTACAATAGAGGATTAAAAATATCGTTGACAGGGTGGGGCATTCCGTCTGAGCCCAGCACGCTTATGTTTGTGCTCACGGTGGGTCGTACTTGGGCTAGCACGAGCAGGATTCATTATCATCTCTACTACTATATCATATGTTGCAAGTCATAGATGTACTGTTATAGGCGTGGCATGCTAGGTTGGATGGGTGTGTTACGGATCGTGCCAGGCACGACGTGGGGCATTCCGTCTGAGTCAGGCACGCCTATGTTTGTGCCCATGGTGGGTCATGCTTGGGTCAGCACAAGCATAATTCATTATCATCTCTACTACTATATCATATGTTGCAAGTCTTAGATGGAGTAAATACATTAAGAAAAAATATATCACTTCACGAACTAATACATCATAGCAATATCACTCTAACATGAACACAAGATGATAAACAATAGTAAACTCTTTTATTTTATCTCTGTCTAGTCTAGTAAAGACTATCATATTGATATGCCGAAGAATGATTATCTTATCTCTAATTTATTACTTAAACAACCATCAACTCATCTTCTCCCAGGTACATAAAGCATACGCCCATCTTGTTAAAGTAATTAAGTTCTATAATCGAGGTCATGTGTTCTAAAAAAATTCATTTTTTCTCAAACGAGATACATAAATTTTATCATCATAGCTTATATTTTAGCTATTCTAGTAATTATATCAATTATGATTTATCATATATATCTATATTAATAGAGACTATTCTATATAGTCTTGATATAACCATAAGATGTTTGCTGTAGCTCAAAGTAGAGGTAAATAAATATTTTTTTAATAAATAAGATAAAATAATATATATATATATATTATTAGAGGTGTTGATGTGAAAAAATATATATATATAAACAAAGAAACAGAAAAATTAAAAAAAATAACAAGGGGGGAGGAGGAGGGAAGGGGGGGGCATGATGCGTGTGGTGCATGGAAATGCTTCCATGTGAGGACGCAGAGATGGAAGGGAGCAAAGAAATAAAAACCATCTCCTCTTCCTCCTCCTCCTCCTGCAACCTGCATGCGCCTCCATTTAATTCCGCCACCTTCGGTGTTCCGATTCCTCCTCACATTTCCATGTGCGCATGCCATTCCCCTCTTCTTCTTTCTTCTTAAAAAAAAAGTATCGATTTATTAGAATAAATGTTTTGTCTCTTCTCTCTCTCTCTCTATATATATATATAAATATCACCACCACGTTACTTGTCCTTCTGATGGAGAGATTAATATTTACATCATCCTCACATTTTTATTTTTATTATTTATCATAAGCATAATTTATCATATGCCTAAATTAATTGGAACCCACGGCCAAGACGGCCGCCGCAGCTGGGTGGACGGATATATATATATATAGAGAGAGAGTTTTATTCACTTTAAATTATGATAAATGTTGGAGCACCTTAAGATTAAATTAAGATGTATCTAATAAAATCATATAATTTAGGAGAACTT
Source organism: Thalia dealbata (assembly GCA_030544415.1). Lineage (NCBI taxonomy): Eukaryota > Viridiplantae > Streptophyta > Magnoliopsida > Zingiberales > Marantaceae > Thalia > Thalia dealbata. The sequence continues at coordinate 28,318,411 of CM060457.1, read as the reverse complement.
TGATCTAAGAAATAATAAAAATAAAATAAAAATAGATGTAGTAATTATTCTCTATATTATTATAAAATTAAAATTTAATCAATACTATATGTATATATATATATATGCACGCACAATACAATTATATATATATATATATATATATATTTGCACGCACAGATCAGCGCATGTGCCCGTGTTTCACGCGCGCCTACGTGCGTTAATTAATATATATATGATCATATTTCGTGTTTTACTACGATACATTTTATGTTTTTTTAAAATTTAAAATTTAAAATTATTAGTTTTAGATTTTCTAAATAGAAAAGAAAATGTACAATGTCATGCTCCTAATATTGGAAATACTTTTGAACTGTTGCACTTGTATCCAACATGTGTGACAAATGATTAAACTGAAGCTATTACTTAAGTTTAGATCAGTAATTACGGAGGATTATTATCCACTTCTCCACCATAAATTAAATCATTCTAAGAATACATGATCTCCTATATAGAGTATAATTAATTTAACCAAAGAGATTATACTTTGTGCACCTTATTATGTTATTATTGTTTTACTAAGCTTTCGTAGTCTACTTTTAGTGTGCTCATGAAGCATTATAGCATCGATAATGCTACGTTGCACAATCTCATTAAGTAATACGATCTTTACTTATCAGGCTTTTGTAATCTACTCTTAGCATACTCATGAAGCATGATAGCATCGATGACGCTACGTTGCACAATCTCATTAAGTGATACAGTATTTGCTTACTAAGCTTCCGCAATCTACTCTTAGCGTACTTATTAATAACGCTACTTTGCATAATCCCATTAAATGTTACCATCAAAGCGTAGTGAGAGGGTCATGAAATGCGTAATTAATATGTATATAATGTAATTCTATGGAAGGAAGTGATCACGTATTAATATTGACAAGGGAGCTTATTATTTTAGGCAGGCAATTTTCGTAATATTTATACATTATATATGTACTAAAAATAGAGATATGAAATGAAGGAGGCTAATAGTTTTGAAATGCATTCTAACCCACATTTATCATATTAATTTAGGCCCAACTCAATTTAGCTCGACTCCTATGAACAAATATTAATAATTCTCATAGGTAAGAAATAATGTAGGTTAAGTTGAAGTAGATTATAGTCTTTATATCAAATAAGGCTTTAATTAATTAAAAATTATAAGATAAACTTAGCAGAAAAAACTAGGAGGATGATTTTATCATATTATTATTGCAAACAAAATTAAAAATTACCTTAAAATAAGTTATCCCATAGTCTATAACTTCTAATAAATAAGAATTAACGAGGTATTTATAATATAATTATAATACATTGTATCGTACTCTTGAGATTGAGGATACGTCGTAGTTATACTCATCTGACACAGAGTGAGTGACAAGAGGCTAAAATGATATAAAATATTTATACTTAGAACCTTATCTAACTTAGGGTGAATGACTAAGGGTTAAAATAATGTATAATATTTAGGTTTAGAACTATAAAGACACAGGTTAGAGTAGATAATATTAGTTCAAGATATGCCTCTTCAAAAGGGAGCCTAATAATTTATAGAGTAAAAGGGAGCTTATGGTAAGAAAATGCCTACCATAAGCTCAGTTATACTAAAAATAAAAAGTCCTAGAAAAATAGACTGAACAATCTCTTATCCAAATCAAATAATAGAGGGTAATGGAAGGGAGGAGATAATTGATATTAAAGAAAAAAGAGTTATTGGGCTCTTATTGTCTATTGCTTCCAAAGCTTCCGATAAAAACATTTCTCCTCATGTTATTAGATACATATTTAACAAACTGCTTTGTTAATAAACCATGCAAACCTTAAGCCTCAAGCATCCCTATATTTATATTCCTATCAAAAAAGCCCTAAAGTGAAGGGATGCCTCAAGTGTCCGAAACCAAGGACGTAGGATCCCAACGCCAGCTTCCTCTTCCCCTCCTCATCCGCCACGCTCAAGTCCCTGCACGCGTCCACCTCGAACACCACCTCCTCCGCCCCGCCGGCCGCCACGGTCACCTTCTCGAACCCCACCAGCTGCTTCCTCGGCGCGCCCCGCACCGCCCGCCGCGGCGGCGCGGCGTAGAGGAGCACGCTGTGGCCCCCGCCGACGGCGCCGGCGTTCCTCACCTGCACCCGCACGTCGAACAGCAAGCTCGAGCAGCGGGAAGAAGCACCCAGAGCAGCGACGTCGACGGATCTGCAACCCCTTCCGGAGCGGCAAGGATCCCCCTCCGGGAGCTCGATGGACAAGTTGGCCGGCGCGGAGAGGAGTCGGTAATCGAAGTCGGTGTAGCTCAGCCCGTGTCCGAAGGCGTAAATGGGATTACCCCTGTAGAAACGATACGTCCTCCCCGGGTAGCCTGTTCTTGAGTCGGACCTCATCCGCATGTCCGTCATCGGAACCTTGTTCAGGTAACTCTCGGCGTACCATGTGAAGGGCGTCCTGCCACCTGCAGATTGCAGAGGAATTTTAAGGTCACCGGAGAATGTTAACGCTCGAAAAAATTAACCACGTGAAGAGCTGACCCGGGTTGTAGCGTCCAAAGATAACATCAGCGAGAGCAGCTCCGCCGGCCTCGCCGGGGTAGCCCACCCAGAGGATGCTCGGGATCTTCCTGTTAAGCTTTTCCCTGCTCACATCGATGGGACCGCCGGACATGATCACGAGGATCACCGGCCCTTTCGCCGCCTCCGCCACCGCATCGATGAGCTTCCCCTGCAGCCCTGGCCATCCGAGGGTCTCGCGGTCCAACCCCTCGCCCTCTATCGACAAGTTCGTGCCGACGATGAGGACGGTGGCATCGGCCCGGGCCGCCGCGGCCACCGCCGGACCAACGCGGATGCTGCTCTCGGTGCAGAAGATGTCGGTGCACCCCGGCTCGTAGACGGTGCTCACGGTGGCCGACAGCCCCTGGAGAGGAGTGGTGTATCGGCACGGGATTCCTGTTGCAAATTAACAGACACATTAAAACTCTGCACGGTGCACCGATCGTTACGTTTATGTGTGGATTGTTCATTATACCTCCGTAGTTACCGATCATGGTGCCGGTGACGGCGGCGTTGGGGCCGATGACGGCCATGGACTTGACGTCCTTGGGTTTGAGGGGAAGCGCGGAGTTGTCGTTCTTGAGAAGGACGATGCCCTGCCGGGCGGCGTCGCGGGCCAACTCCTGGTGCGCTGGCGTGCAGACGTCCCTGGGGCCGAGGCCGCCGAAGGGGCCGATCTTTCGGGGATCGCCGTCGAAGAAGCCGAGCCGCATCAGGACGATGAAGCTGTTGGTGACGGCCTTGTCGACCTGCGCCTCCCTCAGCTTTCCGGTCTCGATCGCCTTCGACGTGTGGTTGAGCAAGAAGGTCCCGCAGTCGAGGTCGAGCCCTTCATACACATCGAGGACATTAGATATCGATATAAACACACACGAACATGGAATTAATGATCATGTACCAGCAGAGATGGTCATGGCCGCGGCTTCTTCAGGGGTCTTTGCGTAGTGCTGTGCGCCGTAGAGTATGTCCACAGAATCGCAATCAGAAACAATATAACTGCACGCGATTGCATATAATTTTTAGAGAAGAACAGTGACATGAATTAATCGTGTTCAGAGCAGGAATGAGCACTCACCCATTGAGTCCCCAATCACCTCTGACAGTTCCACCGAGGAGGGCAGGATCAGCACATGTAGGCACCCCATTGACCTTATTGTAGGAGCACATCGCGCAGGCAACCCCGTTGGTCACGCAGCTCTTGAACGGTGGCTGAAATGTATCTTCCATGTCCTGCTTTGTAACCTGCAACAAACAAGAAGTGAAACTATTAGTTAGGAGATTCAACACACACAAACACACACACACACACACACACACACATAGAATCGTTGCTGCTTACTTTGGCGTCGAAGGTGTATCGTTGGATGCCCTTCCAGTTGTCGAGGTCATAAGCGGTGTAGTGTTTGCAGCAGGCGGCGACCTTGAGCTTTTGAGGGCCGCTTGCTTCGGTGTGCTGCAAGCCGGAGACGAAGGCCTCGGCGTACTTGCTGGTGAGCAGAGGGTCCTCGCCGGGCGTCTCCTGCGCTCTTCCCCAGCGGGGGTCGCGGAGTATGTTGATGTTTGGGCTCCAGAACGAGAGCCCGGCGAGTCCCACATTGTGCATGGCCCTCGCTTCAGTCGACACCACCTATAAGAAGGGAATGCGTGTCTGTAAACTGTAAGAAGGGAAGGGAAGGGAACGAGTTGGGTCGACCTCACTGCTCACCTCTCCGATGGTGCGAAAGAGGGTGACGTTGAAGGAGGCCGCGGTGAGGATGACCTGAGGGAAGCTGGTGGCGCCGGGGACGACGCTGGAGAATCTCGACCCGCCGCCGATGAAGGAGACACCGTGAAGCGCCTCCGACCACCAGTTGTAGCTCGGGATGCCGAGCCGAGGCACGGCGCGGCTGACGTGCCCTAGAAACCCGATCTTCTCCGGCAGGGTGAGCCGCTGCACGAGGTCCCTCGCCCTCGCCGGGAGCTCCCACGACGTGTTGCAGAACCCCAGCGCAGCCAGCCCGGGGTTCGCCACCACGTCGCAGGCGAACTTGGGCGTGTTCGGCGGCTGCGGTGGCGCTCCGCCCGAGCACAGGAAGCTGCAGAGGGCGAGCTGCAATAGAAGGAGAGGAGGAAGAAGAAGAGCATGTGGCTTCTTCATGTTGAATTCCTCGTTAAAGAGTTAATATTATTGGTGAGAAATCTCTGCGTTTATATGGACTTTTTTTTGTTTGCCTGTTTCACTGTCAAGTAAGGATTACATTTATGGCAATGGATAACTGATCGTTTAATTAATTTCCATAATCGATAGATATTGTTGATGATTTCAATTTATGGCAATGGATTACATTTGATCTCCAATTTTTTTTAAAAAAAACTTTTAAATTTATTAAGAATACTGGAATAAAAATATATTTATTTTTAATTATAAAAAAATAACAAAGTTTTTAATAAATTTTAGAATTCTAATTTTTATTTTTTCAAAAACTTCAAAAAGTGATATATTTGTAAGCAAATAAATTTCATTTTTAAGCTACACAACTGGTTAATTTTTATAAAGAATAAATTCTCAGCGGACCCTTTTTTTTTCAAAATGGTCTTAGGTCATCTCTAAAATATATTACATATTAATTAACTTTATTTTAGTAAATAAAATTTTATTATATTTAATTTTTATGAATGAATTGAAGATGTTCTTAAATCATTTTTGAAAAATTACATATTAATAAATTTTATTATATTTATTTTTAATGAATTTAAATTATTTTAGAATTTATCTAAAATTGAGTAGGTTTAAAACTTATAATCTACCATTTAGTTTGACAGAACTTATGAGTTTACAAAAAATTTAAATTAGGTTTATCTCTATTATTTTCCATTTCTAATTATATATATAATTTAAGAAAAAAATAATTTTTATTTAAAGTAGAACTAATTTAATTGCTGCTTTAAAAAATCTCTTTTTTTGCATTGGATTTTAAAAAAATTTCTCGTTAACAATTAAATTTTTATTTAACTTTTAAGTTAGATTCAATTGCTTAGCCTAAAATTATCTTCATTCTATTACTTTCTTTTAGATTGATGACCGCAGATACCCTACTATAATAAGATATACAGATCAAAGGAAAATATCAATCGTATTTGACTATAGAATAAACCTTAGAGTATTTTCAACTGAAAAAGTACAGTTATAAAAATATTATACGAGAATAATAACTAAAAAGAGAATAGAAAAATAATAGCTTATGTAGATGTACAAACGGGTCTAGGCCCAACTCAATATGCGTCATGTCGTACATCTATGGTCTATGGTACGACACGATACAAATAGTATATATAATAAATATATATATTTTTCAGTAGTACAAAATGATGTAATGGTTAAACAATAATTGGGAGGAGAGTTTATGTACATTATATTTGAGATATATACATTACATTTGGGAGGAGAAGAATTAGAGATTATTTACGTAATAATTAAGGGATGAAAATAATTTTTCTTGGGCATTTCAAGAAAGTGATCTCTACTTAGTTATATAGAAATAAAATAAGAGAATTTATTATCTAGACAGTTGATGTACCACTTCAAATGATGATATGTTCTTTCTTAGTATGTTTGCTTCGTCTATAATTTATAGTATATAGTTTGTCATTCAAATATTCCTAATAGAAAGTAAGTTTTAAATTACTTTTGATATCATGGAAGAGGTGATATAATTATATTAAAATAATACATAACAGATGATTGATTTTATTTGAAAGAATCCATTTTTTATTTCAATTTGTCAAAATCACGTCTTAGTAAACAAAAATTTATGAAATTTTTTATTTTTTTATCAAGATAAAATTATCATAAATTGGAGAATTAATAAATAGTGGAATATTATTTTTGTTGTTCTCACGCGCATCGCACGTGGCCAACTGCCTGCAACGTTATCCCTTCCTTCCACGCTTCCAACGGTCGGAGAGCAACGAAGGAGAAGAAGAGGGAAAGCAGAGATGGCCATCTCGCTCGCCCCTTTCAGTATTACTCCGGCAAAACCTCGTTCTTCCGATCGGAGCTCGCCGGCGTTGATCAAGAAATGGCGGGTCGGAGCTTCTTCGACCGTTCCAGGAGTCGATCTCAAGCCGCTTGACGCGGCCATCGCCAAGGTGATTCAATCCCCGCTCTCAAAATTAGGGAAGATCCTACAAACATAACGGATGCTTTTTTTCCCCACTTCTCGATTTCGATTTGTTCTTCGATGCATGTTTTCGTTAGTTATGCAAAATCTATAGTTTTTTTGAATCCTATTCAAAGTTACATCAAGGTAATTATTAGCCTCGCAAGTAAAATCTTGATTAACATTGACTATACTGTTCATAGAATTATTGCTTGGTAGCATGTAAGTTGTTCGATGAAATGTGACGCTGGAAAGGAATTCTAAGCTAATGGAGTTCGTGTTTTATTCCTGTGCATTGTTGAGACTAATTATTTGCCACTACATTCCAATTAATGTCAAACATGCCGATGGAAATCTGATAAATAGTTTCCTTCTGCAGAAAGATAGCGATGCGGTTAAGGAGGCACTTGCACAGCTAAGCCAATTAGGTTGGGCAAAGAAATGGAGCTCTCAGCCATACGTGTCGCGTCGCATGGTCAGTCCACCATCACAATGAAGTTCTGGGCAAGTACTGTGATCGCATAATATAGTATATCGCACATGGATATTGGCTGATTACATTTGCATCTTTGCTATGCTCTGAGAAATGCTATGATGCAGTTTCCGAACTTGTTTGCAGACATCCTTGCGGGAGTTGACCAATCTGGGAATTCAAAATGCTGAGAATCTTGCAATTCCAAGCGTCAGGAATGATGTAATTAATATCTTCATTCTATTGAGTTTTCTTTCTAATGCTTTATTTTCTACCTCATACTTTTTTTTGAAAAGGACGATGTGGGCATGCTTTAGTTCTTAATGTCATTCCACATTCACTTTAGCAGAAATTACACTTTAATTTACTAACTTCATGCCAAGTTGTATGCGTATTTTTGTGTCATTATCTATCATACAAGACTAACTCACTTCATTTTTCTTACTTAGTTTTCGTCTGATCGTACAGGCAGCTTTTCTATTTACAGTAGTCGGAAGTACAAGTTTGCTTGCTATCATTGCTGGTCAGCTTCCTGGGGTACTTCCATAAACCCTTCTGATGAATTAGTTCATCATGTTCCTTAATGTTGTATTCTTTTTCAATGGCATCCAATAAAACTGAATCGTGACTTGCACTAAGATCTGCCATTACATCGAAGCATTAATGTTCTTATCTGAAAATTGCACATTTGCATAACTTCAATACATGAGACATCTGCTTTTACCTTTAATGCTGTAAATAAAATTAATTTGTGCTGATGAATCCATCTAGCTTGATGCTGAAGGTGTTATTTTAATGGAAATCACTAACCTAATGAACATATGGTTTCTCATCCTCGCATTGAGTTTCCATATTCTACTGACACTTTTAAACTTACAGGACTGGGGTTTTTTCGTGCCCTACCTAATTGGGAGCATTTCATTGGTAGTATTAGGAATTGGGAGTGTTGCTCCTGGGTAAATGCTCGACTCTCCAATACCTTGTGATCTCTGTTTTGTGCACCTCTGTTGCCAAGTAAATCAATCTAAAAATTGATCGTATTTCTTCCAGTCTTCTCCAGGCTGCAATTGGTGGATTTTCTTCTTTCTTTCCTGATTACCAAGAGAGGATTGCTAGACATGAAGCTGCTCATTTCTTAGGTGAGTCCACTATACAACACAGCTCCGGAAATATATCTTTTGACAAGATGTTCTGGTGGTTCTTTCTCTTTATCATCTTTTAAGATCTGTTAACGAAAAAGCTCATGCAGACCTATTGATTGTCAGTGGCCTACTTGATTGGTCTGCCTATCTTTGGATATTCACTGGACATCGGAAAAGAGCATGTTAACTTGGTTGATGAGAAGCTTCAAAAACTCATATATAGTGGCCAGCTTGATAACAAGGAATTGGACAGGTACAACACTGACAATCAAAACAATTTGCGCAAAGTAATACCATTTCATTACTCCCTCAAAGTACGTTATGATAACTACCTTGTTTTCTGTCCTATTCATTATTGAACAGATCTCAAGAAGATTCATATCGTGGACTATATAATTTTCAAGTAATCCATTTTGGTTTCTATTTATCAAGAAGATTCATATTGTAGACTATATAACTTTGAAGTAATCCATTTTGGTTTCTCTTTCTCAAGAAGATTCATATTGTAGACTATATAATTTTTTCAAGTAATCCATTTTGGTTTCTATTTCTCAAGAATATTCATATTTTAGACTATATAATTTTCAAGTAATCCATTTTGGTTTCTATTTCTCCTAATTAGCATGTGAATTCTATTTTAAATCATTCCCTCACTCTCCAGTACTCTTTTGATATACCAAAATGTTTAACCTCTTAAGATAAGAGGGGGGGGGGGGGGGTCTGTTTATAGACCGGGAATTCAGCTACAATGACATTTTTCAACAGTCTCCTTGTTCTTACAGAGTTCAATAGTCTATATACAGTTTGATGATGTCAGTATGTTATATCTGGGATTGGTGCATTAATTGCCAACTTTGACGATGACTAAGGGATAGAGTAAGAGTAACTTATTTTCCTGAAACCCTTACCAGGTTGGCTGTGGTGTCAATGGCTGGACTTGCAGCTGAAGGTCTTAAATATGACAAGGTGGTTGGTCAATCCGCAGATCTTTTTTCACTTCAGGTACTATATGTTGCTATCTATTCAGGATCTCCCGACATTCATCCTAGTATCATTGTACCTATGTTACAGCAACAACATTAATCAGATACTCCAACCTGTTCCTCTGCTAGTTCGCGATAAGCAGCTGCAACTCCTAACTATTACATAAATCCTCCTCCTCTATCATTCTGCTTCTACGTAAGCCAATGCCATTAGTTTTCTTAGACCTTCCTCTACCTCTTTTTGCACTTGTAAGAGACTACTTGGTTTGGATAATCTTTAGTTGGAATATGTTATTTTAGTTATAATTGGTTAGGATCACATCCAACCAAGATTACCCTGAATCAAACAGATCATAAACATAATAAACTCGCACCATTAATTATAAATGCTAAGCAACTTAAAGTCTCTTTTATACTTTACAGAGGTTCATAAATAGGAGTAAACCACCGATCAGCAAGGAGCAGCAGCAGAACCTTACAAGATGGGCAGTGAGTTGCATTTTTTTTTCAATCATTACCAAGTTTGTTCTATCTAATTAAGATGAGTAGAAGCTATATAAATCGATGGCCATGCAGGTCTTATTTGCTGCATCACTCATCAAGAACAACGCAGTGTCCCATGAAGCCCTCATGGCAGCAATGTCCAGGAAAGCTACTGTTCGTGAGTGCATCGAAGCAATAGAGGGTGCCGGTTAACTTGCGCCGCACATCTTGGTTTCAATCTACTTCCACTATTCATCATGTTACCACTCATCTATCTGCCACTATTTACCCCATTCCAATCTTGCATGTAATGCCAACTAGTCTTCTACATAGGACAACTTGACCTCAAGTAAACTGATTACTTCCTATGTAGCAGTCTAGTTGTCAGTATATATATAGTGTTTATTTATTTACATAAAAAAAGATGAGTGTTGTTTGACAAATAGAGTATTTGCATAAAGTAGCTGAGGACCTATAACAATCAATCAAGTGTCCAGTTATCAAATAGCAAGAGCTTGATCAAAGATCTTCCTATTATTTATTACCTTTGTGATACATTTTGGTCACATGAAGATTGAGATCTCTCATTATTAGCTCCTCACGTCATGTATTCTAAAATCGCAGTGCAGCAACATATCAATCAATCACTAGCAGAGAGGAAGAAGAGTTGATTAATAAGCGCAGGTGGCGTCTCCAGCGATCTCTCCTTCGCCAGCAAACAAAACAAAGCAATGAATGAGGGATTCCATCCCAAGGTTTACGGCTACTGATCTTGGCCGTGGGATGCGGATCGGACGGCAGTGGGGTCTCCTTCAGGGAAAGGAACCGGGAGCTCCACGACGCGCCTTCCGGCCCCGCCATCCTTCAATTTCCACCTTCTTCCTTCGAATGTCTCGGACGACGGAAACGTGGTTTCCGACGCCACCGCGAAGAAGACAAGACCCGGAATTTTCCGCTCCCGTCACATCCCGGTCAGTATAGCAGCTCGGTTTTTAACTTTTATACGCTCGATATATCTTTACGTTTCGAATTGGATTTGAATGCGGATGGAGAGGTAAGAACACCGGTGGTGGGTGGATGACAGAAATTGAGGACCCAAATAAAACGACTGGGAATCGGTGAAGCTGCATATTCTCGACAGAAGCAGCAACCGCGCTCGATGGCCGCCGCCGCCGCCGCTGCCGCTGCCGCGAGGGCGATCGTGTGCGAGATGGGGCAGCAGAGGGCGCAGCCGAGGAGGGATGCGGCGCCGGGCGGGGGGATGGCGGTGGTGCCGCCGCCGACGAGGGTGCGGGTGCCGGACTCCCCGGCGGACGGGGGCGGCGGCAAGATCGTGCTCCAGCCCAGGCTGTGCACGCTGCGGTCGTACGGGGACCGGGAGGGCGTCGTGGTGAGGGTTGCGGCGGCGCCGGACCGGGATCCGTCATCCTTTTTCGCCTCCCTCGCCGACTACATCGAGACCTCCCGGAAGAGCTACCAGCTCGAGATCGTCTCCGGCCGCCTCGCCATGGTCAGCTCAGTCGCCCTTCACCCTCCAAATCTTTCCTTCTTTTTTTTCCTTCTTTCTTTTTCGACAATACAACCTAAAATTGAAGGATTTTTTTTTATAAAAAAAATGTTTTGAGCAAATATATACTCTCTCAATTTACCCTAAAAATAATTGCATGAATTTTTAAACAAACATAATATTTTAAAAAGATTATTCCTGTATTTTTATCTTGATTCGGTAACTCGCTAATTTTTTTTATAAAAAAACTTTATTGCTAAATATTTTATTTTTAACGCACGCTTCTTTTTTAGTTTTAATTAGATTTATCAGTAAAAAAATTGATTCATGATTTAAAAAAAACAATATTTTAAATAATTATACATATATATGGTGATCATTATTTTTTTAAAAAAAACTCTATTGCTAAATATTTTCCTTTTATTTTATGTTTAATGCACACCCCGTTTTTAGTGTTAATTTTATTTAACAGAACATATATATATATATATAGTAAATTTATCGGTGAAAATTTTGATTAATAAATTTTTATTAAAAATAATATTTTAAAAATTATTACTATATATGTAGTAAAATTTAAAAAATAAACTCTGATGCTAAATATTTTATTTTTATTTTATGTTTTAACGCACACCTCTTTTTTAGGTTTAATGTTATTTAACAGTATATATATTCTCTCAATTTATCGGAAAATATTTTTTAAAAATAAAACTCATTAATTTTTTCAAAAAAAAAACTCTGTTGCTAAATATTTTATTTTTATTTTATGTTTTGATGCGCACCTCCTTTTAGTTTTAATTTTATGCTAAGTATATATATCGATTTCGTTACGCTTGAAATTGCTTAATAATTTGGGGGGACGGACGGCGTCGATTGGGCAGGTGGCGTTCGCGGCGGCGGTGTCGGTGGAGGTGGTGACGGGTAACTCCATCTTCAAGAAGCTGGACCTGCAGGAGATAGCGGAGGCGGCGGGGGTGTGCGTGGCGGTGGTGGCCTGCGCGGCCGCCTTCGCGTGGGCCTCCAGCGCCCGCGGGCGAATCGGCCAGATGATAACCCTTGGCTGCAACAGCTTCGTCGACGCCCTCATCGACAACATCGTCGAAGCCCTCTTCTACGACGGCGACTTCACCGGCGCCGATTGGTCCGACGACTTATAAAGAGGAAGAGGAAGAGGAAGAGGAAGAAGTCGATCAAATAGACTAACAAGAGTAGTATATACCTTGATGTAATTAGTAATTAGATGATGATTCGCTCCTCCTCTTTATGTCTTGGCATCGATCGATCTATCGATGGTCGAACTGTGAAAGGAGACGAGGACGAGTTCGAGGAGACAGATTAATAAATACTCGGATCGATATATAAATAAATTATAAAGAAATTTTACTTACAATTGGTTGGATAATTGTTCACAGTACTACTCCTTAACGAGTTAAAAAAAATTCAAAATTATAAGAATCCCATTTCCTATTTTTTAAATAAATAATTTTTTTATTTCATTAATACTAATCAAACTTATTTACTGCTTAAATAATCTTTAATTTTTTAAATATAATACATAAACTCTATTATCACATCTATAAGGATTATATATTTTGCTATATTATATTAATTTGAGGATTATATATTTTGCTATATCAATGCTTATTCATTTCATTTGCATAAATTATTCTACATAGTTTTGCAGTTAAATATATATCATATTTTTCTTTTACCTGCATATCTTACTTAAGTAATTAATATTATAAAATGAAGATAGCTCTAGACCGAATAGTAGAATCATAAATGTATCCAGCAACATTTCTACTCGTTATCACTTTCTTTAGTATCCAACCTATTTATCATACATGTCATATTATAAAAAATTTAATTTAAAAGAGATGTGATATAAAGATATATATATATATATCTATTGTTTTGATAATTTTTGAAGCTTTAATATTTTTTTAATCATTAATTTAAAATTTATAAACAAGTAGAAAGGGAGGAGATCCCCATTTTAAAGAATAATTACTGATGTAATAATGCTCTTTTCTCAAACATAATGTAATAATGCTCTGATACAGCAAAAATTGAAGAGAATAAATGTAAACCCCCATCAAAAAAAAAAAAAAAAAAAAAAATATTATTATTAAATTAGACCGGCCGGTTCGGTTAGACCGGCCTGGTCGACCGGTCCACCCAAACCGACCCACACGGCCGGTTCGATGGAAGCGACCCCGTCAAGTCGAGACGCGAAGAGGGCGAAGGAGCTCGCCCTAATCGCGCGGCGTCTCCTTCGTCTCTTCACCCCCTCCGCAGCAGCAGCGACCGACGAGGGCGTCGCCGGCGAGTTGCTGCTGCTCCAACCCAACCCCGTCGCCATTGTCGAGAGGAGCATCGCCGGAGGAAAGCAGAGCAGTGGCGCCGTTGCTGCTCACCCTCTACTGCGCACCCAGATCTCCGCCGCTGCACGCAGAGAAGTCGCCGCCGCGACTTCGCCTCAGTCGACCGTCGCCACCCATCGACGCCGCCTCGCTTCGTCTCCCCGAAGGCGCAGCGGTCGGCGTTCCACCCGGGTCGACGTGAGGACGCAGCGGCGAGTCGTCTGTTCGAGGCGGAAATAGCAGAGGGCGGACGCGTGAGAGGCAGCGACGGCGGAATCATCCAAATCCGCCCCTTTCCGCTACCCGATTCTTCCAACGGTTGCTCGCGAGTTTTAGGTGAGAAGTCCGGCCCCTAATCGACCTCTTCCCACCTCCGATTTGCACGGTCGCCGTGCTCGCCGTCCGCAGAAGGTCCGACGACCTTCGAAACCTCCGTAGTGTTGGGTTTTTGACGACCGAATTCGATGTAGCGCGTTTCCAGCCGTCTCGTGCGCGAGGACGCGGGGTTGTTGGCCGGCGAGAGCGCTCGAGCGTGGACGGCGGGAGCTCCGGCGAAGAAGCCGACGAGGGAGCGATCGGCGAAGAAAGCGGCGAAGGTGTAAATATCGCCCTTTCCCTAATCGTGATTAAGGATTTCCTTAATCACGATTAGAGCTTAATTAACCTATGATTAGTTGTAAATAAATATAATTAGTGTAAGGTGGGTTAAGATATGCTTAGATTTATTTAATCCTGCTTAGTGTTAGATAAATCAGGTTTAGTTAAGTTAACTATGAGTTAGAGTTAATTTAATTAAACCGGTTGGGTCGAATCAAGTGGGGTTAAATCGGTTGGGTTTGAGTTAAGTTTGGGTCGAGTCAAGTTGGGTTGGGTGAGCCGAATCAAATAAGTTGAACCTGGTTCGAGCTCGAGTCAAATTAGATTGAATTTAATTTAGCTGAACCGGACCCGAACCGAACCAAATCGAACCGAACCGAACCGAACCGGATGAACAGTAACTCGAACCGTTGACCGAGTCAACAGCTGACCCAGTCAGCATTGACCGGGCCCACCGCCGACCCAGTCAGCATTGACCGAGTCAACAGCTGACCCAGTCAGCGTTGACCGGGCCCACTGCTGACCCAGTCAGCGTTGACCTGTCAACGTTGACCGTTGACCAGTCAACGTTGACCGTTGACCGGGTCAGAAAAATATAAAATAATAAAATAATATTAAAATATTAAAATAATATTAAAATAATAAAATAATATTAAAATATTAAAAAAATCAAAAAAATAATAAAAATTTCTATGGGTTCTACTTGGGCTCCTGGATGACTTGGGCCAAGTTATGGGTGAGTTTGATGAGTAGAAATTGAATAAAAATTCATTGAAGTTATTAGATAAAAATGCAAAAATATGATAAATTCATAATTCATTAGGTGAGATTAATCCTAAACATGCATAGGATTAATTTAATGAAATAATTATTTAATTGATAGATTTTAATTTATTTATCTTAAGGGAAATAAATTAAATCTATTTTAAATAAATCTTATTAAATAGGATTATTTTGGGTACGCGATCCGAGAAGCTCGGCGGGTGATATTCTCCGCGCGACTTGTTTCCCAGAAGCAGATCGCTATCCCAGGTGCGTTGGTTCTCTGTTGGTAGGATTTATTCAAGCTAGGGAATTCCCGCTGGGGTTTTCTTAGGAACAATTCTTGGATGTCTTAAATATGAGAAATCATAATGCTTGATAAGATTTGAATTGTATGCATGTTAGTGTAGTTTATTTTATCTAACATGTTCTACATTTCATGTCCTGCATGTTGTATTGTTTTCTATGCTTGTGTTAAATAATTATCATGCGGACATAGATAGTAAATAATGACATGTTAGAACCTTTGGCGACGTCACCGCCACTTAGAGAAAAGGGGGCCTTTTTCAATATGCCCCGGTTGACCGCCGCGTCCCGACGGTGGTCAAACGGTGACGTCCCGTTAGGCGCCACTCCCGAGGTTGATGCATAGCGGAGCACTGGGAGCACCACTCCCGACGTTATGCATAGCTCATATACTGGGAGCTGGTAGGGTAAGGGACTGTACACACTCCATGGTCATGTTAGACTGGAAATATGGAGCAAGTCCTTACCCGAAATCTTCACCCGCGCGAGTGTCGTTGTAGGCGGCCTCGTGATAGTCCTGAGATGGTTAGCTAGGATGAACCCTACCATAGACTTGGCACCGACGAAGTCGAGGGCCACATCCCATCGTGTGGATGTGCGCCAATCTCGATAGACGTTGACGGCTATTGGACTGGAAAGGTGATTCCACATGCGACGCCTTGGACAGTGGATCCGTAGACCACACGGCTATCACCCTTGACGTCTGCAGACGATCGGATGAGTAGTCCGGATCCTAGGGTGGTTATTCCGGCTAGCCGTGGCCGATGATATTTAAGAGAGGTGACCCTGTCTACGGGCAGTGTGTAGTACTACATGGGTGTCGTGACCCCTACGGTATCCGGGGAGGATGTAAGGGCACGACGGTTTCGCTAGGGGAGGCATGGTTGGCGACTAGTGAAACAACAGGAGAGGGACTCTGGGTCATCCGTCCTCTCTGCCAACATCAGTGCAGCGGGCATAGGTAGAGACAGAGACAGAAAGGCACTGATGGGCTTACTGATACTCTTAGCTAGGGTAGTCATTAAGCACAGGCTGGCAGCCCGAGTTTATGAAACCTAAAAAGTCTCACTATGATGAGGTGACATACTATTGATATGGACACTAGATATGATTAGGGTGACATCTAGTGACATGTACACATTTAAATATTTATTTAAGTGTTGTTTATGCTGTCTATTTCTATATGAATTGTTAAAACGAAATGGCATGAAAGATGATGTTTAATTACCAAAGACATCCTAGAATACTCCTCCTAGCCTTTGATTTCCTTATTCGGTAGAGCCGTAATTTCGCATTAGGCCGCAAGGCTGAGCACACCGCGTTCAATGTGTGTGCAGGTGTCGATGCACGAGACGAGATCGATAACGGAGGGTTCGTCGCGGGAGGTATACGACTGCTATTATGAGTTTTCGTACGCCGGTCTTAGATTTGTATTAGGAGGTATCGGGACTGTATTTAAGATGTTATTTGAAAATGTGGGTGTATGTAGTTTCGTATTTGTATTTATGCCTTGTATGGGCTTGTCGGGCTCATACGGCGGTTGCCACGTGTCGTCCTGCGGGTCGGGGCGTGACAACTTAAGTGGTATCAGAGCTTAGGTTTAAGGACCTGAGCATTTAGGTGATATCAAAACCTAGGGATTTTGGAGTTTCGACTTCAAATCTAAATTATAAGGATGTCAGTCCCGATATATTAGATTGGCCAGTTAGATAGTTAGTGGTACGGTCGTTTACCTATATCGTGACTATGCGTACCGAAAGAGTTTTACCTTACGTGGAAATTCTTATTTCGTATGAACTGACAGAAGCTTGTTCATGTAGATGTCAGAAGTACCGCCCAGACGTAAACGGGGGAGGCCCCGAAAGCTCGTGGAGCCCCAGGATCATTCGACGGCCACCTCCCGTCCAGCGGCCGATCCGTTAACGCCGCTAGCACCGGTACCAGCTGCGAGCGTTACCGGAGATTCTGATAGGGCACCAGTATCCATGGTCCCAGAGGGGGCATCATTGGGTACACGTCGGAGCTCGAGTTCTCGACGTACCATGAGGCAGAGGACTACATCTACAGTGCCATCAGGACAGGCACCTGTTGCTCAGGGACAGCTGAACATAATAGCAGCAGCGGTGGCCAGCGCGATGGTCAGCATTCTAAATCCCACTGCACAGCATGAGCCCGAGGTACCTCAGACTAGCGCACCTCCTCCTCCGCCTCCTGCTGCACCAGTGATACCACCAGCACCGCGGGTGGTCCGGACGACTCCTGCCCCAGCAGTTGTACCCGCTCCAGCTGATCGTAGTGCAGAGTCAGATCGAGTGAGGGTTGCAACAGCAGTTGCTACCCCTCCGATAGGAGCACAGGGGACTTATACTCGAGTGGATTATCAAACCCCGCCTGGGGGAGTTGTTACGTCGGAGCCCAGTACCCGAGCTGCGAGGCCGATAGCCGCTTGGGTGAGAGACGCTCGACACCTGGGGTGTGTTACCTTTTCTGGATCATCTGACCCCCAGACAGCCCGGTCTTGGATTAACAACGTCCGCCGTATCACTGCGGATTTGGAGTTAGCTGATAGAGACCGACTTGGAGTGGCACTCTATCTGGTAGACGGGGAGGCTGAGACCTGGCGAGATGAGCTGGAGACCCGTTATTCTACAGGACTGACGTGGGACATATTTTTGGATGAGTTCCACGAGCGTTTCTATACAGAGCTCCAGCATGATCTGAAGGTACAGGAGTTCTTGGACTGTAGACAGGGAGGCAGATCTGTGTCAGAGTATGTGGCGGAGTTTAATCTGCTGGCCTCCCTGGTACCCGACACGATCACGTCCGACAGGTATCGTCGGATGCGCTTTATCCAGGGCTTGGATGACCACCTTAGTGTTAGGGTGGGAATATTGGATTACACTGCTTTCCAGCAGTTGGTGGATAAAGCCCTGTGGACTGAGAGGATGCTCCAGACGACGCGTATGCGGAGAGAGGGGCATAAGAAGAAGAGGTCAGCGACACATAGGGGTCGAGGTGACTTCAGGGACAGACAGACTGGCTCGGTAGCTTCAGTGGCCTCGGCTGCAGGAGGGGCTCCATCTGGGAGCCGATTTATACAGAGGACTGAGCAGCGGGGTCAGCCGAGTCAGGCACGTCCCCAGCCGTCAGTACATAGGGCCCCTCAGATACACCGTGCATCACAGTTGGCCCCATGTACCATTTGCCGCCGGACTCACACTGGGATGTGCCGAGAGATCACTTGTTATCAGTGCGGACAGAAGGGGCACATTCGGACCAACTGTCCGCAGCGGATTCAGATGGGTGGATCCCAGCAGTCAGCCATCCACCCGGCATCTGCGGGTCGTGGTCGTCCTTCTGCACCGTTCCCACCGGCTGCACCTATGACGGGGTCTACCCGAGGATTTCCTACCGGCTCGGGCCCACACTCTCAGAGGCCGCCCCAGCGCACCCAGACGCGCATATATGCACTGGACGACATCGATGCCCAAGCCAACCCCGATGTAGTCACGGGTAACTCCTCCCATGCTGACGCACCTTAAATGGAATTTTTATTTTTGGAGATTTAGTCTTTCCATTTGATAAGTTGTTGTTGTGTTGGATTTTGGAACTAAAACTTATCTTTTGTTAAGTGAGACTAAATTTAACTTGTCGCATGTGTTGTTTGTGTGATGTGGAATAGGACATATGCGACTATTTGATGAATGGGCTCGTATTCTTATTGACACCGGGTCACATCGGTCTTTCATTAGTTCGGAGTTCGCCAGGCGAGCCGACATACCTCCTACCCCGTTAGAGGCAGAGTTGATTGTCTGTACTCCCTTGGGTGAGAAGATTTTACGGAGTCAGGTGTATCGGTCTTGTCCCATTATGATACAGGAGGTTTCCCTTGAGGCGGACCTGATTCCACTGGACATGGCAGACTTCGATGTGATTCTCGGTATGGACTGGTTGACAGCACATAGAGCCCTGGTGAGCTGCTTCACAAAGTCCGTGTCCTTCGTTGGATCGGGACCCCCGGAGCTGGTATTCGAGGGGGATCGTCGAGTCCTGCCGACTGCCATTATATCCGCTCTCACGGCGCAGAGGTATATCAGGAAAGGGTATCAGTGTTTTCTTGCGCACGTAGTGGATAGCAGCCAGTCGGATAGCCAGATGGCAGATATTCCTGTAGTTCGCGAGTTCCCAGATGTTTTTCCAGAGGAATTGCCTGGCCTACCACCGGATCGGGTGTTAGAGTTTTGCATCGATCTCGCCCCTGGGACGATGCCAATCTCTAGACCCCCGTATCGTATGGCACCGGCAGAGTTGAAGGAACTCAAGCTACAGTTACAGGACTTGGTGGATAAGGGGTTTATTCTACCTAGTGTCTCCCCTTGGGGCGCACCTGTTCTATTTGTGAAGAAAAAGGATGAGACCTTGAGGATGTGCATTGATTACAGGCAGTTGAATAAGGTCACCATCAGGAACAGGTATCCGCTTCCCCGCATCGACGACTTATTTGATCAGTTACAGGGAGCTCGGGTTTTCTCGAAGATTGATTTGAGGTCCGGGTATCATCAGTTAAAGATTAGGGACTCGGATGTTCCGAAGACAGCATTTCGGTCACGGTATGGACATTATGAGTTCCTAGTCATGTCTTTTGGACTTACTAATGCTCCCGCAGCCTTTATGGATTTGATGAACCGGGTTTTTCATAGACATTTAGATAAGTGTGTCATTGTCTTCATTGATGACATACTTGTCTATTCGAAGAGCCCGGAGGAGCATATGAGGCATCTCCGACTTGTCCTTCAGGTACTGAGAGATAGTCAGCTTTATGCCAAGTTTTCCAAATGTGAGTTTTGGCTGACTCAGGTTGGATTTCTGGGGCATATTATATCCAGTGAGGGCATACAGGTCGATCCGACTAAGATTGAGGCAGTGACTAAGTGGGAGCAGCCTAAGAGTCCCACAGAAGTCCGTAGTTTCCTTGGATTAGCTGGATATTATCGGCGGTTTGTGCAGGATTTCTCACGTATTGCAGCGCCGATGACCAAGTTGACTAGGAAGGACATTAAGTTTCGGTGGGCCCCAGAGTGTGAGCTCAGTTTCCAGGAGCTTAAGACTCGTTTAACCACTGCTCCGATACTCACCCTCCCAGTTAGCGGTACGGAGTATGTGGTATTCAGCGATGCTTCAAAGCAAGGGCTGGGGTGTGTACTTATGCAGAGCGGACGGGTAATTGCCTATGCTTCACGTCAGTTGAAGAAGCACGAGGTAAATTATCCGACTCATGATTTGGAGTTAGCCGCTATTGTTCTGGCTCTTAAGATTTGGCGACACTATCTTTACGGGGAGAAGTGTCATATTTTCACGGACCATAAGAGCCTACAGTACTTGTTGACCCAGAGGGAGTTGAACCTCAGGCAGCGCCGCTGGTTGGAGTTGATCAAGGACTATGACTTGATTATTGACTACCATCCGGGGAAGGCTAATGTAGTGGCAGATGCTTTGAGCAGAAAGTCGTCTGTCACTTTAGCGTATATACGCACTGCCTACTTACCCTTGCTGCGTGACATGAGATTGCTGGGGGTTGAGCTACAGTGTGACTCTCAGGGTGGGTTACTGGCACAGTTTACTGTGCGACCCACTTTATCAGACCGGCTGGCCGAGTTACAGAGGACAGACTCAGAGTTGAGTACGGTGATCCAGAGAGTACATGATGGTCAGGGTCAGGAGTTCAGACTCAGAGATGACGGCATGCTGGTGCTGAATGACAGGATCTGCGTACCCCATGATGAGGATCTACGACGGCAGATTCTGGAGGAGGCACACAGTTCCGCTTATGCTATGCATCCGGGTAGTACGAAGATGTATCGTACTATTCGACAGACGTATTGGTGGTCGGGCATGAAGCGGGACATAGCTGAGTTTGTAGCTCGATGCCTAGTATGCCAGCAGGTTAAGGCGGAACATCAGAAGCCGGCAGGGACCTTGCAGCCTCTTCCGATACCGGAGTGGAAGTGGGAGCATATCACTATGGACTTTGTGGTCGGGTTGCCGCGCACCCAGAGACATCATGACGCTATTTGGGTGATCGTTGATCGACTTACAAAGTCTGCCCACTTCTTGCCGATTGAGATTTCTTTCACATTGGAGAGGTTAGCTAGGCTGTACCTCAGCGACATTGTCCGCCTTCATGGAGTACCAGTGTCTATTGTGTCGGACCGAGATCCTAGGTTCACTTCTAGGTTCTGGCCGAAGTTTCAGGGGGAGCTGGGTACATCATTGAGGTTTAGCACCGCATTTCACCCACAGACTGACGGACAGTCAGAGCGTACCATACAGACGCTGGAGGACATGTTGAGAGCATGTGTGCTCGAGTTTACTGGTAGCTGGGATACCCACCTTCCTTTGGTGGAATTTGCATATAATAATAGCTATCAGGCCAGCATTGGTATGGCTCCCTATGAGGCTCTATATGGCAGACAGTGTCGGACTCCATTATGCTGGAGTGAGGTAGGCG
This sequence comes from Thalia dealbata, assembly GCA_030544415.1. Classification (NCBI taxonomy): domain Eukaryota; kingdom Viridiplantae; phylum Streptophyta; class Magnoliopsida; order Zingiberales; family Marantaceae; genus Thalia; species Thalia dealbata. The sequence continues at coordinate 28,296,582 of CM060457.1, read as the reverse complement.
AGAGACGACTGACGGGTACGGAGTTGATTGATGAAACCGTAGCCAAGGTCAGTGTCATTCGAGGTAGACTGAAGACAGCTCAGGACCGACAGAAGAGCTATGCAGATAATCGTCGTAGGCCTCTAGAGTTTGCAGTCGGGGATATGGTTTTTCTAAAGGTATCCCCCTGGAAGGGCATCCTTCGTTTTCAGAAGAAAGGGAAGCTACACCCTAGATACATCGGACCCTTCCAGGTACTTGAGAGAGTCGGGCCGGTGGCATACCGACTGGAGCTACCTGCAGACTTAGAGCAGATTCATGATGTCTTCCATGTATCCATGTTGAGGAAGTACATTTCAGATCCGTCCCATGTCCTCACAGCACCACCAGTTCAGCTGAGAGAGGACTTGAGCTACGGGGTGCAGGCTATTGAGATCATTGATCGGCGCGTAAAGGTGCTTCGAGGTAAGTCTATTCCCCTAGTAAAAGTCCTCTGGAGGAACGCTCATATCGAGGAAGCTACATGGGAGACTGAGGCCCACATGCGGGCCCAGCAACCTCACTTATTTGAGGGAGAGAGTGTTTGAGTGTGATGTACAAAAATTTTGGAAATTTATATGTTGAGGTTGGAATTCTGGATATTCAAGTGTTATTTTGGAGGACCAAAATTCTTAAGGGGGGGAGTACTTGTAAACCCCCATCAAAAAAAAAAAAAAAATAAAAAAAAATATATATATATATTATTATTAAATTAGACCGGCCGGTTCGGTTAGACCGGCCTGGTCGACCGGTCCACCCAAACCGACCCACACGGCCGGTTCGATGGAAGCGACCCCGTCAAGTCGAGACGCGAAGAGGGCGAAGGAGCTCGCCCTAATCGCGCGGCGTCTCCTTCGTCTCTTCACCCCCTCCGCAGCAGCAGCGACCGACGAGGGCGTCGCCGGCGAGTTGCTGCTGCTCCAACCCAACCCCGTCGCCATTGTCGAGAGGAGCATCGCCGGAGGAAAGCAGAGCAGTGGCGCCGTTGCTGCTCACCCTCTACTGCGCACCCAGATCTCCGCCGCTGCACGCAGAGAAGTCGCCGCCGCGACTTCGCCTCAGTCGACCGTCGCCACCCATCGACGCCGCCTCGCTTCGTCTCCCCGAAGGCGCAGCGGTCGGCGTTCCACCCGGGTCGACGTGAGGACGCAGCGGCGAGTCGTCTGTTCGAGGCGGAAATAGCAGAGGGCGGACGCGTGAGAGGCAGCGACGGCGGAATCATCCAAATCCGCCCCTTTCCGCTACCCGATTCTTCCAACGGTTGCTCGCGAGTTTTAGGTGAGAAGTCCGGCCCCTAATCGACCTCTTCCCACCTCCGATTTGCACGGTCGCCGTGCTCGCCGTCCGCAGAAGGTCCGACGACCTTCGAAACCTCCGTAGTGTTGGGTTTTTGACGACCGAATTCGATGTAGCGCGTTTCCAGCCGTCTCGTGCGCGAGGACGCGGGGTTGTTGGCCGGCGAGAGCGCTCGAGCGTGGACGGCGGGAGCTCCGGCGAAGAAGCCGACGAGGGAGCGATCGGCGAAGAAAGCGGCGAAGGTGTAAATATCGCCCTTTCCCTAATCGTGATTAAGGATTTCCTTAATCACGATTAGAGCTTAATTAACCTATGATTAGTTGTAAATAAATATAATTAGTGTAAGGTGGGTTAAGATATGCTTAGATTTATTTAATCCTGCTTAGTGTTAGATAAATCAGGTTTAGTTAAGTTAACTATGAGTTAGAGTTAATTTAATTAAACCGGTTGGGTCGAATCAAGTGGGGTTAAATCGGTTGGGTTTGAGTTAAGTTTGGGTCGAGTCAAGTTGGGTTGGGTGAGCCGAATCAAATAAGTTGAACCTGGTTCGAGCTCGAGTCAAATTAGATTGAATTTAATTTAGCTGAACCGGACCCGAACCGAACCAAATCGAACCGAACCGAACCGAACCGGATGAACAGTAACTCGAACCGTTGACCGAGTCAACAGCTGACCCAGTCAGCATTGACCGGGCCCACCGCCGACCCAGTCAGCATTGACCGAGTCAACAGCTGACCCAGTCAGCGTTGACCGGGCCCACTGCTGACCCAGTCAACGTTGACCGTTGACCGGGTCAGAAAAATATAAAATAATAAAATAATATTAAAATATTAAAATAATATTAAAATAATAAAATAATATTAAAATATTAAAAAAATCAAAAAAATAATAAAAATTTCTATGGGTTCTACTTGGGCTCCTGGATGACTTGGGCCAAGTTATGGGTGAGTTTGATGAGTAGAAATTGAATAAAAATTCATTGAAGTTATTAGATAAAAATGCAAAAATATGATAAATTCATAATTCATTAGGTGAGATTAATCCTAAACATGCATAGGATTAATTTAATGAAATAATTATTTAATTGATAGATTTTAATTTATTTATCTTAAGGGAAATAAATTAAATCTATTTTAAATAAATCTTATTAAATAGGATTATTTTGGGTACGCGATCCGAGAAGCTCGGCGGGTGATATTCTCCGCGCGACTTGTTTCCCAGAAGCAGATCGCTATCCCAGGTGCGTTGGTTCTCTGTTGGTAGGATTTATTCAAGCTAGGGAATTCCCGCTGGGGTTTTCTTAGGAACAATTCTTGGATGTCTTAAATATGAGAAATCATAATGCTTGATAAGATTTGAATTGTATGCATGTTAGTGTAGTTTATTTTATCTAACATGTTCTACATTTCATGTCCTGCATGTTGTATTATTTTCTATGCTTGTGTTAAATAATTATCATGCGGACATAGATAGTAAATAATGACATGTTAGAACCTTTGGCGACGTCACCGCCACTTAGAGAAAAGGGGGCCTTTTTCAATATGCCCCGGTTGACCGCCGCGTCCCGACGGCGGTCAAACGGTGACGTCCCGTTAGGCGCCACTCCCGAGGTTGATGCATAGCGGAGCACTGGGAGCACCACTCCCGACGTTATGCATAGCTCATATACTGGGAGCTGGTAGGGTAAGGGACTGTACACACTCCATGGTCATGTTAGACTGGAAATATGGAGCAAGTCCTTACCCGAAATCTTCACCCGCGCGAGTGTCGTTGTAGGCGGCCTCGTGATAGTCCTGAGATGGTTAGCTAGGATGAACCCTACCATGGACTTGGCACCGACGAAGTCGAGGGCCACATCCCATCGTGTGGATGTGCGCCAATCTCGATAGACGTTGACGGCTATTGGACTGGAAAGGTGATTCCACATGCGACGCCTTGGACAGTGGATCCGTAGACCACACGGCTATCACCCTTGACGTCTGCAGACGATCGGATGAGTAGTCCGGATCCTAGGGTGGTTATTCCGGCTAGCCGTGGCCGATGATATTTAAGAGAGGTGACCCTGTCTACGGGCAGTGTGTAGTACTACATGGGTGTCGTGACCCCTACGGTATCCGGGGAGGATGTAAGGGCACGACGGTTTCGCTAGGGGAGGCATGGTTGGCGACTAGTGAAACAACAGGAGAGGGACTCTGGGTCATCCGTCCTCTCTGCCAACATCAGTGCAGCGGGCATAGGTAGAGACAGAGACAGAAAGGCACTGATGGGCTTACTGATACTCTTAGCTAGGGTAGTCATTAAGCACAGGCTGGCAGCCCGAGTTTATGAAACCTAAAAAGTCTCACTATGATGAGGTGACATACTATTGATATGGACACTAGATATGATTAGGGTGACATCTAGTGACATGTACACATTTAAATATTTATTTAAGTGTTGTTTATGCTGTCTATTTCTATATGAATTGTTAAAACGAAATGGCATGAAAGATGATGTTTAATTACCAAAGACATCCTAGAATACTCCTCCTAGCCTTTGATTTCCTTATTCGGTAGAGCCGTAATTTCGCATTAGGCCGCAAGGCTGAGCACACCGCGTTCAATGTGTGTGCAGGTGTCGATGCACGAGACGAGATCGATAACGGAGGGTTCGTCGCGGGAGGTATACGACTGCTATTATGAGTTTTCGTACGCCGGTCTTAGATTTGTATTAGGAGGTATCGGGACTGTATTTAAGATGTTATTTGAAAATGTGGGTGTATGTAGTTTCGTATTTGTATTTATGCCTTGTATGGGCTTGTCGGGCTCATACGGCGGTTGCCACGTGTCGTCCTGCGGGTCGGGGCGTGACAATAAATAAAAGAAGTCGTTTAATTACCTTGGGCAGATATGGGGCCAGATGACGCAAGAACAGCCGTCTGATCTCTTGGCCCCTCGGATGCTTCATCACCGCCCCATCAACCGTCGGCGGAGGCGACCGCGGGTTCTCCCCACGGCACTCCGCCGCCCACGCCTCCACGAACGCCCAAATGGCCCGGCCGTCCGCCACCGCTATGTGGAAGGCGAAACCAATAGCCACGCCCTCAGCGGCCCTGGCTAATGCCGTCACCTGCACCGCGAACACCGGCACGAGGAGCTCGCCGACGTCGACCGAGGGGATGAGGCGGCGGAGGACCTCTAAGTCGTGATTCTCGTCTTCGGCGAGGGGGGCGAGATCGACGCCGTCGGCCTCCACCTCGAAGAAGGAGACGCCGAGGAAGACGGCGGTGTGGGAGCAGTCGATGGCGGCGAAGCCAGCGGCGGGGAGGTAGGTGAGTTTGCCGGCGAGGGTGAAGTAGTGGAGGAGGGTGGGGAGGGGCAGGAGGTGGGCGCCGCGGAAGAGGAGGAGGCTACATCAATTAGCTTATAGAAGTTACTATGCTATCAAGTTACTATAGCTAACTCGCTACAATGCCTGATTCCTTAACACCATTGATTGTTTGTCCTTCCTGATCCTTGACTTCCTCCAAGTCTCCATGAATTGTTACTGCAATCATCTTCAGTGCACAAGGTAGCTAAACACACCAATCTGATTCCTGATTCAGGTCCTTCTCAGTTGAACATGTTGCTACATCAATTAGCTTATCGAAGTTACTGTGCTATCAAGTTACTATATCGCATATTAGTTTTTGTATCATAACTCCTACAATGCCTGATTCCTTAACACCATTGATTGTTGTCCTTCCTGATCCTTGACTTCCTCCAAGTCTCCATGAATTGTTACTGCAATCATCTTCAGTGCACAAGGTAGCTAAACACACCAATTTGATTCCTAATTCAGGTCCTTCTCAGTTGAACATGTTGCTACATCAATTAGCTTATCGAAGTTACTGTGCTATCAAGTTACTATATCGCATATTAGTTTTTGTATCATAACTCCTACAATGCCTGATTTCTTAACACCATTGATTGTTTGTCCTTCCTGATCCTTGACTTCCTCCAAGTCTCCATGAATTGTTACTGCAATCATCTTCAGTGCACAAGGTAGCTAAACACACCAATTTGATTCCTGATTCAGGTCCTTCTCAGTTGAACATGTTGCTACATCAATTAGCTTATCGAAGTTATTGTGCTATCAAGTTACTATATCGCATATTAGTTTTTGTATCATAACTCCTACAATGCCTGATTCCTTAACACCATTGATTGTTGTCCTTTCTGATCCTGGACTTCCTCCAAGTCTCCATTAATTGTTACTGCAATCATCTTCAGTGCACAAGGTAGCTAAACACACCAATTTGATTCCTGATTCAGGTCCTTCTCAGTTGAACATGTTGCTACATCAATTAGCTTATCGAAGTTACTGTGCTATCAAGTTACTATATCGCATATTAGTTTTTGTATCATAATTCCTACAATGCCTGATTCCTTAACACCATTGATTGTTGTCCTTACTGATCCTGGACTTCCTCCAAGTCTCCATTAATTGTTACTGCAATCATCTTCAGTGCACAAGGTAGCTAAACACACCAATCTGATTCCTGATTTCTCAGTTGAACATGTTGCTGCATCAATTAGCTTATCGAAGTTACTGTGCTATCAGGTTACTATAGCACATATTAGTTTTTGTATCATTACTCGATACGTTACAATGCTTGATTCCTTAACACGATTGATTGTTGTCCTCCCTGATCCTTCCTCCGAGACTCCATGAATTGTTACTACAATCATCTTGAGCGCACATGGTAGCTGAACACACCAGTCTGATTCCTGATTCAGGTCATTTTCAGCTACAATCGATATTCGTACATTTTAGTTGTCCATGAAGTGTTCGACAAATGGTCGGATGTGAAGAGCATGAAGAGCCACGGACATCTGAACTCCGCCCTCATCTTTGGCCTTGGAGAAGTTCAAAAGCCCTTCATGGTACGAAATGTATTCGACCCTGCTCGGCTTTCCCCATCCGAAATCGATATCGTGCACCGCGAACCGAGGCGACCCCCCCACGATCATCGCCCGCTGCCAGTCAAACCCCCTTAACCTTTCCAACCACGCAGCTCCGCAGTCCGCCAGCGGCTGCTCCAGCGACGCCTCCCGCACCGCCCTCTGCATCGCACTACACGCCAGCGCGTGGCCTCCTCCTCCTTCAAGGAGGTCTCCGGCGGCGGCCCTTGCCACGCAGACCTTGACGCAGTTGCCGAAGTAGTTCTGCTGCCCGGGGAGGATCGGCGGGTCGAGGTGGGTGCGACAGTCGACGGGGAACACGACGTAGGTGTCGGCGGTGGCGATGGGAGTGCGGTCGAGGGCCTTGGAGCAGACGAAGGAGATCCACGCGTGTGCCACGATGGAGACGAAGGTCGAAGGAGGCAGCTCGACGGCGGCTCTTTGCTTCAGATATTGGATTCGCCGGCTGCTGACGACCAGCGTTCTCCTTTCCAAGTTGTAGGAGGAATCCGACGAATAAATTGGATTGTGGGTCTGCAATTTTGGGATATATAAAGATTACTGAAGAAATTTTACTTATAATTTATTGGATAATTTAATAATTTTTTATTGAGTTCAGATAAATGCACTAAATAATTTAATTATAAAATAATATAGGTTATTAGGTTGAGTGGAAGTTTATTATTTCAAGATTTTAAAATTTTAAATTAATTTTTAATGTTGATCAAAATTCAGATTATATATATACCTGAAAAATATATTAACATTCTGCTCGATCTAGCACAACATAGTAACAATGCCCATTTGTACCTCTATACTATTATCTTATTATTATCTTATTAGACTTTAATCTTAAATTTATAAATAACAATTAAATTTTTTTTAATAATGCCATTAACAAAACATAGTTTATTATTATTATTTTTTAAAATTTTAATTGTTGAATTAAAATTATAAAAATATGTCATATTAAACATTATAAAAAACTTAAATTTAATATGAATGAGATATGAAGATACATTTTATTTTTATTTTTTTAGTATATTATTTATTATTTTTATGCTTTGGCATAATTTATGAAGCTTTAATATTTAAATTTGTTCTGAGTATAATATTTTTAAAAATATTATTTTTAAGCTTTAATATTTACATTTTAAAAAAATAAGTAAAAAAGTAGGAGGTGAATAAGAATTATTTTTTTAAAAAAATTATGGATGTAATAACTCTTAGTATTATGCAATAAAATAAAAATAGAAGTTCAATTACCTTGGGCAGAGATGGGGCCAGATGGCGCAGGAATAGCCGTCGGATCTCTTCGCCCTTCGGATGCTTGATCACCTCCCTGTCGACCGTCGGCAGGGGCGGCGGCGGGTTCTCCCCGCGGCACTCCGCCGCCCACGCCTCCACGAACGTCCAAATGGCCCGGCCGTCCGCCACCGCGTGGTGGAAGGCGAAACCTACGGCCACGCCCTCCGCGGCCCCGGCGAAGGCGGTCACCTGCACGGAGAACACCGGCGCGGGGAGCTCGCTGACGTCGAGCGGGGGGATGAGGAGGCGGAAGACCTCGAAGCCGTGCTTCTCGTCTTCGACGAGGCGGGCCAGGGCGACGCCTTCGGCCTCCGCCTCGAAGAAGGCGACGCCGGGATGGACGGCGGCGGGGGAGCAGTCGATGGCGACGTCGCCGGAGGCGGGGAGGTAGGTGAGCTTGCCGGCGAGGGTGAAGTAGTGGAGGAGTGCGCGGGAGAGGGCGGCGCGGAGGGAGTCAAGGAGGGAGGGGAGGGGCGGGAGGTGGGCGCCTCCGGGGAAGAGGAGGAGGCGCTGCATCGGGGGCAGGGCGATGTTGAGGACGTCGAAGAAGGAGAGATCGATGCGCTCCGGCGGGGGAGTCGGAGACGGCGGGAGGGTGACGTGAGTCGCCTTCACTACTCGCACTCCGCTCATCGCCGGATAAAATTGATGAGGATGCCGACGAGGTTTTTTTTTCGGATGTTAACAGTCTTTCGAAGGATTATAAATAGAAGAAAGAAAGAGTTAGTATAATATTAAAATATCAGAAGTATGATAAAGATTATAAATAGTAGAAATGAGAAATATTATAATATTAAAATCTTAAAAAACATTACTATAATATTTAATTTTAAGTAGATTGTTAAAAATTAAAATTTTGAAGAAAAATCTTTAAATATAGCTATATTTTATAATTAATAAACTATATTAATATTAATTATATAAATTGCATATCTCACGTTTTTAAAATAATAAGCATTATTTACAATATATATTTTTCATTAAAACAAATCCAGCACAGTATAAATATTTAATGTGAGTCTAGTTTATTATTAGTGCAGGATGGATCTGATGGAGTAGGTAGATTTAAGAAAAAAATTGTTTAAGTCGAGTCAAATGTACTATTACTAATACTTAAATATTTAGTGTCAGTGTAGTTTATTATTGAGTGTTTTACCATATTAATCAACTTAAATAATAATTTCTAAAAATCACCAAAAAAATATTTTTTAATCATAAAAAATTTACCCCGGTCGAATGCTCGACCGGTCCAGTTCGACCGTCATCTTCTTCCTCCCCACGCCCGCCGTACCAGTCGATTATTTCCGGCGGCCCTCGAGACTCCCTTGCTCCGCCCATTCCGGCGAATTTTAACTATCTCCTCAGCTCGCCGTGGAAGGTACGGGAAGAAGCGTTGTCTCTTCCCCGCACACGGCCCCCCTTTCCCCTGCTACGGGCTGAGGCATGGAAGGAGGATTGCAGCGGGCCACGGGAGACGGCGCGGCTTGCCCCCCAGGAGGCCAGGAAATAAATCGTCGCAGCAATGCTTCTTCCTCGCGCGTTGCAGATGAAGGGTTGCTTTCTTTACCCTGCCCCCCTCGCTGGCATTGCAGCATTGCAGAGGAAGGGTTGCGTTCTTCCCTCCCCCACCCTCCTCGCTGGCATTGCTGAGGAGGGGATTTTTTCTCCCCATTGCAGGAGAAAGAGGGCGTCCGGGGAAGAGACGGCGTACCCTTCCATGGCGAGCTGAGGAATTCTTCGTCGGGAAGGCCGGAGCAAGGGAGTCGGTCGTGGGAAATATTCGCATGGTACGGCGGGCGGGGAGAGGAAGAAGATGACGGTCGAATTGGACGGACAAGTGTTGGACCGGGTTGGATGGGCGCGTTCGAATTTTATGATTAAAAGATAAGTTAACTACTCGCTAATTTTTTTAAAATATTATTTTAAGTATACTAGTAGGGCAAAAATACTCACATGCTTCGCTCAGTTAAATAATAATAAGTTTATATTTTCTAGTATAATAACAGAATAAGCATGTGATCATGGCCACAATCCCTTCAAAATTTAATACAACAAAATTATCACAAGGTGCGTTGAAATAAGGTGTATTATAATATATGAGTATGAATATTAATTATTTTAAGAATCTATCTAGGTGGGGTTAATAGGTATCCATGCTCGTGGCGACGTGGGCGGCGGAGGCGGGTGCGGGTGCCGGAGCCCCCGGCGGACGGGGGCGGCGGAGGCGGCGGCAAGATCGTGCTCCAGCCCAGGCTGTGCACGCTGCGGTCGTACGGGGACCGGGAGGGCGTCGTGGTGAGGGTTGCGGCGGCGCCGGACTGGGATCCGTCGTCCTTCTTCGCCTCCCTCGCCGACTACATCGAGACCTCCCGGAAGAGCTACCAGCTCGAGATCGTCTCCGGCCGCCTCGCCATGGTCAGCTCACTCGCCCTTCACCCTCCAAATCTTTTCTCTTTTTTTAATGAATATTTTCGATAATACTGCCCAAAATTGAAGGATTTTTTTTTAAAAAAAATGTTTTGAGCAAATATATACCCTAAAATAATTGATTCATGAAAAAAAATAATATTTAAAAGATTTTTACTGTATATTTATAAATTGTACGATCCATCTAATTCGGTAACTCTAATTTTTTTTAAAAAACTCTATTGCTAAATATTTTATTTTCTTTCTCAAGGCACACCTCTTTTTTACTTTTAATTATATTTATCAGTAAAAAAAATGATTCGTTATTTTTTTAAAAAAACTCTATTGCTAAATATATTTTTTTTATTTTACGTTTTAATGCACACCTCTTTTTTAATGTTCATTTTATTTAACAGTACACCTATATATGTATAGTCCCTCAATTTATCGGTGAAAATTTTAATTAAAAATATATATTATATTTTAAAAAACACTCTGTTGCTATTTATTTTCTCTTTTTATGCACACTCTTTTTAGGATTTAATTTATTTAATAGTATATATATAAACTCTCAATTTATCAGATTTTCTTTTAAAAAATATATTACTTTGCATATTGTCACACTCCAAATCTTCCTACGTCAAAAAATTTAAATGGAGATGCTGGAAGAGAAAAATGTTAAAAAATTTCAATGGAGATGCTAGAGTATGCAGGGTATCATGGAGAAAAATTTCAATGGAGATGTCGGAGTATGTCTTTTAGGTCCTTTAGCCCTTCCCCCACCTTCTCCCGGACCTTAGATTCAAGAAAAAGGTTTAAAGGTGTTGGGATTAGTGAGAGTTCTCCACCCGCAAATGGAGGTTGAAAAGCCGTGCTAACACGTGGGATGAGCGAGACCCAGATCTACTGATCTAAAGAACCCCGCGAGCAACCCTATCGGCAAGGCTTGGAAAGATACTTTTGGCTCCTTCACGGAACTGATTCACGCAGGTCCAAAGCAGCTGAGCGAGCTAATCTGTCCTTTACGGCTCTTCGGACCTTGGCGCCGGGCCTTTGACTACTTCCTGAAAGAGCCTTTGGTTCGGGCCTCAATGGAGGGAGCAAAAAAGAGGCTTTGCTCACCTTTATGAAAATGAAGAAAGAAGGTTCGAAGTAATTGGCACCAAGAACAAGGACGTCGTCCTCCCTTGATCCATTAGGGGCTGCAGTTGCGATCACAACGAGCTCAGCAGCACACTCCTCGCCATCTTCCACCATCTTCGCTCCTTATCACGTTGCGCTTGCTGCATCTCTCTCGCATCATAGTGAAAAATTTCAATAGAGATGCCGGAGTATGCGGCATATCATCAAGGAGATGGGGACGATACTAGCCTAGTAAGCGAAAGCAGTAATTGGCACCAAGAACAAGGACGTCGTCCTCCCTTGATCCATCAGGGGCTGCAGTTGCGATCACAGCGAGCTCAGTGGCACACTCCTCGCCATCTTCCGCCATCTTCGCTCCTTATCACGTTGCGCTTGTTGCGTCTCTCTTGCATCACAGCCCACTACTTCGTGCAACCACCAATGGTGAAGTATTGATCATTGCTGCTTCGTGCAACCACCAATGGTGAAGTATTGATCATTGTTGCTTGTCAATTTAGATGGATGTAAGAAGAATTGAATCAAGGTTTGCACTAAGGAAGTATTATTAAATTTCAGTTAACTAGTTATTATATGATGATGTTTGATAAATTTAGGAAGTTATCGACTTGGACTTTATTTATACTACTAGTTTAGGTTCTATCGTGCCTAGTTGAGAACATAGGAAGATGACTTGTCACTGTATGAACAAGGTTAATTATAAAGTATATACAAAGTAAATATCTAAATATGACTTTGTTTATAATAGGAAGATCTCCTCGAAACGATTAAAGGAAGTACGAATTATTACACGGTTGGTTCTGAAGCAGACCAAACTACATCATCAGGTGCGTTGGTTCATCGAAGTAGAATTTATTCAAACTAGAGAATTACCGTCAGATGTATTATTAGGAAGGTCCTGGATGCTTTGAAACTAATAAAATGCTACATTTGCTAAATATGTGATAATATGCATACTAGAATGATATTATTTATGTAGCATGAAGTGTTTGTCAAATATGTGATAACATGCATGCTAGAATGATATTATTTATGTAGCATTAATTATATGCCATGTGTATATTGTTTAATATTCTTTATCAAATTATTTTACATATTGCTTTATTTTTCCTTATTATTATATGAAAGAAGATGATATATTAATTATAAAATTAAAACACTACATAGGAAATAATATCAAAAATGGTTACTTGAAACTCTAGTTTAGATAGAGACAAAGGTAACATTTGATACTAGCATCTCCTAGGGACATCACTAGATTACATCTCCTAGGGACATCACTAGATTACATATTGTGAGGGTATATTAGTAACACACCCTAGATGATAAATCGAACCCTTAGTGTTCGAATAGTGATGTTCACTCACTATTACCACTCCTGGGGCTACACACAGCTCAAATACTGGGAGTTAGTTGGGAAATGGACTAGATGAACTCCAAGGTCAAGATAGACCAAAAAGCGGATTGAGTCCATACCCGGATAAATTACCCGCATGCATGACGTTTGAGCGTCATCGTGATAGTCCCGGAGTGGCCAGCGGGGACGAACCCTTTCAAGGATTTAGCAGGCATGTAGTCGAGGTAGCCACAACCCATTGTACAGATGCGAGCTCAACTCGGCCAACATCAACTGCTATTGAATTGGAGAGATGAAATCCTTTAAAGCCTTGGATAGTGGATCCGTAGACCGCACGACTATTATTCCAGATGTTCTGCAGACGTTCTGATGAGTAATCCAGATCTTAGGGTTGATACTTATTTCGGCTAGCCGTGGCCGAGGACATATTAATTGAGGTGACTATGTCGACGGACAGTTGTGTACCGCTACACGGTGGGTTGTGACCGTACTGGGATTCCAAAGGGAATATATGGGAGCAACCAGTTTTGCTAGGATGGGGTGTAGGGATCGACCAGCAGGACAGTACAGAGAGAGACACATGGTCACCCGATCACTCTACCAACATCTGTGCAGCGGGCATAGGTAGATACCTAGACATTCACGGCATGGATGAGCTTATGGGAATCCCTGATCAGGATATCCCCTGAGCATAGAATGGCAGCCCGATGCACTTAATATAAAGATATAAATACATCTAGTTGGCATACTAGAGATACAGTCATATTACGCGACACAAAAGACATATACTAGCGACAAATATGTTGTACAATATAGATGACAAGTAAGGGACATATAGAGACATACACTACGAGTTAGAACTTGCTATTGTGGATAATATTATTTACCTTAAAATTTTTTTATAATCGATAATTAATAAACCCAAAGGCATCCTAGTACATCCCCCTAGTATTTGATTTTCTATCTACGATTTTGAGTCATAATTTCACACTAGACCGCAAGGTTGAGCACACAATGTGAGATTTGTGCTATTGTATTAAGGATAAGTTTGTAAAATAATAATAGAAGGACTTATTTGTAAAATTTTATGAATTTTTAGAAGTATGGAATTGTAATATAAAAATTATACCATCGGATAGGATTTTTGATAAGGAATCCAACGACGCAGACGGATCGTAATTTGGACGTCATTTGATTGGTCAAATCGATGAATCAAGGATTAAGCTAAATGGACGGTCGAGATTCGATTTTAGATTTAAGATTTTAATTAATAATTTTATAAAATTCAGAATTTCTTCCCACCGGCTCGAGCGCTCCTCTGTTTCCTTCTCCTTCACGCGGCAGCGATGGTGACTTAATCTTCTCATTTTGGAGACGACGATTGGAGGGCTTTCCGATTGAATTTTTCTGTGAGACTTGAACCACGACATCAGGTGAGCTAGGAGAATATATTAGAACTATTACTTTTAAGCTTTGGTGGAGATTAAGGGAGAAAAGAGGAGATAGGCGTCGACAGCGAAAACTCCATCGTTGGAGCGTGATCCGGCGATTGCCGGCCATTCCGGCTGCGGAACTTCGCAAAATTGATACTTATGGCTTTTCCTCGACGAGAGCTATCCATTGGTACTGGAGTTGAGGGCTATTGGCCGTCGGTGAGCTAAAAACTCTAACTTAGGGATTCCGCCCAAATAGGATTAATCGGTGGAATTGATCGCGTATGAGCTATAACAATTGGGGCAAATATGATTTTTGGAATCCTTGTAAAGAGAGCTTTCGACTGGTACCAATATTGGTGCTGATCGAAGAACTTCGCCGGTGAGGGTTCCGGCGAACTTTCCGGCGGGTTTCCGACGAACTCGAGATAAAAATTAGGGTGATTCTAGAGACCATTTTAAGAATATTGGTGAAGACAGATTTGTAAAATTGTTATTGGAATGAGAAACTAAATTCGTTGAAATATTCACAGGAAATACGATAAGCAGGCATGATGATCCGAACGTTCGCGATACGAACTATAACGTGCTTACAACGATAGGATCAGGTGAGTGTTTATTCTTTGGGCAGAATAAACGGGATAATTCTCAATGTTTAGTCCAGGAGAACTATATCCCTTTGATTAGATATACTTAGTATTTCTTTGGACTCTCCTGCTAGTTTATATAATCTTGATTATTATTATAAATGAGTTGTGAATAATTTTTGATATTCTTGCTTGATGACATAAGTTATTTATTGCTCATGTTCCTTGATTCATTATCAGCATGATACTATATTTTTGTTGACTCTAGATTTAGTATATGCATCTGGTTGATTCTTTGTGATACCTTTTCATTTATAAATGCATATGATTAGTATGATCTGATACTAGATAGTGCTATAGGCACTTTCACTGCAGTGATAGGATATTACATTCTTAGCACACCCATAGGCGATCTATGAAGAGGGGCGTGGGATGATAGTGCTCGAGGTCAGGATGGGAGATTAGAATACTCCTAACCGATTTTTACTCTGGATTAGCTATGGATATCAGATAGCGAAGTCCAGTGGGCAACCCAGGGGGAAAGGGGGCTTTGTTTATCTATTCTTGCACTCTTATTATGATCTGGGTACCTTATAATTCATGATTCCTCCCCTTGAGGTGACAATTGTCTGCAGCAACTGTATTTGATTATGTCAGCCCTGGATACAGTCTTGTGTAATTCTTGATTACTCTTTTTGATTGGCTATTGTATACGAATAGCCATGTCACTTTATTCTTGACATTTTGTTATTTTATGTTCTCAGTTTTACATTGTTTTCTATTCAATTCATTGGGTACGACGTTACTCACCCCTAAGTGACTCATTTTTGTTTTTCAGGATCACAGCATGAGAGAGACTGATAGATATCGAGGCGTTTAGCTAGGCTCCTGATTTATTTTGAAAGGTAGGACGGTTTTACCTTTATTTTGTGTACAGAAAGATCCACTGGATATATATTTTGTGTATTATTGGGCAGGTGCCCTATTTTGATTGTAGATCATTTGTACATGCATATATCTCTGTGTAAGAGGTCTGATTTTGTATAATATATGGTTTTAGAGTTATATTTGGTCTGTGGTCCAGGTTCTCTCCTTCCATAAATAGAGAGGATATATATCAGGCACGCTTAGTGGGTTCCCATATAGTGCCGGAGTTAAGCGGGGTTGTATGTGGAGTTCACTACGGTTTGCCACGTACCCTAGGGGGAAGGTATGGGGCATGACACACCACTTTTCCCCGTGTGTGCAGGTGTGTTAGATGATCGATCATGACGGTGGGTGAAGATGAGTCTATCGATGGATTTATTTTTATTTAACGATATAGTTATCATAGAATTGTAGTAGATTTATCGGGACTATGTATAGATAATTTGATTGTATATTCCGCTGTGTAAATGATGTGTATAGAATGTATGTATCACTTTGATGCCTTGTATGGGTCCGTTGGGCTCATACGGCGGTTGCCATGTGCCCGACAGTAGGGTTGGGGCGTGACAAGCTAAGTAATCCTGGATGAGATTCTGGAATTGTCGACTCCTCAGTTTTGGGGTCGTAACAATCCTCCCCCGTTTGAAGCTGTCGATGCCCTCATCAACTTGCCAGCTAAGTAATCCTGGATGAGATTCTGGAATTGTTGAAGCGATGTATTGTTCTCCCAACTGGCTTCTTCAAGCGGTTCTCCTCTCCATTGAATCAGATACTCGATGATTCCCTCTAGTTGGAAGGTTTGTCACTCCAAGATTTTCTCAACCTGCTTTGGACTTTCCTTGCGAATGGTAGGTGGTATGCGATCTTGCTCAATGCACGTGGGATCGATGTCCTCATGAAATGGCTTAAGAAAACTGATACGAAATGTGGGATGCATCCGAAATCGAGAGGGGAGTTGTAATTGGTAGGCAACATTTCCTACTCGCTTAATAACTTCGAAAAGGAATTAAACCTTTGTGAAGATACATACCTCGAGTATTTCTCCACATCTGTGGTGTTAATTTTAAGAGAACTTTATCTCCAACCTTCAATTCCCAAAGTCATCGGTGATGATCAGCTTGTTTCTCCATTCTCTTGGCTGCCTTCTCTAAACTTTCTTTCACCTCTTCAATTTGTTCTTGCCTGTCGAGTACGAATTTGTTGGCAGCAGGACAACGTTCATTGATGGATGCCTGAACCAATTCGAGATGAGAGAAAGGTAGACGTCCATCTACGATTTTGAACAGTGATTTCTCCGTCGCCGAACTTCGATGATGGTTGTAGCAGAATTGTGCGGCATCTAGTAACTCCACCCAATTTTGTTGCTTGAAAGTGACAAAGTGACGCAAGTAATCCTTAAGTACTGCATTTATTCTTTCGGTTTGCCCATCCATTTGTGGATGATTGGTGGTAGAGAATTTTAGTTTTGATCCCAAAATTTTGAATAAGGCAGTCTAGAATTTTCCGATGAAGCGGGGATCCCTGTCACTCACAATATCTTCAGGTAAACCAAAATATTTGACAACATACCAGAAGAAGAGTCCTGTTGATTGTTCCATTGTGATCCTTTCGTTGGTGTGAATAAAGATCGCAAACTTGCTGAAGCGATTTACCACTATGAGAACAACAGAGATTTCGTTCACCTTCGGAAATAACGTGATGTAATCAAGGAAAACAGAACTCCATGGGTGAGAAGGTGTCGGTAGTGGTTGTAGGAGTCCTGCAGATTTAGTCTTTTCCGTCTTATCCTTCCGACATGTCACACAAGTGCGAATGAATGCTTCTACGTCTATCTCCATGTGGGGCCAGTAAGAAGGATCATTGCAGGAGAGTCATGGTTAGTTCTATACCTGGATGTCCTGCCCACATGGAGTCATGACATTTTGATATCAATTCCCGCCGCAATTGTGTAAAGCAGGGAATGTATGCTCTATTCCCCTTAGTTTGTATGTTGTTGTTGGCATCCTTCCAATATCGGTGACTCTCTCCCTTCTCCACTTGTTGCAGTAGGCATTGGTAGGCTGCATCATGTTCTCCGGCTTCATGGATGCGGGTTGCAAGGTCACTGCATACCCGAATAGCGAGTGTATATGCTCGGCGACTTATGGCATCAGCCTCTTGATTGAGTTTTCCGGCCTTGTGTTGCCAGGTGAAGTCATACTTGGCAATTTGCTCCTGCCATCTGATTTGTTTCGCTGAAAGTTTTTTCTGGGTTTGAAAGTAAGTATTAGATATATTATCTGTTCGTATGATGAATGGTTGCCCCAGTAGATAAATCCTCCAACTTCATAGGCAGTGTAGGACCGCGAACTTTTCTTTTTCATTTGTAGTGTAGTGTTGCTTGGTGGGGCTCACTCAGCTTTCTACCTTCGTATGCGACGGGATGTCCCTCTTGAATTAGTATGCCACCTAATGCTTTATCAAAAGCATGAGTGAGGTTTTATCGAAATCAGGTAAGGCTAAGACCGGTTCTTTTATCATCTTTGCCTTAAGTTGTTGATAAGCCTCTTCGCACTCCTCTGTCCAAGTCCACTTTTAATCTTTTTTTAGAAGGTCTGTTAGCGGAGCAGTGATAAAGTAATATTTACATATGAAACAGCGGTAATAATTGGTGAGTCCGAGAAATGAACGGAGTTCAGAAGGATTTTAGGTGTCGGCCAACTTTTTATGGCTTCTACCTTATGTTCCTATCTTCACGCATCCCCCACCTATTTTTTGTCCAATAAATAGAATCTTTTGTTGCCCAAATTCGCATTTATCCTTACGAATAAAAAGTTGATGGGTTCGCAGCTTCTGAAACACTTGTTGAAGATGCTTGATGTGTTCTTCATCATTTGCCGAATAGACAATAATATCATCTAAATAGACGACCACAAATCTATCCAAAAAGTCATAGAATACCTCATCATCAGGTTGCAAAAAGTGGCCGAAGCATTGGTGAGTCCGAACGGTATTACTAAAAACTCGAAGGCTCCGTAATAGGTAACGCAAGTTGTTTTGGCTTCATCTCCTTCCGGTATTCTTACTTGTCAATAACCTAATCTAAAATCAAGCTTTGAAAAGATTTTTGCATATGCAAGTAGATCGAAAATTAAATAAATAAATTCTAGAAATCTAAAATTGTATCTAGATTTGCAGTCTATCTCCTATGACTGACCACCTATGCTTAAGGTGTCACGCCCCGACCCGCAGGACGACACGTGGCAACCGCCGTATGAGCCCGACAAGCCCATACAAGGCATAAATACAAATACGAAACTACATACACCCACATTTCAAATAACATCTTAAATACAGTCCCGATATCTCCTAATACAAATCTAAGACCAGCATACGAAAACTCATAACAGCAGTCGTATACCTCCCGCGACGAACCCTCCGTCATTGATCTCGTCTCGTGCATCGACACCTGCACACACATTGAACGCGGTGTGCTCAGCCTTGCGGCCTAATGCGAAATTACGGCTCTACCGAATAAGGAAATCAAAGGCTAGGAGGAGTATTCCAGGATGTCTTTGGTAATTAAACATCATCTTTCATGCCATTTCGTTTTAAACAATTCGTATAAAAACAGACAGCATAAACAAACAATTAAATAAACAATTAAATGTGTACATGTCACTAGATGTCACCCTAGTCATGTCTAGTGTCCATATTAGTAGTATGTCACCTCATCATAGTGAGACTTTTTAGGTTTCATAAACTCGGGCTGCCAGCCTGTGCTTAATGACTACCCTAGCTAAGAGTATCAGTAAGCCCATCAGTGCCTTTCTGTCTCTGTCTCTACCTATGCCCGCTGCACTGATGTTGGCAGAGAGGATGGACGACCCAGAGTCCCTCTCCTGTTGTTTCACTAGTCGCCAACCATGCCTCCCCTAGCGAAACCGTCGTGCCCTTACATCCTCCCCGGATACCGTAGGGGTCACGACACCCATGTAGTACTACACACTGCCCGTAGACAGGGTCACCTCTCTTAAATATCATCGGCCACGGCTAGCCGGAATAACCACCCTAGGATCCGGACTACTCATCCGATCGTCTGCAGACGTCAAGGGTGATAGCCGTGCGGTCTACGGATCCACTGTCCAAGGCGTCGCATGTGGAATCACCTTTCCAGTCCAATAGCCGTCAACGTCTATCGAGATTGGCGCACATCCGCACGATGGGATGTGGCCCTCGACTTCGTCGGTGCCAAGTCCATGGTAGGGTTCATCCTAGCTAACCATCTCAGGACTATCACGAGGCCGCCTACAACGACACTCGCGCGGGTGAAGGTTTCGGGTGAGGACTTGCTCCATATTTCCAGTCTGACATGACCATGGAGTGTGTACAGTCCCTTACCCTACCAGCTCCCAGTATATGAGCTATGCATAACGTTAGGAGTGGTGCTCCCAGTGCTCCGCTATGCATCAACCTCGGGAGTGGCGCCTAACGGAAACGTCACCGTTTGACCACCGTCGGGTCGCGGCGGTCAACCGGGGCATATGGAAAAAGGCCCCTTTTTCTCTAAGTGGCGGTGACGTCGCCAAGGATCTAACATGTCGCATATATTATCTATGTCCGCATGATAGTTATTTAGCACATCGCACCGAAGCAATTTAGCATGCACGACATGATTATAAAGCATGTTAGATACCTAGCAGATCAAACATGTTAGATAAGATAACTATGCTAGCATGCATACAATTTAAATCTTATCAAACATTATGGTTTATCATATTGAAGACATCCAAGAATTTTTCTTAAGAAAACCCCAGCGGGTATTCCCTAGCGTGAATAAATCCTACCAACGGAGAACCAACGCACCTGGGATAGCGATCTGCTTCTGGGAAACAAGTCGCGCGGAGAATATCACCCGCCGAGCTTCTCGGATCGCGTACCCACAATAATCCTATTTAATAGAAATTATTTAAAATAGATTTAATTTATTTCCCTTAAGATAAATAAATTAAATTCTATCAATTAATAATTATTACATTAAATTAATCCTATGCATGTTTAGGATTAATCTCACCTAATGAATTTTGAATTTATCATATTTTTTTGTATTTTTATCTAATAACTTCAATGAATTTTTATTCAATTTCTACTCATCAAACTCACCCATAACTTGGCCCAAGTCGTCCAGGAGTCCAAGTAGAACCCATAGAAATTTTTATTATTTTTTGATTTTTTTAATATTTTAATATTATTTTATTATTTTAATATTATTTTAATATTTTATATTTTCTGACCCGGTCAACGGTCAACGTTGACTGGTCAACGCTGACTGGGTCAGCAGTGGGCCCGGTCAATGCTGACTGGGTCAGCTGTTGACCGGTCAACGCTGACGGGGTCAGCGGTTGACTCGGTCAACGCTGACTGGGTCGGCGGTGGGCCCGGTCAATGCTGACTGGGTCGGCTGTTGACTCGGTCAACGGTTCGAGTTACTGTTCGGTTCGGTTCGGTTCGATTTGGTTCGGTTCGGGTCCGGTTCAGCTAAATTAAATTCAATCTAATTTGACTCGAGCTCGAACCAGGTTCAACCTATTTGATTCGGCTCACCCAACCCAACTTGACTCGAACCCAAACTTAACTCAAACCCAACCGATTTAACCCACTTGATTCGACCCAACCGTTTCATTAAAGAAATAATTTCTTATACACTAAGCTTAGTTAATTAACGTTAATCATGCTTTTAATTAAACTAAGCATACAATAACATAATTTTTCCACTAATCTTATTTATTTACACTAAGCACAATTTATTAGCGCTAATCGTGATTAAGGAAATCCTTAATCACGATTACGAAAAGGGGCGAAATAACACCTTCGCCGCTTCCTTCGCCGATCGCGCCTTCGTCGACTCCTTCGCCGACGCCCTCGCCGGCCCTTCCGCTGTCAACGCCCGAGCGCAGACTCCGGCCGACGACCCCCGGCGTCCTCGCGCGCGAGATGGCCGGAAGCACTCTGCATCAAATCCGGCCGTGAGAACGAACCCTCGAAGGGTTTGAAGGTCGACGGACCTTCTGCGGACGGCGGGCGCGAGTTCGTAGCAACGAGGGACGAAGGAGGTAGATTGGGGCGGGATCCCTCACCTCCAACTCGCGCAGAGCTCGTGGAACGCCGACAGCTTCACTGTCGGGGAGGTGGGGCGAGGCGGCACTCGTGGACGCAGCCACCGATCGAAGTCGAGGTGGAGGCGTCGACTCCTCTGTGCGGGCGCGGTGGAGAGGCTTGCAGGTGGCGTTCCTCCGGCTGACGCCGCTGCCAAGCTCCCCTCCGATTCAACTCCCGGCAACGGGGACGAGGACCCGCGGATGGAGCGCCGACGAGCTCGTTGGCGCTCGAGCGAGCCGCGTACAGGGGAAGCAGGGGAGACGGTAACGAAGGAGGGGGAGGAGCTCGACCGAAGCTGCTGCGGATCTCTTCGGCGGTCCTCCTCTCGACGATGGCGACGGGGCTGGGTCGGAGCAGCAGCAGCTCGCCGGCGATGCCCTCGTCGGTCGCCGCTGCTGTGGAGGGGGTGAAGAGACGAAGGAGACGCCGCGCGATTAGGGCGAGCTCCTTCGCCCTCTTCGCGTCTCGACTTGACGGGGTCGCTTCCACCGAACCGATCGTGTGGGTCGGTTTGGGTGGACCGGTCGACCAGGCCGGTCTAACCGAACCGGCCGGTCTAAACTTTTTTTTTTTTTTTTTTTTTTTGATGGGGGTTTACAAGTACTCCCCCCCTTAAAAATTTTTGGTCCTCCAAAATAACACTTGAACATCCAAAAAGATATCCAACATCAACATATAAATTTCCAAAATTTTTGTACATCACACTCAAACACTCTCTCCCTCAAATAAGTGAGGTTGCTGGGCCCGCATGTGGGCCTCAGTCTCCCATGTAGCTTCCTCGATATGAGCGTTCCTCCAGAGGACTTTTACTAGGGGAATAGACTTACCTCGAAGCACCTTTACGCGCCGATCAATGATCTCAATAGCCCGCACCCCGTAGGTCAAGTCCTCTCTCAGCTGAACTGGTGGTGCTGTGAGGACATGGGACGGATCTGAAATGTACTTCCTCAACATGGATACATGGAAGACATCATGAATCTGCTCTAAGTCTGCAGGTAGCTCCAGTCGGTATGCCACCGGCCCGACTCTCTCAAGTACCTGGAAGGGTCCGATGTATCTAGGGTGTAGCTTCCCTTTCTTCTGAAAACGAAGGATGCCCTTCCAGGGGGATACCTTTAGAAAAACCATATCCCCGACTGCAAACTCTAGAGGCCTACGACGATTATCTGCATAGCTCTTCTGTCGGTCCTGAGCTGTCTTCAGTCTGCCTCGAATGACACTGACCTTGGCTACGGTTTCATCAATCAACTCCGTACCCGTCAGTCGTCTCTCGCCTACCTCACTCCAGCATAATGGAGTCCGACACTGTCTGCCATATAGAGCCTCATAGGGAGCCATACCAATGCTGGCCTGATAGCTATTATTATATGCAAATTCCACCAAAGGAAGGTGGGTATCCCAGCTACCAGTAAACTCGAGCACACATGCTCTCAACATGTCCTCCAGCGTCTGTATGGTACGCTCTGACTGTCCATCAGTCTGTGGGTGAAATGCGGTGCTAAACCTCAATGATGTACCCAGCTCCCCCTGAAACTTCGGCCAGAACCTAGAAGTGAACCTAGGATCTCGGTCCGACACAATAGATACTGGTACTCCATGAAGGCGGACAATGTCGCTGATGTACAGCCTGGCTAACATCTCCAATGTGTAAGAAATCTCAATCGGCAAGAAGTGGGCAGACTTTGTAAGTCGATCGACGATCACCCAGATAGCGTCATGGTGTCTCTGGGTGCGCGGCAACCCGACTACAAAGTCCATAGTAATGTGCTCCCACTTCCACTCCGGTATCGGAAGAGGCTGCAAGGTCCCTGCCGGCTTCTGATGTTCCGCCTTAACCTGCTGGCATACTAGGCATCGAGCTACAAACTCAGCTATGTCCCGCTTCATGCCCGACCACCAATACGTCTGTCGAATAGTACGATACATCTTCGTACTACCCGGATGCATAGCATAAGCGGAACTGTGTGCCTCCTCCAGAATCTGCCGTCGTAGATCCTCATCATGGGGTACGCAGATCCTGTCATTCAGCACCAGCATGCCGTCATCTCTGAGTCTGAACTCCTGACCCTGACCATCCTGTACTCTCCGGATCATCGTACTCAACTCAGAGTCTGTCCTCTGTAACTCGGCCAGCCGGTCTGATAAAGTGGGTCGCACAGTAAACTGTGCCAGTAACCCACCCTGAGAGTCACACTGTAGCTCAACCCCCAGCAATCTCATGTCACGCAGCAAGGGTAAGTAGGCAGTGCGTATATACGCCAAAGTGACAGATGACTTTCTGCTCAAAGCATCTGCCACAACATTAGCCTTCCCCGGATGGTAGTCAATAATCAAGTCATAGTCCTTGATCAACTCCAACCAGCGGCGCTGCCTGAGGTTCAACTCCCTCTGGGTCAACAAGTACTGTAGGCTCTTATGGTCAGTGAAAATATGACACTTCTCCCCGTAAAGATAGTGTCGCCAAATCTTAAGAGCCAGAACAATAGCGGCTAACTCCAAATCATGAGTCGGATAATTTACCTCGTGCTTCTTCAACTGACGTGAAGCATAGGCAATTACCCGTCCGCTCTGCATAAGTACACAACCCAGCCCTTGCTTCGAAGCATCGCTGAATACCACATACTCCGTACCGCTAACTGGGAGGGTGAGTATCGGAGCAGTGGTTAAACGAGTCTTAAGCTCCTGGAAACTGAGCTCACACTCTGGGGTCCACCGAAACTTAATGTCCTTCCTAGTCAACTTGGTCATCGGCGCTGCAATACGTGAGAAATCCTGCACAAACCGCCGATAATATCCAGCCAATCCAAGAAAACTACGGACCTCTGTGGGACTCTTAGGCTGCTCCCACTTAGTCACTGCCTCAATCTTAGTCGGATCGACCTGTATGCCCTCACTGGATATAATATGCCCCAGAAATCCAACCTGAGTCAGCCAAAACTCACATTTGGAAAACTTGGCATAAAGCTGACTATCTCTCAGTACCTGAAGGACAAGTCGGAGATGCCTCATATGCTCCTCCGGGCTCTTCGAATAGACAAGTATGTCATCAATGAAGACAATGACACACTTATCTAAATGTCTATGAAAAACCCGGTTCATCAAATCCATAAAGGCTGCGGGAGCATTAGTAAGTCCAAAAGACATGACTAGGAACTCATAATGTCCATACCGTGACCGAAATGCCGTCTTCGGAAGATCCGAGTCCCTAATCTTTAACTGATGATACCCGGACCTCAAATCAATCTTCGAGAAAACCCGAGCTCCCTGTAACTGATCAAATAAGTCATCGATGCGGGGAAGCGGATACCTGTTCCTGATGGTGACCTTATTCAACTGCCTGTAATCAATGCACATCCTCAAGGTCCCATCCTTCTTCTTCACAAATAGAACAGGTGCGCCCCAAGGGGAGACACTAGGTCGAATAAACCCCTTATCTACCAAGTCCTGTAACTGTAGCTTGAGTTCCTTCAACTCTGCCGGTGCCATACGATACGGGGGTCTAGAGATTGGCATCGTCCCAGGGGCGAGATCGATGCAAAATTCTAACACCCGATCCGGGGGTAGGCCAGGCAATTCCTCAGGAAAAACATCTGGGAACTCGCGAACTACAGGAATATCTGCCATCTGGCTATCCGACTGGCTGCTATCCACTACGTGCGCAAGAAAACACTGATACCCTTTCCTGATGTACCTCTGCGCCGTGAGAGCGGATATAATGGCAGTCGGCAGGACTCGACGATCCCCCTCGAATACCAGCTCCGGGGGTCCCGATCCAACGAAGGACACTGACTTTGTGAAGCAGCTCACCAGGGCTCTATGTGCTGTCAACCAGTCCATACCGAGAATCACATCGAAGTCTGCCATGTCCAGTGGAATCAGGTCCGCCTCAAGGGTAACCTCCTGTATCATAATGGGGCAAGACCGATACACCTGACTCCGTAAAATCTTCTCACCCAAGGGAGTACAGACAATCAACTCTGCCTCTAACGGGGTAAGAGGTATGTCGGCTCGCCTGGCGAACTCCGAACTAATGAAAGACCGATGTGACCCGGTGTCAATAAGAATACGAGCCCATGCATCAAATAGTCGCATATGTCCTATTCCACATCACACAAACAACACATGCGACAAGTTAAATTTAGTCTCACTTAACAAAAGATAAGTTTTAGTTCCAAAATCCACACAACAACAACTTATCAATGAAAAGACTAAATCCCCAAAAATAAAAATTCCATTTAAGGTGCGTCAGCATGGGAGGAGTTACCCGTGACTACATCGGGGTTGGCTTGGGCGTCGATGCCGTCCAATGCATATATGCGCGTCTGGGTGCGCTGGGGTGGCCTCTGAGAGTGTGGGCCCGAGCCGGTAGGAAATCCTCGGGTAGACCCCGTCATAGGTGCAGCCGGTGGGAACGGTGCAGGAGGACGACCACGACCCGCAGATGCCGGGTGGATGGCTGACTGCTGGGATCCACCCATCTGAATCCGCTGTGGACAGCTGGTCCGAATGTGCCCCTTCTGTCCGCACTGATAACAAGTGATCTCTCGGCACATCCCAGTATGAGTCCGGCGGCAAATGGTACATGGGGCCAACTGTGATGCACGGTGTATCTGAGGGCCCCTATGTACTGACGGCTGGGGACGTGCCTGACTCGGCTGACCCCGCTGCTCAGTCCTCTGTATAAATCGGCTCTCAGATGGAGCCCCTCCTGCAGCCGAGGCCACTGAAGCTACCGAGCCAGTCTGTCTGTCCCTGAAGTCACCTCGACCCCTATGTGTCGCTGACCTCTTCTTCTTATGCCCCTCTCTCCGCATACGCGTCGTCTGGAGCATCCTCTCAGTCCACAGGGCCTTATCCACCAACTGCTGGAAAGCAGTGTAATCCAATATTCCCACCCTAACACTAAGGTGGTCATCCAAGCCCTGAATAAAGCGCATCCGACGATACCTGTCGGACGTGATCGTGTCGGGTACCAGGGAGGCCAGCAGATTAAACTCCGCCACATACTCTGATACAGATCTGCCTCCCTGTCTACAGTCTAAGAACTCCTGTACCTTCAGATCATGCTGGAGCTCTGTATAGAAACGCTCGTGGAACTCATCCAAAAATATGTCCCACGTCAGTCCTGTAGGATAACGGGTCTCCAGCTCATCTCGCCAGGTCTCAGCCTCCCCGTCTACCAGATAGAGTGCCACTCCAAGTCGGTCTCTATCAGCTAGCTCCAAATCCGCAGTGATACGGCGGATGTTGTTAATCCAAGACCGGGCTGTCTGGGGGTCAGATGATCCAGAAAATGTAACACACCCCAGATGTCGAGCGTCTCTCACCCAAGCGGCTATCGGCCTCGCAGCTCGGGTACTGGGCTCCGACGTAACCACTCCCCCAGGCGGGGTTTGATAATCCCCTCGAGTATAAGTCCCCTGTGCTCCTATCGGAGGGGTAGCAACTGCTGTTGCAATCCTCACTCGATCTGACTCTGCACTACGATCAGCTGGAGCGGGTACAACTGCTGGGGCAGGAGCCGTCCGGACAACCCGCGGTGCTGGTGGTACCACTGGTGCAGCAGGAGGCGGAGGAGGAGGTGCACTAGTCTGAGGTACCTCGGGCTCATGCTGTGCAGTGGGATTTAGAATGCTGACCATCGCGCTGGCCACCGCTGCTGCTATTATGTTCAGCTGTCCCTGAGCAACAGGTGCCTGCCCTGATGGCACTGTAGATGTAGTCCTCTGCCTCATGGTACGTCGAGAACTCGAGCTCCGACGTGTACCCAATGATGCCCCCTCTGGGACCATGGATATTGGTGCCCTATCAGAATCTCCGGTAACACTCGCAGCTGGTACCGGTGCTAGCGGCGTTAACGGATCTGCCGCTGGACGGGAGGTGGCCGTCGAATGATCCTGGGGCTCCACGAGCTTTCGGGGCCTCCCCCGTTTACGTCTGGGCGGTACTTCTGACATCTACATGAACAAGCTTCTGTCAGTTCATACGAAATAAGAATTTCCACGTAAGGTAAAACTCTTTCGGTACGCATAGTCACGATATAGGTAAACGACCGTACCACTAACTATCTAACTGGCCAATCTAATATATCGGGACTGACATTCTTATAATTTAGATTTGAAGTCGAAACTCCAAAATCCTTAGGTTTTGATATCACCTAAATGCTCAGGTCTTTAAACCTAAGCTCTGATACCACTTAAGTTGTCACGCCCCGACCCGCAGGACGACACGTGGCAACCGCCGTATGAGCCCGACAAGCCCATACAAGGCATAAATACAAATACGAAACTACATACACCCACATTTCAAATAACATCTTAAATACAGTCCCGATATCTCCTAATACAAATCTAAGACCGGCATACGAAAACTCATAACAGCAGTCGTATACCTCCCGCGACGAACCCTCCGTCATTGATCTCGTCTCGTGCATCGACACCTGCACACACATTGAACGCGGTGTGCTCAGCCTTGCGGCCTAATGCGAAATTACGGCTCTACCGAATAAGGAAATCAAAGGCTAGGAGGAGTATTCCAGGATGTCTTTGGTAATTAAACATCATCTTTCATGCCATTTCATTTTAAACAATTCGTATAAAAACAGACAGCATAAACAAACAATTAAATAAACAATTAAATGTGTACATGTCACTAGATGTCACCCTAGTCATGTCTAGTGTCCATATTAGTAGTATGTCACCTCATCATAGTGAGACTTTTTAGGTTTCATAAACTCGGGCTGCCAGCCTGTGCTTAATGACTACCCTAGCTAAGAGTATCAGTAAGCCCATCAGTGCCTTTCTGTCTCTGTCTCTACCTATGCCCGCTGCACTGATGTTGGCAGAGAGGACGGATGACCCAGAGTCCCTCTCCTGTTGTTTCACTAGTCGCCAACCATGCCTCCCCTAGCGAAACCGTCGTGCCCTTACATCCTCTCCGGATACCGTAGGGGTCACGACACCCATGTAGTACTACACACTGCCCGTAGACAGGGTCACCTCTCTTAAATATCATCGGCCACGGCTAGCCGGAATAACCACCCTAGGATCCGGACTACTCATCCGATCGTCTGCAGACGTCAAGGGTGATAGCCGTGCGGTCTACGGATCCACTGTCCAAGGCGTCGCATGTGGAATCACCTTTCCAGTCCAATAGCCGTCAACGTCTATCGAGATTGGCGCACATCCGCACGATGGGATGTGGCCCTCGACTTCGTCGGTGCCAAGTCCATGGTAGGGTTCATCCTAGCTAACCATCTCAGGACTATCACGAGGCCGCCTACAACGACACTCGCGCGGGTGAAGGTTTCGGGTGAGGACTTGCTCCATATTTCCAGTCTGACATGACCATGGAGTGTGTACAGTCCCTTACCCTACCAGCTCCCAGTATATGAGCTATGCATAACGTCAGGAGTGGTGCTCCCAGTGCTCCGCTATGCATCAACCTCGGGAGTGGCGCCTAACGGAAACGTCACCGTTTGACCACCGTCGGGTCGCGGCGGTCAACCGGGGCATATGGAAAAAGGCCCCTTTTTCTCTAAGTGGCGGTGACGTCGCCAAGGATCTAACATGTCGCATATATTATCTATGTCCGCATGGTAGTTATTTAGCACATCGCACCGAAGCAATTTAGCATGCACGACATGATTATAAAGCATGTTAGATACCTAGCAGATCAAACATGTTAGATAAGATAACTATGCTAGCATGCATACAATTTAAATCTTATCAAACATTATGGTTTATCATATTGAAGACATCCAAGAATTTTTCCTAAGAAAACCCCAGCGGGTATTCCCTAGCGTGAATAAATCCTACCAACGGAGAACCAACGCACCTGGGATAGCGATCTGCTTCTGGGAAACAAGTCGCGCGGAGAATATCACCCGCCGAGCTTCTCGGATCGCGTACCCACAATAATCCTATTTAATAGAAATTATTTAAAATAGATTTAATTTATTTCCCTTAAGATAAATAAATTAAATTCTATCAATTAATAATTATTACATTAAATTAATCCTATGCATGTTTAGGATTAATCTCACCTAATGAATTTTGAATTTATCATATTTTTTTGTATTTTTATCTAATAACTTCAATGAATTTTTATTCAATTTCTACTCATCAAACTCACCCATAACTTGGCCCAAGTCGTCCAGGAGTCCAAGTAGAACCCATAGAAATTTTTATTATTTTTTTGATTTTTTTAATATTTTAATATTATTTTATTATTTTAATATTATTTTATTATTTTAATATTATTTTATTATTTTATATTTTTCTGACCCGGTCAACGGTCAACGTTGACTGGTCAACGCTGACTGGGTCGGCGGTGGGCCCGGTCAATGCTGACTGGGTCGGCTGTTGACTCGGTCAACGGTTCGAGTTACTGTTCGGTTCGGTTCGGTTCGATTTGGTTCGGTTCGGGTCCGGTTCAGCTAAATTAAATTCAATCTAATTTGACTCGAGCTCGAACCAGGTTCCACCTATTTGATTCGGCTCACCCAACCCAACTTGACTCGAACCCAAACTTAACTCAAACCCAACCGATTTAACCCACTTGATTCGACCCAACCGTTTCATTAAAGAAATAATTTCTTATACACTAAGCTTAGTTAATTAACGCTAATCATGCTTTTAATTAAACTAAGCATACAATAACATAATTTTTCCACTAATCTTATTTATTTACACTAAGCACAATTTATTAGCGCTAATCGTGATTAAGGAAATCCTTAATCACGATTACGAAAAGGGGCGAAATAACACCTTCGCCGCTTCCTTCGCCGATCGCGCCTTCGTCGACTCCTTCGCCGACGCCCTCGCCGGCCCTTCCGCTGTCAACGCCCGAGCGCAGACTCCGGCCGACGACCCCCGGCGTCCTCGCGCGCGAGATGGCCGGAAGCACTCTGCATCAAATCCGGCCGTGAGAACGAACCCTCGAAGGGTTTGAAGGTCGACGGACCTTCTGCGGACGGCGGGCGCGAGTTCGTAGCAACGAGGGACGAAGGAGGTAGATTGGGGCGGGATCCCTCACCTCCAACTCGCGCAGAGCTCGTGGAACGCCGACAGCTTCACTGTCGGGGAGGTGGGGCGAGGCGGCACTCGTGGACGCAGCCACCGATCGAAGTCGAGGTGGAGGCGTCGACTCCTCTGTGCGGGCGCGGTGGAGAGGCTTGCAGGTGGCGTTCCTCCGGCTGACGCCGCTGCCAAGCTCCCCTCCGATTCAACTCCCGGCAACGGGGACGAGGACCCGCGGATGGAGCGCCGACGAGCTCGTTGGCGCTCGAGCGAGCCGCGTACAGGGGAAGCAGGGGAGACGGTAACGAAGGAGGGGGAGGAGCTCGACCGAAGCTGCTGCGGATCTCTTCGGCGGTCCTCCTCTCGACGATGGCGACGGGGCTGGGTCGGAGCAGCAGCAGCTCGCCGGCGATGCCCTCGTCGGTCGCCGCTGCTGTGGAGGGGGTGAAGAGACGAAGGAGACGCCGCGCGATTAGGGCGAGCTCCTTCGCCCTCTTCGCGTCTCGACTTGACGGGGTCGCTTCCACCGAACCGATCGTGTGGGTCGGTTTGGGTGGACCGGTCGACCAGGCCGGTCTAACCGAACCGGCCGGTCTAAACTTTTTTTTTTTTTTTTTTTTTTTTTGATGGGGGTTTACATAAGGTAAGTCCTGGTCAAGGACTACCATAAGCTTGGCAGTGTTAAACTAAGTCTTTGCCTATACCCATCACATTGATGTTGGCGGAGAAAGCGGGTGACCGCGGTTCCTTTTCCTTTTAGTCTCATAAGTCATTTATCCAGACTGTGCCTTTGAGACTATCGTGTCGTAGACCTCACGATACGAGACACTATGCTGCGATACACTTCTGCTTCACAATAGGGTCATCTACTAATATATACTCATGATTTCGGTTGCCGGATCCAAGATGCGTATAACTCTGACTTCCTGGACTATCTTCCAAGCTTGCAAGACTCATTTGAGGTATGCTAGTATCAACAGACACCTTAGTCCTTAGGCATAGCAACTAAAGTGAGCTCCCCGGCTCCTAGCTCTTTAGTTTCGAATACATGTCATGAGGACATCTCGAACTTTAGCAAGAACCCCTTTCTTGATACTCATCAAACGCTAAAGGATGAGTCAGGTGATGCCTTTGCTACCCAACATTAGACTAACACAAATGATACCTATCATTTGTGAGAGAGATACTGTGTTATATAGACTTCAGGTCTATATCTTTACATGTTCTAACTAGTTTAGGTTGTCATGTGAATATATCACTTAACTAATTTATTTATCACCTAGCAAAGTCATCATATCCTCTCTCTGTTCTATATTTTTTCTAATATCATAGACCTTTAGAACTTAAAAACACAAGCATATAAGATAATATATCATATAATATATCAATTGTAGATAACTTATATTTCATAAAGTAGCAATAAAGTGCACTTGAAACTTTTTAAATTAGCAATTTAATCAATTTAGAGTCTTGTCTAAACCATAAAGTATTTATTTTCAAATATGTTCTTTCTCTAATGCTTGCATTGGTAAAATAAAAATAAATAAATAAGTAAAGGGAAGAGGAAAATGATTCTATTATTAATACTTCCATTCCAGTTTAGAATAAAACTGAATCAAAATAAAACATTTGACTCTTTCTCTCGGTACTGCCTACCCTTATAAAATGCATAAAATCACTTGCATCTAAAGTTAAACCTCACGCCATGTAAGTAAGAAGATAAGTATCCAAGTCAAAGTAAAATATATAATTCCCCCATTTATTCAACCCAGGATGAGTAAACCATCGATCTTAATCTAAAGATATTAATATTTGTTTTTAATTATTTCCTCCGTTTCTGCACTAAATTTTACTTTTGCATTAATGTCGTTGCTGTCTTGACGATCTATATTTACTCCACCTAAATATTTCATTTCTGCCGTCGTCGCCTAGACCGCTTAGGTTAACAACTTATAAAGAAGCATAATCTTACTAACTAGAAAAGAGAAGAAATCAATCAAATACTAACAGAGTAGTATATT
This sequence comes from Thalia dealbata, assembly GCA_030544415.1. Lineage (NCBI taxonomy): Eukaryota > Viridiplantae > Streptophyta > Magnoliopsida > Zingiberales > Marantaceae > Thalia > Thalia dealbata. The sequence continues at coordinate 28,264,009 of CM060457.1, read as the reverse complement.
CCTCGTTAAAGCCATTAATAAGATGATAATTCTCTAGTCTTTAATGGTAGAATTGTGAAAGGAATCCAGAAAGAGGAGGCCACTGGTTAATTGCCCACGAAGTGTTCTACAAAGGGTTGAATGTGAAGAGCATGAAGAGCCACGGTCATCTGAACTCCGCCCTCCTCTTTAGCCTTGGAGAAGGCCAAAATCCCGTCGTGGTACATCGAGATGGTTTCGACCCTGCTCGGCTTTCCCCATCCGAAATTGATATCGTACACCGCGAACTGAGGCGACGCCGCCACGATCAGCGAACGCTTCAGGTCCGCCTCCCTGCACCATTCCAACCATGCCGCTCCGCAGTCCGCCAATGGCTCCTCCAGCGATGCCTCCCGCACCGCCCTCTGCATCGCCCTGCATGCCCGTGCGTGGCCTCCTCCTTCCACGAGGTCCCCGGCGGCGGCCCTTGCCACGCAGACCTTGACGCAGTTGCCGAAGTAGTTCTGCTGCCCGGGGAGGATCGGCGGGTCGAGGTGAGTGCGGCAGTCGGCGGGGAACATGACGTAGGTGTCGGCGGCGGCGGCAGTGCGGTGGAGAGACTTGGAGCGGACGAAGGAGATCCACGCGTGTGCCACGATGGAGACGAAGGTCGAAGGAGGCGGCTCGACGGTGGCTCTCTGCTTCAGCTGTTGGATTCGCCGGCTGCTGACGACCAGCGTTCTCCTCTCCAAGTAGGAGAAATCCGACGAATAAATTGGATTGTGGGTCTGCAATTTTGGGATATATAAATAAATAATAAAGCAATTCACTGAAGAAATTTTACTTACGGGGTGGAAGTTTATTATTTCAATATTTTAAAATTTTAAATTAATTTTTAATGTTGATCAAAATTCAGATTATTTTTTATAATATTATTGAGGGTCAAGTTTACTACTTGAAAAGGAGCAAATAGATTATAATAAGTAAAAATTTCATTTAGACCCATCTACTATTATTAGACTTTGATCCTAAATTTAAGATTTTTTTTAATAATGCCATTAACAAAACATAGTTTATATATTTTTTTCTTTCTTTTATTTTAATTGTTGAATTAAAATTATAAAAATCCATGTTATATTAAATATCATAAAAAACTTAAATTTAACATGGATGAGATATAAAGATAGATTTTAATTTTTTTTATTTCCTGAGGTATATTATTTATTATTTTTATGCCTTGGCATCGATTATTTATGAAGCTTTAATATTTAAATTCTAAATATTATTATTTTCTGAGTATAATATTTTTTAAAAACATTATTTTGAAGCTTTAATATTTAAATTTTAAAAAAATAAGTAAAAAGTAGGAGGTGAATAAGAATTATATTTTTTAAAAAATTATGGATGTAATAACTCTTGCAGAGTAAAATAAAAATAGAAGTTCAATTACCTTGGGCAGAGATGGGGCCTGATGGCGCAAGAACAGCCGGCGGATCTCTTCGCCCTTCGGATGCTTGATCACCTCCCTGTCGACCGTCGGCAGGGGCGGCGGCGGGTTCTCCCCACGGCACTCCGCCGCCCACGCCTCCACGAACGCCCAAATGGCGCGGCCGTCCGCCACCGAGTGGTGGAAGGCGAAACCGACGGCCACGCCCTCCGCGGCCCCGGCGAAGGCCGTCACCTGCACGGAGAACACCGGCGCGGGGAGCTCGCCGACGTCGAGCGGGGGGATGAGGAGGCGGAAGACCTCGAAGTCGTGCTTCTCGTCTTCGACGAGGCGGGCGAGGGCGACGCCTTCGGCCTCCGCCTCGAAGAAGGCGACGCCGGGGTGGACGGCGGCGGGGGAGCAGTCGATGGCGACGTCGTCGGAGGCGGGGAGGTAGGTGAGCTTGCCGGCGAGGGTGAAGTAGTGGAGGAGGGCGCGGGAGAGGGCGGCGCGGAGGGAGTCGAGGAGGGAGGGGAGGGGCGGGAGGTGGGCGCCTCCGGGGAAGAGGAGGAGGCGCTGCATCGGGGGCAGGGTGACGTTGACGACGTCGAAGAAGGAGAGATCGACGCGCTCCGGCGGGGGAGTCGGAGACTGCGGGAGGGTGACGTGAGTCGTCTTCACTACTCGCACTCCGCTCATCGCCGGATAAAATTGATGAGGATGCCGATGAGGTTTTTTTTCGATGTTAACAGTCTCTCCAAGGATTATAAATAGAAGAAAGAAAGAATTAATATAATATTAAAATATCAGAAGTACGATAAAGATTATAAATAGTAGAAATGAGAAAAATATTATAATATTAAAATCTTAAAAAACATTAGTATAATATTTAATTTTAAGAGAGAAAAAAATTAAAATTTAGAAGAAAAATATTTAAATATAGCTATATTTTATAATTAATAAACTATATTAATAATTATTTAGTTTAGGTTAATTATATATCTCACATTTTTAAATAATAAGCATCATTAAAGAAATTATCTTTTACAGTATATATTTTTTATTAAAACAAATCCAGCACAGTATAAATATTTAATGTGAGTCTAGTTTATTATTAGTGCAGGATGGATCTGATGGAGTAGGTAGATTTAAGAAAAAATTTGTTTAAGTCGAGTCAAATGTACTATTACTAATACTTAAATATTTAGTGTCAGTGTAGTTTATTATTGAGTGTTTTACCATATTAATCAACTTAAATAATAATTTCTAAAAATCACCAAAAAAATATTTTTTTAATCATAAAAAATTTACCCCGATCGAATGCTCGACCGGTCCAGTTCGACCGTCATCTTCTTCCTCCCCACGCCCGCCGTACCAGTCGATTATTTCCGGCGGCCCTCGAGACTCCCTTGCTCCGCCCATTCCGGCGAATTTTAACTATCTACTCAGCTCGCCGTGGAAGGTACGGGAAGAAGCGTTGTCTCTTCCCCGCACACGGCCCCCCTTTCCCTTTCTACGGGCTGAGGCATGGAAGGAAGCATCGCAGAGGATTGCGGCGGGCCACGGGAGACGGCGCGGCTTGCCCGCCAGGTGGCCCGGAAATAAATCGTCACAGCAATGCTTCTTCCTCGCGCGTTGCAGATGAAGGGTTGCTTTCTTTCCCCTGCCCCCCTCGCTGGCATTGCAGCACTGCAGAGGAAGGGTTGCGTTCTTCCCTCCCCCACCCTCCTCGCTGGCATTGCTGAGGAGGGGATTTTTTCTCCACATTTAAGGAGAAAGAGGGCGTCTGGGGAAGACCGAGCTTCTTCCCGTACCCTTCCATGGCGAGCTGAGGAATTCTTCGTCGGGAAGGCCGTATCAAGGGAGTCGGTCGTCGGAAATAATCGGATGGTCTGGCGGGCGGGGAGTGGAAGAAGATGACGGTCGAATTGGATCGGACAAGCGTTGGACCGGGTTGGATGAGCGCGTTCGAATTTTATGATTAAAAAATAAGTTAATTACTCGGTGATTTTTTTAAAATTATTATTTTAAGTATATTATTAGGGGAAAAACACTTATAGTTTATTTCTAGAGCGGGAAAGAAGTGATTATATTTTAAAAAATTATTTTATAAAAAATCTACATTTTACATTATTTTATCCAAACTTATGATTTTTTTAATAATTAGATAATCATGTACTTTGTCTACGTAGTAATTAGATAATCATGTACTTGACTGTGCAGTATGATCACATGTTTTACTGAGTTAAATAATAATAATTTTATATTCTTAGTATAATAACAAAATAGAAATTAATATAAAAAGAAATTTTTTTTATACTAAACCATGTGTCAATGAGTAGAATCATGAAGCTCCATCTTGCCTGTAACTGAATGATCATGGCCACAATCCCTTAAAAATTGAATGCAACCAAAAGTTATCACATGAAGGTGCATTGAAGTGCAGTGTATTCTAATACATTAGTATGAATATTAATTATTTTAAGAATCTATCTAGGTGCACTTAATAGGCATGCCAATGGGCTATGCTTGTGCTACCTAGGTATGATCTGCCTTTGGCACGCTTATATGCGTGCCAAGCCAAACCCGACATGATTGCATTTTGTGTCATATCAGGCATAGCCTATGTTACGTCTACTCAAGCCCAACACGATATACGACATACTCTAAGTTGTACCGGGTGAAGTCTAGTGTTGAGAAAAATTACGCACAATTTTTCTACAAGTCAGAACGAGGAGAAATATAAAAGGCAAAAAGGAATACAAGAGAATTTGATTACGGAGTTCGGCAAATTGCCTACGTCTCCAGATCTGCTGCACATATCATTTTACTAGATGGAAGAAGGATTACAATTGTTAGATACTTTTTTTTTGACACCCTACAAATGAAAGCAAAAGGAGGCTTCACACTGCCTAAATTAAACAACATAAATTAATCTCATTCTATTTTTAACAAAAATGGGCTATGATGCTTTGCCTGGTCAAAATCTATCTTTATCCAAAAGCTTGGTAATAATGCTTATTTTAGCCAAGACTTAGTCATGGATCTTATCAATCTCCCACTTGAAGACTGATTTCAATCTGTCTTCACACCTGGATTTATGCAGCAGATCATTCTGGTTTGACTACTCTCGCAGACCAACTGAAGTTAAGCACAACTTGAGTTTATCAATAGTTACTGCCTTAGTCAACATATCTGTCGGATTCATGCTTCATTGGATTTTATTCAGCATTAATACACCATCTTCTAATAAATATCTGATAAAATGATAACGAAGTCCAATATGCTTCGTCCTCGAGTGAAATGTCGAATTCTTCGCCAAGTGTATTGTACTTTGACTATCACTGTGCAGAATATTCTTCTCCTGTTTGAATCCCAACACAGTTAACAAACCTTGAAGCCATATCATCTCCTTACTTGCTTCAGTCACTGCTACATACTCAACCTCTGTAGTGGATAATGTGACGATCTTCTACAACTGTGACATCCAACTAATAGTTGTATGTCCAACAGTGAATATATAACCAGTAGCGTTTTTCCGGTGATCAATTTCACCTTCAAAGTCTGCATTTACATAATCTTGTACTTTTAGTTTACCTTTATTAAAGTATAAACACTTCTCTGTGGTGCCTTGTAGATACCTCAAAATCCACTTTACTGCTTCCCAATGAGCTTTCCTTGGATTTGACATAATCTGCTGATAACTCCCACTACATGACCAATATCTGGTCTCGTACAAGTCATAACATACATCAAACTCGCAATAGCTGAGGCATAAGGAACTTTAGCCATAAAAGCTCTCTCTTCCTTTATTTGAGGAGACTGATCCTTGGACAAACAAAAATGATTGGACAAGGGTGTGCTCACTGGCTTAGCTTCACTCATGTTGAATCTCTGCAAAACACGATTAATATACTCTAACTGAGATAACTACAAAATACCTTTATGCTTATCTCTTGTGATTTGCATTCCAAGAATCTTCTTTGCTGGACCCAAGTCCTTCATGTCAAACTCCTTTCACATTTGTTGCTTCAACCTTCTAATATCATCTATATTTGGACCTGTTACTAATATATCATCAATATAAAGTAGCAAAATGATATAGCTGGAGTTATATAAAGTAACAATAGTGGTCAGCATTGCACTTCTGAAAATCTTCCTTGTGCATGAAATTGTCAAACTTCTTGTACCACTGTCTCGGAGCTTGTTTCAGGCCATACAAACTCTTCTTAAGTCTGTATACCATATTTTCTTTCCCTCTTTTTGCGAAACCTTCTGGCTGGTGCATATATATTTCTTCATCCAAATCTTTATGAAGAAATACAGTCTTCACATCTAACTGTTCAAGATAAAGATCTTTATTGGCAACAATACTTAGCACTATTATGATGGTATTGAGCTTCACGATAGGAGCAAAAATGTTAGTGTAGTCAATTCCTTCCTTTTGTTGAAAACTTTTGACAACTAATCGGACTTTGTATCTCTTAGAAGCATCATTGTAAACCCCCACCTTTAGGTGGTTTAATTAATAAAATAAAAATGATTAAAAATAAAAAAAAATTAAGCTTATATTTGAGAAAAATATGATCAAAGAATATTTGAGTAGGATTAGGACTCAAATAATGAAATGGGAATAAATATTGATTAAAATGAATGTAATTGTGATTTATAAAATTTTACAAGGATCAAGTTAGGATTTTATTTAATGTTGGAGAACTATGAGATCGGGTTAGGACCAAGATGGTGATAGATTTTTGTATTACAAAGGACCTAGTTGTAATTTATTAAAATTTTTAGGGACAAGTTAGAAATTTTATTAAGGTTTGAGGGACTTAGTTGTGATTTCGGAAAGTTGTGGACCTATATGTAAATATGTAGAGGGTGGCTGTTAATCCCTCACACGTGCAGCGTGTGCCCCCTTCCGACCGGTCGAACCAAACCAGGTTGGGTTCAGTTGAACCGGTCAGCGGTTTGAAGAAGAGGGAAAATGTGCCCTAAACCCGGATGATTCCTTTGCTCGCGTCGTCCCCAAATCGCGTCTCCTCCACCTGATCCCTTCGCCCTTCCATCATCGAGTTGCCGTTAGCTCCTCTCGTTCTTATCTGTTGATCCGCCGGCGACTGCAATATCGATTCGAGCTCACGGCACCTCTCATTCCCTATCTCCTCCACCTGCTCGCGTCGCCTTCACCGTTGAGAGCTCAGCCGACGCCCTCAAATCACCTCTCCTCCACCTGCTCGCGTCGCCCTCCCCATTTGATCCATCGGTGGCTGCAGCTACGACCCGAGTGCCAACCGATCTTGCCTGCTTGATCCCCAGCAGCCTCATCCCTTGCATCACAGCGGATAACCTTGCCCGCTGCATCTCTCGCGACACAGCGAGCTCACCGTCGCCGTCAACCATTCGATGGCGACAACACCGGCATCCCGCTGCCCTGTCTTCTTTGCACGCTTGCTGCGTCTCGACCTCACCCAAGGACCATCGCTCGACCCCAAATCGAGTCTCCACCTCCATCCTTCAAGTGAGGCTGCTTTTGAGGTTCCATCTGCTGCTGACCGGAGATCCCCGATGGTTCCTTGCTGATATGGGGGGGGCGATTCGGGAATCTTCTGGTCGATGTGCCCATTGATCAGCTACACCTTCCAAAGGTCGATTCCCCTTCTCCCTTGTTATGTTAATATTCTTATTTACTTTAAGTTACATGGGATAATAATGATGGTGGATGTAGGGAGAATCGAACCGAGGTTTGCACTAGGAAAGTATTATTGAATTCGAACTAATTAGTTATTATATGGTGATGTTAGAGGAAATTTGGAAGTTATTGACGTGGACTTTGTGAGATTACTAATTAAGGTTCTATCATGCCTAAAGGAGAACAACATAGGAAGATGATTGTTACATCATGAACAAGATTAATTATAAATCGTATATAAAGCAAAGATCTAAATATGACTTTGTTTATAATAGGAAGATATTTCTGAAACGATTAAAGAGAGTACGAATTATTACATGGTCGGTTCCGAAGAAGATTAAACCAAATTATGCGTTGGTTCATTAAAATATGATTTATTCAAACTAGGGAATTACCTGCTGAGGTATTATTAGGAAGGTCCTGAATGCCTTAAACTAATAAAATGCTATGTTTGCTTAATATGTGATAACATGGATGCTAAAATGATATTATTTATGCAACATGATTTATATGCCATGTGTATACTGTTTAATATGCTTTATCAAATTCTTTTACATATTGCTTTACTTCTCCTCATTATCATATGATATGCTACTACCTTGCGAAAGAAGAGGATATATTGATTATAAAGTTAAAACACTACACAGGAGATAATATCAAAAATTATTACTAGACACTCTAGTTTAGATAGAGACATAGGTAACATTTGATACTAGCATCTCTTAGGGATATCACTAGATTACATATTGTGATGGTGTATTAGTGACACACCCTAGATAATAAATGGAACCTTTAGTGTTCGAATAGTGATGTCACTCACTATTACCACTCCTAGGGCTACACACAACTCAGATACTGGGAGTTGGTTGAAAAATAGACTAGATGAACTCCAAGGTCAAGATAGACCAGAAAGTGGAGTAAGTCCATACCCAGATTATATTACCCACACGTGTGCCGTTTAGACGACACCGTGATAGTCCTGAGATGGCTAGCTGGGACGAACCAAATCAAGAACCTGACAAACATGTCGTCGAGGTTGCAGCATTTCCGACGACGGCCAGTATGCACACCTCTTGGCAGGCATCGCTACTTGGGGACTGGGACAGTGACTGCCTCCGCATAGCCTTGGATAGTGGATCCGTAGACCACACGGTTATCATCTTTGACGTTCTGCAGATGATCGGATGTGTAGTCCGGATCCTAGGGTTGGTATATATTTTGGCTAGCCGTGGCTGAGAACATATTAATTGAGGTGACCCTGTCGACGGACAGTTGTATAGCGCTACGCGGTGGGTTGTGACCGTACTGGGATTCCAAGGGGAATGGTACGGGAGCAACCGGTTTTATTGGGACGGGGTGTAGGGAACGACCAGCAGGACAGTAAAGAGAGAGATACACGGTCACCCGATCTCTCTGCCAACATCCGTACAGCGGGCATAGGAAGAGACCTAGACATTTACGGCACGGATGGACTTATGGGAATCCCTGATCAGGATATCCCCTAAGCATAGAATTGCAGCCCGATACACTTGATACAAAGATATAGAGATATATTTAGTTGACATATACTAGAGATACATCTAGTTGACATATACTAGAGATACATCTAGTTGACATATACTAGAGATACATCTAATTGACATATACTAGAGATACATCTAGTTGACATATACTAGAGATACATTTAATTGACATATACTAGAGATACATCTAGTTGACATATAATAGAGATACTGTCATATTACACGACATAGACGACATATACTAGCGACAAACATGTTATACAATATGGAAGATATGTAGGGACATATAGAGACATATACTACGGGTTAGAACTTGACGTTCTAGATAATATTATTTACCTTAAAAGTTAATAACTGATAATTAATAAACCCAAAGGTATCTTAGTACTTCCCCCTAGCATTTGATTTCCTACCTATGATTTTGAGCCGTAATTTCGCACTAGGCCGCAAGGCTGAGCACACCATTTTTTTCCGTGTGTGTGCAGGTGTGTTGGTTGATTGATCATGACGGTGAGTGAAGATGAGTCTATTAGTGGTTTTACTTTTATTTATCGATACCGTTTATCATAGAATTGTAGTAGGTTTATCGGGACTGTGTTAGTAGTGTTGAGGTAGATATTTTAACTGTATATTCCGCTGTATTAATGATGTATATGGACTGTGTGTATCACTAAAAGCCTTGTATGGGTCCTTTGGGCTCATACGACGGTTGTCACGTGCCCGATAGTAGGATCGGGGCGTGACAATCATGTTCATCTTTCACCCGGTACACCCATTTGTTATGAAGTGTCGTCTTTCCCTTGGGTAACTCAGCTAGTTCGCATATCTGGTTAAAGTTCAAAGAATTTATCTCATCTTTCATTACAAGCTCCCACTTGCTAGCATCATCAGACTCATAAGCTTCATCAGCAATAGATAATTTATTTATTTTCTATTAGGCACAGGAATTCGAGAATACATTCTCAATATAGGAACTGGAGTATAAGGATGTAGTTTGTCGAACTGTTGTGCACTACTCTGCTTAACAAGTTCTTCTGACTGAGAACTTGCTACAATCGGCTTTGTTATGGGACTATCTAGGATGATGTCATCTACAGTCGTAAATACTGGCCCAGTCTTCTCTGAGTCGCTGGCATCAGTCTTGTGTCTGTCTTTATACATCACTTTTTCATTGAAAATCACATCTGTGCTGTGGATCACTTTCTTATTTTCATCATCCCAGATACGATAGCCAAACTCATCCTCGCCATAGCCGATAAAAGTACATTTCTTAGATTTAGGATCAAGCTTGTTCCTGCCTTGATTACTGATATGAACATATACAATACAGCCAAAAACTTTAAGATGGGAAAGTTTAATTTCTTTACCACTCCATACCTCTTCTAGTATTCTCTGCTCCAGTGGAATTGATGGGCCTCAGTTGATCAAGTAAGCTACTGTGTTAACTGCTTCTGCCCAGAACTGCTTCGGTAGACCTGACTGTATACGAATGCTTCTAGTCTTTCTGTCAACGTTCGGTTCATACGCTCAGCTACACCATTGTGTTGAGGCGTACCTGGCACGGTTCTTTACATTCTGATCTCATGCTCATAGCAGAATTTCTTGAATCTAGTATTTTCATATTTACCACCATTGTCAGATCTAAGTTTCTTAATCTTTAGACCTGTCTCATTTTCAACCATAGCTTTCCAATTTCTAAAAACCTCAAATACTTCAGATTTTTACTTTCGAAAATAAACTCATACCTTCCGAGAGTGATCATCAATAAAAGTCATGAAATAGTGCTTTCCACCAATGGATGCGGTAGTTGTTGGTCCCCAAATATGAGAGTGATCTAGCTCCAACCTTTCTTTCTTTGGGATTCTGCCACTTGTCTGAAAGCTGACCCTCTTCTACTTTTCAAGTATGCAGTCTTCACACATGTCTAACTCAACTGATTGTAGACGTAGAAGTTTCCCCTTTGAGTGCATAATCTTCATCCCTTTCTCACTCATGTGGCCAAGTCTCTGATGCTACAAATTGGAATTTTCATTCTCTGCAGTAGTTGCGATTGAATAGTGTCCTTCTGCTGTCATGTAGAGAGTACCGTTCTTCTTTCCGTGAGCGACCACCATTGCACCTTTTGAAATCTTCTACCTGTCATCATAGAAGATCATAGTGTAGCCTTCACTGGCCAATTATCCTACTGAGATTAAATTCTTTCTCAGATCGAGAATGTGTCTGACATCCTTCAGCTCCCAAATAAATCCTTTCAAGTTGATCTTCACAGCACCTTTGCCAACAATATCACAAGGTTGATCATCACCAAGATATACTTTTCCAAGGTTTCCGGGAACATACCTCTCGAAAAATTCTTTCTTCGAAGTCGTATGGAATGATGCTCCAGAGTCTAACACCCAAGACTCTCTTCCTTGCTCTCTAAAAAATATATTAATGCATCATCTCCTTCTGAGGCAAAAGTAGCATTTACCTCTACGTTCGCATCCTGGTTCTTCGGTGCACTTTTGCACTGATTTCTGTAGTGCCTAGTCCTCCCGCAGTTCCAGCATTCGTTAGTCTTCGACCTTTGAAAATTGTTGGGATTTCTGGATTTGGACATTCTGTCCGTTGATCCCTCTTTAGTGGTCCGTTAGGCAAATCTCTCATCACTGCATCCTAGTGACCTATCACTCCATGCATCTTTCCCAGACAATCTATGGAGCAACTCATGTAGTACTGCATATTGTCCTCAGATAAGGTCACCACACCTAAGTACATACATCGGCCACGGATAGCTGGTAATTATTTAAACTCTAAGATTTAGACTACTCATCAGAACATCTGCAGAACGTTTGGAATAATAGTCTTGTGGTCTATAGATCTACTATCCAAGGCTATGCGGAAGGAGTCACCAACCTAATTCAAAAGCAGCGATACCTGTCAAGAGGTGTGCATCTTAGCTATCGCCAGAATGCTATAACCTCGGCGACGTGTTTGCTAGATCCTTAGTTTGATTTTATCCTCGCCAGCCATCTTAGGACTTTCACAGTGGCGATTTCACGACACACGTGTGGGTATTGTGACTACGTCACAAGGTATTTTAGTGATAAGCTGATTCATATTGAATCTCACCCTTTATATCCAATATCAATTCAATCTTTTTGGGTGGTGTAGGTTTCTGAGCATTAGAGCTCATATCTGTAACTCAGGATATCTGCTATAGTGCATTATTAGTATTTTCTTACAGAAGTGTGATAGTATCACATATCCATAGGGTCTGTTTATTGATGTCCATATAGATGTCAAGCTATGGTATAATATAATTCCCTACAATTTATTTATAAATGTAACTATAATGTTTTATTTTTCATCACATCAATATAGTAGGTAATAAGCAAGAGAAAAACTAGCATACGCAAATAACAGCACATAGAAGACTATAAGCATATCACATAAGCAAGCTTGTTTGACATACAAAGCATAAATCATGATTAATTTAAATATTAATTCCTAAGCAATAAAAATATTTATCTTCTTAAATTCCACTAATTTAGGATTAGTCTATTGTAATGAGCCAGCACGCCTAGATAGTTAGATCTATCTTCAGAACTAACCTAGCTTAATTCATTCATCATTTAATCTTTGGAGATAATCTACATAATACAAGTAACATTGTCTTTAAATGTTGCTTCTGATGTTTGTCATCTGACATGTCTATAAGATACTAAATTAATCATCTTCATCATTTTACTTAAATATAACCCAACCCAACTTAATTATCTTGGGTCTCCGTCTTTGCTGCATTCGGCAGCAAGAGGGAACAAGTGCAGGAGAATTTAAGATAAAGAATGCAAGGGAAAGAATGAAAGAAAATTAAAAAGAAAAGGAAGAAGGAAGTCCTCTCGGCAAGTTTTTTTTTTTTCCCTTCAAGTGAAGGATTCCTAAAAGTCCTTGTTTTTCCAAATTCCATTACCTTCCTCAGTGGTTTGGATCAGACTGGTTTCAATGAAATGACATTTAACATACATAATAAAGAGTAAAGATTAAAACTTCACAGCCTCAATTTGAATGAGAACAGCCATCAAAATTTAAGCTTGGATGCTCCTGCCTTTCGCCAGCAACGTCCCATGCCCACCAAGCAATGCCCATTATACCTAACCTCAGCTTTCTAGGTTCTATTGCTCTCCCATGTCATGATACCCAAGGTGGGAAAATAACATATCATTTAGTCCCAGCCAACACAACTCATACTTGCAATGCATGGAAACCAATTAGCCAAGTCTTCCTCTGACAACTTCAGTAACTCTATTTAGCAAGATGTTTAAGCATTTCAATCCATGTTCCTTAAATCGTCCAACAATTGACAGAATGTGTATAAGAAGTTGCAATTGAAGACAGTGAACTGAGGCTAAGATAGCATTTTAACTGCCCACGAAGTGTTCGACGAAGGGTTGGATGTGAAGAGCAGGAAGAGCCACCGACATCTGAACTCCGCCACCGTCTTTGGCCTTCGAGAAGGCCAAAAGTCCATCTTGGTACATCGAGATGATCTCGACCCTGCTCGGCTTTCCCCATCCGAAATCAATATCGTACACCGCGAACTGAGGCGACGCCACCACGATCAGCGAACGCTGCAGGTCAGCCTCCGTGAACCTTTCCAACCATACCGCTCCGCAGTCCGCCAGCGGCTGCTCCAGCGACGCCTCCTGCACCGCCCTCTGCATCGCCCTGCACGCCCGTGCATGGCCTCCTCCTTCCACGAGGTCCCCGACGGTGGCTCTCGCCATGCAGCCCTTGACGCAGTTGCCGAAGTAGTTCTGCTGCCCGGCGAGGATCGGTGGGTCGAGATGGGTGCGGCAGTCGGCGATGAAGTTGACGTAGGTGTCAGCGGCAGCGGCGGCGCGGTCGAGGGCCTTGGAGCGGACGAAGGAGATCCACGCGTGGGCCACGATGGAGACGAAGGTCGAAGGAGGCGGCTCGACGGCGGCTCTTTGCTTCAGCTGCTGGATTCGCCGGCGGCTGACGACCAGCGTTCTCCTTTCCAAGTAGGAGGAATCCGACCAATAAATTGGATGGACGGTCTGCGATTTGAGATATATAAATAAATTTTACAGGAATTAAAATTATAAAAATCCATATCATAGTAAATATTATTTAAAAAAAATTAAATTTAACAGGGATGAGATATAAAGATACATCTTAATTTTTTTATTTTTTCCTGAGTATATTACTTATTATTTTATGCCTTGGCATCGATTATTTTTGAAGCTTTAATATTTAAATTTTAAATATTGTTATTTTTCTGAGTATAATACTTTAAAAAATTGTTATTTTTGAAGCTTTAATATTTAAAATTTAAGAATAATTAAAAAGGAGGAGGTGAATAAGAATTTTTTTTTTAATTTTTTTTTTTGATGCAGAGTAAATTAAAAATAGGAGAATAAATAAAAGAAGTCGTTCAATTACCTTAGGCAGAGATGGGGCCAGATGGCGCAAGAACAGCCGTCGGATCTCTTCGCCCTTCGGATGCTTGATCACCGCCCTGTCGACCGTCGGCGGGGGCGGCGGCGGGTTCTCCCCGCGGCACTCTGCCGCCCACGCCTCCACGAACGCCCAAATGGCCCGGCCGTCCGCCACCGCGTGGTGGAAGGCGAAACCGACGGCCACGCCCTCCGCGGCCCCGGCGAAGGCCGTCACCTGCACGGAGAACACCGGCGCGGGGAGCTCGCTGACGTCGAGCGGGGGGATGAGGAGGCGGAAGACCTCGAAGTCGTGCTTCTCGTCTTCGACGAGGCTGGCGAGGGCGACGCCTTCGGCCTCCGCCTCGAAGAAGGCGACGCCGGGATGGACGGCAGCGGGGGAGCAGTCGATGGCGACGTCGCCGGAGGCGGGGAGGTAGGTGAGCTTGCCGGCGAGGGTGAAGTAGTGGAGGAGTGCGCGGGAGAGGGCGGCGCGGAGGGAGTCAAGGAGGGAGGGGAGGGGCGGGAGGTGGGCGCCTCCGTGGAAGAGGAGGAGGCGCTGCATCGGGGGCAGGGTGACGGTGAGGACATCGAAGAAGGAGAGATCGACGCGCTCCGGCGGGGGAGTCGGAGACGGCGGGAGGGTGACATGAGTCGCCTTCACTACTCGCACTCCGCTCATCGCCGGATAAAATTGATGAGGATGCCGACGAGGTTTTTTTTTCGGATGTTAACAGTCTTTCGAAGGATTATAAATAGAAGAAAGAAAGAGTTAGTATAATATTAAAATATCAGAAGTATGATAAAGATTATAAATAGTAGAAATGAGAAATATTATAATATTAAAATCTTAAAAAACATTACTATAATATTTAATTTTAAGTAGATTGTTAAAAATTAAAATTTTGAAGAAAAATCTTTAAATATAGCTATATTTTATAATTAATAAACTATATTAATATTAATTATATAAATTGCATATCTCACGTTTTTAAAATAATAAGCATTATTTACAATATATATTTTTCATTAAAACAAATCCAGCACAGTATAAATATTTAATGTGAGTCTAGTTTATTATTAGTGCAGGATGGATCTGATGGAGTAGGTAGATTTAAGAAAAAAATTGTTTAAGTCGAGTCAAATGTACTATTACTAATACTTAAATATTTAGTGTCAGTGTAGTTTATTATTGAGTGTTTTACCATATTAATCAACTTAAATAATAATTTCTAAAAATCACCAAAAAAATATTTTTTAATCATAAAAAATTTACCCCGGTCGAATGCTCGACCGGTCCAGTTCGACCGTCATCTTCTTCCTCCCCACGCCCGCCGTACCAGTCGATTATTTCCGGCGGCCCTCGAGACGACCGTCATCTTCTTCCTCCCCACGCCCGCCGTACCAGTCGATTATTTCCGGCGGCCCTCGAGACTCCCTTGCTCCGCCCATTCCGGCGAATTTTAACTATCTCCTCAGCTCGCCGTGGAAGGTACGGGAAGAAGCGTTGTCTCTTCCCCGCACACGGCCCCCCTTTCCCCTGCTACGGGCTGAGGCATGGAAGGAGGATTGCAGCGGGCCACGGGAGACGGCGCGGCTTGCCCCCCAGGAGGCCAGGAAATAAATCGTCGCAGCAATGCTTCTTCCTCGCGCGTTGCAGATGAAGGGTTGCTTTCTTTACCCTGCCCCCCTCGCTGGCATTGCAGCATTGCAGAGGAAGGGTTGCGTTCTTCCCTCCCCCACCCTCCTCGCTGGCATTGCTGAGGAGGGGATTTTTTCTCCCCATTGCAGGAGAAAGAGGGCGTCCGGGGAAGAGACGGCGTACCCTTCCATGGCGAGCTGAGGAATTCTTCGTCGGGAAGGCCGGAGCAAGGGAGTCGGTCGTGGGAAATATTCGCATGGTACGGCGGGCGGGGAGAGGAAGAAGATGACGGTCGAATTGGACGGACAAGTGTTGGACCGGGTTGGATGGGCGCGTTCGAATTTTATGATTAAAAGATAAGTTAACTACTCGCTAATTTTTTTAAAATATTATTTTAAGTATACTAGTAGGGCAAAAATACTCACATGCTTCGCTCAGTTAAATAATAATAAGTTTATATTTTCTAGTATAATAACAGAATAAGCATGTGATCATGGCCACAATCCCTTCAAAATTTAATACAACAAAATTATCACAAGGTGCGTTGAAATAAGGTGTATTATAATATATGAGTATGAATATTAATTATTTTAAGAATCTATCTAGGTGGGGTTAATAGGTATCCATGCTCGTGGCGACGTGGGCGGCGGAGGCGGGTGCGGGTGCCGGAGCCCCCGGCGGACGGGGGCGGCGGAGGCGGCGGCAAGATCGTGCTCCAGCCCAGGCTGTGCACGCTGCGGTCGTACGGGGACCGGGAGGGCGTCGTGGTGAGGGTTGCGGCGGCGCCGGACTGGGATCCGTCGTCCTTCTTCGCCTCCCTCGCCGACTACATCGAGACCTCCCGGAAGAGCTACCAGCTCGAGATCGTCTCCGGCCGCCTCGCCATGGTCAGCTCACTCGCCCTTCACCCTCCAAATCTTTTCTCTTTTTTTAATGAATATTTTCGATAATACTGCCCAAAATTGAAGGATTTTTTTTTAAAAAAAATGTTTTGAGCAAATATATACCCTAAAATAATTGATTCATGAAAAAAAATAATATTTAAAAGATTTTTACTGTATATTTATAAATTGTACGATCCATCTAATTCGGTAACTCTAATTTTTTTTAAAAAACTCTATTGCTAAATATTTTATTTTCTTTCTCAAGGCACACCTCTTTTTTACTTTTAATTATATTTATCAGTAAAAAAAATGATTCGTTATTTTTTTAAAAAAACTCTATTGCTAAATATATTTTTTTTATTTTACGTTTTAATGCACACCTCTTTTTTAATGTTCATTTTATTTAACAGTACACCTATATATGTATAGTCCCTCAATTTATCGGTGAAAATTTTAATTAAAAATATATATTATATTTTAAAAAACACTCTGTTGCTATTTATTTTCTCTTTTTATGCACACTCTTTTTAGGATTTAATTTATTTAATAGTATATATATAAACTCTCAATTTATCAGATTTTCTTTTAAAAAAAATATTACTTTGCATATTGTCACACTCCAAATCTTCCTACGTCAAAAAATTTAAATGGAGATGCTGGAAGAGAAAAATGTTAAAAAATTTCAATGGAGATGCTAGAGTATGCAGGGTATCATGGAGAAAAATTTCAATGGAGATGTCGGAGTATGTCTTTTAGGTCCTTTAGCCCTTCCCCCACCTTCTCCCGGACCTTAGATTCAAGAAAAAGGTTTAAAGGTGTTGGGATTAGTGAGAGTTCTCCACCCGCAAATGGAGGTTGAAAAGCCGTGCTAACACGTGGGATGAGCGAGACCCAGATCTACTGATCTAAAGAACCCCGCGAGCAACCCTATCGGCAAGGCTTGGAAAGATACTTTTGGCTCCTTCACGGAACTGATTCACGCAGGTCCAAAGCAGCTGAGCGAGCTAATCTGTCCTTTACGGCTCTTCGGACCTTGGCGCCGGGCCTTTGACTACTTCCTGAAAGAGCCTTTGGTTCGGGCCTCAATGGAGGGAGCAAAAAAGAGGCTTTGCTCACCTTTATGAAAATGAAGAAAGAAGGTTCGAAGTAATTGGCACCAAGAACAAGGACGTCGTCCTCCCTTGATCCATTAGGGGCTGCAGTTGCGATCACAACGAGCTCAGCAGCACACTCCTCGCCATCTTCCACCATCTTCGCTCCTTATCACGTTGCGCTTGCTGCGTCTCTCTCGCATCATAGTGAAAAATTCCAATAGAGATGCCGGAGTATGCGGCATATCATCAAGGAGATGGGGACGATACTAGCCTAGTAAGCGAAAGCAGTAATTGGCACCAAGAACAAGGACGTCGTCCTCCCTTGATCCATCAGGGGCTGCAGTTGCGATCACAGCGAGCTCAGTGGCACACTCCTCGCCATCTTCCGCCATCTTCGCTCCTTATCACGTTGCGCTTGTTGCGTCTCTCTTGCATCACAGCCCACTACTTCGTGCAACCACCAATGGTGAAGTATTGATCATTGCTGCTTCGTGCAACCACCAATGGTGAAGTATTGATCATTGTTGCTTGTCAATTTAGATGGATGTAAGAAGAATTGAATCAAGGTTTGCACTAAGGAAGTATTATTAAATTTCAGTTAACTAGTTATTATATGATGATGTTTGATAAATTTAGGAAGTTATCGACTTGGACTTTATTTATACTACTAGTTTAGGTTCTATCGTGCCTAGTTGAGAACATAGGAAGATGACTTGTCACTGTATGAACAAGGTTAATTATAAAGTATATACAAAGTAAATATCTAAATATGACTTTGTTTATAATAGGAAGATCTCCTCGAAACGATTAAAGGAAGTACGAATTATTACACGGTTGGTTCTGAAGCAGACCAAACTACATCATCAGGTGCGTTGGTTCATCGAAGTAGAATTTATTCAAACTAGAGAATTACCGTCAGATGTATTATTAGGAAGGTCCTGGATGCTTTGAAACTAATAAAATGCTACATTTGCTAAATATGTGATAATATGCATACTAGAATGATATTATTTATGTAGCATGAAGTGTTTGTCAAATATGTGATAACATGCATGCTAGAATGATATTATTTATGTAGCATTAATTATATGCCATGTGTATATTGTTTAATATTCTTTATCAAATTATTTTACATATTGCTTTATTTTTCCTTATTATTATATGAAAGAAGATGATATATTAATTATAAAATTAAAACACTACATAGGAAATAATATCAAAAATGGTTACTTGAAACTCTAGTTTAGATAGAGACAAAGGTAACATTTGATACTAGCATCTCCTAGGGACATCACTAGATTACATCTCCTAGGGACATCACTAGATTACATATTGTGAGGGTATATTAGTAACACACCCTAGATGATAAATCGAACCCTTAGTGTTCGAATAGTGATGTTCACTCACTATTACCACTCCTGGGGCTACACACAGCTCAAATACTGGGAGTTAGTTGGGAAATGGACTAGATGAACTCCAAGGTCAAGATAGACCAAAAAGCGGATTGAGTCCATACCCGGATAAATTACCCGCATGCATGACGTTTGAGCGTCATCGTGATAGTCCCGGAGTGGCCAGCGGGGACGAACCCTTTCAAGGATTTAGCAGGCATGTAGTCGAGGTAGCCACAACCCATTGTACAGATGCGAGCTCAACTCGGCCAACATCAACTGCTATTGAATTGGAGAGATGAAATCCTTTAAAGCCTTGGATAGTGGATCCGTAGACCGCACGACTATTATTCCAGATGTTCTGCAGACGTTCTGATGAGTAATCCAGATCTTAGGGTTGATACTTATTTCGGCTAGCCGTGGCCGAGGACATATTAATTGAGGTGACTATGTCGACGGACAGTTGTGTACCGCTACACGGTGGGTTGTGACCGTACTGGGATTCCAAAGGGAATATATGGGAGCAACCAGTTTTGCTAGGATGGGGTGTAGGGATCGACCAGCAGGACAGTACAGAGAGAGACACATGGTCACCCGATCACTCTACCAACATCTGTGCAGCGGGCATAGGTAGATACCTAGACATTCACGGCATGGATGAGCTTATGGGAATCCCTGATCAGGATATCCCCTGAGCATAGAATGGCAGCCCGATGCACTTAATATAAAGATATAAATACATCTAGTTGGCATACTAGAGATACAGTCATATTACGCGACACAAAAGACATATACTAGCGACAAATATGTTGTACAATATAGATGACAAGTAAGGGACATATAGAGACATACACTACGAGTTAGAACTTGCTATTGTGGATAATATTATTTACCTTAAATTTTTTTTATAATCGATAATTAATAAACCCAAAGGCATCCTAGTACATCCCCCTAGTATTTGATTTTCTATCTACGATTTTGAGTCATAATTTCACACTAGACCGCAAGGTTGAGCACACAATGTGAGATTTGTGCTATTGTATTAAGGATAAGTTTGTAAAATAATAATAGAAGGACTTATTTGTAAAATTTTATGAATTTTTAGAAGTATGGAATTGTAATATAAAAATTATACCATCGGATAGGATTTTTGATAAGGAATCCAACGACGCAGACGGATCGTAATTTGGACGTCATTTGATTGGTCAAATCGATGAATCAAGGATTAAGCTAAATGGACGGTCGAGATTCGATTTTAGATTTAAGATTTTAATTAATAATTTTATAAAATTCAGAATTTCTTCCCACCGGCTCGAGCGCTCCTCTGTTTCCTTCTCCTTCACGCGGCAGCG
The DNA here is from genome assembly GCA_030544415.1 of Thalia dealbata. Lineage (NCBI taxonomy): Eukaryota > Viridiplantae > Streptophyta > Magnoliopsida > Zingiberales > Marantaceae > Thalia > Thalia dealbata. Next base: position 28,243,609 of record CM060457.1, on the reverse strand, counting down.
ATGGTGACTTAATCTTCTCATTTTGGAGACGACGATTGGAGGGCTTTCCGATTGAATTTTTCTGTGAGACTTGAACCACGACATCAGGTGAGCTAGGAGAATATATTAGAACTATTACTTTTAAGCTTTGGTGGAGATTAAGGGAGAAAAGAGGAGATAGGCGTCGACAGCGAAAACTCCATCGTTGGAGCGTGATCCGGCGATTGCCGGCCATTCCGGCTGCGGAACTTCGCAAAATTGATACTTATGGCTTTTCCTCGACGAGAGCTATCCATTGGTACTGGAGTTGAGGGCTATTGGCCGTCGGTGAGCTAAAAACTCTAACTTAGGGATTCCGCCCAAATAGGATTAATCGGTGGAATTGATCGCGTATGAGCTATAACAATTGGGGCAAATATGATTTTTGGAATCCTTGTAAAGAGAGCTTTCGACTGGTACCAATATTGGTGCTGATCGAAGAACTTCGCCGGTGAGGGTTCCGGCGAACTTTCCGGCGGGTTTCCGACGAACTCGAGATAAAAATTAGGGTGATTCTAGAGACCATTTTAAGAATATTGGTGAAGACAGATTTGTAAAATTGTTATTGGAATGAGAAACTAAATTCGTTGAAATATTCACAGGAAATACGATAAGCAGGCATGATGATCCGAACGTTCGCGATACGAACTATAACGTGCTTACAACGATAGGATCAGGTGAGTGTTTATTCTTTGGGCAGAATAAACGGGATAATTCTCAATGTTTAGTCCAGGAGAACTATATCCCTTTGATTAGATATACTTAGTATTTCTTTGGACTCTCCTGCTAGTTTATATAATCTTGATTATTATTATAAATGAGTTGTGAATAATTTTTGATATTCTTGCTTGATGACATAAGTTATTTATTGCTCATGTTCCTTGATTCATTATCAGCATGATACTATATTTTTGTTGACTCTAGATTTAGTATATGCATCTGGTTGATTCTTTGTGATACCTTTTCATTTATAAATGCATATGATTAGTATGATCTGATACTAGATAGTGCTATAGGCACTTTCACTGCAGTGATAGGATATTACATTCTTAGCACACCCATAGGCGATCTATGAAGAGGGGCGTGGGATGATAGTGCTCGAGGTCAGGATGGGAGATTAGAATACTCCTAACCGATTTTTACTCTGGATTAGCTATGGATATCAGATAGCGAAGTCCAGTGGGCAACCCAGGGGGAAAGGGGGCTTTGTTTATCTATTCTTGCACTCTTATTATGATCTGGGTACCTTATAATTCATGATTCCTCCCCTTGAGGTGACAATTGTCTGCAGCAACTGTATTTGATTATGTCAGCCCTGGATACAGTCTTGTGTAATTCTTGATTACTCTTTTTGATTGGCTATTGTATACGAATAGCCATGTCACTTTATTCTTGACATTTTGTTATTTTATGTTCTCAGTTTTACATTGTTTTCTATTCAATTCATTGGGTACGACGTTACTCACCCCTAAGTGACTCATTTTTGTTTTTCAGGATCACAGCAGGAGAGAGACTGATAGATATCGAGGCGTTTAGCTAGGCTCCTGATTTATTTTGAAAGGTAGGACGGTTTTACCTTTATTTTGTGTACAGAAAGATCCACTGGATATATATTTTGTGTATTATTGGGCAGGTGCCCTATTTTGATTGTAGATCATTTGTACATGCATATATCTCTGTGTAAGAGGTCTGATTTTGTATAATATATGGTTTTAGAGTTATATTTGGTCTGTGGTCCAGGTTCTCTCCTTCCATAAATAGAGAGGATATATATCAGGCACGCTTAGTGGGTTCCCATATAGTGCCGGAGTTAAGCGGGGTTGTATGTGGAGTTCACTACGGTTTGCCACGTACCCTAGGGGGAAGGTATGGGGCATGACACACCACTTTTCCCCGTGTGTGCAGGTGTGTTAGATGATCGATCATGACGGTGGGTGAAGATGAGTCTATCGATGGATTTATTTTTATTTAACGATATAGTTATCATAGAATTGTAGTAGATTTATCGGGACTATGTATAGATAATTTGATTGTATATTCCGCTGTGTAAATGATGTGTATAGAATGTATGTATCACTTTGATGCCTTGTATGGGTCCGTTGGGCTCATACGGCGGTTGCCATGTGCCCGACAGTAGGGTTGGGGCGTGACAAGCTAAGTAATCCTGGATGAGATTCTGGAATTGTCGACTCCTCAGTTTTGGGGTCGTAACAATCCTCCCCCGTTTGAAGCTGTCGATGCCCTCATCAACTTGCCAGCTAAGTAATCCTGGATGAGATTCTGGAATTGTTGAAGCGATGTATTGTTCTCCCAACTGGCTTCTTCAAGCGGTTCTCCTCTCCATTGAATCAGATACTCGATGATTCCCTCTAGTTGGAAGGTTTGTCACTCCAAGATTTTCTCAACCTGCTTTGGACTTTCCTTGCGAATGGTAGGTGGTATGCGATCTTGCTCAATGCACGTGGGATCGATGTCCTCATGAAATGGCTTAAGAAAACTGATACGAAATGTGGGATGCATCCGAAATCGAGAGGGGAGTTGTAATTGGTAGGCAACATTTCCTACTCACTTAATAACTTCGAAAAGGAATTAAACCTTTGTGAAGATACATACCTCGAGTATTTCTCCACATCTGTGGTGTTAATTTTAAGAGAACTTTATCTCCAACCTTCAATTCCCAAAGTCATCGGTGATGATCAGCTTGTTTCTCCATTCTCTTGGCTGCCTTCTCTAAACTTTCTTTCACCTCTTCAATTTGTTCTTGCCTGTCGAGTACGAATTTGTTGGCAGCAGGACAACGTTCATTGATGGATGCCTGAACCAATTCGAGATGAGAGAAAGGTAGACGTCCATCTACGATTTTGAACAGTGATTTCTCCGTCGCCGAACTTCGATGATGGTTGTAGCAGAATTGTGCGGCATCTAGTAACTCCACCCAATTTTGTTGCTTGAAAGTGACAAAGTGACGCAAGTAATCCTTAAGTACTGCATTTATTCTTTCGGTTTGCCCATCCATTTGTGGATGATTGGTGGTAGAGAATTTTAGTTTTGATCCCAAAATTTTGAATAAGGCAGTCTAGAATTTTCCGATGAAGCGGGGATCCCTGTCACTCACAATATCTTCAGGTAAACCAAAATATTTGACAACATACCAGAAGAAGAGTCCTGTTGATTGTTCCATTGTGATCCTTTCGTTGGTGTGAATAAAGATCGCAAACTTGCTGAAGCGATTTACCACTATGAGAACAACAGAGATTTCGTTCACCTTCGGAAATAACGTGATGTAATCAAGGAAAACAGAACTCCATGGGTGAGAAGGTGTCGGTAGTGGTTGTAGGAGTCCTGCAGATTTAGTCTTTTCCGTCTTATCCTTCCGACATGTCACACAAGTGCGAATGAATGCTTCTACGTCTATCTCCATGTGGGGCCAGTAAGAAGGATCATTGCAGGAGAGTCATGGTTAGTTCTATACCTGGATGTCCTGCCCACATGGAGTCATGACATTTTGATATCAATTCCCGCCGCAATTGTGTAAAGCAGGGAATGTATGCTCTATTCCCCTTAGTTTGTATGTTGTTGTTGGCATCCTTCCAATATCGGTGACTCTCTCCCTTCTCCACTTGTTGCAGTAGGCATTGGTAGGCTGCATCATGTTCTCCGGCTTCATGGATGCGGGTTGCAAGGTCACTGCATACCCGAATAGCGAGTGTATATGCTCGGCGACTTATGGCATCAGCCTCTTGATTGAGTTTTCCGGCCTTGTGTTGCCAGGTGAAGTCATACTTGGCAATTTGCTCCTGCCATCTGATTTGTTTCGCTGAAAGTTTTTTCTGGGTTTGAAAGTAAGTATTAGATATATTATCTGTTCGTATGATGAATGGTTGCCCCAGTAGATAAATCCTCCAACTTCATAGGCAGTGTAGGACCGCGAACTTTTCTTTTTCATTTGTAGTGTAGTGTTGCTTGGTGGGGCTCACTCAGCTTTCTACCTTCGTATGCGACGGGATGTCCCTCTTGAATTAGTATGCCACCTAATGCTTTATCAAAAGCATGAGTGAGGTTTTATCGAAATCAGGTAAGGCTAAGACCGGTTCTTTTATCATCTTTGCCTTAAGTTGTTGATAAGCCTCTTCGCACTCCTCTGTCCAAGTCCACTTTTAATCTTTTTTTAGAAGGTCTGTTAGCGGAGCAGTGATAAAGTAATATTTACATATGAAACAGCGGTAATAATTGGTGAGTCCGAGAAATGAACGGAGTTCAGAAGGATTTTAGGTGTCGGCCAACTTTTTATGGCTTCTACCTTATGTTCCTATCTTCACGCATCCCCCACCTATTTTTTGTCCAATAAATAGAATCTTTTGTTGCCCAAATTCGCATTTATCCTTACGAATAAAAAGTTGATGGGTTCGCAGCTTCTGAAACACTTGTTGAAGATGCTTGATGTGTTCTTCATCATTTGCCGAATAGACAATAATATCATCTAAATAGACGACCACAAATCTATCCAAAAAGTCATAGAATACCTCATCATCAGGTTGCAAAAAGTGGCCGAAGCATTGGTGAGTCCGAACGGTATTACTAAAAACTCGAAGGCTCCGTAATAGGTAACGCAAGTTGTTTTGGCTTCATCTCCTTCCGGTATTCTTACTTGTCAATAACCTAATCTAAAATCAAGCTTTGAAAAGATTTTTGCATATGCAAGTAGATCGAAAATTAAATAAATAAATTCTAGAAATCTAAAATTGTATCTAGATTTGCAGTCTATCTCCTATGACTGACCACCTATGCTTAAGGTGTCACGCCCCGACCCGCAGGACGACACGTGGCAACCGCCGTATGAGCCCGACAAGCCCATACAAGGCATAAATACAAATACGAAACTACATACACCCACATTTCAAATAACATCTTAAATACAGTCCCGATATCTCCTAATACAAATCTAAGACCAGCATACGAAAACTCATAACAGCAGTCGTATACCTCCCGCGACGAACCCTCCGTCATTGATCTCGTCTCGTGCATCGACACCTGCACACACATTGAACGCGGTGTGCTCAGCCTTGCGGCCTAATGCGAAATTACGGCTCTACCGAATAAGGAAATCAAAGGCTAGGAGGAGTATTCCAGGATGTCTTTGGTAATTAAACATCATCTTTCATGCCATTTCGTTTTAAACAATTCGTATAAAAACAGACAGCATAAACAAACAATTAAATGTGTACATGTCACTAGATGTCACCCTAGTCATGTCTAGTGTCCATATTAGTAGTATGTCACCTCATCATAGTGAGACTTTTTAGGTTTCATAAACTCGGGCTGCCAGCCTGTGCTTAATGACTACCCTAGCTAAGAGTATCAGTAAGCCCATCAGTGCCTTTCTGTCTCTGTCTCTACCTATGCCCGCTGCACTGATGTTGGCAGAGAGGATGGATGACCCAGAGTCCCTCTCCTGTTGTTTCACTAGTCGCCAACCATGCCTCCCCTAGCGAAACCGTCGTGCCCTTACATCCTCCCCGGATACCGTAGGGGTCACGACACCCATGTAGTACTACACACTGCCCGTAGACAGGGTCACCTCTCTTAAATATCATCGGCCACGGCTAGCCGGAATAACCACCCTAGGATCCGGACTACTCATCCGATCGTCTGCAGACGTCAAGGGTGATAGCCGTGCGGTCTACGGATCCACTGTCCAAGGCGTCGCATGTGGAATCACCTTTCCAGTCCAATAGCCGTCAACGTCTATCGAGATTGGCGCACATCCGCACGATGGGATGTGGCCCTCGACTTCGTCGGTGCCAAGTCCATGGTAGGGTTCATCCTAGCTAACCATCTCAGGACTATCACGAGGCCGCCTACAACGACACTCGCGCGGGTGAAGGTTTCGGATGAGGACTTGCTCCATATTTCCAGTCTGACATGACCATGGAGTGTGTACAGTCCCTTACCCTACCAGCTCCCAGTATATGAGCTATGCATAACGTTAGGAGTGGTGCTCCCAGTGCTCCGCTATGCATCAACCTCGGGAGTGGCGCCTAACGGAAACGTCACCGTTTGACCACCGTCGGGTCGCGGCGGTCAACCGGGGCATATGGAAAAAGGCCCCTTTTTCTCTAAGTGGCGGTGACGTCGCCAAGGATCTAACATGTCGCATATATTATCTATGTCCGCATGATAGTTATTTAGCACATCGCACCGAAGCAATTTAGCATGCACGACATGATTATAAAGCATGTTAGATACCTAGCAGATCAAACATGTTAGATAAGATAACTATGCTAGCATGCATACAATTTAAATCTTATCAAACATTATGGTTTATCATATTGAAGACATCCAAGAATTTTTCCTAAGAAAACCCCAGCGGGTATTCCCTAGCGTGAATAAATCCTACCAACGGAGAACCAACGCACCTGGGATAGCGATCTGCTTCTGGGAAACAAGTCGCGCGGAGAATATCACCCGCCGAGCTTCTCGGATCGCGTACCCACAATAATCCTATTTAATAGAAATTATTTAAAATAGATTTAATTTATTTCCCTTAAGATAAATAAATTAAATTCTATCAATTAATAATTATTACATTAAATTAATCCTATGCATGTTTAGGATTAATCTCACCTAATGAATTTTGAATTTATCATATTTTTTTGTATTTTTATCTAATAACTTCAATGAATTTTTATTCAATTTCTACTCATCAAACTCACCCATAACTTGGCCCAAGTCGTCCAGGAGTCCAAGTAGAACCCATAGAAATTTTTATTATTTTTTGATTTTTTTTTTAATATTTTAATATTATTTTATTATTTTAATATTATTTTATTATTTTATATTTTCTGACCCGGTCAACGGTCAACGTTGACTGGTCAACGGTCAACGTTGACTGGTCAACGGTCAACGTTGACTGGTCAACGCTGACTGGGTCAGCAGTGGGCCCGGTCAATGCTGACTGGGTCAGCTGTTGACCGGTCAACGCTGACGGGGTCAGCGGTTGACTCGGTCAACGCTGACTGGGTCGGCGGTGGGCCCGGTCAATGCTGACTGGGTCGGCTGTTGACTCGGTCAACGGTTCGAGTTACTGTTCGGTTCGGTTCGGTTCGATTTGGTTCGGTTCGGGTCCGGTTCAGCTAAATTAAATTCAATCTAATTTGACTCGAGCTCGAACCAGGTTCAACCTATTTGATTCGGCTCACCCAACCCAACTTGACTCGAACCCAAACTTAACTCAAACCCAACCGATTTAACCCACTTGATTCGACCCAACCGTTTCATTAAAGAAATAATTTCTTATACACTAAGCTTAGTTAATTAACGTTAATCATGCTTTTAATTAAACTAAGCATACAATAACATAATTTTTCCACTAATCTTATTTATTTACACTAAGCACAATTTATTAGCGCTAATCGTGATTAAGGAAATCCTTAATCACGATTACGAAAAGGGGCGAAATAACACCTTCGCCGCTTCCTTCGCCGATCGCGCCTTCGTCGACTCCTTCGCCGACGCCCTCGCCGGCCCTTCCGCTGTCAACGCCCGAGCGCAGACTCCGGCCGACGACCCCCGGCGTCCTCGCGCGCGAGATGGCCGGAAGCACTCTGCATCAAATCCGGCCGTGAGAACGAACCCTCGAAGGGTTTGAAGGTCGACGGACCTTCTGCGGACGGCGGGCGCGAGTTCGTAGCAACGAGGGACGAAGGAGGTAGATTGGGGCGGGATCCCTCACCTCCAACTCGCGCAGAGCTCGTGGAACGCCGACAGCTTCACTGTCGGGGAGGTGGGGCGAGGCGGCACTCGTGGACGCAGCCACCGATCGAAGTCGAGGTGGAGGCGTCGACTCCTCTGTGCGGGCGCGGTGGAGAGGCTTGCAGGTGGCGTTCCTCCGGCTGATGCCGCTGCCAAGCTCCCCTCCGATTCAACTCCCGGCAACGGGGACGAGGACCCGCGGATGGAGCGCCGACGAGCTCGTTGGCGCTCGAGCGAGCCGCGTACAGGGGAAGCAGGGGAGACGGTAACGAAGGAGGGGGAGGAGCTCGACCGAAGCTGCTGCGGATCTCTTCGGCGGTCCTCCTCTCGACGATGGCGACGGGGCTGGGTCGGAGCAGCAGCAGCTCGCCGGCGATGCCCTCGTCGGTCGCCGCTGCTGTGGAGGGGGTGAAGAGACGAAGGAGACGCCGCGCGATTAGGGCGAGCTCCTTCGCCCTCTTCGCGTCTCGACTTGACGGGGTCGCTTCCACCGAACCGATCGTGTGGGTCGGTTTGGGTGGACCGGTCGACCAGGCCGGTCTAACCGAACCGGCCGGTCTAAACTTTTTTTTTTTTTTTTTTTTTTTTGATGGGGGTTTACAAGTACTCCCCCCCTTAAAAATTTTTGGTCCTCCAAAATAACACTTGAACATCCAAAAAGATATCCAACATCAACATATAAATTTCCAAAATTTTTGTACATCACACTCAAACACTCTCTCCCTCAAATAAGTGAGGTTGCTGGGCCCGCATGTGGGCCTCAGTCTCCCATGTAGCTTCCTCGATATGAGCGTTCCTCCAGAGGACTTTTACTAGGGGAATAGACTTACCTCGAAGCACCTTTACGCGCCGATCAATGATCTCAATAGCCCGCACCCCGTAGGTCAAGTCCTCTCTCAGCTGAACTGGTGGTGCTGTGAGGACATGGGACGGATCTGAAATGTACTTCCTCAACATGGATACATGGAAGACATCATGAATCTGCTCTAAGTCTGCAGGTAGCTCCAGTCGGTATGCCACCGGCCCGACTCTCTCAAGTACCTGGAAGGGTCCGATGTATCTAGGGTGTAGCTTCCCTTTCTTCTGAAAACGAAGGATGCCCTTCCAGGGGGATACCTTTAGAAAAACCATATCCCCGACTGCAAACTCTAGAGGCCTACGACGATTATCTGCATAGCTCTTCTGTCGGTCCTGAGCTGTCTTCAGTCTGCCTCGAATGACACTGACCTTGGCTACGGTTTCATCAATCAACTCCGTACCCGTCAGTCGTCTCTCGCCTACCTCACTCCAGCATAATGGAGTCCGACACTGTCTGCCATATAGAGCCTCATAGGGAGCCATACCAATGCTGGCCTGATAGCTATTATTATATGCAAATTCCACCAAAGGAAGGTGGGTATCCCAGCTACCAGTAAACTCGAGCACACATGCTCTCAACATGTCCTCCAGCGTCTGTATGGTACGCTCTGACTGTCCATCAGTCTGTGGGTGAAATGCGGTGCTAAACCTCAATGATGTACCCAGCTCCCCCTGAAACTTCGGCCAGAACCTAGAAGTGAACCTAGGATCTCGGTCCGACACAATAGATACTGGTACTCCATGAAGGCGGACAATGTCGCTGATGTACAGCCTGGCTAACATCTCCAATGTGTAAGAAATCTCACTCGGCAAGAAGTGGGCAGACTTTGTAAGTCGATCGACGATCACCCAGATAGCGTCATGGTGTCTCTGGGTGCGCGGCAACCCGACTACAAAGTCCATAGTAATGTGCTCCCACTTCCACTCCGGTATCGGAAGAGGCTGCAAGGTCCCTGCCGGCTTCTGATGTTCCGCCTTAACCTGCTGGCATACTAGGCATCGAGCTACAAACTCAGCTATGTCCCGCTTCATGCCCGACCACCAATACGTCTGTCGAATAGTACGATACATCTTCGTACTACCCGGATGCATAGCATAAGCGGAACTGTGTGCCTCCTCCAGAATCTGCCGTCGTAGATCCTCATCATGGGGTACGCAGATCCTGTCATTCAGCACCAGCATGCCGTCATCTCTGAGTCTGAACTCCTGACCCTGACCATCCTGTACTCTCCGGATCATCGTACTCAACTCAGAGTCTGTCCTCTGTAACTCGGCCAGCCGGTCTGATAAAGTGGGTCGCACAGTAAACTGTGCCAGTAACCCACCCCGAGAGTCACACTGTAGCTCAACCCCCAGCAATCTCATGTCACGCAGCAAGGGTAAGTAGGCAGTGCGTATATACGCCAAAGTGACAGATGACTTTCTGCTCAAAGCATCTGCCACAACATTAGCCTTCCCCGGATGGTAGTCAATAATCAAGTCATAGTCCTTGATCAACTCCAACCAGCGGCGCTGCCTGAGGTTCAACTCCCTCTGGGTCAACAAGTACTGTAGGCTCTTATGGTCAGTGAAAATATGACACTTCTCCCCGTAAAGATAGTGTCGCCAAATCTTAAGAGCCAGAACAATAGCGGCTAACTCCAAATCATGAGTCGGATAATTTACCTCGTGCTTCTTCAACTGACGTGAAGCATAGGCAATTACCCGTCCGCTCTGCATAAGTACACAACCCAGCCCTTGCTTCGAAGCATCGCTGAATACCACATACTCCGTACCGCTAACTGGGAGGGTGAGTATCGGAGCAGTGGTTAAACGAGTCTTAAGCTCCTGGAAACTGAGCTCACACTCTGGGGTCCACCGAAACTTAATGTCCTTCCTAGTCAACTTGGTCATCGGCGCTGCAATACGTGAGAAATCCTGCACAAACCGCCGATAATATCCAGCCAATCCAAGGAAACTACGGACCTCTGTGGGACTCTTAGGCTGCTCCCACTTAGTCACTGCCTCAATCTTAGTCGGATCGACCTGTATGCCCTCACTGGATATAATATGCCCCAGAAATCCAACCTGAGTCAGCCAAAACTCACATTTGGAAAACTTGGCATAAAGCTGACTATCTCTCAGTACCTGAAGGACAAGTCGGAGATGCCTCATATGCTCCTCCGGGCTCTTCGAATAGACAAGTATGTCATCAATGAAGACAATGACACACTTATCTAAATGTCTATGAAAAACCCGGTTCATCAAATCCATAAAGGCTGCGGGAGCATTAGTAAGTCCAAAAGACATGACTAGGAACTCATAATGTCCATACCGTGACCGAAATGCCGTCTTCGGAACATCCGAGTCCCTAATCTTTAACTGATGATACCCGGACCTCAAATCAATCTTCGAGAAAACCCGAGCTCCCTGTAACTGATCAAATAAGTCATCGATGCGGGGAAGCGGATACCTGTTCCTGATGGTGACCTTATTCAACTGCCTGTAATCAATGCACATCCTCAAGGTCCCATCCTTCTTCTTCACAAATAGAACAGGTGCGCCCCAAGGGGAGACACTAGGTCGAATAAACCCCTTATCTACCAAGTCCTGTAACTGTAGCTTGAGTTCCTTCAACTCTGCCGGTGCCATACGATACGGGGGTCTAGAGATTGGCATCGTCCCAGGGGCGAGATCGATGCAAAATTCTAACACCCGATCCGGGGGTAGGCCAGGCAATTCCTCAGGAAAAACATCTGGGAACTCGCGAACTACAGGAATATCTGCCATCTGGCTATCCGACTGGCTGCTATCCACTACGTGCGCAAGAAAACACTGATACCCTTTCCTGATGTACCTCTGCGCCGTGAGAGCGGATATAATGGCAGTCGGCAGGACTCGACGATCCCCCTCGAATACCAGCTCTGGGGGTCCCGATCCAACGAAGGACACTGACTTTGTGAAGCAGCTCACCAGGGCTCTATGTGCTGTCAACCAGTCCATACCGAGAATCACATCGAAGTCTGCCATGTCCAGTGGAATCAGGTCCGCCTCAAGGGTAACCTCCTGTATCATAATGGGGCAAGACCGATACACCTGACTCCGTAAAATCTTCTCACCCAAGGGAGTACAGACAATCAACTCTGCCTCTAACGGGGTAAGAGGTATGTCGGCTCGCCTGGCGAACTCCGAACTAATGAAAGACCGATGTGACCCGGTGTCAATAAGAATACGAGCCCATGCATCAAATAGTCGCATATGTCCTATTCCACATCACACAAACAACACATGCGACAAGTTAAATTTAGTCTCACTTAACAAAAGATAAGTTTTAGTTCCAAAATCCACACAACAACAACTTATCAATGAAAAGACTAAATCCCCAAAAATAAAAATTCCATTTAAGGTGCGTCAGCATGGGAGGAGTTACCCGTGACTACATCGGGGTTGGCTTGGGCGTCGATGCCGTCCAATGCATATATGCGCGTCTGGGTGCGCTGGGGTGGCCTCTGAGAGTGTGGGCCCGAGCCGGTAGGAAATCCTCGGGTAGACCCCGTCATAGGTGCAGCCGGTGGGAACGGTGCAGGAGGACGACCACGACCCGCAGATGCCGGGTGGATGGCTGACTGCTGGGATCCACCCATCTGAATCCGCTGTGGACAGCTGGTCCGAATGTGCCCCTTCTGTCCGCACTGATAACAAGTGATCTCTCGGCACATCCCAGTATGAGTCCGGCGGCAAATGGTACATGGTACATGGGGCCAACTGTGATGCACGGTGTATCTGAGGGCCCCTATGTACTGACGGCTGGGGACGTGCCTGACTCGGCTGACCCCGCTGCTCAGTCCTCTGTATAAATCGGCTCTCAGATGGAGCCCCTCCTGCAGCCGAGGCCACTGAAGCTACCGAGCCAGTCTGTCTGTCCCTGAAGTCACCTCGACCCCTATGTGTCGCTGACCTCTTCTTCTTATGCCCCTCTCTCCGCATACGCGTCGTCTGAAGCATCCTCTCAGTCCACAGGGCCTTATCCACCAACTGCTGGAAAGCAGTGTAATCCAATATTCCCACCCTAACACTAAGGTGGTCATCCAAGCCCTGAATAAAGCGCATCCGACGATACCTGTCGGACGTGATCGTGTCGGGTACCAGGGAGGCCAGCAGATTAAACTCCGCCACATACTCTGATACAGATCTGCCTCCCTGTCTACAGTCTAAGAACTCCTGTACCTTCAGATCATGCTGGAGCTCTGTATAGAAACGCTCGTGGAACTCATCCAAAAATATGTCCCACGTCAGTCCTGTAGGATAACGGGTCTCCAGCTCATCTCGCCAGGTCTCAGCCTCCCCGTCTACCAGATAGAGTGCCACTCCAAGTCGGTCTCTATCAGCTAGCTCCAAATCCGCAGTGATACGGCGGATGTTGTTAATCCAAGACCGGGCTGTCTGGGGGTCAGATGATCCAGAAAATGTAACACACCCCAGATGTCGAGCGTCTCTCACCCAAGCGGCTATCGGCCTCGCAGCTCGGGTACTGGGCTCCGACGTAACCACTCCCCCAGGCGGGGTTTGATAATCCCCTCGAGTATAAGTCCCCTGTGCTCCTATCGGAGGGGTAGCAACTGCTGTTGCAATCCTCACTCGATCTGACTCTGCACTACGATCAGCTGGAGCGGGTACAACTGCTGGGGCAGGAGCCGTCCGGACAACCCGCGGTGCTGGTGGTACCACTGGTGCAGCAGAAGGCGGAGGAGGAGGTGCACTAGTCTGAGGTACCTCGGGCTCATGCTGTGCAGTGGGATTTAGAATGCTGACCATCGCGCTGGCCACCGCTGCTGCTATTATGTTCAGCTGTCCCTGAGCAACAGGTGCCTGCCCTGATGGCACTGTAGATGTAGTCCTCTGCCTCATGGTACGTCGAGAACTCGAGCTCCGACGTGTACCCAATGATGCCCCCTCTGGGACCATGGATATTGGTGCCCTATCAGAATCTCCGGTAACACTCGCAGCTGGTACCGGTGCTAGCGGCGTTAACGGATCTGCCGCTGGACGGGAGGTGGCCGTCGAATGATCCTGGGGCTCCACGAGCTTTCGGGGCCTCCCCCGTTTACGTCTGGGCGGTACTTCTGACATCTACATGAACAAGCTTCTGTCAGTTCATACGAAATAAGAATTTCCACGTAAGGTAAAACTCTTTCGGTACGCATAGTCACGATATAGGTAAACGACCGTACCACTAACTATCTAACTGGCCAATCTAATATATCGGGACTGACATTCTTATAATTTAGATTTGAAGTCGAAACTCCAAAATCCTTAGGTTTTGATATCACCTAAATGCTCAGGTCTTTAAACCTAAGCTCTGATACCACTTAAGTTGTCACGCCCCGACCCGCAGGACGACACGTGGCAACCGCCGTATGAGCCCGACAAGCCCATACAAGGCATAAATACAAATACGAAACTACATACACCCACATTTCAAATAACATCTTAAATACAGTCCCGATATCTCCTAATACAAATCTAAGACCGGCATACGAAAACTCATAACAGCAGTCGTATACCTCCCGCGACGAACCCTCCGTCATTGATCTCGTCTCGTGCATCGACACCTGCACACACATTGAACGCGGTGTGCTCAGCCTTGCGGCCTAATGCGAAATTACGGCTCTACCGAATAAGGAAATCAAAGGCTAGGAGGAGTATTCCAGGATGTCTTTGGTAATTAAACATCATCTTTCATGCCATTTCATTTTAAACAATTCGTATAAAAACAGACAGCATAAACAAACAATTAAATAAACAATTAAATGTGTACATGTCACTAGATGTCACCCTAGTCATGTCTAGTGTCCATATTAGTAGTATGTCACCTCATCATAGTGAGACTTTTTAGGTTTCATAAACTCGGGCTGCCAGCCTGTGCTTAATGACTACCCTAGCTAAGAGTATCAGTAAGCCCATCAGTGCCTTTCTGTCTCTGTCTCTACCTATGCCCGCTGCACTGATGTTGGCAGAGAGGACGGATGACCCAGAGTCCCTCTCCTGTTGTTTCACTAGTCGCCAACCATGCCTCCCCTAGCGAAACCGTCGTGCCCTTACATCCTCTCCGGATACCGTAGGGGTCACGACACCCATGTAGTACTACACACTGCCCGTAGACAGGGTCACCTCTCTTAAATATCATCGGCCACGGCTAGCCGGAATAACCACCCTAGGATCCGGACTACTCATCCGATCGTCTGCAGACGTCAAGGGTGATAGCCGTGCGGTCTACGGATCCACTGTCCAAGGCGTCGCATGTGGAATCACCTTTCCAGTCCAATAGCCGTCAACGTCTATCGAGATTGGCGCACATCCGCACGATGGGATGTGGCCCTCGACTTCGTCGGTGCCAAGTCCATGGTAGGGTTCATCCTAGCTAACCATCTCAGGACTATCACGAGGCCGCCTACAACGACACTCGCGCGGGTGAAGGTTTCGGGTGAGGACTTGCTCCATATTTCCAGTCTGACATGACCATGGAGTGTGTACAGTCCCTTACCCTACCAGCTCCCAGTATATGAGCTATGCATAACGTCAGGAGTGGTGCTCCCAGTGCTCCGCTATGCATCAACCTCGGGAGTGGCGCCTAACGGAAACGTCACCGTTTGACCACCGTCGGGTCGCGGCGGTCAACCGGGGCATATGGAAAAAGGCCCCTTTTTCTCTAAGTGGCGGTGACGTCGCCAAGGATCTAACATGTCGCATATATTATCTATGTCCGCATGGTAGTTATTTAGCACATCGCACCGAAGCAATTTAGCATGCACGACATGATTATAAAGCATGTTAGATACCTAGCAGATCAAACATGTTAGATAAGATAACTATGCTAGCATGCATACAATTTAAATCTTATCAAACATTATGGTTTATCATATTGAAGACATCCAAGAATTTTTCCTAAGAAAACCCCAGCGGGTATTCCCTAGCGTGAATAAATCCTACCAACGGAGAACCAACGCACCTGGGATAGCGATCTGCTTCTGGGAAACAAGTCGCGCGGAGAATATCACCCGCCGAGCTTCTCGGATCGCGTACCCACAATAATCCTATTTAATAGAAATTATTTAAAATAGATTTAATTTATTTCCCTTAAGATAAATAAATTAAATTCCATCAATTAATAATTATTACATTAAATTAATCCTATGCATGTTTAGGATTAATCTCACCTAATGAATTTTGAATTTATCATATTTTTTTGTATTTTTATCTAATAACTTCAATGAATTTTTATTCAATTTCTACTCATCAAACTCACCCATAACTTGGCCCAAGTCGTCCAGGAGTCCAAGTAGAACCCATAGAAATTTTTATTATTTTTTTGATTTTTTTAATATTTTAATATTATTTTATTATTTTAATATTATTTTATTATTTTAATATTATTTTATTATTTTATATTTTTCTGACCCGGTCAACGGTCAACGTTGACTGGTCAACGCTGACTGGGTCAGCAGTGGGCCCGGTCAATGCTGACTGGGTCAGCTGTTGACCGGTCAACGCTGACGGGGTCAGCGGTTGACTCGGTCAACGCTGACTGGGTCGGCGGTTGGCCCGGTCAATGCTGACTGGGTCGGCTGTTGACTCGGTCAACGGTTCGAGTTACTGTTCGGTTCGGTTCGGTTCGATTTGGTTCGGTTCGGGTCCGGTTCAGCTAAATTAAATTCAATCTAATTTGACTCGAGCTCGAACCAGGTTCCACCTATTTGATTCGGCTCACCCAACCCAACTTGACTCGAACCCAAACTTAACTCAAACCCAACCGATTTAACCCACTTGATTCGACCCAACCGTTTCATTAAAGAAATAATTTCTTATACACTAAGCTTAGTTAATTAACGCTAATCATGCTTTTAATTAAACTAAGCATACAATAACATAATTTTTCCACTAATCTTATTTATTTACACTAAGCACAATTTATTAGCGCTAATCGTGATTAAGGAAATCCTTAATCACGATTACGAAAAGGGGCGAAATAACACCTTCGCCGCTTCCTTCGCCGATCGCGCCTTCGTCGACTCCTTCGCCGACGCCCTCGCCGGCCCTTCCGCTGTCAACGCCCGAGCGCAGACTCCGGCCGACGACCCCCGGCGTCCTCGCGCGCGAGATGGCCGGAAGCACTCTGCATCAAATCCGGCCGTGAGAACGAACCCTCGAAGGGTTTGAAGGTCGACGGACCTTCTGCGGACGGCGGGCGCGAGTTCGTAGCAACGAGGGACGAAGGAGGTAGATTGGGGCGGGATCCCTCACCTCCAACTCGCGCAGAGCTCGTGGAACGCCGACAGCTTCACTGTCGGGGAGGTGGGGCGAGGCGGCACTCGTGGACGCAGCCACCGATCGAAGTCGAGGTGGAGGCGTCGACTCCTCTGTGCGGGCGCGGTGGAGAGGCTTGCAGGTGGCGTTCCTCCGGCTGACGCCGCTGCCAAGCTCCCCTCCGATTCAACTCCCGGCAACGGGGACGAGGACCCGCGGATGGAGCGCCGACGAGCTCGTTGGCGCTCGAGCGAGCCGCGTACAGGGGAAGCAGGGGAGACGGTAACGAAGGAGGGGGAGGAGCTCGACCGAAGCTGCTGCGGATCTCTTCGGCGGTCCTCCTCTCGACGATGGCGACGGGGCTGGGTCGGAGCAGCAGCAGCTCGCCGGCGATGCCCTCGTCGGTCGCCGCTGCTGTGGAGGGGGTGAAGAGACGAAGGAGACGCCGCGCGATTAGGGCGAGCTCCTTCGCCCTCTTCGCGTCTCGACTTGACGGGGTCGCTTCCACCGAACCGATCGTGTGGGTCGGTTTGGGTGGACCGGTCGACCAGGCCGGTCTAACCGAACCGGCCGGTCTAAACTTTTTTTTTTTTTTTTTTTTTTTTTGATGGGGGTTTACATAAGGTAAGTCCTGGTCAAGGACTACCATAAGCTTGGCAGTGTTAAACTAAGTCTTTGCCTATACCCATCACATTGATGTTGGCGGAGAAAGCGGGTGACCGCGGTTCCTTTTCCTTTTAGTCTCATAAGTCATTTATCCAGACTGTGCCTTTGAGACTATCGTGTCGTAGACCTCACGATACGAGACACTATGCTGCGATACACTTCTGCTTCACAATAGGGTCATCTACTAATATATACTCATGATTTCGGTTGCCGGATCCAAGATGCGTATAACTCTGACTTCCTGGACTATCTTCCAAGCTTGCAAGACTCATTTGAGGTATGCTAGTATCAACAGACACCTTAGTCCTTAGGCATAGCAACTAAAGTGAGCTCCCCGGCTCCTAGCTCTTTAGTTTCGAATACATGTCATGAGGACATCTCGAACTTTAGCAAGAACCCCTTTCTTGATACTCATCAAACGCTAAAGGATGAGTCAGGTGATGCCTTTGCTACCCAACATTAGACTAACACAAATGATACCTATCATTTGTGAGAGAGATACTGTGTTATATAGACTTCAGGTCTATATCTTTACATGTTCTAACTAGTTTAGGTTGTCATGTGAATATATCACTTAACTAATTTATTTATCACCTAGCAAAGTCATCATATCCTCTCTCTGTTCTATATTTTTTCTAATATCATAGACCTTTAGAACTTAAAAACACAAGCATATAAGATAATATATCATATAATATATCAATTGTAGATAACTTATATTTCATAAAGTAGCAATAAAGTGCACTTGAAACTTTTTAAATTAGCAATTTAATCAATTTAGAGTCTTGTCTAAACCATAAAGTATTTATTTTCAAATATGTTCTTTCTCTAATGCTTGCATTGGTAAAATAAAAATAAATAAATAAGTAAAGGGAAGAGGAAAATGATTCTATTATTAATACTTCCATTCCAGTTTAGAATAAAACTGAATCAAAATAAAACATTTGACTCTTTCTCTCGGTACTGCCTACCCTTATAAAATGCATAAAATCACTTGCATCTAAAGTTAAACCTCACGCCATGTAAGTAAGAAGATAAGTATCCAAGTCAAAGTAAAATATATAATTCCCCCATTTATTCAACCCAGGATGAGTAAACCATCGATCTTAATCTAAAGATATTAATATTTGTTTTTAATTATTTCCTCCGTTTCTGCACTAAATTTTACTTTTGCATTAATGTCGTTGCTGTCTTGACGATCTATATTTACTCCACCTAAATATTTCATTTCTGCCGTCGTCGCCTAGACCGCTTAGGTTAACAACTTATAAAGAAGCATAATCTTACTAACTAGAAAAGAGAAGAAATCAATCAAATACTAACAGAGTAGTATATTCCTCGTTAAAGCCATTAATAAGATGATAATTCTCTAGTCTTTAATGGTAGAATTGTGAAAGGAATCCAGAAAGAGGAGGCCACTGGTTAATTGCCCACGAAGTGTTCTACAAAGGGTTGAATGTGAAGAGCATGAAGAGCCACGGTCATCTGAACTCCGCCCTCCTCTTTAGCCTTGGAGAAGGCCAAAATCCCGTCGTGGTACATCGAGATGGTTTCGACCCTGCTCGGCTTTCCCCATCCGAAATTGATATCGTACACCGCGAACTGAGGCGACGCCGCCACGATCAGCGAACGCTTCAGGTCCGCCTCCCTGCACCATTCCAACCATGCCGCTCCGCAGTCCGCCAATGGCTCCTCCAGCGATGCCTCCCGCACCGCCCTCTGCATCGCCCTGCATGCCCGTGCGTGGCCTCCTCCTTCCACGAGGTCCCCGGCGGCGGCCCTTGCCACGCAGACCTTGACGCAGTTGCCGAAGTAGTTCTGCTGCCCGGGGAGGATCGGCGGGTCGAGGTGAGTGCGGCAGTCGGCGGGGAACATGACGTAGGTGTCGGCGGCGGCGGCAGTGCGGTGGAGAGACTTGGAGCGGACGAAGGAGATCCACGCGTGTGCCACGATGGAGACGAAGGTCGAAGGAGGCGGCTCGACGGTGGCTCTCTGCTTCAGCTGTTGGATTCGCCGGCTGCTGACGACCAGCGTTCTCCTCTCCAAGTAGGAGAAATCCGACGAATAAATTGGATTGTGGGTCTGCAATTTTGGGATATATAAATAAATAATAAAGCAATTCACTGAAGAAATTTTACTTACGGGGTGGAAGTTTATTATTTCAATATTTTAAAATTTTAAATTAATTTTTAATGTTGATCAAAATTCAGATTATTTTTTATAATATTATTGAGGGTCAAGTTTACTACTTGAAAAGGAGCAAATAGATTATAATAAGTAAAAATTTCATTTAGACCCATCTACTATTATTAGACTTTGATCCTAAATTTAAGATTTTTTTTAATAATGCCATTAACAAAACATAGTTTATATATTTTTTTCTTTCTTTTATTTTAATTGTTGAATTAAAATTATAAAAATCCATGTTATATTAAATATCATAAAAAACTTAAATTTAACATGGATGAGATATAAAGATAGATTTTAATTTTTTTTATTTCCTGAGGTATATTATTTATTATTTTTATGCCTTGGCATCGATTATTTATGAAGCTTTAATATTTAAATTCTAAATATTATTATTTTCTGAGTATAATATTTTTTAAAAACATTATTTTGAAGCTTTAATATTTAAATTTTAAAAAAATAAGTAAAAAGTAGGAGGTGAATAAGAATTATATTTTTTAAAAAATTATGGATGTAATAACTCTTGCAGAGTAAAATAAAAATAGAAGTTCAATTACCTTGGGCAGAGATGGGGCCTGATGGCGCAAGAACAGCCGGCGGATCTCTTCGCCCTTCGGATGCTTGATCACCTCCCTGTCGACCGTCGGCAGGGGCGGCGGCGGGTTCTCCCCACGGCACTCCGCCGCCCACGCCTCCACGAACGCCCAAATGGCGCGGCCGTCCGCCACCGAGTGGTGGAAGGCGAAACCGACGGCCACGCCCTCCGCGGCCCCGGCGAAGGCCGTCACCTGCACGGAGAACACCGGCGCGGGGAGCTCGCCGACGTCGAGCGGGGGGATGAGGAGGCGGAAGACCTCGAAGTCGTGCTTCTCGTCTTCGACGAGGCGGGCGAGGGCGACGCCTTCGGCCTCCGCCTCGAAGAAGGCGACGCCGGGGTGGACGGCGGCGGGGGAGCAGTCGATGGCGACGTCGTCGGAGGCGGGGAGGTAGGTGAGCTTGCCGGCGAGGGTGAAGTAGTGGAGGAGGGCGCGGGAGAGGGCGGCGCGGAGGGAGTCGAGGAGGGAGGGGAGGGGCGGGAGGTGGGCGCCTCCGGGGAAGAGGAGGAGGCGCTGCATCGGGGGCAGGGTGACGTTGACGACGTCGAAGAAGGAGAGATCGACGCGCTCCGGCGGGGGAGTCGGAGACTGCGGGAGGGTGACGTGAGTCGTCTTCACTACTCGCACTCCGCTCATCGCCGGATAAAATTGATGAGGATGCCGATGAGGTTTTTTTTCGATGTTAACAGTCTCTCCAAGGATTATAAATAGAAGAAAGAAAGAATTAATATAATATTAAAATATCAGAAGTACGATAAAGATTATAAATAGTAGAAATGAGAAAAATATTATAATATTAAAATCTTAAAAAACATTAGTATAATATTTAATTTTAAGAGAGAAAAAAATTAAAATTTAGAAGAAAAATATTTAAATATAGCTATATTTTATAATTAATAAACTATATTAATAATTATTTAGTTTAGGTTAATTATATATCTCACATTTTTAAATAATAAGCATCATTAAAGAAATTATCTTTTACAGTATATATTTTTTATTAAAACAAATCCAGCACAGTATAAATATTTAATGTGAGTCTAGTTTATTATTAGTGCAGGATGGATCTGATGGAGTAGGTAGATTTAAGAAAAAATTTGTTTAAGTCGAGTCAAATGTACTATTACTAATACTTAAATATTTAGTGTCAGTGTAGTTTATTATTGAGTGTTTTACCATATTAATCAACTTAAATAATAATTTCTAAAAATCACCAAAAAAATATTTTTTTAATCATAAAAAATTTACCCCGATCGAATGCTCGACCGGTCCAGTTCGACCGTCATCTTCTTCCTCCCCACGCCCGCCGTACCAGTCGATTATTTCCGGCGGCCCTCGAGACTCCCTTGCTCCGCCCATTCCGGCGAATTTTAACTATCTACTCAGCTCGCCGTGGAAGGTACGGGAAGAAGCGTTGTCTCTTCCCCGCACACGGCCCCCCTTTCCCTTTCTACGGGCTGAGGCATGGAAGGAAGCATCGCAGAGGATTGCGGCGGGCCACGGGAGACGGCGCGGCTTGCCCGCCAGGTGGCCCGGAAATAAATCGTCACAGCAATGCTTCTTCCTCGCGCGTTGCAGATGAAGGGTTGCTTTCTTTCCCCTGCCCCCCTCGCTGGCATTGCAGCACTGCAGAGGAAGGGTTGCGTTCTTCCCTCCCCCACCCTCCTCGCTGGCATTGCTGAGGAGGGGATTTTTTCTCCACATTTAAGGAGAAAGAGGGCGTCTGGGGAAGACCGAGCTTCTTCCCGTACCCTTCCATGGCGAGCTGAGGAATTCTTCGTCGGGAAGGCCGTATCAAGGGAGTCGGTCGTCGGAAATAATCGGATGGTCTGGCGGGCGGGGAGTGGAAGAAGATGACGGTCGAATTGGATCGGACAAGCATTGGACCGGGTTGGATGAGCGCGTTCGAATTTTATGATTAAAAAATAAGTTAATTACTCGGTGATTTTTTTAAAATTATTATTTTAAGTATATTATTAGGGGAAAAACACTTATAGTTTATTTCTAGAGCGGGAAAGAAGTGATTATATTTTAAAAAATTATTTTATAAAAAATCTACATTTTACATTATTTTATCCAAACTTATGATTTTTTTAATAATTAGATAATCATGTACTTTGTCTACGTAGTAATTAGATAATCATGTACTTGACTGTGCAGTATGATCACATGTTTTACTGAGTTAAATAATAATAATTTTATATTCTTAGTATAATAACAAAATAGAAATTAATATAAAAAGAAATTTTTTTTATACTAAACCATGTGTCAATGAGTAGAATCATGAAGCTCCATCTTGCCTGTAACTGAATGATCATGGCCACAATCCCTTAAAAATTGAATGCAACCAAAAGTTATCACATGAAGGTGCATTGAAGTGCAGTGTATTCTAATACATTAGTATGAATATTAATTATTTTAAGAATCTATCTAGGTGCACTTAATAGGCATGCCAATGGGCTATGCTTGTGCTACCTAGGTATGATCTGCCTTTGGCACGCTTATATGCGTGCCAAGCCAAACCCGACATGATTGCATTTTGTGTCATATCAGGCATAGCCTATGTTACGTCTACTCAAGCCCAACACGATATACGACATACTCTAAGTTGTACCGGGTGAAGTCTAGTGTTGAGAAAAATTACGCACAATTTTTCTACAAGTCAGAACGAGGAGAAATATAAAAGGCAAAAAGGAATACAAGAGAATTTGATTACGGAGTTCGGCAAATTGCCTACGTCTCCAGATCTGCTGCACATATCATTTTACTAGATGGAAGAAGGATTACAATTGTTAGATACTTTTTTTTTGACACCCTACAAATGAAAGCAAAAGGAGGCTTCACACTGCCTAAATTAAACAACATAAATTAATCTCATTCTATTTTTAACAAAAATGGGCTATGATGCTTTGCCTGGTCAAAATCTATCTTTATCCAAAAGCTTGGTAATAATGCTTATTTTAGCCAAGACTTAGTCATGGATCTTATCAATCTCCCACTTGAAGACTGATTTCAATCTGTCTTCACACCTGGATTTATGCAGCAGATCATTCTGGTTTGACTACTCTCGCAGACCAACTGAAGTTAAGCACAACTTGAGTTTATCAATAGTTACTGCCTTAGTCAACATATCTGTCGGATTCATGCTTCATTGGATTTTATTCAGCATTAATACACCATCTTCTAATAAATATCTGATAAAATGATAACGAAGTCCAATATGCTTCGTCCTCGAGTGAAATGTCGAATTCTTCGCCAAGTGTATTGTACTTTGACTATCACTGTGCAGAATATTCTTCTCCTGTTTGAATCCCAACACAGTTAACAAACCTTGAAGCCATATCATCTCCTTACTTGCTTCAGTCACTGCTACATACTCAACCTCTGTAGTGGATAATGTGACGATCTTCTACAACTGTGACATCCAACTAATAGTTGTATGTCCAACAGTGAATATATAACCAGTAGCGTTTTTCCGGTGATCAATTTCACCTTCAAAGTCTGCATTTACATAATCTTGTACTTTTAGTTTACCTTTATTAAAGTATAAACACTTCTCTGTGGTGCCTTGTAGATACCTCAAAATCCACTTTACTGCTTCCCAATGAGCTTTCCTTGGATTTGACATAATCTGCTGATAACTCCCACTACATGACCAATATCTGGTCTCGTACAAGTCATAACATACATCAAACTCGCAATAGCTGAGGCATAAGGAACTTTAGCCATAAAAGCTCTCTCTTCCTTTATTTGAGGAGACTGATCCTTGGACAAACAAAAATGATTGGACAAGGGTGTGCTCACTGGCTTAGCTTCACTCATGTTGAATCTCTGCAAAACACGATTAATATACTCTAACTGAGATAACTACAAAATACCTTTATGCTTATCTCTTGTGATTTGCATTCCAAGAATCTTCTTTGCTGGACCCAAGTCCTTCATGTCAAACTCCTTTCACATTTGTTGCTTCAACCTTCTAATATCATCTATATTTGGACCTGTTACTAATATATCATCAATATAAAGTAGCAAAATGATATAGCTGGAGTTATATAAAGTAACAATAGTGGTCAGCATTGCACTTCTGAAAATCTTCCTTGTGCATGAAATTGTCAAACTTCTTGTACCACTGTCTCGGAGCTTGTTTCAGGCCATACAAACTCTTCTTAAGTCTGTATACCATATTTTCTTTCCCTCTTTTTGCGAAACCTTCTGGCTGGTGCATATATATTTCTTCATCCAAATCTTTATGAAGAAATACAGTCTTCACATCTAACTGTTCAAGATAAAGATCTTTATTGGCAACAATACTTAGCACTATTATGATGGTATTGAGCTTCACGATAGGAGCAAAAATGTTAGTGTAGTCAATTCCTTCCTTTTGTTGAAAACTTTTGACAACTAATCGGACTTTGTATCTCTTAGAAGCATCATTGTAAACCCCCACCTTTAGGTGGTTTAATTAATAAAATAAAAATGATTAAAAATAAAAAAAAATTAAGCTTATATTTGAGAAAAATATGATCAAAGAATATTTGAGTAGGATTAGGACTCAAATAATGAAATGGGAATAAATATTGATTAAAATGAATGTAATTGTGATTTATAAAATTTTACAAGGATCAAGTTAGGATTTTATTTAATGTTGGAGAACTATGAGATCGGGTTAGGACCAAGATGGTGATAGATTTTTGTATTACAAAGGACCTAGTTGTAATTTATTAAAATTTTTAGGGACAAGTTAGAAATTTTATTAAGGTTTGAGGGACTTAGTTGTGATTTCGGAAAGTTGTGGACCTATATGTAAATATGTAGAGGGTGGCTGTTAATCCCTCACACGTGCAGCGTGTGCCCCCTTCCGACCGGTCGAACCAAACCAGGTTGGGTTCAGTTGAACCGGTCAGCGGTTTGAAGAAGAGGGAAAATGTGCCCTAAACCCGGATGATTCCTTTGCTCGCGTCGTCCCCAAATCGCGTCTCCTCCACCTGATCCCTTCGCCCTTCCATCATCGAGTTGCCGTTAGCTCCTCTCGTTCTTATCTGTTGATCCGCCGGCGACTGCAATATCGATTCGAGCTCACGGCACCTCTCATTCCCTATCTCCTCCACCTGCTCGCGTCGCCTTCACCGTTGAGAGCTCAGCCGACGCCCTCAAATCACCTCTCCTCCACCTGCTCGCGTCGCCCTCCCCATTTGATCCATCGGTGGCTGCAGCTACGACCCGAGTGCCAACCGATCTTGCCTGCTTGATCCCCAGCAGCCTCATCCCTTGCATCACAGCGGATAACCTTGCCCGCTGCATCTCTCGCGACACAGCGAGCTCACCGTCGCCGTCAACCATTCGATGGCGACAACACCGGCATCCCGCTGCCCTGTCTTCTTTGCACGCTTGCTGCGTCTCGACCTCACCCAAGGACCATCGCTCGACCCCAAATCGAGTCTCCACCTCCATCCTTCAAGTGAGGCTGCTTTTGAGGTTCCATCTGCTGCTGACCGGAGATCCCCGATGGTTCCTTGCTGATATGGGGGGGGCGATTCGGGAATCTTCTGGTCGATGTGCCCATTGATCAGCTACACCTTCCAAAGGTCGATTCCCCTTCTCCCTTGTTATGTTAATATTCTTATTTACTTTAAGTTACATGGGATAATAATGATGGTGGATGTAGGGAGAATCGAACCGAGGTTTGCACTAGGAAAGTATTATTGAATTCGAACTAATTAGTTATTATATGGTGATGTTAGAGGAAATTTGGAAGTTATTGACGTGGACTTTGTGAGATTACTAATTAAGGTTCTATCATGCCTAAAGGAGAACAACATAGGAAGATGATTGTTACATCATGAACAAGATTAATTATAAATCGTATATAAAGCAAAGATCTAAATATGACTTTGTTTATAATAGGAAGATATTTCTGAAACGATTAAAGAGAGTACGAATTATTACATGGTCGGTTCCGAAGAAGATTAAACCAAATTATGCGTTGGTTCATTAAAATATGATTTATTCAAACTAGGGAATTACCTGCTGAGGTATTATTAGGAAGGTCCTGAATGCCTTAAACTAATAAAATGCTATGTTTGCTTAATATGTGATAACATGGATGCTAAAATGATATTATTTATGCAACATGATTTATATGCCATGTGTATACTGTTTAATATGCTTTATCAAATTCTTTTACATATTGCTTTACTTCTCCTCATTATCATATGATATGCTACTACCTTGCGAAAGAAGAGGATATATTGATTATAAAGTTAAAACACTACACAGGAGATAATATCAAAAATTATTACTAGACACTCTAGTTTAGATAGAGACATAGGTAACATTTGATACTAGCATCTCTTAGGGATATCACTAGATTACATATTGTGATGGTGTATTAGTGACACACCCTAGATAATAAATGGAACCTTTAGTGTTCGAATAGTGATGTCACTCACTATTACCACTCCTAGGGCTACACACAACTCAGATACTGGGAGTTGGTTGAAAAATAGACTAGATGAACTCCAAGGTCAAGATAGACCAGAAAGTGGAGTAAGTCCATACCCAGATTATATTACCCACACGTGTGCCGTTTAGACGACACCGTGATAGTCCTGAGATGGCTAGCTGGGACGAACCAAATCAAGAACCTGACAAACATGTCGTCGAGGTTGCAGCATTTCCGACGACGGCCAGTATGCACACCTCTTGGCAGGCATCGCTACTTGGGGACTGGGACAGTGACTGCCTCCGCATAGCCTTGGATAGTGGATCCGTAGACCACACGGTTATCATCTTTGACGTTCTGCAGATGATCGGATGTGTAGTCCGGATCCTAGGGTTGGTATATATTTTGGCTAGCCGTGGCTGAGAACATATTAATTGAGGTGACCCTGTCGACGGACAGTTGTATAGCGCTACGCGGTGGGTTGTGACCGTACTGGGATTCCAAGGGGAATGGTACGGGAGCAACCGGTTTTATTGGGACGGGGTGTAGGGAACGACCAGCGGGACAGTAAAGAGAGAGATACACGGTCACCCGATCTCTCTGCCAACATCCGTACAGCGGGCATAGGAAGAGACCTAGACATTTACGGCACGGATGGACTTATGGGAATCCCTGATCAGGATATCCCCTAAGCATAGAATTGCAGCCCGATACACTTGATACAAAGATATAGAGATATATTTAGTTGACATATACTAGAGATACATCTAGTTGACATATACTAGAGATACATCTAGTTGACATATACTAGAGATACATCTAATTGACATATACTAGAGATACATCTAGTTGACATATACTAGAGATACATTTAATTGACATATACTAGAGATACATCTAGTTGACATATAATAGAGATACTGTCATATTACACGACATAGACGACATATACTAGCGACAAACATGTTATACAATATGGAAGATATGTAGGGACATATAGAGACATATACTACGGGTTAGAACTTGACGTTCTAGATAATATTATTTACCTTAAAAGTTAATAACTGATAATTAATAAACCCAAAGGTATCTTAGTACTTCCCCCTAGCATTTGATTTCCTACCTATGATTTTGAGCCGTAATTTCGCACTAGGCCGCAAGGCTGAGCACACCATTTTTTTCCGTGTGTGTGCAGGTGTGTTGGTTGATTGATCATGACGGTGAGTGAAGATGAGTCTATTAGTGGTTTTACTTTTATTTATCGATACCGTTTATCATAGAATTGTAGTAGGTTTATCGGGACTGTGTTAGTAGTGTTGAGGTAGATATTTTAACTGTATATTCCGCTGTATTAATGATGTATATGGACTGTGTGTATCACTAAAAGCCTTGTATGGGTCCTTTGGGCTCATACGACGGTTGTCACGTGCCCGATAGTAGGATCGGGGCGTGACAATCATGTTCATCTTTCACCCGGTACACCCATTTGTTATGAAGTGTCGTCTTTCCCTTGGGTAACTCAGCTAGTTCGCATATCTGGTTAAAGTTCAAAGAATTTATCTCATCTTTCATTACAAGCTCCCACTTGCTAGCATCATCAGACTCATAAGCTTCATCAGCAATAGATAATTTATTTATTTTCTATTAGGCACAGGAATTCGAGAATACATTCTCAATATAGGAACTGGAGTATAAGGATGTAGTTTGTCGAACTGTTGTGCACTACTCTGCTTAACAAGTTCTTCTGACTGAGAACTTGCTACAATCGGCTTTGTTATGGGACTATCTAGGATGATGTCATCTACAGTCGTAAATACTGGCCCAGTCTTCTCTGAGTCGCTGGCATCAGTCTTGTGTCTGTCTTTATACATCACTTTTTCATTGAAAATCACATCTGTGCTGTGGATCACTTTCTTATTTTCATCATCCCAGATACGATAGCCAAACTCATCCTCGCCATAGCCGATAAAAGTACATTTCTTAGATTTAGGATCAAGCTTGTTCCTGCCTTGATTACTGATATGAACATATACAATACAGCCAAAAACTTTAAGATGGGAAAGTTTAATTTCTTTACCACTCCATACCTCTTCTAGTATTCTCTGCTCCAGTGGAATTGATGGGCCTCAGTTGATCAAGTAAGCTACTGTGTTAACTGCTTCTGCCCAGAACTGCTTCGGTAGACCTGACTGTATACGAATGCTTCTAGTCTTTCTGTCAACGTTCGGTTCATACGCTCAGCTACACCATTGTGTTGAGGCGTACCTGGCACGGTTCTTTACATTCTGATCTCATGCTCATAGCAGAATTTCTTGAATCTAGTATTTTCATATTTACCACCATTGTCAGATCTAAGTTTCTTAATCTTTAGACCTGTCTCATTTTCAACCATAGCTTTCCAATTTCTAAAAACCTCAAATACTTCAGATTTTTACTTTCGAAAATAAACTCATACCTTCCGAGAGTGATCATCAATAAAAGTCATGAAATAGTGCTTTCCACCAATGGATGCGGTAGTTGTTGGTCCCCAAATATGAGAGTGATCTAGCTCCAACCTTTCTTTCTTTGGGATTCTGCCACTTGTCTGAAAGCTGACCCTCTTCTACTTTTCAAGTATGCAGTCTTCACACATGTCTAACTCAACTGATTGTAGACGTAGAAGTTTCCCCTTTGAGTGCATAATCTTCATCCCTTTCTCACTCATGTGGCCAAGTCTCTGATGCTACAAATTGGAATTTTCATTCTCTGCAGTAGTTGCGATTGAATAGTGTCCTTCTGCTGTCATGTAGAGAGTACCGTTCTTCTTTCCGTGAGCGACCACCATTGCACCTTTTGAAATCTTCTACCTGTCATCATAGAAGATCATAGTGTAGCCTTCACTGGCCAATTATCCTACTGAGATTAAATTCTTTCTCAGATCGAGAATGTGTCTGACATCCTTCAGCTCCCAAATAAATCCTTTCAAGTTGATCTTCACAGCACCTTTGCCAACAATATCACAAGGTTGATCATCACCAAGATATACTTTTCCAAGGTTTCCGGGAACATACCTCTCGAAAAATTCTTTCTTCGAAGTCGTATGGAATGATGCTCCAGAGTCTAACACCCAAGACTCTCTTCCTTGCTCTCTAAAAAATATATTAATGCATCATCTCCTTCTGAGGCAAAAGTAGCATTTACCTCTACGTTCGCATCCTGGTTCTTCGGTGCACTTTTGCACTGATTTCTGTAGTGCCTAGTCCTCCCGCAGTTCCAGCATTCGTTAGTCTTCGACCTTTGAAAATTGTTGGGATTTCTGGATTTGGACATTCTGTCCGTTGATCCCTCTTTAGTGGTCCGTTAGGCAAATCTCTCATCACTGCATCCTAGTGACCTATCACTCCATGCATCTTTCCCAGACAATCTATGGAGCAACTCATGTAGTACTGCATATTGTCCTCAGATAAGGTCACCACACCTAAGTACATACATCGGCCACGGATAGCTGGTAATTATTTAAACTCTAAGATTTAGACTACTCATCAGAACATCTGCAGAACGTTTGGAATAATAGTCTTGTGGTCTATAGATCTACTATCCAAGGCTATGCGGAAGGAGTCACCAACCTAATTCAAAAGCAGCGATACCTGTCAAGAGGTGTGCATCTTAGCTATCGCCAGAATGCTATAACCTCGGCGACGTGTTTGCTAGATCCTTAGTTTGATTTTATCCTCGCCAGCCATCTTAGGACTTTCACAGTGGCGATTTCACGACACACGTGTGGGTATTGTGACTACGTCACAAGGTATTTTAGTGATAAGCTGATTCATATTGAATCTCACCCTTTATATCCAATATCAATTCAATCTTTTTGGGTGGTGTAGGTTTCTGAGCATTAGAGCTCATATCTGTAACTCAGGATATCTGCTATAGTGCATTATTAGTATTTTCTTACAGAAGTGTGATAGTATCACATATCCATAGGGTCTGTTTATTGATGTCCATATAGATGTCAAGCTATGGTATAATATAATTCCCTACAATTTATTTATAAATGTAACTATAATGTTTTATTTTTCATCACATCAATATAGTAGGTAATAAGCAAGAGAAAAACTAGCATACGCAAATAACAGCACATAGAAGACTATAAGCATATCACATAAGCAAGCTTGTTTGACATACAAAGCATAAATCATGATTAATTTAAATATTAATTCCTAAGCAATAAAAATATTTATCTTCTTAAATTCCACTAATTTAGGATTAGTCTATTGTAATGAGCCAGCACGCCTAGATAGTTAGATCTATCTTCAGAACTAACCTAGCTTAATTCATTCATCATTTAATCTTTGGAGATAATCTACATAATACAAGTAACATTGTCTTTAAATGTTGCTTCTGATGTTTGTCATCTGACATGTCTATAAGATACTAAATTAATCATCTTCATCATTTTACTTAAATATAACCCAACCCAACTTAATTATCTTGGGTCTCCGTCTTTGCTGCATTCGGCAGCAAGAGGGAACAAGTGCAGGAGAATTTAAGATAAAGAATGCAAGGGAAAGAATGAAAGAAAATTAAAAAGAAAAGGAAGAAGGAAGTCCTCTCGGCAAGTTTTTTTTTTTTCCCTTCAAGTGAAGGATTCCTAAAAGTCCTTGTTTTTCCAAATTCCATTACCTTCCTCAGTGGTTTGGATCAGACTGGTTTCAATGAAATGACATTTAACATACATAATAAAGAGTAAAGATTAAAACTTCACAGCCTCAATTTGAATGA
This sequence comes from Thalia dealbata, assembly GCA_030544415.1. Taxonomy (NCBI): domain Eukaryota; kingdom Viridiplantae; phylum Streptophyta; class Magnoliopsida; order Zingiberales; family Marantaceae; genus Thalia; species Thalia dealbata. The sequence goes on along the minus strand of CM060457.1, from coordinate 28,212,046 downwards.
GAACAGCCATCAAAATTTAAGCTTGGATGCTCCTGCCTTTCGCCAGCAACGTCCCATGCCCACCAAGCAATGCCCATTATACCTAACCTCAGCTTTCTAGGTTCTATTGCTCTCCCATGTCATGATACCCAAGGTGGGAAAATAACATATCATTTAGTCCCAGCCAACACAACTCATACTTGCAATGCATGGAAACCAATTAGCCAAGTCTTCCTCTGACAACTTCAGTAACTCTATTTAGCAAGATGTTTAAGCATTTCAATCCATGTTCCTTAAATCGTCCAACAATTGACAGAATGTGTATAAGAAGTTGCAATTGAAGACAGTGAACTGAGGCTAAGATAGCATTTTAACTGCCCACGAAGTGTTCGACGAAGGGTTGGATGTGAAGAGCAGGAAGAGCCACCGACATCTGAACTCCGCCACCGTCTTTGGCCTTCGAGAAGGCCAAAAGTCCATCTTGGTACATCGAGATGATCTCGACCCTGCTCGGCTTTCCCCATCCGAAATCAATATCGTACACCGCGAACTGAGGCGACGCCACCACGATCAGCGAACGCTGCAGGTCAGCCTCCGTGAACCTTTCCAACCATACCGCTCTGCAGTCCGCCAGCGGCTGCTCCAGCGACGCCTCCTGCACCGCCCTCTGCATCGCCCTGCACGCCCGTGCATGGCCTCCTCCTTCCACGAGGTCCCCGACGGTGGCTCTCGCCATGCAGCCCTTGACGCAGTTGCCGAAGTAGTTCTGCTGCCCGGCGAGGATCGGTGGGTCGAGATGGGTGCGGCAGTCGGCGATGAAGTTGACGTAGGTGTCAGCGGCAGCGGCGGCGCGGTCGAGGGCCTTGGAGCGGACGAAGGAGATCCACGCGTGGGCCACGATGGAGACGAAGGTCGAAGGAGGCGGCTCGACGGCGGCTCTTTGCTTCAGCTGCTGGATTCGCCGGCGGCTGACGACCAGCGTTCTCCTTTCCAAGTAGGAGGAATCCGACCAATAAATTGGATGGACGGTCTGCGATTTGAGATATATAAATAAATTTTACAGGAATTAAAATTATAAAAATCCATATCATAGTAAATATTATTTAAAAAAAATTAAATTTAACAGGGATGAGATATAAAGATACATCTTAATTTTTTTATTTTTTCCTGAGTATATTACTTATTATTTTATGCCTTGGCATCGATTATTTTTGAAGCTTTAATATTTAAATTTTAAATATTGTTATTTTTCTGAGTATAATACTTTAAAAAATTGTTATTTTTGAAGCTTTAATATTTAAAATTTAAGAATAATTAAAAAGGAGGAGGTGAATAAGAATTTTTTTTTTAATTTTTTTTTTTGATGCAGAGTAAATTAAAAATAGGAGAATAAATAAAAGAAGTCGTTCAATTACCTTAGGCAGAGATGGGGCCAGATGGCGCAAGAACAGCCGTCGGATCTCTTCGCCCTTCGGATGCTTGATCACCGCCCTGTCGACCGTCGGCGGGGGCGGCGGCGGGTTCTCCCCGCGGCACTCTGCCGCCCACGCCTCCACGAACGCCCAAATGGCCCGGCCGTCCGCCACCGCGTGGTGGAAGGCGAAACCGACGGCCACGCCCTCCGCGGCCCCGGCGAAGGCCGTCACCTGCACGGAGAACACCGGCGCGGGGAGCTCGCTGACGTCGAGCGGGGGGATGAGGAGGCGGAAGACCTCGAAGTCGTGCTTCTCGTCTTCGACGAGGCTGGCGAGGGCGACGCCTTCGGCCTCCGCCTCGAAGAAGGCGACGCCGGGATGGACGGCAGCGGGGGAGCAGTCGATGGCGACGTCGCCGGAGGCGGGGAGGTAGGTGAGCTTGCCGGCGAGGGTGAAGTAGTGGAGGAGTGCGCGGGAGAGGGCGGCGCGGAGGGAGTCAAGGAGGGAGGGGAGGGGCGGGAGGTGGGCGCCTCCGTGGAAGAGGAGGAGGCGCTGCATCGGGGGCAGGGTGACGGTGAGGACATCGAAGAAGGAGAGATCGACGCGCTCCGGCGGGGGAGTCGGAGACGGCGGGAGGGTGACATGAGTCGCCTTCACTACTCGCACTCCGCTCATCGCCGGATAAAATTGATGAGGATGCCGACGAGGTTTTTTTTTCGGATGTTAACAGTCTTTCGAAGGATTATAAATAGAAGAAAGAAAGAGTTAGTATAATATTAAAATATCAGAAGTATGATAAAGATTATAAATAGTAGAAATGAGAAATATTATAATATTAAAATCTTAAAAAACATTACTATAATATTTAATTTTAAGTAGATTGTTAAAAATTAAAATTTTGAAGAAAAATCTTTAAATATAGCTATATTTTATAATTAATAAACTATATTAATATTAATTATATAAATTGCATATCTCACGTTTTTAAAATAATAAGCATTATTTACAATATATATTTTTCATTAAAACAAATCCAGCACAGTATAAATATTTAATGTGAGTCTAGTTTATTATTAGTGCAGGATGGATCTGATGGAGTAGGTAGATTTAAGAAAAAAATTGTTTAAGTCGAGTCAAATGTACTATTACTAATACTTAAATATTTAGTGTCAGTGTAGTTTATTATTGAGTGTTTTACCATATTAATCAACTTAAATAATAATTTCTAAAAATCACCAAAAAAAAATTTTTAATCATAAAAAATTTACCCCGGTCGAATGCTCGACCGGTCCAGTTCGACCGTCATCTTCTTCCTCCCCACGCCCGCCGTACCAGTCGATTATTTCCGGCGGCCCTCGAGACTCCCTTGCTCCGCCCATTCCGGCGAATTTTAACTATCTCCTCAGCTCGCCGTGGAAGGTACGGGAAGAAGCGTTGTCTCTTCCCCGCACACGGCCCCCCTTTCCCCTGCTACGGGCTGAGGCATGGAAGGAGGATTGCAGCGGGCCACGGGAGACGGCGCGGCTTGCCCCCCAGGAGGCCAGGAAATAAATCGTCGCAGCAATGCTTCTTCCTCGCGCGTTGCAGATGAAGGGTTGCTTTCTTTACCCTGCCCCCCTCGCTGGCATTGCAGCATTGCAGAGGAAGGGTTGCGTTCTTCCCTCCCCCACCCTCCTCGCTGGCATTGCTGAGGAGGGGATTTTTTCTCCCCATTGCAGGAGAAAGAGGGCGTCCGGGGAAGAGACGGCGTACCCTTCCATGGCGAGCTGAGGAATTCTTCGTCGGGAAGGCCGGAGCAAGGGAGTCGGTCGTGGGAAATATTCGCATGGTACGGCGGGCGGGGAGAGGAAGAAGATGACGGTCGAATTGGACGGACAAGTGTTGGACCGGGTTGGATGGGCGCGTTCGAATTTTATGATTAAAAGATAAGTTAACTACTCGCTAATTTTTTTAAAATATTATTTTAAGTATACTAGTAGGGCAAAAATACTCACATGCTTCGCTCAGTTAAATAATAATAAGTTTATATTTTCTAGTATAATAACAGAATAAGCATGTGATCATGGCCACAATCCCTTCAAAATTTAATACAACAAAATTATCACAAGGTGCGTTGAAATAAGGTGTATTATAATATATGAGTATGAATATTAATTATTTTAAGAATCTATCTAGGTGGGGTTAATAGGTATCCATGCTCGTGGCGACGTGGGCGGCGGAGGCGGGTGCGGGTGCCGGAGCCCCCGGCGGACGGGGGCGGCGGAGGCGGCGGCAAGATCGTGCTCCAGCCCAGGCTGTGCACGCTGCGGTCGTACGGGGACCGGGAGGGCGTCGTGGTGAGGGTTGCGGCGGCGCCGGACTGGGATCCGTCGTCCTTCTTCGCCTCCCTCGCCGACTACATCGAGACCTCCCGGAAGAGCTACCAGCTCGAGATCGTCTCCGGCCGCCTCGCCATGGTCAGCTCACTCGCCCTTCACCCTCCAAATCTTTTCTCTTTTTTTAATGAATATTTTCGATAATACTGCCCAAAATTGAAGGATTTTTTTTTAAAAAAAATGTTTTGAGCAAATATATACCCTAAAATAATTGATTCATGAAAAAAAATAATATTTAAAAGATTTTTACTGTATATTTATAAATTGTACGATCCATCTAATTCGGTAACTCTAATTTTTTTTAAAAAACTCTATTGCTAAATATTTTATTTTCTTTCTCAAGGCACACCTCTTTTTTACTTTTAATTATATTTATCAGTAAAAAAAATGATTCGTTATTTTTTTAAAAAAACTCTATTGCTAAATATATTTTTTTTATTTTACGTTTTAATGCACACCTCTTTTTTAATGTTCATTTTATTTAACAGTACACCTATATATGTATAGTCCCTCAATTTATCGGTGAAAATTTTAATTAAAAATATATATTATATTTTAAAAAACACTCTGTTGCTATTTATTTTCTCTTTTTATGCACACTCTTTTTAGGATTTAATTTATTTAATAGTATATATATAAACTCTCAATTTATCAGATTTTCTTTTAAAAAATATATTACTTTGCATATTGTCACACTCCAAATCTTCCTACGTCAAAAAATTTAAATGGAGATGCTGGAAGAGAAAAATGTTAAAAAATTTCAATGGAGATGCTAGAGTATGCAGGGTATCATGGAGAAAAATTTCAATGGAGATGTCGGAGTATGTCTTTTAGGTCCTTTAGCCCTTCCCCCACCTTCTCCCGGACCTTAGATTCAAGAAAAAGGTTTAAAGGTGTTGGGATTAGTGAGAGTTCTCCACCCGCAAATGGAGGTTGAAAAGCCGTGCTAACACGTGGGATGAGCGAGACCCAGATCTACTGATCTAAAGAACCCCGCGAGCAACCCTATCGGCAAGGCTTGGAAAGATACTTTTGGCTCCTTCACGGAACTGATTCACGCAGGTCCAAAGCAGCTGAGCGAGCTAATCTGTCCTTTACGGCTCTTCGGACCTTGGCGCCGGGCCTTTGACTACTTCCTGAAAGAGCCTTTGGTTCGGGCCTCAATGGAGGGAGCAAAAAAGAGGCTTTGCTCACCTTTATGAAAATGAAGAAAGAAGGTTCGAAGTAATTGGCACCAAGAACAAGGACGTCGTCCTCCCTTGATCCATTAGGGGCTGCAGTTGCGATCACAACGAGCTCAGCAGCACACTCCTCGCCATCTTCCACCATCTTCGCTCCTTATCACGTTGCGCTTGCTGCGTCTCTCTCGCATCATAGTGAAAAATTTCAATAGAGATGCCGGAGTATGCGGCATATCATCAAGGAGATGGGGACGATACTAGCCTAGTAAGCGAAAGCAGTAATTGGCACCAAGAACAAGGACGTCGTCCTCCCTTGATCCATCAGGAGCTGCAGTTGCGATCACAGCGAGCTCAGTGGCACACTCCTCGCCATCTTCCGCCATCTTCGCTCCTTATCACGTTGCGCTTGTTGCGTCTCTCTTGCAACACAGCCCACTACTTCGTGCAACCACCAATGGTGAAGTATTGATCATTGCTGCTTCGTGCAACCACCAATGGTGAAGTATTGATCATTGTTGCTTGTCAATTTAGATGGATGTAAGAAGAATTGAATCAAGGTTTGCACTAAGGAAGTATTATTAAATTTCAGTTAACTAGTTATTATATGATGATGTTTGATAAATTTAGGAAGTTATCGACTTGGACTTTATTTATACTACTAGTTTAGGTTCTATCGTGCCTAGTTGAGAACATAGGAAGATGACTTGTCACTGTATGAACAAGGTTAATTATAAAGTATATACAAAGTAAATATCTAAATATGACTTTGTTTATAATAGGAAGATCTCCTCGAAACGATTAAAGGAAGTACGAATTATTACACGGTTGGTTCTGAAGCAGACCAAACTACATCATCAGGTGCGTTGGTTCATCGAAGTAGAATTTATTCAAACTAGAGAATTACCGTCAGATGTATTATTAGGAAGGTCCTGGATGCTTTGAAACTAATAAAATGCTACATTTGCTAAATATGTGATAATATGCATACTAGAATGATATTATTTATGTAGCATGAAGTGTTTGTCAAATATGTGATAACATGCATGCTAGAATGATATTATTTATGTAGCATTAATTATATGCCATGTGTATATTGTTTAATATTCTTTATCAAATTATTTTACATATTGCTTTATTTTTTCTTATTATTATATGAAAGAAGATGATATATTAATTATAAAATTAAAACACTACATAGGAAATAATATCAAAAATGGTTACTTGAAACTCTAGTTTAGATAGAGACAAAGGTAACATTTGATACTAGCATCTCCTAGGGACATCACTAGATTACATCTCCTAGGGACATCACTAGATTACATATTGTGAGGGTATATTAGTAACACACCCTAGATGATAAATCGAACCCTTAGTGTTCGAATAGTGATGTTCACTCACTATTACCACTCCTGGGGCTACACACAGCTCAAATACTGGGAGTTAGTTGGGAAATGGACTAGATGAACTCCAAGGTCAAGATAGACCAAAAAGCGGATTGAGTCCATACCCGGATAAATTACCCGCATGCATGACGTTTGAGCGTCATCGTGATAGTCCCGGAGTGGCCAGCGGGGACGAACCCTTTCAAGGATTTAGCAGGCATGTAGTCGAGGTAGCCACAACCCATTGTACAGATGCGAGCTCAACTCGGCCAACATCAACTGCTATTGAATTGGAGAGATGAAATCCTTTAAAGCCTTGGATAGTGGATCCGTAGACCGCACGACTATTATTCCAGATGTTCTGCAGACGTTCTGATGAGTAATCCAGATCTTAGGGTTGATACTTATTTCGGCTAGCCGTGGCCGAGGACATATTAATTGAGGTGACTATGTCGACGGACAGTTGTGTACCGCTACACGGTGGGTTGTGACCGTACTGGGATTCCAAAGGGAATATATGGGAGCAACCAGTTTTGCTAGGATGGGGTGTAGGGATCGACCAGCAGGACAGTACAGAGAGAGACACATGGTCACCCGATCACTCTACCAACATCTGTGCAGCGGGCATAGGTAGATACCTAGACATTCACGGCATGGATGAGCTTATGGGAATCCCTGATCAGGATATCCCCTGAGCATAGAATGGCAGCCCGATGCACTTAATATAAAGATATAAATACATCTAGTTGGCATACTAGAGATACAGTCATATTACGCGACACAAAAGACATATACTAGCGACAAATATGTTGTACAATATAGATGACAAGTAAGGGACATATAGAGACATACACTACGAGTTAGAACTTGCTATTGTGGATAATATTATTTACCTTAAAATTTTTTTATAATCGATAATTAATAAACCCAAAGGCATCCTAGTACATCCCCCTAGTATTTGATTTTCTATCTACGATTTTGAGTCATAATTTCACACTAGACCGCAAGGTTGAGCACACAATGTGAGATTTGTGCTATTGTATTAAGGATAAGTTTGTAAAATAATAATAGAAGGACTTATTTGTAAAATTTTATGAATTTTTAGAAGTATGGAATTGTAATATAAAAATTATACCATCGGATAGGATTTTTGATAAGGAATCCAACGACGCAGACGGATCGTAATTTGGACGTCATTTGATTGGTCAAATCGATGAATCAAGGATTAAGCTAAATGGACGGTCGAGATTCGATTTTAGATTTAAGATTTTAATTAATAATTTTATAAAATTCAGAATTTCTTCCCACCGGCTCGAGCGCTCCTCTGTTTCCTTCTCCTTCACGCGGCAGCGATGGTGACTTAATCTTCTCATTTTGGAGACGACGATTGGAGGGCTTTCCGATTGAATTTTTCTGTGAGACTTGAACCACGACATCAGGTGAGCTAGGAGAATATATTAGAACTATTACTTTTAAGCTTTGGTGGAGATTAAGGGAGAAAAGAGGAGATAGGCGTCGACAGCGAAAACTCCATCGTTGGAGCGTGATCCGGCGATTGCCGGCCATTCCGGCTGCGGAACTTCGCAAAATTGATACTTATGGCTTTTCCTCGACGAGAGCTATCCATTGGTACTGGAGTTGAGGGCTATTGGCCGTCGGTGAGCTAAAAACTCTAACTTAGGGATTCCGCCCAAATAGGATTAATCGGTGGAATTGATCGCGTATGAGCTATAACAATTGGGGCAAATATGATTTTTGGAATCCTTGTAAAGAGAGCTTTCGACTGGTACCAATATTGGTGCTGATCGAAGAACTTCGCCGGTGAGGGTTCCGGCGAACTTTCCGGCGGGTTTCCGACGAACTCGAGATAAAAATTAGGGTGATTCTAGAGACCATTTTAAGAATATTGGTGAAGACAGATTTGTAAAATTGTTATTGGAATGAGAAACTAAATTCGTTGAAATATTCACAGGAAATACGATAAGCAGGCATGATGATCCGAACGTTCGCGATACGAACTATAACGTGCTTACAACGATAGGATCAGGTGAGTGTTTATTCTTTGGGCAGAATAAACGGGATAATTCTCAATGTTTAGTCCAGGAGAACTATATCCCTTTGATTAGATATACTTAGTATTTCTTTGGACTCTCCTGCTAGTTTATATAATCTTGATTATTATTATAAATGAGTTGTGAATAATTTTTGATATTCTTGCTTGATGACATAAGTTATTTATTGCTCATGTTCCTTGATTCATTATCAGCATGATACTATATTTTTGTTGACTCTAGATTTAGTATATGCATCTGGTTGATTCTTTGTGATACCTTTTCATTTATAAATGCATATGATTAGTATGATCTGATACTAGATAGTGCTATAGGCACTTTCACTGCAGTGATAGGATATTACATTCTTAGCACACCCATAGGCGATCTATGAAGAGGGGCGTGGGATGATAGTGCTCGAGGTCAGGATGGGAGATTAGAATACTCCTAACCGATTTTTACTCTGGATTAGCTATGGATATCAGATAGCGAAGTCCAGTGGGCAACCCAGGGGGAAAGGGGGCTTTGTTTATCTATTCTTGCACTCTTATTATGATCTGGGTACCTTATAATTCATGATTCCTCCCCTTGAGGTGACAATTGTCTGCAGCAACTGTATTTGATTATGTCAGCCCTGGATACAGTCTTGTGTAATTCTTGATTACTCTTTTTGATTGGCTATTGTATACGAATAGCCATGTCACTTTATTCTTGACATTTTGTTATTTTATGTTCTCAGTTTTACATTGTTTTCTATTCAATTCATTGGGTACGACGTTACTCACCCCTAAGTGACTCATTTTTGTTTTTCAGGATCACAGCATGAGAGAGACTGATAGATATCGAGGCGTTTAGCTAGGCTCCTGATTTATTTTGAAAGGTAGGACGGTTTTACCTTTATTTTGTGTACAGAAAGATCCACTGGATATATATTTTGTGTATTATTGGGCAGGTGCCCTATTTTGATTGTAGATCATTTGTACATGCATATATCTCTGTGTAAGAGGTCTGATTTTGTATAATATATGGTTTTAGAGTTATATTTGGTCTGTGGTCCAGGTTCTCTCCTTCCATAAATAGAGAGGATATATATCAGGCACGCTTAGTGGGTTCCCATATAGTGCCGGAGTTAAGCGGGGTTGTATGTGGAGTTCACTACGGTTTGCCACGTACCCTAGGGGGAAGGTATGGGGCATGACACACCACTTTTCCCCGTGTGTGCAGGTGTGTTAGATGATCGATCATGACGGTGGGTGAAGATGAGTCTATCGATGGATTTATTTTTATTTAACGATATAGTTATCATAGAATTGTAGTAGATTTATCGGGACTATGTATAGATAATTTGATTGTATATTCCGCTGTGTAAATGATGTGTATAGAATGTATGTATCACTTTGATGCCTTGTATGGGTCCGTTGGGCTCATACGGCGGTTGCCATGTGCCCGACAGTAGGGTTGGGGCGTGACAAGCTAAGTAATCCTGGATGAGATTCTGGAATTGTCGACTCCTCAGTTTTGGGGTCGTAACAATCCTCCCCCGTTTGAAGCTGTCGATGCCCTCATCAACTTGCCAGCTAAGTAATCCTGGATGAGATTCTGGAATTGTTGAAGCGATGTATTGTTCTCCCAACTGGCTTCTTCAAGCGGTTCTCCTCTCCATTGAATCAGATACTCGATGATTCCCTCTAGTTGGAAGGTTTGTCACTCCAAGATTTTCTCAACCTGCTTTGGACTTTCCTTGCGAATGGTAGGTGGTATGCGATCTTGCTCAATGCACGTGGGATCGATGTCCTCATGAAATGGCTTAAGAAAACTGATACGAAATGTGGGATGCATCCGAAATCGAGAGGGGAGTTGTAATTGGTAGGCAACATTTCCTACTCACTTAATAACTTCGAAAAGGAATTAAACCTTTGTGAAGATACATACCTCGAGTATTTCTCCACATCTGTGGTGTTAATTTTAAGAGAACTTTATCTCCAACCTTCAATTCCCAAAGTCATCGGTGATGATCAGCTTGTTTCTCCATTCTCTTGGCTGCCTTCTCTAAACTTTCTTTCACCTCTTCAATTTGTTCTTGCCTGTCGAGTACGAATTTGTTGGCAGCAGGACAACGTTCATTGATGGATGCCTGAACCAATTCGAGATGAGAGAAAGGTAGACGTCCATCTACGATTTTGAACAGTGATTTCTCCGTCGCCGAACTTCGATGATGGTTGTAGCAGAATTGTGCGGCATCTAGTAACTCCACCCAATTTTGTTGCTTGAAAGTGACAAAGTGACGCAAGTAATCCTTAAGTACTGCATTTATTCTTTCGGTTTGCCCATCCATTTGTGGATGATTGGTGGTAGAGAATTTTAGTTTTGATCCCAAAATTTTGAATAAGGCAGTCTAGAATTTTCCGATGAAGCGGGGATCCCTGTCACTCACAATATCTTCAGGTAAACCAAAATATTTGACAACATACCAGAAGAAGAGTCCTGTTGATTGTTCCATTGTGATCCTTTCGTTGGTGTGAATAAAGATCGCAAACTTGCTGAAGCGATTTACCACTATGAGAACAACAGAGATTTCGTTCACCTTCGGAAATAACGTGATGTAATCAAGGAAAACAGAACTCCATGGGTGAGAAGGTGTCGGTAGTGGTTGTAGGAGTCCTGCAGATTTAGTCTTTTCCGTCTTATCCTTCCGACATGTCACACAAGTGCGAATGAATGCTTCTACGTCTATCTCCATGTGGGGCCAGTAAGAAGGATCATTGCAGGAGAGTCATGGTTAGTTCTATACCTGGATGTCCTGCCCACATGGAGTCATGACATTTTGATATCAATTCCCGCCGCAATTGTGTAAAGCAGGGAATGTATGCTCTATTCCCCTTAGTTTGTATGTTGTTGTTGGCATCCTTCCAATATCGGTGACTCTCTCCCTTCTCCACTTGTTGCAGTAGGCATTGGTAGGCTGCATCATGTTCTCCGGCTTCATGGATGCGGGTTGCAAGGTCACTGCATACCCGAATAGCGAGTGTATATGCTCGGCGACTTATGGCATCAGCCTCTTGATTGAGTTTTCCGGCCTTGTGTTGCCAGGTGAAGTCATACTTGGCAATTTGCTCCTGCCATCTGATTTGTTTCGCTGAAAGTTTTTTCTGGGTTTGAAAGTAAGTATTAGATATATTATCTGTTCGTATGATGAATGGTTGCCCCAGTAGATAAATCCTCCAACTTCATAGGCAGTGTAGGACCGCGAACTTTTCTTTTTCATTTGTAGTGTAGTGTTGCTTGGTGGGGCTCACTCAGCTTTCTACCTTCGTATGCGACGGGATGTCCCTCTTGAATTAGTATGCCACCTAATGCTTTATCAAAAGCATGAGTGAGGTTTTATCGAAATCAGGTAAGGCTAAGACCGGTTCTTTTATCATCTTTGCCTTAAGTTGTTGATAAGCCTCTTCGCACTCCTCTGTCCAAGTCCACTTTTAATCTTTTTTTAGAAGGTCTGTTAGCGGAGCAGTGATAAAGTAATATTTACATATGAAACAGCGGTAATAATTGGTGAGTCCGAGAAATGAACGGAGTTCAGAAGGATTTTAGGTGTCGGCCAACTTTTTATGGCTTCTACCTTATGTTCCTATCTTCACGCATCCCCCACCTATTTTTTGTCCAATAAATAGAATCTTTTGTTGCCCAAATTCGCATTTATCCTTACGAATAAAAAGTTGATGGGTTCGCAGCTTCTGAAACACTTGTTGAAGATGCTTGATGTGTTCTTCATCATTTGCCGAATAGACAATAATATCATCTAAATAGACGACCACAAATCTATCCAAAAAGTCATAGAATACCTCATCATCAGGTTGCAAAAAGTGGCCGAAGCATTGGTGAGTCCGAACGGTATTACTAAAAACTCGAAGGCTCCGTAATAGGTAACGCAAGTTGTTTTGGCTTCATCTCCTTCCGGTATTCTTACTTGTCAATAACCTAATCTAAAATCAAGCTTTGAAAAGATTTTTGCATATGCAAGTAGATCGAAAATTAAATAAATAAATTCTAGAAATCTAAAATTGTATCTAGATTTGCAGTCTATCTCCTATGACTGACCACCTATGCTTAAGGTGTCACGCCCCGACCCGCAGGACGACACGTGGCAACCGCCGTATGAGCCCGACAAGCCCATACAAGGCATAAATACAAATACGAAACTACATACACCCACATTTCAAATAACATCTTAAATACAGTCCCGATATCTCCTAATACAAATCTAAGACCAGCATACGAAAACTCATAACAGCAGTCGTATACCTCCCGCGACGAACCCTCCGTCATTGATCTCGTCTCGTGCATCGACACCTGCACACACATTGAACGCGGTGTGCTCAGCCTTGCGGCCTAATGCGAAATTACGGCTCTACCGAATAAGGAAATCAAAGGCTAGGAGGAGTATTCCAGGATGTCTTTGGTAATTAAACATCATCTTTCATGCCATTTCGTTTTAAACAATTCGTATAAAAACAGACAGCATAAACAAACAATTAAATGTGTACATGTCACTAGATGTCACCCTAGTCATGTCTAGTGTCCATATTAGTAGTATGTCACCTCATCATAGTGAGACTTTTTAGGTTTCATAAACTCGGGCTGCCAGCCTGTGCTTAATGACTACCCTAGCTAAGAGTATCAGTAAGCCCATCAGTGCCTTTCTGTCTCTGTCTCTACCTATGCCCGCTGCACTGATGTTGGCAGAGAGGATGGATGACCCAGAGTCCCTCTCCTGTTGTTTCACTAGTCGCCAACCATGCCTCCCCTAGCGAAACCGTCGTGCCCTTACATCCTCCCCGGATACCGTAGGGGTCACGACACCCATGTAGTACTACACACTGCCCGTAGACAGGGTCACCTCTCTTAAATATCATCGGCCACGGCTAGCCGGAATAACCACCCTAGGATCCGGACTACTCATCCGATCGTCTGCAGACGTCAAGGGTGATAGCCGTGCGGTCTACGGATCCACTGTCCAAGGCGTCGCATGTGGAATCACCTTTCCAGTCCAATAGCCGTCAACGTCTATCGAGATTGGCGCACATCCGCACGATGGGATGTGGCCCTCGACTTCGTCGGTGCCAAGTCCATGGTAGGGTTCATCCTAGCTAACCATCTCAGGACTATCACGAGGCCGCCTACAACGACACTCGCGCGGGTGAAGGTTTCGGATGAGGACTTGCTCCATATTTCCAGTCTGACATGACCATGGAGTGTGTACAGTCCCTTACCCTACCAGCTCCCAGTATATGAGCTATGCATAACGTTAGGAGTGGTGCTCCCAGTGCTCCGCTATGCATCAACCTCGGGAGTGGCGCCTAACGGAAACGTCACCGTTTGACCACCGTCGGGTCGCGGCGGTCAACCGGGGCATATGGAAAAAGGCCCCTTTTTCTCTAAGTGGCGGTGACGTCGCCAAGGATCTAACATGTCGCATATATTATCTATGTCCGCATGATAGTTATTTAGCACATCGCACCGAAGCAATTTAGCATGCACGACATGATTATAAAGCATGTTAGATACCTAGCAGATCAAACATGTTAGATAAGATAACTATGCTAGCATGCATACAATTTAAATCTTATCAAACATTATGGTTTATCATATTGAAGACATCCAAGAATTTTTCCTAAGAAAACCCCAGCGGGTATTCCCTAGCGTGAATAAATCCTACCAACGGAGAACCAACGCACCTGGGATAGCGATCTGCTTCTGGGAAACAAGTCGCGCGGAGAATATCACCCGCCGAGCTTCTCGGATCGCGTACCCACAATAATCCTATTTAATAGAAATTATTTAAAATAGATTTAATTTATTTCCCTTAAGATAAATAAATTAAATTCTATCAATTAATAATTATTACATTAAATTAATCCTATGCATGTTTAGGATTAATCTCACCTAATGAATTTTGAATTTATCATATTTTTTTGTATTTTTATCTAATAACTTCAATGAATTTTTATTCAATTTCTACTCATCAAACTCACCCATAACTTGGCCCAAGTCGTCCAGGAGTCCAAGTAGAACCCATAGAAATTTTTATTATTTTTTGATTTTTTTAATATTTTAATATTATTTTATTATTTTAATATTATTTTATTATTTTATATTTTCTGACCCGGTCAACGGTCAACGTTGACTGGTCAACGGTCAACGTTGACTGGTCAACGGTCAACGTTGACTGGTCAACGGTCAACGTTGACTGGTCAACGGTCAACGTTGACTGGTCAACGCTGACTGGGTCAGCAGTGGGCCCGGTCAATGCTGACTGGGTCAGCTGTTGACCGGTCAACGCTGACGGGGTCAGCGGTTGACTCGGTCAACGCTGACTGGGTCGGCGGTGGGCCCGGTCAATGCTGACTGGGTCGGCTGTTGACTCGGTCAACGGTTCGAGTTACTGTTCGGTTCGGTTCGGTTCGATTTGGTTCGGTTCGGGTCCGGTTCAGCTAAATTAAATTCAATCTAATTTGACTCGAGCTCGAACCAGGTTCAACCTATTTGATTCGGCTCACCCAACCCAACTTGACTCGAACCCAAACTTAACTCAAACCCAACCGATTTAACCCACTTGATTCGACCCAACCGTTTCATTAAAGAAATAATTTCTTATACACTAAGCTTAGTTAATTAACGTTAATCATGCTTTTAATTAAACTAAGCATACAATAACATAATTTTTCCACTAATCTTATTTATTTACACTAAGCACAATTTATTAGCGCTAATCGTGATTAAGGAAATCCTTAATCACGATTACGAAAAGGGGCGAAATAACACCTTCGCCGCTTCCTTCGCCGATCGCGCCTTCGTCGACTCCTTCGCCGACGCCCTCGCCGGCCCTTCCGCTGTCAACGCCCGAGCGCAGACTCCGGCCGACGACCCCCGGCGTCCTCGCGCGCGAGATGGCCGGAAGCACTCTGCATCAAATCCGGCCGTGAGAACGAACCCTCGAAGGGTTTGAAGGTCGACGGACCTTCTGCGGACGGCGGGCGCGAGTTCGTAGCAACGAGGGACGAAGGAGGTAGATTGGGGCGGGATCCCTCACCTCCAACTCGCGCAGAGCTCGTGGAACGCCGACAGCTTCACTGTCGGGGAGGTGGGGCGAGGCGGCACTCGTGGACGCAGCCACCGATCGAAGTCGAGGTGGAGGCGTCGACTCCTCTGTGCGGGCGCGGTGGAGAGGCTTGCAGGTGGCGTTCCTCCGGCTGATGCCGCTGCCAAGCTCCCCTCCGATTCAACTCCCGGCAACGGGGACGAGGACCCGCGGATGGAGCGCCGACGAGCTCGTTGGCGCTCGAGCGAGCCGCGTACAGGGGAAGCAGGGGAGACGGTAACGAAGGAGGGGGAGGAGCTCGACCGAAGCTGCTGCGGATCTCTTCGGCGGTCCTCCTCTCGACGATGGCGACGGGGCTGGGTCGGAGCAGCAGCAGCTCGCCGGCGATGCCCTCGTCGGTCGCCGCTGCTGTGGAGGGGGTGAAGAGACGAAGGAGACGCCGCGCGATTAGGGCGAGCTCCTTCGCCCTCTTCGCGTCTCGACTTGACGGGGTCGCTTCCACCGAACCGATCGTGTGGGTCGGTTTGGGTGGACCGGTCGACCAGGCCGGTCTAACCGAACCGGCCGGTCTAAACTTTTTTTTTTTTTTTTTTTTTTTGATGGGGGTTTACAAGTACTCCCCCCCTTAAAAATTTTTGGTCCTCCAAAATAACACTTGAACATCCAAAAAGATATCCAACATCAACATATAAATTTCCAAAATTTTTGTACATCACACTCAAACACTCTCTCCCTCAAATAAGTGAGGTTGCTGGGCCCGCATGTGGGCCTCAGTCTCCCATGTAGCTTCCTCGATATGAGCGTTCCTCCAGAGGACTTTTACTAGGGGAATAGACTTACCTCGAAGCACCTTTACGCGCCGATCAATGATCTCAATAGCCCGCACCCCGTAGGTCAAGTCCTCTCTCAGCTGAACTGGTGGTGCTGTGAGGACATGGGACGGATCTGAAATGTACTTCCTCAACATGGATACATGGAAGACATCATGAATCTGCTCTAAGTCTGCAGGTAGCTCCAGTCGGTATGCCACCGGCCCGACTCTCTCAAGTACCTGGAAGGGTCCGATGTATCTAGGGTGTAGCTTCCCTTTCTTCTGAAAACGAAGGATGCCCTTCCAAGGGGATACCTTTAGAAAAACCATATCCCCGACTGCAAACTCTAGAGGCCTACGACGATTATCTGCATAGCTCTTCTGTCGGTCCTGAGCTGTCTTCAGTCTGCCTCGAATGACACTGACCTTGGCTACGGTTTCATCAATCAACTCCGTACCCGTCAGTCGTCTCTCGCCTACCTCACTCCAGCATAATGGAGTCCGACACTGTCTGCCATATAGAGCCTCATAGGGAGCCATACCAATGCTGGCCTGATAGCTATTATTATATGCAAATTCCACCAAAGGAAGGTGGGTATCCCAGCTACCAGTAAACTCGAGCACACATGCTCTCAACATGTCCTCCAGCGTCTGTATGGTACGCTCTGACTGTCCATCAGTCTGTGGGTGAAATGCGGTGCTAAACCTCAATGATGTACCCAGCTCCCCCTGAAACTTCGGCCAGAACCTAGAAGTGAACCTAGGATCTCGGTCCGACACAATAGATACTGGTACTCCATGAAGGCGGACAATGTCGCTGATGTACAGCCTGGCTAACATCTCCAATGTGTAAGAAATCTCACTCGGCAAGAAGTGGGCAGACTTTGTAAGTCGATCGACGATCACCCAGATAGCGTCATGGTGTCTCTGGGTGCGCGGCAACCCGACTACAAAGTCCATAGTAATGTGCTCCCACTTCCACTCCGGTATCGGAAGAGGCTGCAAGGTCCCTGCCGGCTTCTGATGTTCCGCCTTAACCTGCTGGCATACTAGGCATCGAGCTACAAACTCAGCTATGTCCCGCTTCATGCCCGACCACCAATACGTCTGTCGAATAGTACGATACATCTTCGTACTACCCGGATGCATAGCATAAGCGGAACTGTGTGCCTCCTCCAGAATCTGCCGTCGTAGATCCTCATCATGGGGTACGCAGATCCTGTCATTCAGCACCAGCATGCCGTCATCTCTGAGTCTGAACTCCTGACCCTGACCATCCTGTACTCTCCGGATCATCGTACTCAACTCAGAGTCTGTCCTCTGTAACTCGGCCAGCCGGTCTGATAAAGTGGGTCGCACAGTAAACTGTGCCAGTAACCCACCCCGAGAGTCACACTGTAGCTCAACCCCCAGCAATCTCATGTCACGCAGCAAGGGTAAGTAGGCAGTGCGTATATACGCCAAAGTGACAGATGACTTTCTGCTCAAAGCATCTGCCACAACATTAGCCTTCCCCGGATGGTAGTCAATAATCAAGTCATAGTCCTTGATCAACTCCAACCAGCGGCGCTGCCTGAGGTTCAACTCCCTCTGGGTCAACAAGTACTGTAGGCTCTTATGGTCAGTGAAAATATGACACTTCTCCCCGTAAAGATAGTGTCGCCAAATCTTAAGAGCCAGAACAATAGCGGCTAACTCCAAATCATGAGTCGGATAATTTACCTCGTGCTTCTTCAACTGACGTGAAGCATAGGCAATTACCCGTCCGCTCTGCATAAGTACACAACCCAGCCCTTGCTTCGAAGCATCGCTGAATACCACATACTCCGTACCGCTAACTGGGAGGGTGAGTATCGGAGCAGTGGTTAAACGAGTCTTAAGCTCCTGGAAACTGAGCTCACACTCTGGGGTCCACCGAAACTTAATGTCCTTCCTAGTCAACTTGGTCATCGGCGCTGCAATACGTGAGAAATCCTGCACAAACCGCCGATAATATCCAGCCAATCCAAGGAAACTACGGACCTCTGTGGGACTCTTAGGCTGCTCCCACTTAGTCACTGCCTCAATCTTAGTCGGATCGACCTGTATGCCCTCACTGGATATAATATGCCCCAGAAATCCAACCTGAGTCAGCCAAAACTCACATTTGGAAAACTTGGCATAAAGCTGACTATCTCTCAGTACCTGAAGGACAAGTCGGAGATGCCTCATATGCTCCTCCGGGCTCTTCGAATAGACAAGTATGTCATCAATGAAGACAATGACACACTTATCTAAATGTCTATGAAAAACCCGGTTCATCAAATCCATAAAGGCTGCGGGAGCATTAGTAAGTCCAAAAGACATGACTAGGAACTCATAATGTCCATACCGTGACCGAAATGCCGTCTTCGGAACATCCGAGTCCCTAATCTTTAACTGATGATACCCGGACCTCAAATCAATCTTCGAGAAAACCCGAGCTCCCTGTAACTGATCAAATAAGTCATCGATGCGGGGAAGCGGATACCTGTTCCTGATGGTGACCTTATTCAACTGCCTGTAATCAATGCACATCCTCAAGGTCCCATCCTTCTTCTTCACAAATAGAACAGGTGCGCCCCAAGGGGAGACACTAGGTCGAATAAACCCCTTATCTACCAAGTCCTGTAACTGTAGCTTGAGTTCCTTCAACTCTGCCGGTGCCATACGATACGGGGGTCTAGAGATTGGCATCGTCCCAGGGGCGAGATCGATGCAAAATTCTAACACCCGATCCGGGGGTAGGCCAGGCAATTCCTCAGGAAAAACATCTGGGAACTCGCGAACTACAGGAATATCTGCCATCTGGCTATCCGACTGGCTGCTATCCACTACGTGCGCAAGAAAACACTGATACCCTTTCCTGATGTACCTCTGCGCCGTGAGAGCGGATATAATGGCAGTCGGCAGGACTCGACGATCCCCCTCGAATACCAGCTCTGGGGGTCCCGATCCAACGAAGGACACTGACTTTGTGAAGCAGCTCACCAGGGCTCTATGTGCTGTCAACCAGTCCATACCGAGAATCACATCGAAGTCTGCCATGTCCAGTGGAATCAGGTCCGCCTCAAGGGTAACCTCCTGTATCATAATGGGGCAAGACCGATACACCTGACTCCGTAAAATCTTCTCACCCAAGGGAGTACAGACAATCAACTCTGCCTCTAACGGGGTAAGAGGTATGTCGGCTCGCCTGGCGAACTCCGAACTAATGAAAGACCGATGTGACCCGGTGTCAATAAGAATACGAGCCCATGCATCAAATAGTCGCATATGTCCTATTCCACATCACACAAACAACACATGCGACAAGTTAAATTTAGTCTCACTTAACAAAAGATAAGTTTTAGTTCCAAAATCCACACAACAACAACTTATCAATGAAAAGACTAAATCCCCAAAAATAAAAATTCCATTTAAGGTGCGTCAGCATGGGAGGAGTTACCCGTGACTACATCGGGGTTGGCTTGGGCGTCGATGCCGTCCAATGCATATATGCGCGTCTGGGTGCGCTGGGGTGGCCTCTGAGAGTGTGGGCCCGAGCCGGTAGGAAATCCTCGGGTAGACCCCGTCATAGGTGCAGCCGGTGGGAACGGTGCAGGAGGACGACCACGACCCGCAGATGCCGGGTGGATGGCTGACTGCTGGGATCCACCCATCTGAATCCGCTGTGGACAGCTGGTCCGAATGTGCCCCTTCTGTCCGCACTGATAACAAGTGATCTCTCGGCACATCCCAGTATGAGTCCGGCGGCAAATGGTACATGGTACATGGGGCCAACTGTGATGCACGGTGTATCTGAGGGCCCCTATGTACTGACGGCTGGGGACGTGCCTGACTCGGCTGACCCCGCTGCTCAGTCCTCTGTATAAATCGGCTCTCAGATGGAGCCCCTCCTGCAGCCGAGGCCACTGAAGCTACCGAGCCAGTCTGTCTGTCCCTGAAGTCACCTCGACCCCTATGTGTCGCTGACCTCTTCTTCTTATGCCCCTCTCTCCGCATACGCGTCGTCTGAAGCATCCTCTCAGTCCACAGGGCCTTATCCACCAACTGCTGGAAAGCAGTGTAATCCAATATTCCCACCCTAACACTAAGGTGGTCATCCAAGCCCTGAATAAAGCGCATCCGACGATACCTGTCGGACGTGATCGTGTCGGGTACCAGGGAGGCCAGCAGATTAAACTCCGCCACATACTCTGATACAGATCTGCCTCCCTGTCTACAGTCTAAGAACTCCTGTACCTTCAGATCATGCTGGAGCTCTGTATAGAAACGCTCGTGGAACTCATCCAAAAATATGTCCCACGTCAGTCCTGTAGGATAACGGGTCTCCAGCTCATCTCGCCAGGTCTCAGCCTCCCCGTCTACCAGATAGAGTGCCACTCCAAGTCGGTCTCTATCAGCTAGCTCCAAATCCGCAGTGATACGGCGGATGTTGTTAATCCAAGACCGGGCTGTCTGGGGGTCAGATGATCCAGAAAATGTAACACACCCCAGATGTCGAGCGTCTCTCACCCAAGCGGCTATCGGCCTCGCAGCTCGGGTACTGGGCTCCGACGTAACCACTCCCCCAGGCGGGGTTTGATAATCCCCTCGAGTATAAGTCCCCTGTGCTCCTATCGGAGGGGTAGCAACTGCTGTTGCAATCCTCACTCGATCTGACTCTGCACTACGATCAGCTGGAGCGGGTACAACTGCTGGGGCAGGAGCCGTCCGGACAACCCGCGGTGCTGGTGGTACCACTGGTGCAGCAGAAGGCGGAGGAGGAGGTGCACTAGTCTGAGGTACCTCGGGCTCATGCTGTGCAGTGGGATTTAGAATGCTGACCATCGCGCTGGCCACCGCTGCTGCTATTATGTTCAGCTGTCCCTGAGCAACAGGTGCCTGCCCTGATGGCACTGTAGATGTAGTCCTCTGCCTCATGGTACGTCGAGAACTCGAGCTCCGACGTGTACCCAATGATGCCCCCTCTGGGACCATGGATATTGGTGCCCTATCAGAATCTCCGGTAACACTCGCAGCTGGTACCGGTGCTAGCGGCGTTAACGGATCTGCCGCTGGACGGGAGGTGGCCGTCGAATGATCCTGGGGCTCCACGAGCTTTCGGGGCCTCCCCCGTTTACGTCTGGGCGGTACTTCTGACATCTACATGAACAAGCTTCTGTCAGTTCATACGAAATAAGAATTTCCACGTAAGGTAAAACTCTTTCGGTACGCATAGTCACGATATAGGTAAACGACCGTACCACTAACTATCTAACTGGCCAATCTAATATATCGGGACTGACATTCTTATAATTTAGATTTGAAGTCGAAACTCCAAAATCCTTAGGTTTTGATATCACCTAAATGCTCAGGTCTTTAAACCTAAGCTCTGATACCACTTAAGTTGTCACGCCCCGACCCGCAGGACGACACGTGGCAACCGCCGTATGAGCCCGACAAGCCCATACAAGGCATAAATACAAATACGAAACTACATACACCCACATTTCAAATAACATCTTAAATACAGTCCCGATATCTCCTAATACAAATCTAAGACCGGCATACGAAAACTCATAACAGCAGTCGTATACCTCCCGCGACGAACCCTCCGTCATTGATCTCGTCTCGTGCATCGACACCTGCACACACATTGAACGCGGTGTGCTCAGCCTTGCGGCCTAATGCGAAATTACGGCTCTACCGAATAAGGAAATCAAAGGCTAGGAGGAGTATTCCAGGATGTCTTTGGTAATTAAACATCATCTTTCATGCCATTTCATTTTAAACAATTCGTATAAAAACAGACAGCATAAACAAACAATTAAATAAACAATTAAATGTGTACATGTCACTAGATGTCACCCTAGTCATGTCTAGTGTCCATATTAGTAGTATGTCACCTCATCATAGTGAGACTTTTTAGGTTTCATAAACTCGGGCTGCCAGCCTGTGCTTAATGACTACCCTAGCTAAGAGTATCAGTAAGCCCATCAGTGCCTTTCTGTCTCTGTCTCTACCTATGCCCGCTGCACTGATGTTGGCAGAGAGGACGGATGACCCAGAGTCCCTCTCCTGTTGTTTCACTAGTCGCCAACCATGCCTCCCCTAGCGAAACCGTCGTGCCCTTACATCCTCTCCGGATACCGTAGGGGTCACGACACCCATGTAGTACTACACACTGCCCGTAGACAGGGTCACCTCTCTTAAATATCATCGGCCACGGCTAGCCGGAATAACCACCCTAGGATCCGGACTACTCATCCGATCGTCTGCAGACGTCAAGGGTGATAGCCGTGCGGTCTACGGATCCACTGTCCAAGGCGTCGCATGTGGAATCACCTTTCCAGTCCAATAGCCGTCAACGTCTATCGAGATTGGCGCACATCCGCACGATGGGATGTGGCCCTCGACTTCGTCGGTGCCAAGTCCATGGTAGGGTTCATCCTAGCTAACCATCTCAGGACTATCACGAGGCCGCCTACAACGACACTCGCGCGGGTGAAGGTTTCGGGTGAGGACTTGCTCCATATTTCCAGTCTGACATGACCATGGAGTGTGTACAGTCCCTTACCCTACCAGCTCCCAGTATATGAGCTATGCATAACGTCAGGAGTGGTGCTCCCAGTGCTCCGCTATGCATCAACCTCGGGAGTGGCGCCTAACGGAAACGTCACCGTTTGACCACCGTCGGGTCGCGGCGGTCAACCGGGGCATATGGAAAAAGGCCCCTTTTTCTCTAAGTGGCGGTGACGTCGCCAAGGATCTAACATGTCGCATATATTATCTATGTCCGCATGGTAGTTATTTAGCACATCGCACCGAAGCAATTTAGCATGCACGACATGATTATAAAGCATGTTAGATACCTAGCAGATCAAACATGTTAGATAAGATAACTATGCTAGCATGCATACAATTTAAATCTTATCAAACATTATGGTTTATCATATTGAAGACATCCAAGAATTTTTCCTAAGAAAACCCCAGCGGGTATTCCCTAGCGTGAATAAATCCTACCAACGGAGAACCAACGCACCTGGGATAGCGATCTGCTTCTGGGAAACAAGTCGCACGGAGAATATCACCCGCCGAGCTTCTCGGATCGCGTACCCACAATAATCCTATTTAATAGAAATTATTTAAAATAGATTTAATTTATTTCCCTTAAGATAAATAAATTAAATTCTATCAATTAATAATTATTACATTAAATTAATCCTATGCATGTTTAGGATTAATCTCACCTAATGAATTTTGAATTTATCATATTTTTTTGTATTTTTATCTAATAACTTCAATGAATTTTTATTCAATTTCTACTCATCAAACTCACCCATAACTTGGCCCAAGTCGTCCAGGAGTCCAAGTAGAACCCATAGAAATTTTTATTATTTTTTTGATTTTTTTTAATATTTTAATATTATTTTATTATTTTAATATTATTTTATTATTTTAATATTATTTTATTATTTTATATTTTTCTGACCCGGTCAACGGTCAACGTTGACTGGTCAACGCTGACTGGGTCAGCAGTGGGCCCGGTCAATGCTGACTGGGTCAGCTGTTGACCGGTCAACGCTGACGGGGTCAGCGGTTGACTCGGTCAACGCTGACTGGGTCGGCGGTGGGCCCGGTCAATGCTGACTGGGTCGGCTGTTGACTCGGTCAACGGTTCGAGTTACTGTTCGGTTCGGTTCGGTTCGATTTGGTTCGGTTCGGGTCCGGTTCAGCTAAATTAAATTCAATCTAATTTGACTCGAGCTCGAACCAGGTTCCACCTATTTGATTCGGCTCACCCAACCCAACTTGACTCGAACCCAAACTTAACTCAAACCCAACCGATTTAACCCACTTGATTCGACCCAACCGTTTCATTAAAGAAATAATTTCTTATACACTAAGCTTAGTTAATTAACGCTAATCATGCTTTTAATTAAACTAAGCATACAATAACATAATTTTTCCACTAATCTTATTTATTTACACTAAGCACAATTTATTAGCGCTAATCGTGATTAAGGAAATCCTTAATCACGATTACGAAAAGGGGCGAAATAACACCTTCGCCGCTTCCTTCGCCGATCGCGCCTTCGTCGACTCCTTCGCCGACGCCCTCGCCGGCCCTTCCGCTGTCAACGCCCGAGCGCAGACTCCGGCCGACGACCCCCGGCGTCCTCGCGCGCGAGATGGCCGGAAGCACTCTGCATCAAATCCGGCCGTGAGAACGAACCCTCGAAGGGTTTGAAGGTCGACGGACCTTCTGCGGACGGCGGGCGCGAGTTCGTAGCAACGAGGGACGAAGGAGGTAGATTGGGGCGGGATCCCTCACCTCCAACTCGCGCAGAGCTCGTGGAACGCCGACAGCTTCACTGTCGGGGAGGTGGGGCGAGGCGGCACTCGTGGACGCAGCCACCGATCGAAGTCGAGGTGGAGGCGTCGACTCCTCTGTGCGGGCGCGGTGGAGAGGCTTGCAGGTGGCGTTCCTCCGGCTGACGCCGCTGCCAAGCTCCCCTCCGATTCAACTCCCGGCAACGGGGACGAGGACCCGCGGATGGAGCGCCGACGAGCTCGTTGGCGCTCGAGCGAGCCGCGTACAGGGGAAGCAGGGGAGACGGTAACGAAGGAGGGGGAGGAGCTCGACCGAAGCTGCTGCGGATCTCTTCGGCGGTCCTCCTCTCGACGATGGCGACGGGGCTGGGTCGGAGCAGCAGCAGCTCGCCGGCGATGCCCTCGTCGGTCGCCGCTGCTGTGGAGGGGGTGAAGAGACGAAGGAGACGCCGCGCGATTAGGGCGAGCTCCTTCGCCCTCTTCGCGTCTCGACTTGACGGGGTCGCTTCCACCGAACCGATCGTGTGGGTCGGTTTGGGTGGACCGGTCGACCAGGCCGGTCTAACCGAACCGGCCGGTCTAAACTTTTTTTTTTTTTTTTTTTTTTTTGATGGGGGTTTACATAAGGTAAGTCCTGGTCAAGGACTACCATAAGCTTGGCAGTGTTAAACTAAGTCTTTGCCTATACCCATCACATTGATGTTGGCGGAGAAAGCGGGTGACCGCGGTTCCTTTTCCTTTTAGTCTCATAAGTCATTTATCCAGACTGTGCCTTTGAGACTATCGTGTCGTAGACCTCACGATACGAGACACTATGCTGCGATACACTTCTGCTTCACAATAGGGTCATCTACTAATATATACTCATGATTTCGGTTGCCGGATCCAAGATGCGTATAACTCTGACTTCCTGGACTATCTTCCAAGCTTGCAAGACTCATTTGAGGTATGCTAGTATCAACAGACACCTTAGTCCTTAGGCATAGCAACTAAAGTGAGCTCCCCGGCTCCTAGCTCTTTAGTTTCGAATACATGTCATGAGGACATCTCGAACTTTAGCAAGAACCCCTTTCTTGATACTCATCAAACGCTAAAGGATGAGTCAGGTGATGCCTTTGCTACCCAACATTAGACTAACACAAATGATACCTATCATTTGTGAGAGAGATACTGTGTTATATAGACTTCAGGTCTATATCTTTACATGTTCTAACTAGTTTAGGTTGTCATGTGAATATATCACTTAACTAATTTATTTATCACCTAGCAAAGTCATCATATCCTCTCTCTGTTCTATATTTTTTCTAATATCATAGACCTTTAGAACTTAAAAACACAAGCATATAAGATAATATATCATATAATATATCAATTGTAGATAACTTATATTTCATAAAGTAGCAATAAAGTGCACTTGAAACTTTTTAAATTAGCAATTTAATCAATTTAGAGTCTTGTCTAAACCATAAAGTATTTATTTTCAAATATGTTCTTTCTCTAATGCTTGCATTGGTAAAATAAAAATAAATAAATAAGTAAAGGGAAGAGGAAAATGATTCTATTATTAATACTTCCATTCCAGTTTAGAATAAAACTGAATCAAAATAAAACATTTGACTCTTTCTCTCGGTACTGCCTACCCTTATAAAATGCATAAAATCACTTGCATCTAAAGTTAAACCTCACGCCATGTAAGTAAGAAGATAAGTATCCAAGTCAAAGTAAAATATATAATTCCCCCATTTATTCAACCCAGGATGAGTAAACCATCGATCTTAATCTAAAGATATTAATATTTGTTTTTAATTATTTCCTCCGTTTCTGCACTAAATTTTACTTTTGCATTAATGTCGTTGCTGTCTTGACGATCTATATTTACTCCACCTAAATATTTCATTTCTGCCGTCGTCGCCTAGACCGCTTAGGTTAACAACTTATAAAGAAGCATAATCTTACTAACTAGAAAAGAGAAGAAATCAATCAAATACTAACAGAGTAGTATATTCCTCGTTAAAGCCATTAATAAGATGATAATTCTCTAGTCTTTAATGGTAGAATTGTGAAAGGAATCCAGAAAGAGGAGGCCACTGGTTAATTGCCCACGAAGTGTTCTACAAAGGGTTGAATGTGAAGAGCATGAAGAGCCACGGTCATCTGAACTCCGCCCTCCTCTTTAGCCTTGGAGAAGGCCAAAATCCCGTCGTGGTACATCGAGATGGTTTCGACCCTGCTCGGCTTTCCCCATCCGAAATTGATATCGTACACCGCGAACTGAGGCGACGCCGCCACGATCAGCGAACGCTTCAGGTCCGCCTCCCTGCACCATTCCAACCATGCCGCTCCGCAGTCCGCCAATGGCTCCTCCAGCGATGCCTCCCGCACCGCCCTCTGCATCGCCCTGCATGCCCGTGCGTGGCCTCCTCCTTCCACGAGGTCCCCGGCGGCGGCCCTTGCCACGCAGACCTTGACGCAGTTGCCGAAGTAGTTCTGCTGCCCGGGGAGGATCGGCGGGTCGAGGTGAGTGCGGCAGTCGGCGGGGAACATGACGTAGGTGTCGGCGGCGGCGGCAGTGCGGTGGAGAGACTTGGAGCGGACGAAGGAGATCCACGCGTGTGCCACGATGGAGACGAAGGTCGAAGGAGGCGGCTCGACGGTGGCTCTCTGCTTCAGCTGTTGGATTCGCCGGCTGCTGACGACCAGCGTTCTCCTCTCCAAGTAGGAGAAATCCGACGAATAAATTGGATTGTGGGTCTGCAATTTTGGGATATATAAATAAATAATAAAGCAATTCACTGAAGAAATTTTACTTACGGGGTGGAAGTTTATTATTTCAATATTTTAAAATTTTAAATTAATTTTTAATGTTGATCAAAATTCAGATTATTTTTTATAATATTATTGAGGGTCAAGTTTACTACTTGAAAAGGAGCAAATAGATTATAATAAGTAAAAATTTCATTTAGACCCATCTACTATTATTAGACTTTGATCCTAAATTTAAGATTTTTTTTAATAATGCCATTAACAAAACATAGTTTATATATTTTTTTCTTTCTTTTATTTTAATTGTTGAATTAAAATTATAAAAATCCATGTTATATTAAATATCATAAAAA
The DNA here is from genome assembly GCA_030544415.1 of Thalia dealbata. Lineage (NCBI taxonomy): Eukaryota > Viridiplantae > Streptophyta > Magnoliopsida > Zingiberales > Marantaceae > Thalia > Thalia dealbata. The sequence continues at coordinate 28,184,300 of CM060457.1, read as the reverse complement.
ACTTAAATTTAACATGGATGAGATATAAAGATAGATTTTAATTTTTTTTATTTCCTGAGGTATATTATTTATTATTTTTATGCCTTGGCATCGATTATTTATGAAGCTTTAATATTTAAATTCTAAATATTATTATTTTCTGAGTATAATATTTTTTAAAAACATTATTTTGAAGCTTTAATATTTAAATTTTAAAAAAATAAGTAAAAAGTAGGAGGTGAATAAGAATTATATTTTTTAAAAAATTATGGATGTAATAACTCTTGCAGAGTAAAATAAAAATAGAAGTTCAATTACCTTGGGCAGAGATGGGGCCTGATGGCGCAAGAACAGCCGGCGGATCTCTTCGCCCTTCGGATGCTTGATCACCTCCCTGTCGACCGTCGGCAGGGGCGGCGGCGGGTTCTCCCCACGGCACTCCGCCGCCCACGCCTCCACGAACGCCCAAATGGCGCGGCCGTCCGCCACCGAGTGGTGGAAGGCGAAACCGACGGCCACGCCCTCCGCGGCCCCGGCGAAGGCCGTCACCTGCACGGAGAACACCGGCGCGGGGAGCTCGCCGACGTCGAGCGGGGGGATGAGGAGGCGGAAGACCTCGAAGTCGTGCTTCTCGTCTTCGACGAGGCGGGCGAGGGCGACGCCTTCGGCCTCCCCCTCGAAGAAGGCGACGCCGGGGTGGACGGCGGCGGGGGAGCAGTCGATGGCGACGTCGTCGGAGGCGGGGAGGTAGGTGAGCTTGCCGGCGAGGGTGAAGTAGTGGAGGAGGGCGCGGGAGAGGGCGGCGCGGAGGGAGTCGAGGAGGGAGGGGAGGGGCGGGAGGTGGGCGCCTCCGGGGAAGAGGAGGAGGCGCTGCATCGGGGGCAGGGTGACGTTGACGACGTCGAAGAAGGAGAGATCGACGCGCTCCGGCGGGGGAGTCGGAGACTGCGGGAGGGTGACGTGAGTCGTCTTCACTACTCGCACTCCGCTCATCGCCGGATAAAATTGATGAGGATGCCGATGAGGTTTTTTTTCGATGTTAACAGTCTCTCCAAGGATTATAAATAGAAGAAAGAAAGAATTAATATAATATTAAAATATCAGAAGTACGATAAAGATTATAAATAGTAGAAATGAGAAAAATATTATAATATTAAAATCTTAAAAAACATTAGTATAATATTTAATTTTAAGAGAGAAAAAAATTAAAATTTAGAAGAAAAATATTTAAATATAGCTATATTTTATAATTAATAAACTATATTAATAATTATTTAGTTTAGGTTAATTATATATCTCACATTTTTAAATAATAAGCATCATTAAAGAAATTATCTTTTACAGTATATATTTTTTATTAAAACAAATCCAGCACAGTATAAATATTTAATGTGAGTCTAGTTTATTATTAGTGCAGGATGGATCTGATGGAGTAGGTAGATTTAAGAAAAAATTTGTTTAAGTCGAGTCAAATGTACTATTACTAATACTTAAATATTTAGTGTCAGTGTAGTTTATTATTGAGTGTTTTACCATATTAATCAACTTAAATAATAATTTCTAAAAATCACCAAAAAAATATTTTTTTAATCATAAAAAATTTACCCCGATCGAATGCTCGACCGGTCCAGTTCGACCGTCATCTTCTTCCTCCCCACGCCCGCCGTACCAGTCGATTATTTCCGGCGGCCCTCGAGACTCCCTTGCTCCGCCCATTCCGGCGAATTTTAACTATCTACTCAGCTCGCCGTGGAAGGTACGGGAAGAAGCGTTGTCTCTTCCCCGCACACGGCCCCCCTTTCCCTTTCTACGGGCTGAGGCATGGAAGGAAGCATCGCAGAGGATTGCGGCGGGCCACGGGAGACGGCGCGGCTTGCCCGCCAGGTGGCCCGGAAATAAATCGTCACAGCAATGCTTCTTCCTCGCGCGTTGCAGATGAAGGGTTGCTTTCTTTCCCCTGCCCCCCTCGCTGGCATTGCAGCACTGCAGAGGAAGGGTTGCGTTCTTCCCTCCCCCACCCTCCTCGCTGGCATTGCTGAGGAGGGGATTTTTTCTCCACATTTAAGGAGAAAGAGGGCGTCTGGGGAAGACCGAGCTTCTTCCCGTACCCTTCCATGGCGAGCTGAGGAATTCTTCGTCGGGAAGGCCGTATCAAGGGAGTCGGTCGTCGGAAATAATCGGATGGTCTGGCGGGCGGGGAGTGGAAGAAGATGACGGTCGAATTGGATCGGACAAGCGTTGGACCGGGTTGGATGAGCGCGTTCGAATTTTATGATTAAAAAATAAGTTAATTACTCGGTGATTTTTTTAAAATTATTATTTTAAGTATATTATTAGGGGAAAAACACTTATAGTTTATTTCTAGAGCGGGAAAGAAGTGATTATATTTTAAAAAATTATTTTATAAAAAATCTACATTTTACATTATTTTATCCAAACTTATGATTTTTTTAATAATTAGATAATCATGTACTTTGTCTACGTAGTAATTAGATAATCATGTACTTGACTGTGCAGTATGATCACATGTTTTACTGAGTTAAATAATAATAATTTTATATTCTTAGTATAATAACAAAATAGAAATTAATATAAAAAGAAATTTTTTTTATACTAAACCATGTGTCAATGAGTAGAATCATGAAGCTCCATCTTGCCTGTAACTGAATGATCATGGCCACAATCCCTTAAAAATTGAATGCAACCAAAAGTTATCACATGAAGGTGCATTGAAGTGCAGTGTATTCTAATACATTAGTATGAATATTAATTATTTTAAGAATCTATCTAGGTGCACTTAATAGGCATGCCAATGGGCTATGCTTGTGCTACCTAGGTATGATCTGCCTTTGGCACGCTTATATGCGTGCCAAGCCAAACCCGACATGATTGCATTTTGTGTCATATCAGGCATAGCCTATGTTACGTCTACTCAAGCCCAACACGATATACGACATACTCTAAGTTGTACCGGGTGAAGTCTAGTGTTGAGAAAAATTACGCACAATTTTTCTACAAGTCAGAACGAGGAGAAATATAAAAGGCAAAAAGGAATACAAGAGAATTTGATTACGGAGTTCGGCAAATTGCCTACGTCTCCAGATCTGCTGCACATATCATTTTACTAGATGGAAGAAGGATTACAATTGTTAGATACTTTTTTTTTGACACCCTACAAATGAAAGCAAAAGGAGGCTTCACACTGCCTAAATTAAACAACATAAATTAATCTCATTCTATTTTTAACAAAAATGGGCTATGATGCTTTGCCTGGTCAAAATCTATCTTTATCCAAAAGCTTGGTAATAATGCTTATTTTAGCCAAGACTTAGTCATGGATCTTATCAATCTCCCACTTGAAGACTGATTTCAATCTGTCTTCACACCTGGATTTATGCAGCAGATCATTCTGGTTTGACTACTCTCGCAGACCAACTGAAGTTAAGCACAACTTGAGTTTATCAATAGTTACTGCCTTAGTCAACATATCTGTCGGATTCATGCTTCATTGGATTTTATTCAGCATTAATACACCATCTTCTAATAAATATCTGATAAAATGATAACGAAGTCCAATATGCTTCGTCCTCGAGTGAAATGTCGAATTCTTCGCCAAGTGTATTGTACTTTGACTATCACTGTGCAGAATATTCTTCTCCTGTTTGAATCCCAACACAGTTAACAAACCTTGAAGCCATATCATCTCCTTACTTGCTTCAGTCACTGCTACATACTCAACCTCTGTAGTGGATAATGTGACGATCTTCTGCAACTGTGACATCCAACTAATAGTTGTATGTCCAACAGTGAATATATAACCAGTAGCGTTTTTCCGGTGATCAATTTCACCTTCAAAGTCTGCATTTACATAATCTTGTACTTTTAGTTTACCTTTATTAAAGTATAAACACTTCTCTGTGGTGCCTTGTAGATACCTCAAAATCCACTTTACTGCTTCCCAATGAGCTTTCCTTGGATTTGACATAATCTGCTGATAACTCCCACTACATGACCAATATCTGGTCTCGTACAAGTCATAACATACATCAAACTCGCAATAGCTGAGGCATAAGGAACTTTAGCCATAAAAGCTCTCTCTTCCTTTATTTGAGGAGACTGATCCTTGGACAAACAAAAATGATTGGACAAGGGTGTGCTCACTGGCTTAGCTTCACTCATGTTGAATCTCTGCAAAACACGATTAATATACTCTAACTGAGATAACTACAAAATACCTTTATGCTTATCTCTTGTGATTTGCATTCCAAGAATCTTCTTTGCTGGACCCAAGTCCTTCATGTCAAACTCCTTTCACATTTGTTGCTTCAACCTTCTAATATCATCTATATTTGGACCTGTTACTAATATATCATCAATATAAAGTAGCAAAATGATATAGCTGGAGTTATATAAAGTAACAATAGTGGTCAGCATTGCACTTCTGAAAATCTTCCTTGTGCATGAAATTGTCAAACTTCTTGTACCACTGTCTCGGAGCTTGTTTCAGGCCATACAAACTCTTCTTAAGTCTGTATACCATATTTTCTTTCCCTCTTTTTGCGAAACCTTCTGGCTGGTGCATATATATTTCTTCATCCAAATCTTTATGAAGAAATACAGTCTTCACATCTAACTGTTCAAGATAAAGATCTTTATTGGCAACAATACTTAGCACTATTATGATGGTATTGAGCTTCACGATAGGAGCAAAAATGTTAGTGTAGTCAATTCCTTCCTTTTGTTGAAAACTTTTGACAACTAATCGGACTTTGTATCTCTTAGAAGCATCATTGTAAACCCCCACCTTTAGGTGGTTTAATTAATAAAATAAAAATGATTAAAAATAAAAAAAATTAAGCTTATATTTGAGAAAAATATGATCAAAGAATATTTGAGTAGGATTAGGACTCAAATAATGAAATGGGAATAAATATTGATTAAAATGAATGTAATTGTGATTTATAAAATTTTACAAGGATCAAGTTAGGATTTTATTTAATGTTGGAGAACTATGAGATCGGGTTAGGACCAAGATGGTGATAGATTTTTGTATTACAAAGGACCTAGTTGTAATTTATTAAAATTTTTAGGGACAAGTTAGAAATTTTATTAAGGTTTGAGGGACTTAGTTGTGATTTCGGAAAGTTGTGGACCTATATGTAAATATGTAGAGGGTGGCTGTTAATCCCTCACACGTGCAGCGTGTGCCCCCTTCCGACCGGTCGAACCAAACCAGGTTGGGTTCAGTTGAACCGGTCAGCGGTTTGAAGAAGAGGGAAAATGTGCCCTAAACCCGGATGATTCCTTTGCTCGCGTCGTCCCCAAATCGCGTCTCCTCCACCTGATCCCTTCGCCCTTCCATCATCGAGTTGCCGTTAGCTCCTCTCGTTCTTATCTGTTGATCCGCCGGCGACTGCAATATCGATTCGAGCTCACGGCACCTCTCATTCCCTATCTCCTCCACCTGCTCGCGTCGCCTTCACCGTTGAGAGCTCAGCCGACGCCCTCAAATCACCTCTCCTCCACCTGCTCGCGTCGCCCTCCCCATTTGATCCATCGGTGGCTGCAGCTACGACCCGAGTGCCAACCGATCTTGCCTGCTTGATCCCCAGCAGCCTCATCCCTTGCATCACAGCGGATAACCTTGCCCGCTGCATCTCTCGCGACACAGCGAGCTCACCGTCGCCGTCAACCATTCGATGGCGACAACACCGGCATCCCGCTGCCCTGTCTTCTTTGCACGCTTGCTGCGTCTCGACCTCACCCAAGGACCATCGCTCGACCCCAAATCGAGTCTCCACCTCCATCCTTCAAGTGAGGCTGCTTTTGAGGTTCCATCTGCTGCTGACCGGAGATCCCCGATGGTTCCTTGCTGATATGGGGGGGGCGATTCGGGAATCTTCTGGTCGATGTGCCCATTGATCAGCTACACCTTCCAAAGGTCGATTCCCCTTCTCCCTTGTTATGTTAATATTCTTATTTACTTTAAGTTACATGGGATAATAATGATGGTGGATGTAGGGAGAATCGAACCGAGGTTTGCACTAGGAAAGTATTATTGAATTCGAACTAATTAGTTATTATATGGTGATGTTAGAGGAAATTTGGAAGTTATTGACGTGGACTTTGTGAGATTACTAATTAAGGTTCTATCATGCCTAAAGGAGAACAACATAGGAAGATGATTGTTACATCATGAACAAGATTAATTATAAATCGTATATAAAGCAAAGATCTAAATATGACTTTGTTTATAATAGGAAGATATTTCTGAAACGATTAAAGAGAGTACGAATTATTACATGGTCGGTTCCGAAGAAGATTAAACCAAATTATGCGTTGGTTCATTAAAATATGATTTATTCAAACTAGGGAATTACCTGCTGAGGTATTATTAGGAAGGTCCTGAATGCCTTAAACTAATAAAATGCTATGTTTGCTTAATATGTGATAACATGGATGCTAAAATGATATTATTTATGCAACATGATTTATATGCCATGTGTATACTGTTTAATATGTTTTATCAAATTCTTTTACATATTGCTTTACTTCTCCTCATTATCATATGATATGCTACTACCTTGCGAAAGAAGAGGATATATTGATTATAAAGTTAAAACACTACACAGGAGATAATATCAAAAATTATTACTAGACACTCTAGTTTAGATAGAGACATAGGTAACATTTGATACTAGCATCTCTTAGGGATATCACTAGATTACATATTGTGATGGTGTATTAGTGACACACCCTAGATAATAAATGGAACCTTTAGTGTTCGAATAGTGATGTCACTCACTATTACCACTCCTAGGGCTACACACAACTCAGATACTGGGAGTTGGTTGAAAAATAGACTAGATGAACTCCAAGGTCAAGATAGACCAGAAAGTGGAGTAAGTCCATACCCAGATTATATTACCCACACGTGTGCCGTTTAGACGACACCGTGATAGTCCTGAGATGGCTAGCTGGGACGAACCAAATCAAGAACCTGACAAACATGTCGTCGAGGTTGCAGCATTTCCGACGACGGCCAGTATGCACACCTCTTGGCAGGCATCGCTACTTGGGGACTGGGACAGTGACTGCCTCCGCATAGCCTTGGATAGTGGATCCGTAGACCACACGGTTATCATCTTTGACGTTCTGCAGATGATCGGATGTGTAGTCCGGATCCTAGGGTTGGTATATATTTTGGCTAGCCGTGGCTGAGAACATATTAATTGAGGTGACCCTGTCGACGGACAGTTGTATAGCGCTACGCGGTGGGTTGTGACCGTACTGGGATTCCAAGGGGAATGGTACGGGAGCAACCGGTTTTATTGGGACGGGGTGTAGGGAACGACCAGCGGGACAGTAAAGAGAGAGATACACGGTCACCCGATCTCTCTGCCAACATCCGTACAGCGGGCATAGGAAGAGACCTAGACATTTACGGCACGGATGGACTTATGGGAATCCCTGATCAGGATATCCCCTAAGCATAGAATTGCAGCCCGATACACTTGATACAAAGATATAGAGATATATTTAGTTGACATATACTAGAGATACATCTAGTTGACATATACTAGAGATACATCTAATTGACATATACTAGAGATACATCTAATTGACATATACTAGAGATACATCTAGTTGACATATACTAGAGATACATTTAATTGACATATACTAGAGATACATCTAGTTGACATATAATAGAGATACTGTCATATTACACGACATAGACGACATATACTAGCGACAAACATGTTATACAATATGGAAGATATGTAGGGACATATAGAGACATATACTACGGGTTAGAACTTGACGTTCTAGATAATATTATTTACCTTAAAAGTTAATAACTGATAATTAATAAACCCAAAGGTATCTTAGTACTTCCCCCTAGCATTTGATTTCCTACCTATGATTTTGAGCCGTAATTTCGCACTAGGCCGCAAGGCTGAGCACACCATTTTTTTCCGTGTGTGTGCAGGTGTGTTGGTTGATTGATCATGACGGTGAGTGAATATGAGTCTATTAGTGGTTTTACTTTTATTTATCGATACCGTTTATCATAGAATTGTAGTAGGTTTATCGGGACTGTGTTAGTAGTGTTGAGGTAGATATTTTAACTGTATATTCCGCTGTATTAATGATGTATATGGACTGTGTGTATCACTAAAAGCCTTGTATGGGTCCTTTGGGCTCATACGACGGTTGTCACGTGCCCGATAGTAGGATCGGGGCGTGACAATCATGTTCATCTTTCACCCGGTACACCCATTTGTTATGAAGTGTCGTCTTTCCCTTGGGTAACTCAGCTAGTTCGCATATCTGGTTAAAGTTCAAAGAATTTATCTCATATTTCATTACAAGCTCCCACTTGCTAGCATCATCAGACTCATAAGCTTCATCAGCAATAGATAATTTATTTATTTTCTATTAGGCACAGGAATTCGAGAATACATTCTCAATATAGGAACTGGAGTATAAGGATGTAGTTTGTCGAACTGTTGTGCACTACTCTGCTTAACAAGTTCTTCTGACTGAGAACTTGCTACAATCGGCTTTGTTATGGGACTATCTAGGATGATGTCATCTACAGTCGTAAATACTGGCCCAGTCTTCTCTGAGTCGCTGGCATCAGTCTTGTGTCTGTCTTTATACATCACTTTTTCATTGAAAATCACATCTGTGCTGTGGATCACTTTCTTATTTTCATCATCCCAGATACGATAGCCAAACTCATCCTCGCCATAGCCGATAAAAGTACATTTCTTAGATTTAGGATCAAGCTTGTTCCTGCCTTGATTACTGATATGAACATATACAATACAGCCAAAAACTTTAAGATGGGAAAGTTTAATTTCTTTACCACTCCATACCTCTTCTAGTATTCTCTGCTCCAGTGGAATTGATGGGCCTCAGTTGATCAAGTAAGCTACTGTGTTAACTGCTTCTGCCCAGAACTGCTTCGGTAGACCTGACTGTATACGAATGCTTCTAGTCTTTCTGTCAACGTTCGGTTCATACGCTCAGCTACACCATTGTGTTGAGGCGTACCTGGCACGGTTCTTTACATTCTGATCTCATGCTCATAGCAGAATTTCTTGAATCTAGTATTTTCATATTTACCACCATTGTCAGATCTAAGTTTCTTAATCTTTAGACCTGTCTCATTTTCAACCATAGCTTTCCAATTTCTAAAAACCTCAAATACTTCAGATTTTTACTTTCGAAAATAAACTCATACCTTCCGAGAGTGATCATCAATAAAAGTCATGAAATAGTGCTTTCCACCAATGGATGCGGTAGTTGTTGGTCCTCAAATATGAGAGTGATCTAGCTCCAACCTTTCTTTCTTTGGGATTCTGCCACTTGTCTGAAAGCTGACCCTCTTCTACTTTTCAAGTATGCAGTCTTCACACATGTCTAACTCAACTGATTGTAGACGTAGAAGTTTCCCCTTTGAGTGCATAATCTTCATCCCTTTCTCACTCATGTGGCCAAGTCTCTGATGCTACAAATTGGAATTTTCATTCTCTGCAGTAGTTGCGATTGAATAGTGTCCTTCTGCTGTCATGTAGAGAGTACCGTTCTTCTTTCCGTGAGCGACCACCATTGCACCTTTTGAAATCTTCTACCTGTCATCATAGAAGATCATAGTGTAGCCTTCACTGGCCAATTATCCTACTGAGATTAAATTCTTTCTCAGATCGAGAATGTGTCTGACATCCTTCAGCTCCCAAATAAATCCTTTCAAGTTGATCTTCACAGCACCTTTGCCAACAATATCACAAGGTTGATCATCACCAAGATATACTTTTCCAAGGTTTCCGGGAACATACCTCTCGAAAAATTCTTTCTTCGAAGTCGTATGGAATGATGCTCCAGAGTCTAACACCCAAGACTCTCTTCCTTGCTCTCTAAAAAATATATTAATGCATCATCTCCTTCTGAGGCAAAAGTAGCATTTACCTCTACGTTCGCATCCTGGTTCTTCGGTGCACTTTTGCACTGATTTCTGTAGTGCCTAGTCCTCCCGCAGTTCCAGCATTCGTTAGTCTTCGACCTTTGAAAATTGTTGGGATTTCTGGATTTGGACATTCTGTCCGTTGATCCCTCTTTAGTGGTCCGTTAGGCAAATCTCTCATCACTGCATCCTAGTGACCTATCACTCCATGCATCTTTCCCAGACAATCTATGGAGCAACTCATGTAGTACTGCATATTGTCCTCAGATAAGGTCACCACACCTAAGTACATACATCGGCCACGGATAGCTGGTAATTATTTAAACTCTAAGATTTAGACTACTCATCAGAACATCTGCAGAACGTTTGGAATAATAGTCTTGTGGTCTATAGATCTACTATCCAAGGCTATGCGGAAGGAGTCACCAACCTAATTCAAAAGCAGCGATACCTGTCAAGAGGTGTGCATCTTAGCTATCGCCAGAATGCTATAACCTCGGCGACGTGTTTGCTAGATCCTTAGTTTGATTTTATCCTCGCCAGCCATCTTAGGACTTTCACAGTGGCGATTTCACGACACACGTGTGGGTATTGTGACTACGTCACAAGGTATTTTAGTGATAAGCTGATTCATATTGAATCTCACCCTTTATATCCAATATCAATTCAATCTTTTTGGGTGGTGTAGGTTTCTGAGCATTAGAGCTCATATCTGTAACTCAGGATATCTGCTATAGTGCATTATTAGTATTTTCTTACAGAAGTGTGATAGTATCACATATCCATAGGGTCTGTTTATTGATGTCCATATAGATGTCAAGCTATGGTATAATATAATTCCCTACAATTTATTTATAAATGTAACTATAATGTTTTATTTTTCATCACATCAATATAGTAGGTAATAAGCAAGAGAAAAACTAGCATACGCAAATAACAGCACATAGAAGACTATAAGCATATCACATAAGCAAGCTTGTTTGACATACAAAGCATAAATCATGATTAATTTAAATATTAATTCCTAAGCAATAAAAATATTTATCTTCTTAAATTCCACTAATTTAGGATTAGTCTATTGTAATGAGCCAGCACGCCTAGATAGTTAGATCTATCTTCAGAACTAACCTAGCTTAATTCATTCATCATTTAATCTTTGGAGATAATCTACATAATACAAGTAACATTGTCTTTAAATGTTGCTTCTGATGTTTGTCATCTGACATGTCTATAAGATACTAAATTAATCATCTTCATCATTTTACTTAAATATAACCCAACCCAACTTAATTATCTTGGGTCTCCGTCTTTGCTGCATTCGGCAGCAAGAGGGAACAAGTGCAGGAGAATTTAAGATAAAGAATGCAAGGGAAAGAATGAAAGAAAATTAAAAAGAAAAGGAAGAAGGAAGTCCTCTCGGCAAGTTTTTTTTTTTTCCCTTCAAGTGAAGGATTCCTAAAAGTCCTTGTTTTTCCAAATTCCATTACCTTCCTCAGTGGTTTGGATCAGACTGGTTTCAATGAAATGACATTTAACATACATAATAAAGAGTAAAGATTAAAACTTCACAGCCTCAATTTGAATGAGAACAGCCATCAAAATTTAAGCTTGGATGCTCCTGCCTTTCGCCAGCAACGTCCCATGCCCACCAAGCAATGCCCATTATACCTAACCTCAGCTTTCTAGGTTCTATTGCTCTCCCATGTCATGATACCCAAGGTGGGAAAATAACATATCATTTAGTCCCAGCCAACACAACTCATACTTGCAATGCATGGAAACCAATTAGCCAAGTCTTCCTCTGACAACTTCAGTAACTCTATTTAGCAAGATGTTTAAGCATTTCAATCCATGTTCCTTAAATCGTCCAACAATTGACAGAATGTGTATAAGAAGTTGCAATTGAAGACAGTGAACTGAGGCTAAGATAGCATTTTAACTGCCCACGAAGTGTTCGACGAAGGGTTGGATGTGAAGAGCAGGAAGAGCCACCGACATCTGAACTCCGCCACCGTCTTTGGCCTTCGAGAAGGCCAAAAGTCCATCTTGGTACATCGAGATGATCTCGACCCTGCTCGGCTTTCCCCATCCGAAATCAATATCGTACACCGCGAACTGAGGCGACGCCACCACGATCAGCGAACGCTGCAGGTCAGCCTCCGTGAACCTTTCCAACCATACCGCTCCGCAGTCCGCCAGCGGCTGCTCCAGCGACGCCTCCTGCACCGCCCTCTGCATCGCCCTGCACGCCCGTGCATGGCCTCCTCCTTCCACGAGGTCCCCGACGGTGGCTCTCGCCATGCAGCCCTTGACGCAGTTGCCGAAGTAGTTCTGCTGCCCGGCGAGGATCGGTGGGTCGAGATGGGTGCGGCAGTCGGCGATGAAGTTGACGTAGGTGTCAGCGGCAGCGGCGGCGCG